>JANFAB010000002.1:0-1200000 GCA_024613165.1 Pisolithus albus | reverse complement strand
GGGGATTTGAGAGGCTGTCTGAACACATTGCAGGCCCGTAGCTGTCGTATCTTCCGGGATCTATCACTGACTGTAACTATAGTTCATCAAGTCAAGGAATGAGGATGTCACAGAACCACTCATTAAACGAGCTACAGCGGGCATGAAGGAAGGAGACAGCACTACAACCACTGTCCTTAAGGAGATTTTTACACCAATTTCCCGGAGGCGAATAAAGGACCACGCAATAGAAGACGACGATGGCGTGCGTTATGTCAACCGCTTGAGTCGAGCGATAGAAGTCCTCAACAACCCCGGAAGCGTCGCAAACGGTACGATAAGTGGTGCATAATTCCCCGCCTCACAACCAATCTTACTTGTATTCAGGATGCTTTGCTCAGTATCCGCATTACCGTCGACACGAGGCAGATATGTCGCGATACCGGCAAGTAAACGACTGGCTCGTGGCGTTCGATACCCTATCGTCAGCGATGTACGCCGATGGAGAATTCGAGCTGCATGGCTATCTTCCATATCTTCTGATACCATTCCACCCTCTGTGTCGGGAACAGCGAAGCCAACGAATGGAAAGGGATACATCTGACTGGGACGTAAGTAGTGTTTACTTTATCGACTCAATCCACTGACGTGCGTATGATTAGAACGTACAACTTACGCGTGTTAATGAGGAAATCTACAAATCACTAGCCGATGGCATCCGCACTTCCAGCAAGACAGCCGGCACTTACGGACATCTTATCACGGGACAGGTCCTCGCCCTTGAATTTGCACCATACCTCAATCGCATAATCTCCCCTCCGCTGCGACCAGTGTGTATCTGAACACAGAAATTTCCAGAGGAAGTAGCTTACAACCTAAACAGGTCAATAGCCAAATTATCAAGCCCGCAGAGCGTGCGTTGGTCTCTCGCCTTGTGGAGATCATGATATCCTTGGGTTTGCGTTTCGTTCAAGAAAGGGCAGATGATGGTCAACTGGTGTATAGGCTCGATCCGTACGTGTCGCGCTGTTTCCCTGATGGTAGTTGCCTTGCTGTAATTTGGGTACAGCCCAATAGATGTTTTCGTCACCTACGATGGCAAACGTGCGTCTGACATCGCAACTTCGAGATACGCAGTTCGACATCTAATCGCTGCGGAGGTTGGTCCACTTCTTTGTCTTTAACCAAGTAAAGCTCATTGCCTCGACAGATCGATGCTGCTCTCGCTGCACATCCGGTCGACGTCGCGCCAAAAAGCGGAAATTCCTGGAGGAGTGGCTACCCTAGCAAAAAGTTTGTGTTCCATTAACCACTGCAGACATTCAGTGTTACTCAGATGCCTTGACAGGATACTGGCGGAACAACCCGGTGATGGTGCAGATAGTTTGGAAGTTGCTGACAGAAACGATCCGCCGCAACTGGACGAAGATCAACTTCGCGTTCACAAACGTCCTCGCCCAGCAGACGAGGTGGAAGAGAAGGCAGGCTTTTATACTTGCTGTCATTCGACATCGATAGCCTGACGATTCATGATTATTTCCCTTCAGGCTCCCGTTGACTTCTTCGGACGACCAATCGCTGCGCCCCGAAAAGTGTCCGGTCCAGGTGCTGCGCGATCAGCAGAGGTGCTTACCGCGTTCCGTACAACTTATCGCTACCTCGAAGGCAATTCAGCGGCTGTGCGCAAGCCCGTCAAGGTTGCTTCTTTTCTGTAGCATGTGAGGGATGTAGATATCCTTGGCATGTACTGACATCCCAAAGAGATGCAACGGTACACCAGCCTCCCGAATGTATCAGAAAACTATGTTAAGAGTCGATTCTCCGGCCAATCCTCCCTGTCGTTGAAACCCAAACCGCTGTGTAATCAATAGTTCGATAAATTGTTCTGTGGGGTCAGGAAGCGCTGTGTCTGACCGTGGAGCCAATCCGCGGGTGATGAAAACATTCACCGCCATCCCACTTCGTCATGAACAACACACGCCAGGCGTCTCGCCGCTAACGACCATAAGCTGTTAGGGTATTGCTTTAGCTTTCAAGGGGGATTTCTCGTGCCCTGCTGTGCATGAAGGACAACATGTTGCTGTATGTGAACTCGGTGAACAAGATAGCTTGATACATATCTGTCTTCCCCTATTGCGCACTTGCCGCCGCCTGCGGCCATTGGCACAAAACAGTCTTGTGCTGTACCTGTCCCGTCTTCTGTACAAACAGGGGGAACCTCACCTATACCGGGTAACACACACATCCGGGCCAAGTGGGTGCCCTCGAGGCTATAAACCAAGACAGTGATAATCGATAATTACCCAGCTGGCAGGCACGGTGAGCCTATCACCAACGGAAGTTAGGACACCTTAAAACGCGTTTAATACACCCCCACGACCCCCCTTCGACAAACAACGCCAAACGAAAGCCAGGCCCATCTGATCTGATTTGATGTCATACCGCATTTTGACCGAGTCGGACGGCCATCATATAGAGTTCGCTGCTATGGGTGCTCGTCGCACCTTCACCCGATGACCCACATACAGACACGTTTCAGTGGCACAAAACTACTAACCTTCTGCCAGAGGTTAAGTAAGCAACCTGCCGAAGACCGGGTAGTTTACTCGTATGCTCGGTTTCTGGGTGTGCCTCTCATTGACGTGTGCATGCTGACATGTGCTCTCTTCTAGTCACTCTCGCCTCATGGAGTCCGTTAGCCTTCGAATATCATCGAGCACGTGTAATGCGCAGCTGCTGCTTTCCGTGTTTGTTTTACCCTCTCTTGGGGAGTCTGGGCTAGTTACGATGTCATCCAACGTCGAATGGTTATACATCGACGAATTCAATGCCCTAGAGACATCAGAGCTTGACCATGTCGCTGCATATGTATTCCGTCTGCGCAGCCGCTGGAGTTTCGAAAATCTGGAAAAAACGACAGTGCCTGCTCACTGGCTGGTCAGTTTATTCCAGGAAGACCGAGTCCATGCACTGACCGCGTCCACCTTTCTAGAGATTATTAGCGCTGCAGGCTGAGAACTGCGTCCACGAACAAGCAATGGATTGTCCGCTACGGTGGCTGTCCCCCGAACGCCAAACCGAAGGTGGCCAATCCGGCGACAGCCTCAGTATCAGTATGGACCCTAGCTTCCCCCCATCTTGCGAATCCAATGAGTCGGAACTTCCGGAGACCCAAGGTGGACCGGCGCTTGACATTGCTATGTCAGAGATCTTTGCCTACACCGGCAGAGGGAGCGATGTGTCGATGTCTATCGCTCGTTCGTTTGCAAGTATACCCGGATGCAAGTTACAGAGGTATTCCGTTACACCGGGTTCTGCACGTCACATCACTGAGCATAGATCTTCCTCCAGGAATCCTAATTATACTCGCCCTCCTAGTGTACCGGACACATGCCCCCTAGATTTTGCATTATTTTCCCTGCCTTTGCCTAGAGGGAGCTTCGGGAATCAATGTCTCGATGCCACGTTCTCCAAGCGGCCATTCCTGATGCTGTGGATGAAGGGCCCTGCATATTGGCGTTACCAAGCTGATGCACGGTTACAAGGGGCTTCTCTGGCGCGTTTGCGACGAGATATGGCTAGTCATGCAGGAGCGCACCTGAATAGCCTTGTAGCTCGCTGGACAGAATCAGCATCTCACCTAGAGGCCAACCCGCTCCCTGAATGGCTTATGTTATTCGGTGTCATCCACGATGTGGAATATGTACGTATAGTCGCTCATATACCAGTCCGCGGAAGATACACGCCACCACGTTACCTCTCTTATCTTGTCGATGAACTGCCCTTTGGTGCACCTCCTTTCCCCCAAGGAGGGGCTACCTGCCGAAACATAACCGACCGGTTACGTGTTGTTCTGGCTTTCCTGGTTTTACGACAACACTGTAGACGACTTACAACGGTTACTCTTTGGAACTGAGACCTGTCGAGAAGATGCACTGGGAGGTGTGGATTCGTCTTCCGCGAGATACTCGCGATGCTCCGCACACCGCAAGAATCCCAGCAACACGTCCGTGCTTGTTTCTGATGGACCGGGGGATGGCGGCTCCGAGTATTCCACGTGCAGATCAAGTGTTACTCCCTGCGATACAGAGCCAGACGATGAAACGGCTCGCTACGACAGGTGTATGCGGCGTTCTCTTTCCGGGGTCAGATCCACTTCCAGCACGGCAAATCACTGGAGCAACGGGCACATGTCATCTCGCTCGCCACCCACAACCTGTTGCGGCAGTCTTTCCAGTTTGTCGGGTGATATCAGCCCATCAAGTTGCGGATATTCGGAGCAGTCACGGAATGGGTCTCGATGGTCGGATTTTATGGAGCCATCCACAAGTTCTGTATATCAACGGGATTTCTACGCGGGCGAGGCAAGGTTGCCTGACGCCTTATACTGCTTGGGAGCTCGGGGAAAAGGGCGGAGATCATCGCTTGGACACAGAACGTCTATTCGACTGGACTACCTGAAGATGATCCGTATCAAATTGCTTTGAAGCGCTGACATACCACGAACACAATGCCAATGCCATGTGAAAACGAAAGAACGAAACATAGTGTGGATTGTGGTACCTGTGAAGGAGGAAGCGACGGAATACTACCTAGCTATCACGTCAGATGGGTGATCATAGGACGTAACGGAATTGGCGATTTTCTTTGTCAGTAAGGTCAAGGAGCGTTCTGTCGACGTTAACCTCATGGCCATCCTGAAGACGCACAACATAGACCGACTCCTCCTCTAGATCCTTACCCTCCGACTCACGTTTTGCGTTATCAACGGCAAGGATATGACGCAAGAGAAGAAGTCCCAATGCGGAGCAAAAGTTGGTAGTAGTAATGATAGCCCATGGTATGTGGTTCCTGTGATACGTGTAGTTAATTGCCAGGGTTACACAGCATTCAGTATCTTACCTTGGTTGGTATTGAGCCTGCCACATAAATTGACTGACAGCGTTTCCCGTCGCATAGGCGCATAGCACAATAGCATTGGTGGTGATTCCTGCGAATCGGGGGTTAATCAGGTTTGCGTGGTAAAGTGGAAGTAGCTCACGTTTGGTATGCCCTGACGTTATCGAAGCCACCCATCCGAGAAAGATGGTGAATGGAGCGATAGCAAAAACTGAGGATTTCACGAACGAAAAAAGAAGTTGAAATCAGCGTCGTCAGCGGACGGGACACAAAGGAACATCTTCTCACTGCAAATCCAATATGAAAACAGCAGTCCAACCTTATTTGAAAACGGAAGAAGACTGACGAGGATGGCACCCAGAATCGCAGGGATGTACATCAGCGTACCAGCATAGGCGCGACCAATGTACTTGGATGATGCAAGCTTGACTCCGAGCCAGATGGTTAGGACTACGAATAATCCCATTAATATCCCTGTTGGCAGGAAGAGTGGGTCGCGCACTTTCTACTACTCCATCCACACAACCAAGAAGAGTGGTCTGAATGTCGTTAAAACCGAATTGAGCCACTATCAACTGGCGTTGATTAGTAAGCTGATTAAAAGTGCCGCCTTAGTACGAGAACCAGTCAAAGAAGGGCGAGCAGCATGCTTACAGAGTTGACAACGTTCCTGTGCAGCCGCAAGATCAGGATTAGAACGCCGCCGCCGCCGCTGCAATAAACTAGGAATACGCACGCCGCACCAGCGATAAAAGCTAGAAGCCATGTTTTGCGATCCTTAATCGTCTCCACAAATCTGTGTCGCGGAGGTTCCCAGTGGGTGGTAAAGAAGGGCAAGCTGGAACGTACTGTGGATACTTGAAGTGCTTATTCTCTACGCCGGTCTGGTTTACCCGAATACGTTGCACAGCCTGAGCACGCTCATTATCGCTGAGGAACCACGCTGACGTTGGAGAGTCTGGGAAAAATAACCTTCATGTAATGGCAAATGTAAATATAACGTGGAAGACGGTGTTACACTGAACTCGACAGCCTTACCAGAAGGAGATAGCTGTTACCAATGTGATGACGCCCGTTATGATCATCAACCTGGTGACGGCGTTTTGACGACCGAAGCTGTGGCCGAGAGGTGATGCCACTCACCACTGCCATGGCATAAAATTCGGCGTATGGGTGTGAAGGACACCGAAGCTAATGAAGCCAAGGATGATAACAGCGAAGCCGTTCATCAGGACTGCCTCCGTGATGATGCGATGAGTGAACGACAATAAACTCAGCAGTGGGAACCTACACCAGTAGCCGACACGTAGCGTTTGTTCCTCTCGCGTGTAAAACATGGAAGTCACAATCAGAAATCCCGGTGTTATGGCACCTTCACAGACGCCAAGTAGAAACCGTACGGCGAACAAAGCTCCGAAAGATTTACAAGCGGCATGACAACACAAGGTGACCGACCACAGGAAGATATTGATACTGAAAGGGTGCAGGTAAAAAATAGGGTTTTTATGGCCGTCATAACGTGACGACATGGGCGCACCTCATCCATTTGCCAACGGGGAAGCGTTGGAGTGCCAGATTCTGGGGGTATTGAAACGCAAGGTAGCTGAAGTAGAAGACAGTACCCAGCCAATTGTATTGATTGGCGCTCAAATTGGCATCCTCACTGTGATCGAATGTGTGTAATGAGACAATACTGTAAACAAGAATAACCCACTCCTTACAGAATACCAAGTACAGCAGCTTCACCGAGAGTGGTTTTGTCCATGAAGGTCATCCTGTTGACCAGTCAAAAAGTGCCCCTTGACATTTAGGCTTGGCCCATACAAGTACATGACTGGGGGGGAAAAAGGTAGATGTTACTAGGGCAGAAAGTTTGGAGGGTGCAGATACGTACTGCACATGAACGGCATGATATGCCAGTCGATCTTTCGTCTAAGCAGGAGGGTTAGCTGGGTATCATGGTTCGGACTCGATGAGGATTGGACCTGAGGGCGCGCGCTTCCTCATCAGAGAGGGAAACTGGTTCGAGGGTTGCCCCAACGTCAACATCCCGAGCATTGAATGACTTCCGCTCGTCGCTGCAGAGGTTCATGGTAAGCGCCAGGGGATGGGATGGGGTTCAACAAGAAAAAGTTGCCTTTATGTAGTCATGTGGGTGCTTCTCGGAAATGAACTAACCTATGCTCGGCCAGCCGGATGAACTGAATAAAAATCAATTTCGCAATCAGCCTGTCCCGTTTTGGGATGTCGTCAAGCACTGGGTAAAGACCGCACCAGTGCCTGCATCATCTGATAGCACCATTCAAACATGTCTGATGTCTCTCAAGCTGACACAAAGGAGTGGGTACTGGAGCCAGAGACAGAATATCGCTTCGAGCTCGATCCAGGAACTTCCCTCGCAATCAAGGTATGTCAGTCACGACCGACAATGTGGTGCTCTCAAGTTCTATGATTCGAGATAGCTTTCACGTGGAAATGCCGAGATATTTGGTGCTGAACTCGCAGAAGGGAAGACATATCTCTTCGGCTTCGAGTGTAAGGCCGCCGTCTTCACCTGGCAGGGTTGTACAATTGTGATGAGTGCTCCTCTCCCTTCCCGAAGCTATGTGACACAAATCTGCCTCAGCATGTTACAGGGACAACCTTCCACAGAGTACGTATCAGAAGAGACCCCGATGGGCTCATACGCAAATCTCCACATGGCTTTCGAACAAATGCGTGTTCGGGCTTTGAGTGCGTTGCACGGGTCTCCGGTGCCTGGTAATGATCATGGTGCAAACCCTGAACCACCACGAGTCCTTGTCTTGGGCCCAGAGAACTCGGGCAAGACGACAATATGCAAAATTCTCGCCAATTATGCAGTTCGCGTCGGTCAGAGTCGCTCGCCGATACTAGTAAACACAGATCCAAGCGAGGTCAGCCTGCATTGTGCAATCACTTCCGTTCCATCAGTCATCATAGTTGTTAGGGAGCTTGGATTGTCCCGGGAACAGTCTCCGCTGTCGTGGTGACAAGCCCCATTGCAACTGCATCTCCAGTTAATCCGTTAGGCTCTGCGGCTACCACTGGTCCCACCGTCCTAGCCTCAAATGCCCTCTCGCCCCTGACGTATTGGTACGGCCACTCAGAAATAAAAAAGAATCCATTGCTACTTGATCGATTGATCCGTAACTTGGGTGAGAATGTCACGGAAAGACATTGCAATGACCCAGAAGGTTTACCCAACACATGCTCCTGTAAATGCTCGGCTCACACATCTCCAGAACGGACGTCGGGGTTGATCGTCGATACCCCATCTTCTTTTGCTTCTGGATCTAGTTCTGCGGACAGTCGGCATACTCTCGTAAAGGCTTGCGTCGACGCGTTTAGAAGTACGTAGAACGCTCCAGTTCCTTAAGGCACGGCATGAACACCGACCTCAGTAAACGTTATCCTTGTCGTTGGCCATGAAAAGCTGAACGTCGAAATGCAAAGGCTATACGGGAGTCAGCTTACCGTTGTTAAGATACCGAAGTCGGGAGGGGTATTTTTCAAAGGGCTTCTAAAGTGGTTACCGTGCTCATGTAGAACTGCAGGTTGTCGATCTCGACTACAACTACAGAGAACGAGTGCAAAATTTTCAATTACATGCGTATATGTACGGGCAAAAGATTGACCCCCCTCCAGGTATTACGTCTGCAATCGTAGCGGGCGAAGCTGCAGCAGACCTCGTGCTCGCTCCCTCCTCGTCGGTTGTCAAGTTTGAGGATATATCCATCTACCGCATAGGAGAAGGTGAGATATCCTTTTATGTAGTTCTTCGTCGTGTCCTTATTCATTCAAGAAAATATGGCGCCTTCTTCGGCACTTCCTATTGGCGCTATCCGCACACTTTCGGAGATGCAACCTATCTTGCTGGATCCTGCCGCTGCTGGGTCGGGCCTTCTCAATCGTGTTCTAGGAGTGCTTTCCCCTTTTCACCCGGATGAAAATGAACGATACGATGAAGAAATCTTGGACTTGTCTGTGATAGGTTTCCTAGTCATGTAAGTCCGCCCACCCATTCCGAAGATACCATCCGTCTTCGTCCTGACGTTCTCGTCTTGTCGCTTTATCGACTATCCTCGCGTCAGCACCAATCTGGACGTCCCAAACAGGAAGATGACTATTCTATCGCCCAACCAGGGGTCGATAATAGGAAAGACAGTTATCATGGGGTCTTTCGAATGGCGAGAGTAGTTTTCCATTATTTAAAACAAGATACCATTTGAATAGCTGTCAAAAACGAACTCGCAGCAGCCGGAAAGTGGTTTATATTGCCGTAGTTGATCTAAGCCCTGCATGACATGACTGAGCTACAAGATGGAGAGGTCGCGGCCCCAAACTCCCCTTGATAAAATAACGAGCGTCAGTGCGTTGCCACCGGGCTCTCATTGAGGGGAAATTGTACCTTATGATCCAATCAATCATCAGCAATGCCCTGGTCCTCGCGGAAACCTGTTCATTCCAATACACGCCCCTCCACGCGTACATGGCAAACAGTCCGCCCATAAATGATAGATTTCCCAAATCGAAAACGGCCGCGTTGCCGATATAAGCCAGGCTGCCCAGGTGCCTGTAGCGGAAGGGTCCTAACACAGCTTCGTCCAGGTCTTTCACAAAGTTCGCTTCAAGGACTTCCCGCCGGGCGGCAAGCTTGTTAAGTTTTCTGCCAAGATACTTGCCTTGCTGGGAAGCAACTTGCGCGGTCTACCACCGAACTGTCGTCACAAGTTGATATGGGAGATAGCAAAAATAAACCTACCGGCGGTAATGCTGTTATATGGTTGCCCAGCTCCTCCAGAAGTTTACATAGTTCGTTCAGATTGAGACTGTTGTCCGCGTCTGAATCGTAGCGGTTGAATAGTGTTCTAACCTACACGAGCATTATCCATGTAACCGCAGGAGTGCGAGAATAGCAACGACATACCTTTTCCAGATGGGACTCAGACATTGGGATACGTTGTTTGATCCTCTGGACTAAAAGAGACATGAGCCCATGTTGAACTATCCCAGCAAGACTTACCCATGACCTCGAATTCGTCGAAGTCAATCTTTCCATTCTTGTCTTTGTCGGCTTCATCAACCAATTCCAGAAGGTAGTCCACAGCAGAGGTCTCAATCTGTGCGGCGTGCCTAATCAGTTTCACGCTGGAGCGTATCGGGGTTCCACACTAACGGTTGCACAATCGCCAAGTGCGTACACCTCGCCTAGCGGCGCACCTTTAACACGCAAGTGTGCGTCCACTACAATAGCCTTCTTGTGGACCTGGTTCGGCAGCAAATTCGTAACCCGCTCCGCGAATGGATTCATCGCAATACCAGTTGACCAGAGCACGAAGTTGTTTTCAATTTTGTGCGTAGTGATCTTCCCATCGGGACCTTTGATGGTGTATACTACATGATCGGGGAAGACTGCACTAACACGTGCCAAGGTGATAAGGTCTACGTTTTCACGACGGAATTTTTCCTGCTCATAGCTGTTATGGGTGCCCAGTCGATGTAAGTGAGAGGTTTGACTCACTTCCGCAAAGTTAGATATTGCTTCAGAGTACTGATAGGTAATCAGTCTGAATTTTCCAACTACTCATTCCCTTAACTTAGTACTCACTGTGTTCAGGATATGGTCACGGGACTGGATGAGATGTATTGAAACCTCCTTGCGGCATATCTTGGGGTACTGCGAAGCGTAACGGGGTGCACTGACGAGAACGTAGGACTGGGCTCACGTAGTTAATGATATCTTCTTGACACAAGTCGTGAATTTCCTGCCAAAAAGGCAGACGTTCTCAGCGAATCCTCCACCCTACTAGCGCCAAAGACATACCGCAGCAGTCTCAACACCAGTAGGTCCACCACCGCAAACAACAAAGCTCAAGAGGCGCTTACGTTCTTCAGGACTGGTTGTTGGCAAACTTGCAGCCTCAAAATTATCTGAAAGAGCAGTCAGGTTACATACTGATCATAAGTTTGACGCTCACTGATGATTCGACGTCGAATAGCTTGCGCGTCTGATATGCTCTTCAGCTGAAAACAATGTTCTAAGCCAGGCACGCCGTGAGTTCTAGAGACGGAACCGCATGCAATGATCAATTTATCATAACTTCCAAACGTGTAAGATTACGTGCATGAAGGACGCGAGGAATATTGCGTACGGAACGTAAATCCGCTGAGGATGGCCCCAGGAATCCAGCACCTCGACTTCGAGCAATCGTTCGGACATTACTAGGTCCATTGCTTTACCGTAGATCATCTGACCATGCAGTCGAGCAATAATTTTCCGCAATGGCTCGATGAGGCTGCGAACCTGAACCGTGCCCACAGCGGCAGCTACAAGATCAGGTGAGAATGAGACAATGCAGTATCCATCCTCGACGACTTACAGGGTAACAGGGGAGTGAATGTAGTGAAATTCTCTGGCGCGATGACGGTCACATGGTAATCACCTTGAGTCAGAGTTTGCAGAGTTGCCACCGACTTGCAAAAACACACGTTAATCAAAAGTGGGCCACATAGTTGTCGCACTTACTCCCCAGCCGCCCCCAACAATGACCAGCTTCGGTTTCTCGCTCAGCTTCTTGGCTTCCTCATCCTCTTCATCCCCCAGCAGGGCTTTGACCACTGGCAAGTTTTTCGGACCACCACGTTCAGGATGTAAAGCCAGGGGGGATACAGGGACACGGTCCACGTGCCGGTCAGTGTAGGTAAATGCATCGTGAATAAAGAAACCCTGCTCCAATGGCAAGCACGCCGACAGTGGCGGATAGAAAGAAGTAGGAGGTATATTTCACAGTCTGCAGTGAGCGCCTAAGTAGACGAGATCTAGGACTGTGGTTCTATAGGGATGCTGGGTTGCGTGTCGGTTTGGGACGCCCGTTCTGTAAGAAACCGAGTTACGCAAGGAGTTTGAGTTCGTACTTGTGCGGGTCGCCGAGCCAGATGAACAAGATTGACTCGAGCAAGTTGGGGAACGCGGATAGGTGCACTCATCCTGTCAAGGCTCGCTCAGTTGGTGTTCTGGTGAACCGAGGATAAAGCGTTCAGCAGGGCCAGGTCGCAGCATGGAGATTGTCTGGTACACCCGACGTCACTGTCCGGCTTTGGCAACCTGCTCCTACAATTCCCACCTATAGTAACCTCTGGACTTCACATTGAATTGCTACGGTAAGTTACAATGCAGGATATCAGTGTTAGAAATGTAATGAGAATAAGATACGGTAACGAGTAGCTGGAAATCGTCCATGCATGTTAAAGTTCACAAGAACCCACAACATCCTCAACCGGTACAGAAGCCAGTATCCTTGGCAGCAGTATGCCAATCGAGGCTCTTGTAGTTTCAACGGTAGAGAGTAAGGAGACGTTCGAGCTCTTGCACGACTTCTATCATTGTAGGACGGTCCCCAGGATCTTGGGCCCACATACGTTCTATCAGATCGAGAATTTCAGGACACCATTGCTTCTTTAAGCCGCTAATCGAAGGCCTGTGCTTGAATCGTCAGACGGAGATATCTCAGGATCCTCAATCAACATACCTTTGGCGTTTAGCACCGACTGCTTCGTAAATGGCGTGTTCATTCATGCCCTATACACGTGCTCAGACAACCCCTAACCGAAAGAGAGAATTGACCAAGCTAACCTCCCATGGAAACTTCTTGTTCGGTAAGTGCCACTGTAGTACTTCCCAATACACCAGACCGCAGGAAAACACGTCGACTTTGTGATTATATTTGGGATGAGCGTGCCAAAGTTCCGGGGCTTGCCAATTAACGGTACCAACTAGGCTGCGCACCATCGAGCGCGTTGACTGCTTGACCTTGGCAAGCCCAAAATCCTGCGATCTTTGCAATCCCACGTGAGGTTATTAGGATATTAGACGACTTGCAGTCCCTGTGAATCACAGACGGTTTGCGCATGTGCAGGTATTCCAATCCACGTGCGATATCGAGCATTATATTCAACTACAAGGGACTGAGGATTTGGAATACGGTTGAAGTGACGTGTACGCACAACTTTATATAGAGACGGAGGAGGGACATTGCGGACGTAGTCAAAAAGATCGCCATTTGCGCAAAGCTCGCTGACAATCATGACTGGAGACTCCCGTGGATTCTCAGGGAGAGAAACACCAAGCTACCAAAATTTCCTTAGTGGAAATCTATAGTGTAGCCAGACAAACGTACGAAACGGACGATGTTTGGGTGATTGAACCCGCCCAGCAGTTTGAGCTCCTTGATATCCACTAATCATAAATCAGTATCACGCGAGAGGACAACAACAAATAAAACACGTACTAGAGCTCAATTGGTCTCGAAATTCAGCAATGGCGACCCTGCGACCTTTGAAACGGCCAATGTACACGTCCTTAAATCCACCACTGCCAATCTTCTCAAGTTTGGTTAACTTATCCGAAGGTATTTCGCGATCCTCAAGGCCCAAACTCTCCAAGTCCAGCTCGAGTTCCGGTTCCGGATGGGTGCCCTCCCACATTAGAAGCGGGTGGTGTTCGAGGCTCGTCTTGATGCAAACGATGGGAACGCATCAGCACAGGAGGACTCTTGCTCTTTGTGCGACGATGCCCACGGACGCGAACAGGTAGATGGAGGGACGGACTGTGCCGGTAGAAGACGGTGACGAGAAACCATTTGCATGACGATCCCGCCACTTGTAATAGCGATTGGGCCAGTTGAGGCTTCGTACCAGCGACCTCCAAATCTCGGGTTTCGCAAAGACGTACAAGGTCATCGCGTCGTAGGCGCACCAGAGATTTCTTTGTGGCGAGGGTAAGATCGACTTGGCGCCATCGTCAGCATGAGGTCACGTTCAGAAAAGCTAGGACATACAATCCTCATGATCCACAGCCTCGTCTTCCTCCTCGTCGAGATCCTCAACACATTCCGCATCAAGGTCTACAGACTCGACTTCCAGGTCAATCTCATCCCCCTCATTATCCTCTTGATCGACATCATCACGAGGACCTTCACCACCCACCACCTTTCCACTCCGTAATTTACGAGGCTCGCACTCCGCCGGGGTCACGAGACTAGTCACAAACTCGTCATCCTCATCACCACGTTCAGAATCGTCCAGGGTCTTCATCTACATCCTCCTCGACGTCATCCTCCTCCACATCTTCCTCAATTTCATGCTCTTCTACACCTTCAACTCCGTTTTCCTCCGTATCTCCCTCAACTTCGGGCTCATTCACAGGCTCCTCCGGATCGCCCTCGTCATCACCTTCACCTCCATCATCAGTTGGCGACACTACATTGTACTCTCCGCGGCCGCAGCCGTCTCTTTACAGGCGTCTGACGACCCTGTGGAGGCGGTGGCGTTGGAGAAGGTGACGAAATCAGTTCATCAACCTCCTCGTCATCTTCTACTAATTCGTGATCCACTTCTGAACTTGTTTGCCGTATACATCGCGTTCTGCCTCTGGCCTGACGCGGTGTCGCGTCGGAGTCCTTGGCAGCAGGATGGGCCGCAGCTGTCACCATTCCCCTTGCCCCTGCTGCGAAGACGCCTAGGACCTGTAGTGGATGGGCCAATCTTCTTTTCCAATTCCGACAGGTCAGTAAGTTCACTCTCCTCAGCTGAAGGAATGGGAGATTGCACTTCAACACCCTCGTCGAATCCTACTTGCTTTGCCTTGCTCTTGCATCTGGTATGTGAGCCTTGCGGCGACACACGCTCTTTGGAAGATTTATTCCTACGGTGACGCGTTGCAGGAGGAGACGGCAAGGTGTTGGCACAGCTGGGTGGAGGAGAGGAGCGGCTGGAAACGGACCGGGCATTTTTTCGTCTACAGTACTTAGACATCCGTACAAAGTTGAGGTATGGTAACACACCTTGGAGCACCATTCAATTCGGTTTTGAGCTTCGGTAGTGTGGTAGGCCCATCCGGGCTCGGAAGTACTTTGCATTGGCCATAGATAAACTCCGCGTATTGAGGGAACGGGCGTCCATATTACTCATGCAATTGACGGTAGCACGCCGCCTAAGGCCAAATGGTGCACGGTATTTTACTCCAATATCGGTCCCTTCATCTCCGGCGACATTGCCGTCATCTGAGGAGTAGTCGCTAGAGATACTGTCAGGTCTAGCAGGAGGCGACGAAGGCGGTAACGAAGCAACATCGTCACGCGCTGCGACAATAGCTTCCACCAGTTCTGGCTTTGTAAACGAGTCCGGATCGTCGACCAGCCCAGCTGCATTGTAGAGACGAACGAGTTCATCCTTTCGTAGACGTAAGAGTTGTCTGGGAGGAGCCTCGCTGATGAGGTATTCATCGGCTGTAGGATAATGAATGAGGTAATACGAGCAACGAAACGCAACTTACATGACTCCGCGTCGTCGGTGTCCGCATCGGAATCGACTCCACCTCCCCAAGGTAATTGGGAGTCGATGTCCATAGAGCCCCCTTCATCGTCATCACTTTCCAGATTCTGCGGGGTATTGGATTTAAATCTTTTGTGTCTTCCAGAACCACGCGCCGGTCGCCCGTGAGCATGTGTGTTCTCATTAGCTGACACGACGCGTTTTCTCTTCAAGCCGATGGAGACGTAAACATTTTGGCTGGTATCGCGCATGCTATTCTTATACAGAACGTTCTGACGGGACGGTAGCCTCCTGAGGTTGGGTTGAACGGTGGCCAGGATGGGACGAATGGAGAGGGCACTGTCGGAAGAAGAAGCAGACGCGCGCGAGGCGTGGGAATTAATCGAAGAGTGTTGAATTCTGTTCACGAAAGCGAGAGCGCGTTTCGCAGCGGACAAGTGGCGAAGAGAATACTTTCGGCTGCGAACTTTGGAGCTAATTGGTGACGATGTACTGACTCTGTGCGGCGAACGACGCTGGGCCATTCCAAACAAGCAGGACTATGACGGAGCTTGATTACACCGAACCGAGACCACCAAGAGTACCCTTCCAATACGCGTACGGTCCGACGAATAGCCAAATCCGCCTACAGCCAGTGCTTCCGAACGATGCAAGAGTGTGCCGTTGACGCTGATTGCTGTTGAGGCCGTCGTCGTCGTCGTCGTGGCTGAACACTATTAGCCTTTTGGTTTGTTTGGCTTTGTGTTGACACCTTCTCCTCCCCTCGCGATGTCAACAAGACCAAACAAAGGTGCTTACATCGTGTATATCCATCCCTGCACATATGCCCTCCCCCGTCACGATGCTTTTCAAATTCACCAAATCAGACATTCTCAACTCCTCCCTCGTTCATTCCGAGACTGGTGCTCTTGGATATACAATCCTGACTCGTCCTCACTTCATCCGAGGCGTCGATAAGGACTCAGATACAGAGAGCGAAGACGACTCAAGGGACACTCGCAGGACCGCTATATGCAACAAAGCTGGATCGGTGGTAGCAGAAATCAAGTGGAAGGGTTTACAGCCTATAGAAATCGTCATCGGGAAGGAGCGCATATCTGCCAAGGACGTATTTGGACGTCAGAGCGGTATCCTGTCGTACGTTATACCCTCTCCCGTTCACTTACCTGTTCTCATCTTCGAGTGTGCCCATATAGTGGGAATGTTCTAGGCATACCTACTCGATTCGATACAGAGTATTTCTGGATGGCCTTACCTGAAGGACTGACAGTACGTGGCCTTGGACTTGTACTGACGAAAAATCACTCAACTTGTCTAGCTTTTGGATCACGATTCTGATCAAGTCAAGGGACAATTCCACACCAATAGTTTACGTGTTGGTGATCGCCTGATGGCTGCGCCGATACCGGGGCTGGGCCACGACTACCTTGAGTTTGAAGCCCATCCCCTAGTGTCAGTGGAAGAACTTATTGGTGGGTCTGCCTCGATGCCTGAAGGGCCATCCATTTTTTTGATTTGTTTGTGGTATCAGTTACTTTCATACTTGTGGAAGTACTCCGACGAAGTCGCTTCCATCCTTACCCGGGTGATCGTGATCGCCCCAAAATTTGGAGAGCTACATCACTGGCTAGTCTCCGCCGACGACTGCGGCGAACAACCTTGTAAAACACCCCTGACACTTCTCGGGCCGGGCGGCAAGCAAGATATATCATTTCTCTCCATTCACTTGTATGAGTTGAGCTTTTTTTCCTCTTCATTTTTTTTTATCCGTGTATCCATAATTATTCCCTCGTCACTCCATTCGCTTCTCTTGTTAGGTTCCATATCAGAGTCGGTTTTTCTGGTGCACGACTTGGACATGCAATTCGTCATCACTCTGCGTCCACGCCAATTTCTGCAGTGATTCTCGACGCGGGAATTCTGATGCGCTCGCCGAAACAGGCGGTCCCTTTGTAGCTTTCCGTGTTGCTTTCACGTAGCCTAATGAAGTCGGATGTGTATATATATGTAGAAGTCAAAGGGAAGGACGAATATGGTCTTGATCATGATCATGAGAAATTCTTATTCGTGTGCAAAAAGTGGCCGGAATTCGTCTGGTCACTCGTATACACTTTTGACTTCATACATCGTCGAAGAAACTGGGGTCAAGGGCTGCTCTCCGCACACCTTTGCAACCTCATACATCCTCGACGATGGCTGCGAACCAACGCCAGACAATGCCGGCTTAGAGGTAGCGGCAAGTACTCCACGACCTGCAGCATCCTTTCCTGCGGCCTTGCTCGCCAAATTCGCCGCCCGTCCATCAGGTATCTTGATGAACTCCAGCTTTCCGTCTTCTGCACCGTCGAAGATGTAATATCCCTTCCTCTCGAACTGGATGATGTCTCCCTTCTTGAGTGCAGCAGCGTTTGTATCCGTGAATGCAGCTTCGCGGAACTCGCTGATCGGGGTGACGAAGTCCTTCACATCGTCATCTTCTTCGAGTTTTTTCTTAGTGATGAGGTAGTCATAATCGAGAAGGGTAATATCTATTAACCGATGGCCGTCTGTCGGTTGTGCGAGCCACGTAATCTTCTTTTTGGTCTGACGGAAATCCCCCTCGAGATGAAGATTCATCGTAAGCGAGGTGATTTCACCGTGAGGTCCAATGGTCTTTGATTGGACCAAGGCATTACCCCAGTCCATGAGGGTGATCTATGAGAAGTGTATAAAGGTTGCATTTTGAAAAGCGCGACAAGTAACTGCACCTCTTCGTTATCTTCGAACGATGCCGCGTCCTCTTGTTCCATAAGAATAGTCTTCGTATACACTACGTTTTTTTGCCCTACTGTGGAATCTTTCTTGTGAAGAGGGAGCTGTTTCACCTCCGCCGACTCCGGAGCGCCGTTGACGATCACAGGGACACTACGACCATTAGCAAGTGTACTCGAGAAGGCTAAAGGACACACGCACATATTATCTGTGACAATGGCCCACAATCGTGGAGCGATTGGGTCGATCACCTTCTTGTTGATCGCCCAGATCGAATCCCACTCCAGAGATACGATAGCTTGTGAAGGTCCCTGTGCTAACATGAATTGCGAGAGTGCTTCGACCGTCATGCCGCGGCGGCGGATTCCTGGATGTATTTGTTACCGCTGACGACCCGGAGTCTCGACCTTTGTACTCACCACGAATGGTTGGAAACCGCGGATCATCCCATCCTTTTACGAGTTTGTTATCAACAAACCAGTGAAGCTTACGTTTGGACAGAAGAGTGTAGATGAAGTTCAAGCGACTTCAAGTGTGAAGCCTATGAGTTATTTCTGACAAAATTCGGGGATCGACTTGACAAACCTGAAATCCCATATATGAACGGGGCGGAGAGCTAGTGCGTCGATCATCCAATAATACTGCACATTCCTTTCGCGGTATTCATTCGTCCGCAGAGCGTGCGTCACACCCTCAATCGAATCTACGATCGGGCACGCAAAATCGTACGTCGGATAAATTTTCCACCGGTCTCTACAATTCACGGGTAAAGTCAAGGTCAACAAAAACCAATTACCACGTACCCTGTTCTATGGTGAGGGATAAGGTTGCATCGGTAAATCACGGGGTCCCTGAGAGCCTTGTTTTGGTCATCCACGCTGATCTTCGCCCGCAAGCACCAGCGCACACCCTCCGGAGTACCAGCTTTCATCTCCGAAAAATGTTTTAAATTGTCCTCCACCGAGTCATCGCGGTGTGCGGAAGCAACACCCTTGCCACGTTCCTCTCGCATCTGTTCCAAGTCAGTGGTTCGTTCGCGAGGAAAAAGTTGGGCATACCAGAGCCTGTTCCGTGTCGTCGGTATAAGCCTTCCCCGCCTTAATAAGTCGGATTGCAAGGTCGTAGATGGTGTCGAAGTAGTCCGATGTGTGCGTGATGCTGTCCCCTTGGATGTTAAGTAAACTCAAATCCTCGAGAATAGTCTCTTCAAACTCGGTCTAACATCGAATGAGCTCAAAGAAGAGTTTTGACAAAGACTAAAGTACCTTCTCCTTCGTCGGGTTTGTGTCATCAAATCGAATGATTAACTTCCCATTGTACATCTTCGCGAAATATTGATTCAGCAGGGCAGCCTTAGCATGTCCAATATGCAGGTATCCACTAGGCTCAGGCGGGAAGCGCGTGACCACTTCACCTTGTTTCGCATTTTGCAATCCTAGGGCGAAACTTGCCGCTGTCTTGGTATTCCGTGCCTTATTTGCTTTGGCTGCCGTGACGCTAGCAAGAGCAGCTTGAGTTGTTTCAAGACTTTCCAAATGAGTAAACCATCGGAGTGCATGGACATGCTGCCCGTTCTTGAGCAAGCCTAATGTCCTAATCGATGCTGGAGAACAGGAAGCTATTCGAGCAGCGACATATGATAGAAACCACCACAGTACCTCTTATCGCTCCCCAGAGGAGCCAATCCACGGCAGTGATGACGTTGGTTACAAGGAATGTGTGATAAGCAAGATGATTGTTTATCGAGTCCAGGGTAGATAGAATGTCGGAGACTCCTGTGACGGTTGGGAGTGCCCTTGCCACTGCAGAGTATGTCGCTGCCTGCAAGGGATTCCGGCTTGAAACGTCAACACTCGAACAGACCCTGATCAAAGCGTACCTTCGGGCTGTCCGCATCTAATGCTCCTGCCTTGGCCAAAGCATGTACTACCTCGTCCTCAGTAGTATATTGGACACCATCCAAATCCAGCGTAACGCCGGCTACAGACTCATCGTAGTTAAGGTCTGCTTTCTGGGTGTAAGTGGCGATTGCAATCGCGGCGTAAGGAAAGGGTGTTGTCTTTGTCGAGAGAGTGAGAGACATGTGTACTTCAGCTAGATCAATCAACTTGTTATATCAGTACTTAACAGAGATCGCCCCTTACCGAACCGCGTGTCGTTTCGTACTGGTACACGGTGTTAACCAGCTTCCACTGATATGTGATAGGTCTGAGATCTATGTAAACGTCTGACAGTGACGATTGGCAGATGGCCTGGGCCAGCGTATTTCGTCGTGACACCGCTTTTGGTGACCACAAATGACTCGAGTCCATTGATTCAACAACTCTCTAGCAGCTTTCGCTTCCCGTCCTGACCTCCTCGCCCTAGAACGACCTCTGACATGGGTTGCATGCTGTACGTTGGTTGTTCTGTTTTCGACAGAGAGGTACACTGACACCGCCCTGCCCAGCATCGACCCTTCTCAAAAGTACCAACCGTACATCCCCCTGCAGTTCAATGAGCGAAAATGGCCCACGAAAACTTTCAAACAGGCTCCCATCTGGTTATCCACCGATTTGCGTGATGGAAATCAGGCCCTGGCCAACCCTATGACCGCCGATCAAAAACTCACCTTCTTCAGGTTGCTCGTCAAGTGTGGTTTCAAGGAGATCGAGATCGCCTACCCCGCCGCCAGTGACACCGACTTCAATTTCGTCAGATACCTCGTAGAAAGCAATGAAGTTCCCGACGATGTTTGGATCCAAGTCCGTAACGATGAACATAGTCAGATATTCGAGACTGATCATGCCATGACCATAGGTCTTAACACCAGCGCGCGAAGACCTCATTCGACGGACCTTCGATTCCATTGCTGGTGCAAAACGTGTTATCATCCACATGTACAACGCAACATGTGCATTGTTTCGCGATGTCGTTTTTCGTAATTCCAAAGAGCAGACGATAGACCTTGCAGTGTCCCACACGAAGATTGTACGCGACCTCTCGGACAAGTACACTGCCTCTCACGGTACAATGTTTCGATATGAGTATAGTCCGGAGACATTCTCCCAAACTGAAGTGGACTTTTCCGTTGCAATTTGCGATGCAGTCAAAGCTGCATGGGGAAAGGCGGGTACTGGCGATAATAGAATTATTTTCAATCTCCCTGCGACGGTCGAGGTAGCACCCCCCAATCACTACGCCGACCAGGTAAGCACTAGAGTTTGGTTGATACCCTCGTAATTGTTTGACACACCCCATCCAGATCGAGTACTTTTGCACACACATATCTGAGCGCGAGCACGTAGTTGTGAGCTTACATCCTCACAATGATCGAGGTATGCTACGTATCGCTAAAAAGTTTAACACTTAACCTCTTGGCAGGCACGGGCATTGCGGCTGCAGAGCTGGCCGTCCTCGGTGGAGCCGATAGAATAGAAGGGTGTTTATTTGGGAATGGCGAACGGACTGGAAACGTTGACATCGTCAACCTCGCGCTGAATCTGTACACGCAAGGCATCCCTCCCAATTTGGATTTTAGTGACCTTCAAGGGGTCATCGACGTGGTGACCCAATGCAACGATTTACCTATCCACCCCCGCCACCCTTATGCCGGCGAGCTTGTGTTCACGGCATTCTCCGGTTCTCACCAGGATGCTATCAAAAAGGGCTTCGAGGATCAGAAGCGACGTCATGCACGGAACTCTGCCAACGGTGAACCACAGATTTGGAGTATGCCATATCTTCCTATAGACCCAGCTGACCTGGGCTGCACATACGAAGCGGTCATTCGCGTTAACTCGCAGTCCGGTAAAGGCGGCGTTGCATACCTGATCAAACAACATCTCGACCTCGATCTACCTCGCAAGATGCAGATAGCATTTTACCAAGTTGTTCAGGCGATAGCCGACCGCGAGGCCCGGGAAATGACAGTAGAAGATATAACGACTGCATTTCGGAATACCTATCACTTCGGTGGCTCGAAGCACGAAGGAAGGCTCGCGCTGAAATCCTTCAATATCACCACGGAGCCTTCGGCTGAGCCCTCGAATGAAGACGAGACACGGGATGAGCGCCGTTATTTCGACGGGACCATCAAGGTCGATGGTGTTCTACGGATTGTTCGGGGCGACGGGAACGGCCCTATATCTGCTCTTCTTGACGCTCTCCGCACTCACCTGGACATACACCTTACTCTTCGTGAGTACAGTGAACACACCATTGGAGATGGTGAAAGCGCGAAGGCTGCGTCATACATTGAACTGGTCGCTGCCTCCGACAATATCAAAGAGGCACGCGGGACCTCGCAAAGCTGGTGGGGCGTGGGTGTCGATTCCGACATTACTGCCTCAGGGTCTACGGGCTGTGCTTAGTGCCGTGAACAGTGCTATCGGCGACCGCATTTTACCTGAACTGAAGCTAAATGTCGGCTTCAATCCCACGTCGGGACAGGCTGACATCGCGGATGCGATTGTGAATTCTCTGGGATTGCAATTGCCACGGCGATTCCAGGCTTCATTCTTCGAAGTCGTTCAGCGTGCCACCCTCAACTCGGCTGGTCAGATTTCGTATGACAGCCTCATACAATTGTTTAAAGAGACGTATGGCTACGAAGTTCCACACCCTTCACGATTCGAGCTTGTCTGGTTCAACCTTGAGAAGCCCACCGAGGCCGGCCGCCTGCGTATCACTGCCGAGTTGCTGATTGACAATGAGGCACGACAAGTCACAGGAGAAGGGAACGGTCCATTGTCGGCCTTACTTGCCGCTCTTCATTCGCAGATCAATGGAACGCTATCGATCAGAGAATATTCGGAACACTCGATTGGTGAGGGTGCGGAGGTGACAGCCGTCTCCTTTGTGGAGCTGGTGTACGAGGTTGGTGGGAAGTCTAAAAAGATGACTGCTTGGGGCGTTGGCCACGATTCGGATATCGCTGCATCTGGGCTAAAGGCTGTTTTGAGTGCTGCTAGCAGCAGCATCGATATGGTAGAGGGGACGGCCTGAATACTCTCAGATATGTCTGTATGTCTTATGTAATACTGCTACCGGGAAACCGACGATGTTCCTATTATGGAGAGTCTCCAAGTTAGAACTGCAGTTCAGCGCTGAACGTGAACGTAGACGGGTTTTGTGGCCACGGTAAACTCTGCACCGTCGGTTTATGTCTGCTTCAACGTCGCGTTCGCCAAGAAACGATCATTCTTCTCCTTCCACGCACGCTGTCGGTGGCTTATCGACCTCCCGACAGCTCCTTCACATGCTTAACCCGCTCGGACGGTCACGTCACGGATATATGCAAGTCAACCAATCCTTGGTAGAGGAGGAGAACGAGAACGATGAACCGGACATCGAAGCGGGCCAGCTGGCTCGAACAGGAGTGTTTAGTCCTAGGTCGCATGGGAAACGCAAAGTTACACGTGGAGATACACTGGGTTTAAGCCCTCTGCGACCAAATGTCCGCAAAGAGGACGAGCCGTATGAGCAAGACTCAGACGATGGAGAGGTGCCGCAAAGTTTCATGATAGAGGCGACGCGCCAGCCTTTGTCCCCACCCACCAATGCCCAGTCCTACAAGGGAAAGGCTCGTTCACGACCGCTCCACTCTAATCATGCAAGGTCGTTGCCACGGGAGACTGCTGACCCCTTCGAAACAACCCCAGCGTTGTCTATACCTCCAAGACCTTCGGATTTGGATGTCAACGTTCCTCGGTCTACGCCACCGCAGCCGCCGTCCCAGCACAGACTACGTGGATTGGACGCTGCTGAGCGCGCTCTATGGAACTGGGTTAACGTGTGTAATCTGGACGCATTCTTGCAAGAAGTGTATGGGTACTACGAGGGGAAGGGGATTTACTCAATCGCCCTGGCGCGTGGCCTAAACCTTTTGTTGGTATCGTTTACCGCTTTCCATCCCAGAGTCTCATGCATAATTTGCAGGACAGTGGGGTTTGTTATCGGTTTCTCGACTTTTTTATTGGGGTGCATCGATTACAGCCGGTTAGGGCAACACGACGCGACCCGTCTCTCGGATATTGTTGTTGATCACTGCGTGACAAAGCAAGTGTCCATGCTTATTGAAATAGATTTTCGTGCTGAAAGTTCGATCCAGGATTTCGGGTTTCACGTTGTTTGTTTTCTTGCTCTTCGCCGCGTTCTACGTCTGGCAAATTATAGCATTTGTGTTCGGTGTCATGCGTCTTGCTGATATGTACAGTTTCTACACCCACCTACTGCGTATACCGGATGTGCGTCGCGTCTTTCGGCTGGAGTGGTGTCTCTGATGTCGACTTACACATCCATTCCCTAGGCTGATATTCAAACAATTTCATGGCCAGAGGTTGTCCGGCGAATAGCTGCCATCCGTGAAGAAAATCCCATTACAGCCATTTCATCAGCATCCCACAATAACACTGCGAGTCCTACTACCGCATCACTAGATGCTCACGACATTGCCAATCGAATTATGCGACAAGAAAATTACCTCATTGCATTGTTCAACAAAGATATGTTAGATCTGCGTGTACCACTTCCTCATACTTTGAAGAGATTATTCTACGGAAACAATGGCGAAAGCAGCGGGAAGACATTGACGCGAGTCTTGGAGTGGAACTTGAGGTTCTGTTTGATGGAGTATTTGTTCGATCAGCGTGGACGCGTGAGGAAGGTTTTCTTGAAGAATAAAAATCGCGCTGTGCTCATTGAAGGGTAAGTGCTTCCATATCACCGGTTGATATTTGAATCATTGGTTGTGCAACAGTTTGAGACGACGGTTTATCTTCATGGGTATCCTGAATGCCATCTTCGCTCCCTTCATCGTTCTTTACATGATCATGTACTCTTTCTTCCGCTACTTTGAGGTTGGTCACTCCACGTACTGTGTCCCCCAGCTACTCATTAACCGTCTGTAGGAATATCACAAGAACCCTTCTTCGATTGGTGGTCGCCGCTACACACCTTACGCACAATGGAAGTTCCGAGAATTCAATGAGTTATCCCATCTCTTTACTCGTCGCCTAAACGAGTCGTATCCATTGGCGAGCATGTATATTGGTCAATTTCCTAATGAGAAGATGACTATAATTATGCGGTTAGTTTGAATGCTGCTCTGTTTTACGTCCGTTGATGTCTGCCATAGATTTGCAGCGTTTATCGCGGGTTCATTTGCAGCGGTGCTCGTTCTTGCGTCCGTCATCGACCCTGACCTGGTACTCCACTTTGAGATTACTCCCCACCGTACGGTCTTGTTCTACCTTGGAGTATTTGGTTCCATTTTGGCCGCTCTCCGTGCGATGATACCAGAGGACAACAGCGTCTTCGATCCCGATTTGCTCATGACTGAAGTGATCCAGTATACACACTACATGCCAGACGAGTGGAAGGGACAGCTCCATTCCAAACGAGTATATCATTTCGTCTATGTATCCTGCCAGATACTCACGCTCCAACCATGATAGGTCCACCAAGAATTTGGAACACTATTTGCCATGAAGATCTTTATCTTTTTGCAAGAGATGATTTCCATAGTCACAACCCCTTTTGTCCTATGGTTCTCCTTACCCCCATGTGCTCCCGCCATCATTGATTTCTTCCACGACTTCACTGTTTGGGTCCCAGGGCGAGGCTATGTTTGCAGTTTTGCCGAATTTGACTTCAAACGGCATGGTAATGTCAGGGTTAGTTGAAAGTTGCTATGAAGTGCGAACAGCCGTTGACGATGTTCACAGTTTGGTGCGCCCACTGGGATACGTGACGAGAGAATGCTTTCACGGGAAGGGAAGATGGAGAAGAGCTTCTTAAACTTCAAGGTTTGTTGTTTTAGTCCCATTTTGGAAGTGACGCTCAGAAGTTCCGCATAGGCAGCAAATCCCGATTGGAATCCTTCCGATCCGACTGGGTCCTTATACTTGACTCGCTTGGCGGACCTAAGCGCACGGCGGCGTGCGATGGCCACCCTGAGTACCAAAGCTGAGAATGCGACTCCACCCCATGGTGGTAAAGATATGGTTGATCGCGTTCAAGAATACGATCGTGCACTCCGTCAAAGCCAACACGTTGCTGTACGACGCAGACAGCATGCTGGGGGGGTGAGCATACTGGCCGGTGGCGGTGGTATTGGAACGTCCACAATATGGTCATCCGCTACTGGTGGACCCTCCGCGAGTCAGAGTATGGGAGTGGCGCAGGCTGCGGTGCTGGGTGATTCACAAGGAAGCGTGATACCTCAACCATTACCGGTTCAACCAGAAGGAGATGGTGCCCAGCAAGGAATAGATAGCGGGCTAGGCGATGATTCTTACGTGGATGAGGACGCGAAAGGAGCAGTACCATACGAGTTGCATCAAGATGGGGTCAATGAGGGCGAAGAGCACCTGGACAGTGGAGTAGTTGAGCTGCTAGCACGGATTTATGCTGCCAGGGGCCCCTAGCCTGTACCTATCATTTAGTATATCACACATTACAAGGCCCTCTTGTTACTAGACCCTGCGCATGCCAGAATTTCCCTAACGCAGTTATGCTTCCTTACTTGCTAAGATCTCCTCGACGCGATGAACCTTCCGGCTGTTGCCCTCACCAAGTACCACTTCACGATCGGTGCGTGTGCCGATACGAACGTCCGTGGCAATGCGTGGTGCACCTAACTGATGCACTGCAGCGTGACAGTCATGAATAGCCTTGCAGACCTGGTTCCAGGGACCCTCTGCGGACACGTTATCGCAAGGGAAGTTCAACAGAGGACGTGCAAACCTAGGTTGGTCCCGTATCCACTCAAGGCAGAGTGAGCCTTCCACACCTGTCGTTAGAAGGATGGTGCAAAACGCACTGCATCTTCCCATAGCCGTCGTTAGATAGGGAAACTCGCGAGGACGACCTCAAGTACTGACTTTAAACGTCAGTCCTGATTTTTGAAGGACAGTTTGACACTCTGCAATGTACTCTGCGACCTGGAAGGCATAAAAGGTCACGTTCCCCATCTAGCAGAATCGAAAGATAGTTGTGCCCACAGAGGAATCTCCAGTCCCCATTGGAATGAGACAGAAGTCTGGATAAATGGTCCGAGCGGGTGGCTGTCTGTACAAGCTAAAGTACTGACCTGCGACTGCATAAAGGTCGTCTTTATCGTCAGACATACTTATCGCCTGGCTGGCTGTAGAACGTTGCGGAGTGGACACAGGCATCGGGAGGTTTCCCAATAAGGACGTAGTCCGGCCGCCGGGTCCAATTTGGGCGCAGTAGATGCCTCCTGCCACTGTTCGACGTCCGAAAGTCATGCCCTCTGCGTCTCTTCAGTCAAGAATAAAAGCCTTTGAGGCATTGACGACACCCTCTTCGTTGCCACCGACGTCGGCAACCGCCGCGAGCACCTCGTTTGCCCCCCCGTACAAGCCAAGACATGGAACGCCCCAGTCATCCGAATCGGCCACCTCGGCAGGTACGCTTCAAGCGATAGTGCCGCTGGTGGCACCCGTTCCTTCCAGCGGGTCGCAGGCACAGTCTCCTACTGTGTGTCGCAAGGTATCTCTGATTGACTTGAAGGATTGGGTTGTAGAGGACGGCCCTTTTGGGGGATCACTCCCTCCTGCCCAGACTGGGGAAGCGGGCAACGCTCAGTCGATCAACATCCGTGAGTCGAGCCTACCTGTCTATTCGGGCATCAAGGATCAACCCAACGATGCTCGCGATATGTCAACGCCATTGATCCATCTCGAATCACCTCCAAAACAACGACCACCGCTCCCACCGCGCAAGCCATCTTACTTGTCAGCCGGGGCTAGCCCCGTTCCCCATGTGCTATCATTAGAGGGACATTCACGCGCCACGCTTCGTCCTCCGCGTAGCTCAGACTCTCTCATCGTCGAGCACACCTATCCCCCTCAAGCATTTGGCACCGTTCGTCTCCGTCACGCCCC
The DNA here is from genome assembly GCA_024613165.1 of Pisolithus albus. Taxonomy (NCBI): domain Eukaryota; kingdom Fungi; phylum Basidiomycota; class Agaricomycetes; order Boletales; family Pisolithaceae; genus Pisolithus; species Pisolithus albus. Next base: position 1,172,128 of record JANFAB010000002.1, on the reverse strand, counting down.
TGCTTCTTCTATATCATCATTCCACTCCATTTCGCTTTCTTCTGAGGGAAGTAACTTAGAAATTCCTATTCCAGGGATATCGTTACACAATGCCGGAAACCCTACCGATGTGGACTCCGCGAGTATCACTGATTCATTTGAGAATGTATCAGTTACGTCCGTGGCCGATTCGTCCACTGCAGTGCCTTCTAACTGGATGACACCCGTGGAAGTATCGAAGATTACCCGGGAAGTCGATGCACTAAAAGCGAAGGTCGGACCCTCTTTGCCTAAATCCTCAGCTCGGTCTACATCGACAATTAATTCTTCGACACTGACAACCTCAAAGACACGTCGACCGCCCCCGCCCCCACCTCCTTACGCCCCACGCTTCCGTATTCCTGCTTCCCAGGCGTCCCATACGGCCCCTTCGGGGTCGATGTCTGACCGGTCGTCAACTCTTAGCACTGCGAGCACTACCTCCAGAACAAGCACCCACACCAACGCAACAGGCGAAAGTGCTGTGTATTCTCCCCTTCACCGACCCACCCCTGTCCCTCCTTCTGCTCGTTCGCGGTACGAAGCGTTGTTTGTTAGTGCTGTGCTAGGTCAACGTCAGGTTGAAAAACAGAGCCAGAGAGGGGCTCTGCCCTGTAAACCGATGTCTCAAAAGGAAAGACAGTCTGCGGGATGGAGAGGCCTTTCGTTGGATCTGCTTACTCAACAAGAGGATCTTGCCGTCTTGTCCGCAGATAGCAGGGAACCTGACCTTCCCACCGACAATGACAGCAACTGCGCACTAGTGAGCGCAGAAGAGAAATTGAATGGACGTATAGTCAAGTATATTTGGAAAGCATCTCGCCTTGACCGACGGAAGCTTTGGGACATATGGTGAGTGTTGCAGCCTATCAATTCGAATAGTCGTCTGACACAATATTTGCATAGGAATGACTGTGATCCCCACAAAACTGGAAGCCTTGATCGTAATGCATTCGTTCAGGGCATGTGGCGCATAGACGAGGAACTTCGGCGAACCCAACTTGCCCGATGCACCTCAGCACTCGGAGCCGCTTCAGTCACAACGTATTCCTCATCGCCCGCTGCCGAGAAGTTCCACTCCTTTGCGACTGGTATCATAGCACCCCGAGCAACGAGCATCAGGCTTTCGGCGAGGTGCAGTGTATGTATAACACGGACCATCTTGGGGATATATTTGTAGCTGAACACTTGGTTGGTGTGCATGACCGTTGTAGCTGACCGTTCATTGCTAATTCACTATGCAGTAACTTTGGTAGTGGTTCAGCACCCGTCCCAGAATGTGTGAGTGAGGAGGGGGAACATTGGACCCTCTAACATGTGTTTCTGGACTTCCCTCTCCCGCGCCTTCAGCGGTGCTTGCAGAGCGGACTTCCTCTAAGCACGCCAACGACACGAGGACACCGTTTACCATGTGACAGAGTTGACTGTGCTGCCCAGAGCGACTACGGTGTACATATGTTGAAAACTATTGGGACTCATTTCCACGACCCTCCCTGAGCAGTTTGTTCACAATACAGCCTTACAGAGTAACCTGTAGTCCGACGAGCATTGGGCACGGGCACAGGTTGTCATGCATATGCACTCCTTTTACATCAACGACTCCATACCCTCTTCATGCATGTACAATCAATCAGATGTGATTGTGCGAATGATAAATCCGATGCTCTCATGAACGTTATTAGCCGAGGGCAAGCGTCAAAGTCAAAGTTTAACTTGTATATATCTGATTTGGAAGAAGGGTGTTGTTGGCTTTGTTTGGCTGTCTACCCAAGTCGCAGTAGAGCTCTCGAAGATCAGGCAGCGCTTCGGGATATGCGTCTCTGCCTCTTCCATCTACCATGGCTTCTACTGTTTTCACTGGTCGCAAAGCCAACTTTCTCGTATTCACGAGAAGGGCGCTCTTACCTGACCCATGACTACCTCGTTTTGGAGCATAACCCTGACGGTGGAGCATCCCTGGACGAGTGTGCCGGAGAACTTGGTGTGGAAGTCGTAGAACAAGTAGGCGAGCTTCAAAACTTGTGGCTCGTTCGGAGTGTGAAAGCAATGCCAAGGATACTTGCCAGGTCAACTCGGGACAATGTCCGCGCTCGGTATGAGAGTCTTCGTACCCGTGCGGCTGCGAGCAATTCTTTTTGGTCGCGCTCAGGCCGCCAGCAGAGGGCTCGTCGTATCATCTCTTCAATACACTATCTTGAAGAACAGGTTCCTCGCCAACGCACTAAACGTGACGATTCTCTCATTCAGAGGGCGCCACCACCAACTACCCCCGCCGAACAGATTCCGGATGCTGCGAGTGCTGTTGCTGATCACCTTGGCATTTCCGACCCTCTATTCCCCACCCAATGGCATATAATCAACCTTGACTTCCCAGAACATATGATGAATGTCACTGGTCTTTGGGAAATGGGCATAACTGGTCGAGGAGTCATAACCTCACTCGTAGACGATGGGCTGGATTATAACAATAGAGATTTGACAGAGAACTTCGTGCGTCGTTGCAGCCCTTTTTGTTACTGTTGCTTATCTGGCTCTCAGGACGCTGCACACTCTTATGACTTCAACGATCACACTGACCTGCCCACTCCCGTCCTTGCAGATGACCGCCACGGCACTCGCTGTGCGGGGCAAATAGGAGCCGTAAAAAACGATGTTTGCGGAGTTGGTCTGGCCTACGAGTCTAAAGTTGCTGGCGTCCGAATCCTCTCTGGTCCGATCACGGACGTCGACGAAGCTGCTGCTCTCAACTATGGTTTCCATAACGTGTCTATATATAGCTGTAGCTGGGGCCCGCCAGATGACGGGAAATCAATGGAGGGCCCGTCATATATCATTCAAAAGGCTGTCGTCAACGGCGTCCAGAACGGCAGAGGTGGGAAGGGATCCGTCTTCGTCTTTGCTAGTGGCAATGGGGCGATGTTCGGAGACCAGTGTAATTTCGACGGCTATACTAACAGCATATATTCCGTGACAGTGGCTGCAGTGGATTACAAGGGATTACATCCATACTACTCTGAAGCTTGCGCAGCCAACATGGTTGTCGCTTACAGTTCAGGGAGTGGAAAGAGTATAGTGGGTACTGTCGCCTAATTACCTCTCGGGTCTCTTCCCTTACCAAAAAGGTCAGGTCACCAGTGACGTAGGAGATGGTAAATGTTCCAATGCTCACGGCGGAACATCTGCTGCGGCACCGAACGCCGCCGGTGTATTTGCCCTTGCCCTTTCAGTGCGGTAGGTCACTGCCACGCGAGTTGGATTCAGTCCTGATTGCAGCATTTTTCTTCTTATTTTCACTAAGGCCCGACCTGTCCTGGCGTGATATTCAACACCTTTGCGTACAGACCGCGCGGAAGATCAACCCCGGGGATCCGGACTGGGAACGGACAGCAACCGGAAGGTCCTTCAGTTACAAGTATGGTTACGGGCAGCTCGACGCGTACGCGTTCGTCACCGCCGCTGAGAATTGGTCTCTCGTCAAGCCGCAGGCGTGGTTTCACCCCTCAGCGATTCAGGTCAATAACGGCTCATTACTGGAAGAGGATGGTGAGATGACGGGCGGCGTACCAATTGCCCGCGGAGGCGTCTCGAGCACGTTTACAGTGACGAAGGAAATGATGGAGCAACACAATCTTGAGGATATCGAGCATGTGACTGTTAGGGTGTGGATATCTCACACGAAGAGAGGCGATGTGGGGGTTGAACTATTCAGTCCAAATGGAATACGGAGTGTGCTGGCCGCACCGCGTTCGCAGGATCTGGATAACACAGGATTTCGTGGCTGGCGTTTTATGACGATTAAGCATTGGTGAGCATGGGACTTACTGCAACGATGTTTACTTCTGACTTGACCCTAGGGGTGAGAATCCCCTTGGCCAATGGACCATTAAGATATTAGACCAGTCCGTCGAAGGCCAGAATGGAACGTTCCACGGCTGGAGGCTTATGTTTTGGGGTTCCGCCATTGATCCTTTAAAGGCAAAAACATATGCTCTTCCCAGCAATGAATACCTTCTCCCTTCATTGGAGGAACCGGAAACGATAGACGTTCCCACAACAGCCACCACTAAATTCCTTCCGAAACCCACGCTTGGCCTTCCAGACGATCACGAAAGTGCCGAAGGGGAAGCCGATCAGCCCGCTTTTTCTGAAAAGCCTGTCGGGTCAGCGACACCTTCCATGACACCCACGCCAGATGAAGGCTGGTTTTCAGACATGTCCAATCTCGTCTACAATTCGAGGTGGTTCTTCGGTGCACTGAGCGTAGTCCTCCTTTTCGGCATTGGTGCAGGTGTATATCTCTGGCGTCGGCGTGTTGGGCGCCGTGCTGCGTACTCATCGTTGGCCGTGGAGGACGTAGCCATGACCTCGGTAACTGGAACAGTACGCCCGGGCGTTCGTGCAAAGGAACTCTATGATGCATTCGGCGAAGTATCCGACGACGAGGATGTGGACGAGGAAGGGCATATGTTAGGAGCATCGACGCAATCCGAGCTTCATGTAGGTTTCTTGGACGATGAAGAAAGCGTCGAAAACTCGCCGAGATATAGGGATGATCCGGAGGTTGGTGTTGATGAGCAACGTCATCTCACAGCTACAGGCAGACCAGATAGCGTAGGCAGTGGGTCTAGTTGGGAACATGCATCCCAGACTTGACGCTTTCCTTCTCTAGTTGCAAGAGTTCTAATATAGTTACTTTTACAACCTCATAACGGTCCAATCAGAGCATTCAATATCTATCTACCTGCAATGTAAATATTGGTTTTATGGTGTATACAGGGAGCCCAATCACTATATTCATCTGTAAAGGTATCGAGACCATAGCCCACTTCCTTGCAATCTGTGATCGTCATTTTGGCAGCCTGGGTTCCCCAATAGTGGCTGCTGCCACTCCCGCTGCGCGTTTTAGAAGACTCCTTCGTGTAAGACAGGCTTGTGACGTCTGCTAGGCGACACTATTCTCTCTGCGACTTGGACCCGTTATTGCAAGTGCTAACGGGGGAGCGTAGACCCCACCACTCGCTTCCTTGATCCAGTTGTTACTGATAATTAAACCTGCCCGAAGTACTACTTACCAGTAGTTTTCGGGGTTCCCATTAGCACGGGCAAGAATTTTCTGAACTGTCGTCACTTTGCAAGACTTTCAGGGGTGTAGAATCCCCGTCTTGCCATGCCAATGATAGCATATCGCAGAGATTCAAGGATACACGACTTCGCCGACCCTGGTGCCCCCCCTATACCCCAGGACACCTGCCGTGCTTCTTCAGCCCCCCCCCCCCCCCCCCCCCCCAACAAAAAAAAAAAAAAAAAAAAAAAAACATTTCCAGCGAGACTCCAACACCGGATCCAGACAAACCACGTACTGTTCGCCACTTCAGGTTCTCCAGCCAACCGTTGTTGCTTAGTCGTCTCTCTGGTAGTCAACTTTTTCCGATGAGTTGGGTCCATCTGCAGTTGAAATCATTCCGGGTGTTATGATTTGTACGTCAGAACCGGTGCTGGGACTCGGAATTTTGTCCCTATGAATGCTCCGCGGCTTGGCCGTTGCTCGTGAGGTGAGGTCTCTCTTTTCCGATGTGTATTCATGTTCCTCGCAGCCGCGGATTCGGGGTCATCAGGCGACATAGAAGAATATGTTGCAATCTGGAATGAAGGCTTCAGATTACACAATGGACTTCGATGTTAGCACCGGAATCGCGAAAGTGTTTTCCGCTTTCCCCTCTCACTGCTTCAGGTGGTGACTTGTACTCGATGGCGGACGTACACGTTATCGTCGCGGTGTGATTGAAGTTGCATCCGCATTGTCGGTTTCGCATACGGATGAAATGTGCATTTGCGTGTCTTGCATGTTTTTGCGCTACTTCACCACCTATCAGGGAACGACCCACGTAAGTGCTATCCACTTTCGAAAGCGCTTCTATGACGTTCCCATGTAAGAGATCTTCTTTCTCACCGAGCGGGTCATACAGGATTTTAGACCTGACACTTTCTACTCTCGGAAGGACAGAGCCGTCAGTCCACTGAGGAAACCTGCAAGGCCCATGATATATAGCTACCTATGATGTACGTATTTGCGTTATATGTAACGAAGAGCTAAGCATCAGACATCAATGAAGCGGAGCCTGGAACCATTTGCGACTCTTGTCCAGACATCAACGTTTTCATACTGTCATAAAAGACCAAATCAGTGGATTGTATGTTGAACAAAGTGAGCCTTCACCTCAATGATGGTTTCATTAAGCTGTGCTTCATTATAACCAGCGCCCAGGACACGCGACCGGACATCGATCATTGACAATTCTTCATTACCCTCATCTTCGTCAGAATCCTCCGCGTCCGGGTCGCCACTAGGACCCCTTCCAAATCTTCTTTGCCTTTTTCTCCGTTTCTGCCCACCTTCCGCAACCATCTGTTTGATAAGCCGGTAGATCTGGCTAACAACGGATCGGTCGACTTCCTGTTCCCGATCGTCATCTTCATATAGACTCTCCTTACTGCACTCCATAAGGCGCAAGGCTTCATCGACGTCATCGTGCTGCACAACATTTGCAAACCGGAGGCGTGCAAGCGCCTGGGAAAGGCGCAGAACGCCAAGTAAGGTTCGTGCAGACGTGTAGGTGTGTAACTTCTTCTGTTCAGCAGCATCCTTCGATAATTTGCGAAGACGAACATAAGAGTCTACGACATATTTCGATACTTCAGGGGAGACTGTGGGGCGCCTGAGGCGTGCCTGAGCGATGTAATGTCTGGTGATTCGGTGTCAGGTACTACCCAGCACAAACAGGACGAGAGCTGACCTCATGAGAGTCGGCTCCACTAGGTCGAACTCGAGTTGGGGGTGGGTATTATGCATGTGCACGTAAGTAACATGCTGAGCTAGCCGCTCGTCGTCTTCTCGAGTCGGTTTGTCGAGGATGAGAAACAGCAAGTCAAAACGGGAGAGTAAGGCAGCAGGCAGGTTGATATTCTCTACAGGTGAAACCTTGGGATTATACCGTCCGTACAGAGGGTTCGCGGCAGCTAAGACAGACGTTCGAGCATTGAGAGTTGTTGAGATACCGGCCTTGGAAATGGAGATCGTTTGTTGTTCCATGACTTCGTGGATGGCCGTACGATCTGATTCTTCCATCTTGTCAAATTCGTCAATGCAGCATATGCCATTGTCCGCCAAAACCAGCGCACCACCTTCTGTTCATGTATAAGGACACCTACTATCTTTCGCAACAAACGAGGACATACCCAGAACCATCTCATCGGTGACGGGGTCCCGCATGACGGCAGCTGTGAGGCCAACTCCGGAAGAGCCTCGTCCCGTAGTATAAATACCACGCGGTGCAACCTTGGAGATATACTTGAGCAATTGTGACTTGGCCACACCAGGATCGCCCATGAGGCACACGTTAATATCTCCACGAATTTTCATGCCATCCCCCATCGTTTTCGTCACTCCGCCAACCAGTAACAAGAGTAAAGCCTTTTTGACATCTAAATGCCCATAGATTTCTGGCGCGATACTTTGCGCAAGTTTGTTGTAGAGCGCGGGGTCTCTCTGCATATCAGCGATTTGGTGTTGAATCTGCGGGGTCATGTCCATGTCACTGTACTGTTTCTTGAGTTGATGTATGTGATGTGTTTCCAAATAAGTGTCGGTAAGCAGTCCTGCACGGATGGCTTGATATCCAGTGTATGGTATAGGCAGAAAGATGCCCCCGAGATGAACGACATCTCCCGGATTCGTGAGGCGGGTGAGACCACCATGCACATGGATGGTCATTGATCGTGGGATGTGACCCACCGGGACTTGGTCCGCCTATCGAGGGGTGAGTGGCGAAAGGAAAGGTCTGCAATACATACCATTTCCTGTATCCTGACTTCTTGGAAAGGAGTAAATCTGCTTGCGCGCGTCTGCATGTGCAGCGTTCCACGAATCCCGTCCTTCTTGCATTCAGACTCATTCTGGCAATCGGTGATGGGAGAGAAAGTCTTGCTCGAGATTTGTTGGAATGTTTCAGAGCCACAGACATCACAAGTATACGCGTTCACAAGGAGGAGGGGTTTCACTTCAGAGACACGGGTGACAATGCCACGAACCGTGATCAACTTGCCAAGATGCGAACTTCGGACCTCACGCACGGCAAGGGCAACGTCCGACTTTAGCGGTTCAAAGTAAATTGTACTATAGTAAAATTAATTATAAGAAAAAAAGAATACCAACAAGAGACTTACTATCTGCGCAAGAGGTGTGCTGGGAAACCCTCTTGCAGACCTTCGGTTTGTTCGTTTCGCTCGCGACGCTGATGAAGCAGAATGTCCATAACTTCATCATGATCACTGATATCTTTCGTCGGACTAGGCATAAGCTTGTCCACAGCCTCATAGAACAACGCAACATAGCGGCGCGTATTGCTTTGAATACGAGTCACGAGCTCAGCTACTGTTTTTTCGTGCTACTTTCAGGCGGATTAGTGAGTGCCTTTCATAAAGGGGACAACAGACCTGATGGATATCTTCCAGCTCGATGGTTAGCATTTGCTGTTCTCGATTAGCTATTCGTTGCTTATGTTTATAACCAACAAACTCGTCAACATTTCCCAAAAACGTGTAGAGTCTTCCGTACCAGTTGCTGCATGTACTTGGCACGACTCGTGGTTCCTTCGGGGTGGATTTCCTCGTCGTCGAGGGCCATACTGGCGATGCCTCTGTTGATATCTTTCTCTTGTCCCACGAAAGTGGTCAAGAATGTCTGAATTACATCTACACAGTCTCAGACATTTGCACAAAAAAGAGGAATTCCGAACATACTTAGCTCATCATCATACGCAACGTTGACCTTGATGACAGGTAGAGACATCGTGCACCGGATGGAAGGTGTTATCTCGCGCCTTTCGCGTCCGTCACGCGTCTGTCACATGCTCGCTCTTAACGGATTATGTAATCACACCAGCTCATGGCATGTTTAGGTAGGGTAGGCCTGTACTACTGCTTAATTTTCTACGAATAGAAATCAGCCAGGAAGTTCCACAGGGCTCCAGGATCCTTGAAGTCATGGTGAAGAACATTCACCAACCAACGGGTTCTGCGGACCTCTTCTAACGTCGCCCGCTGGGCAGACTCTGGAGGGTAAAATGATGCCCATGCAGCCCATATCGAAAATGCTTCCTCCTGGAGACGGTCATCGTCGGCTGCTTGCATGACAAGAAGGATCCTTACCTTCCAAGCCAGGAATGATTCTCGCTCGATTATCGTTGTCTGCACAATCTCCTTTCCCGGGAAAACTCCCCACGTAACCGCATTGCGCGTTTCTTCTTGGACATTGGTTTTGAAACCACCCTACATGGCTCGCTGTCATCCAATACCACGGAAACAAGAGTTTTGATCCATCCCCACCTGCAGATTCGCTGCGAAGTAATGAACTGATCTTCCCTCGTTCGATCGTATCTTCTTTTCGATCTTGTCGACAACCTCCTCGGTCGAAAAGAATTCTATGAATGCTTTTTGGGAAACATAACCACCGCGCGGGCCCCAGCCAAAGATTTCGTCCGTAGATGGTAGGTTGTCCACTGCCGGTTGGGAACAAACGGTCCACAACCCTTTCCTGGTTAAAGCTTTCAAGTGGTGCAGAATTGTCTGCGACTCGGCAGACAGGGGAGACGACGAAAACGGTGTTGAGGTTACTTTCGAGTCCAAATACCGCAGGAACAAGTCGGTTAACTCCTCCATTGATGTAGGATGTCCCCAGTCGGGATGCACAGCGTGGACCTACGGAGATGGTCAGCCGGAAGTATGGAGAGGATTATATACACGTACGGAAAGCGTAAGGCCGCCCCACTGGTCTTGAATGCCGAAAGCAGGACTCTTGTAGTCCCCAAATCGGCCGTTTGGAAAATCATCCCAGGTTGCTGCGTTATTTAGCTCGCCCCGCCCAGGCGGTTCAATCTCTGTTGTTGTTTTTGATGTTAAGGCCGCTGCTGCTTTGGTAGTTGCGGTAGCCGGAGTGACAACAAGTTCTGAGTTTGGTAGAAGAGGGACGGGGGAATCCTTCTGCCTCGTGAACGACGGCAACAGCAGCAATCTCGTAGGGGCTTACTGCGATCAATTTATTCCTCATATTGGGACTCCCCCCAACCCACCTAAGACACTCCAAGACGAGCTGTACGCTTTTCTCCAAGTTAAGCGTGCAAAAGTGAACACCGCGAACACCTCCGTCGCCGGTTATTTTGCGGATGATATCGACTGCAAGCCGTATGCCGTACTCTTTCACAAGTTGATCATCATGCTGGACGTGGTTCAGAAAGTGAATAAATAAGAAAGTTAAATCACTCACGCGAATGTGCTCTAGATCTGCCATTATGGACGGCGGAACTTGAATTCCGCAAAGGCTCACCACCCGAAGAAAAGACGAGTGCGTTTGTATAGGCATCACGCCAGGTATAATGGGTACACTGATACCTGCACATTGTGGGCTATATGTAATCTCATAGACGGAGAAGCTGACCTTGCCGACGGACTCTTTCTAGCCAAAGCAAAAAGCGGTCGGCGTCGTAAAACAGTTGCGTCACGATGAAGTCGGCGCCAGCTTCTACCTTCTCTTTGAGGATGCCCAAGTTTCCGTCGTCATCAGTTTGGTTGTCCGGATGTCCTTCCGGGTATGCTGAAACGGGGTGAGTGCTAGGGTCTGACGGGCTCAATGTATCTAATACCCGCCACGCCGATACAGAAATGAGGAGAGAATTCCGGCGAGGAACGAATATACTTGACGAGGTCTACTCCACGACTGAAGCGTGAGTCAATGGGTGTCCAATGTTCCTGCCCGCGGGGAGGATCTACATGAAAGACCTAAGTTCACCGTGAAGAGGTCGATGTACGGCATTGCGAAAAATACTGACCACCGCGAAGTGCAAGGATATTTTGTATCCCGCGGGCCTTGGCTGTCTGTAGCATGGTGAGAGATCATGGTTCACGTATGGCTGATAGCTTACACGCAATACGTCGTCGACCAAGCCTGGCACCATGTTTGTGCAGGTGAGATGAAGGATGGTATCTAAGCCATGATCTGCCTGTGTAATACCAGCCAGGTCAAGACTACCATCCTTCGTCGATCCTCCTGCGCCCCATGTAACGCTGATAGCGATCGGGTCGAGGGTAGAGAGACGAGATATGCGAGTCAGTAGATTGTTAAATCCCTGGTCTGTGCGAGGGGGGAAGAATTCGAAAGTATAAAACGGGTGATGGGTGGGACGTGCCGCAATCTTATCTGAGAGTTTCATAGTGTACACCTTACGAAGACGAGTCAGTATACGTCTAACCCTCTTTCACCAGTATGGAGCGGTCACAAATATTTTTCTGTCGTAATAGCTCACCTGTCTCGGCGTGATAGCTCGCCGATATGGCGCGTTCACTGATCGGGTAATAAGTACGACTCCACGTGACGCGCCGCCGGCAATATCTCGACAAACAGAGCCAAATGTGTCCTTCCCCGAATAAGACGCGGCGGAAGGGACACGTCCAGTACACTGGTGTGTCGGTGCAAACCATGGCATCTCCCTCCACGCCCGCAACGGCTGACTTCTCTTCGACGCCCCCAAAACGGACAAAAATCGTTCTCCTTGGCGACCAGAGCGTCGGGAAGACCAGCCTTATCACAAGGTCACGTCTGACAGGGCTGACACGCCTACCAAACTCACTCATACTTGTACACAGGTTCATGTATGATACATTTGACAATACCTACCAGGCAACTATTGGTATCGATTTTCTGAGCAAGACGATGTACCTGGAAGACCGAACGGTAAGATTGCAGCTATGGGACACTGCTGGACAGGTAAGCCATCGAAGCGGCTCCTAATAGACCACGAATAGCATTCCGATGATCATTATCACTCGGCATATGAAAGGAACGGTTCCGTTCGCTAATACCATCGTATATCCGTGACTCCTCTGTAGCCATAGTCGTCTACGACATAACCAGTAAGCACCCCTACTTCATGACGGCGTACTCTACATGTTTACCTCGAACCGAGACCGTCAGTCTTTTTTGTCAACCTCCAAATGGATAGACGACGTTCGGTCAGAGCGGGGAAATGACGTCATCATCGTGCTAGTCGGTAACAAAGCAGATCTGTCAGAGAAGCGGTTGGTGTGCAGATTCACACTTGCATTTCGTGACTTACTAGCCACTTTCTAGCGAAGTGACGACCGAAGAAGCAAATACAAGGGCAACACAGTTGAACATCATGTTCATGGAAACGTCAGCAAAGGCAGGTCACAATGTTAAGTCTTTATTTAAGAAGATCGCGTTATCACTGCCCGGCATGGACAAGGAAGGTCAGTCCGAAGCTCCAAACGCAAGTAAGTCAGTTTATTGTGATGTTCTCTTCTCGCCTAAAGAGGTTTCCAGAGATCGATGTCACGACATCCCAATCACCTGCTGTGCCGGAGGCTTCGCAATGCAGCTGTTAGTACTATTGTATGATTGTTCGTACAGTATAGTCGCATTTGATGATACAGATTGTCATCTCAGCTTATGTATCCCGAACATGAAAAGTTTGTTGGCTGACAATTCCATCTGCTACTATCCACGATTCATTATGTTGCCTGCGCCCCTCGGATTGGCATCCTTGAATTGAGCCCATTGTTCGTCCTTCTGGCGTTTCTCCTCCGATTTCATTTCACCAAAGGCGGCGCCCTCCATCTCAGAGTCCATAGCTAGTTGCTCTGATGACGTGGGCTTTGTCTCTGACTGGCGCCTACATGTGCAGGTTTAAACAGTATAACAGGAGGAGAAGGTAGTTCACCTACCCGCCGCCAGTGATGATATTCCCTCGCTGTCGCTCAACTTCAAGGTATTCGTCAATCGTCATGGTGGGTAAGCGATGGCTTGGCTTGAAGACCTGTGCCTGAAAGCGTGCACGATCTGAGGCGCTAGAAGGTAGTATGGTGAACGGTTGTAACGGCTATGAATAAGTGTGAGTAGTAAGTAGCGGTACAGGTCGCTGACATCTACCTTGCCGCTAGGGTCTAATAGCGGATCCCCTCTGCTAGAGTGAGGGGTTTTTTCAAGTTTCCACGAAACTTCTTCCCTCGTTTTTTCGTGTTGTTCGCTCGACAGAGGAGGGGGGTGAGATGGAGGCGGAGGAGCACTGCGCAACAGTTCTAGTTCCTGTTCAAGACTCTCGAGCTGAGAGCATGCTTGAACATAGCATAACTTTAATAGCAATAGAGTGGCTTCCCGAAGGATATCCTCGGTCTCGGTTTCATCATCGTCATTTGCGGCTGAACTCCGGGAAGTGGGAGGAAGTAAGGAGAGCGCTAGATCGAAAACACTGGATGAACCACCGCCAATAGGTCGCTGTCTCCGGCGCTTTCGGACCATTTCGATACGGGCGCGGAGGTCTTGCTCAGCCTTATATTGCTGAATCTTTGCTTCTCGTCGTTTAGCAGCGTCCTTGATGGAGGGCAATTGTGTGTGAAGAGTATGCTCTGCTTCGGATACGACACCGAGATACCCAAGGTTAGATACGAATGTTTTTAAATGTTGCTACCAATGGACACAATTGGCATTCCCTCGCTGATCTTCGTGCTAGAACTCACCTGGACTTGACTCAGGTTGATCATACGCTCGTCTGGTTCTGTGAATCTGATCCGGTTCTCTACTTGGGCAAGAACGAACGGAACGGTCAAGTACACGAGGTCTCTAGTGGAGATATCTTCAAGAGTGTCATTTGCGCTGAACAATGCAAGTGCTGTGACTCTTGAGTTGACCTGCTTAAGATCGGACAGGGACGATCGAAGCAATTCCTGAGGAAGATCGGGCATGAGGTAGGATTACGGAAGATCCGTTGTAGATACCTGGGTCCCGTCATCGATGGTGGGCAGATTTTCTGCTGTCGAGGCTGCGGAAAGTGCCCCTGCGTATAGCGCTGGGAGTGGTCGAGTGCTGGTCATGACGTTCTCAGTATTACCAGGTGCCCACGATGTCAGTATTTATCGGTGTCCGGGGGTCGTCCACGGACCAATCATCCCTACGCGTACGGCGTCGCGTCCGACACGGCATGCCAACTCACTTACGCTCGAACAGCTGGCATGAAGGCGCCTACCCACTTGGAGACTGAGGACAAGGCGGGGAAGTCCAGCTGCAGCTCTGATACCGAAGAAGATCTGTTTCACTGTTCCCGCAAACGAAGCCCTCGAGATTTACTTCACTTTGGACGCGACGACTCGGGCTACGTAGAGGGAATGATATACATGACATGGCGGCCCACGAATGGAACTCGTCGCTTCGATCTTGAAGTATCCGAAGATGGCTCCCTTAGCAGGTTCGCGGTGTCCTTCTCCGGGAGGTCCTTCCCATTGGTGCAGACGCTACCTTTCCGGCCCCGTGACCGTATCTGTCTCGCCCTCAAAGGCGTAGAAGTCGAAGCTCGCAAGGAATCCAATGCTCCCCATCTGCTGCCACTGACCTTGAGGTATACCAACAACATTGCAATCAAGTACCTCAGCGGTATCAATGAAGGCAAAATAATCAACACATGGCAAGGTACGTATTTACGGTTCAATTGTTGCGACCGCCTTGTGCACGCGACCTTGCTTAGAACACGCTCCGGTGGACGATTGGTACAACCCCGGTCCTATGCGACGAGTGTCCGACGTGATCATGGATGACGCATCCGCTTCTGCGATGCCACCTCCCTTGCTCGGTTTTAGAAACGTTGATCGGTCTACTATCCAGCCTCTCGAAGATCAGGTACAGCCAAGCGACAGCCGTGCGTCAAATAGGCATCGCGACAGCGCATCCAGCGCTAATCGAGTTGACGGCGCGAAGTTAACTCCACTGGATAAACAAAAATTGAAACGGAAGTCAAGGAAAGCCCATGCATCTCGCATATCTGCCCACGCTGCACATGATATATCCAAGCACACCAATTTAAATGGAGGTGTCGGCAAGCACATCGCGTTCCCTCAACGACCGCACCTTGCATCCAGTGTCCACACCAATAGCGAGGTAAATGACAAAATAACACCGGCAATTCCAGAAGACAAAGGGTCTGTTCAACCGATGAGCGGTACAAAACTTAGGACAGACACACGTGCTGGGGAGTCTGGCCTGTCGATAGGAAACGCGTTTAGGACAGAAATGGTTAGGTCATCTGCCTTTTTCAAGTTGTAGATTTACAGACCTTGGCAGGGCGATCTATTCACGCCATTGAATGCGCTCCGTAGAGGGCATGAGATGATCAATGTCATAGGTGTCGTTCTCCAGGCCAATGCCCCAAGGAGAACGTCAAGCAACGGTTAGCTAGTTTCGGTTTCTTGAAAATGAGATCAGCTGTTCATACATGACAGAGTGGTCGCGTTCGTTTACTGTCGTTGACCCTTCGATAGCCTCCGGCAACGGCCTCTCAGCTGTTGGTGTCGGGGTGACATGCTTCCAGAAGACTTACGTCGAGTGGCTTCCTCAAGTAGCAGGAGGGTGATGTTGTCATTCTCCGCAAGCTCAAAGTGGGTAATGCCGGCAACTTATTTTCCTGTGGCTGGCTAAGATAGCTTCATAGATGTCCGAGTTCAATGGTGTGTTGAAAGCCATCGGCTATGCGGACAAGTTGCGCTGGGCGGTTTACGATTCTGCCACCAACAACGCTCGACCCGTGAACAGAGGGCAAGCTCCTGAGGAAGAAGCAATCGGTAACGGTTTGGGTTATGTATTTACCCCCTTTTGGAAACCAAGCAAAGATGGTGTGGAGCTACAGTATTGCCGCACACTTTTGACATGGTGGAAAGGGCTGCGAGGTACAGAGAAGGAGGTCATTCGCGCCCAACGTGCCATGCGCCCTTCCAAGGAGCATCGCTTATTGTCCGAAGCATCTCCGGAAGTCGTTCCAGATGGATTTTTTAATTGCACGGTCGAGGTTTGTTGCATTGAGTGCCGAGGCATTCTGCATGTTCATTCTCATTCCAGATTTTACACAAGTTCACCAACGATTGTGGCTCGTGTACAGTGTACGTGACAGACTACACGAGCAATCCCCACACATATCCCCTCAAACCTGCTTGGTGTCCGCCAGGCCTTTGCGATCTCATCTTCCCAATTGAAATGTGGGATGCCGCAAAAGAGGTGGTGCACCTTATGAATGTTGGCGAATATTGGTACCTTTACAATGTCCGAGCAAGGTTGGGCAGAGGTGGCTACCTTGAGGGCAAAATGCAAGAAGCCTCGAAAGTTACTCAACTGAAAGAAACGCAACTGGATAAATTCCCGCACTTGAGGGCCCTTCTTAAGTCAGTTTTGCGATTCCTACTTCGATGCTTACGTTTACACTCTGACGTGTACAGGCGGAAGCAAAGCTTTTCGGAGGGTGGCTTGAGTGTGGGTTCACCTAATTCCTTTCCGTACAAGTTGTTTCAAGATGTAGACGACACGAGCACCTTCTTTTCGTGTGCAGTTGAGGTTGGTAACATCTTATCTCCACGTTCTATTTCTCAACACCAGGCGCACGCAGATTCTATCTGTTGACAACGATGCGCGGGACGGGACGTCCATCTACGCAACTGACTATACATACAATCCGAGTTTCCCGCGGCAGGCATCTACAGCCGAATGGGCGCGCGGTCTCGACTTCCGCATAGTGAGGATCAGACTTGACGACGCCCAGTCGCAAGTGGCACGCGACACCTCCATCGGCAGCTTTTACAGAATATTGAACTTGCGTATCATCCGAAGGGGAGATGGTTCTGACACCCACGGACGCTTGGGTGGTGAGGACAGACTCATTCTTCCTCTCACAGAGCAACAAGCAGAACAGCACACGACCCTGAAAATGTGAGCAGTACATCGACTCTTACTGCTACTTACTCAAAAAGCAACGATTCAGGAACAAGGATAAATGGAAGCGGGAATTGATGCTGGATCGTACAACCTGGGCCACGTCGCCGACGCCTCCGCCGATGGCGAACCAACGTGAATCTACCGGATACAGTACCATTCAACAGGTCCTCTCGGATACCACTTGCCCCAGCACTGTTTACTGTCGTGGCACGCGCAGTCGACTTCTTCCCGTTTATCCTTGAAGACGCTTGTATCTTGCGTTGTATGAAGTGTCAAGCCGAGTGAGTCCGCGAGTTGACATTTCTATGTCATCCTAATCATTTTCAGTGTCCCACGGACCTTCAAGGCCTGTCCAAGTTGTGACGACATGATGGAAACCCACTGCAAGTGGTGTTATTGCTTGTACCTTCGACTCGAGGACGACGCAGGGCGACAATCTCAACGTGTCACTTTGCGGTGAGGAGGTGCGTGATCGGCACTTCGAGCAGTTAGGTAGCTTAAACCTCTCGTCAGTGCACTCTTTTGCAAGATACGCCGGCAGACGACTTGCATTACGACCGTGGCGCTTTCCACAAATTCTTCGCGAAGCTGAAGCCGGTGATCGGAAACCTCGTAGACGTACATAATGCATGGTCAATGAATAGAGAGAAGGTAGTCGAATCGCCTCGTATGCGTTTCACGATTGAGAGCTGGGCGATCGGTGACGACGAGCGTGGATATGGCCTCCTTAGCTGTACCCCCACGTAAGGCTCTTATGGTTCTATCATCTACTTTCGTTCGCACGTACTGTACTTATCTTAATTAGTTTAGTTGTTCTTACTTGGCGATCGCCGTGTGTACATGACTTGGTGACTACCTTCCAATTTGAGTTCGACGGTAGTTCGTCGACAACTTGGCGCGGTACCACGATGTCCATCATTTCACCGACGCTCATCCCGCGTCTGCCATTGATCCCACTAGTCCTCCCAAAGGCACCTCACTTCGGCCCAGTCCCACTGCCGACGCGGGACAGATACTATGGAAGACTGGCTACCCGGCGAGACCTTGAACGCGAAATGAACGACTTGTCAGACGAAGAAGGTGATCTGGAAGAGAGCGTATGTCATGACGGAAGTTGAGATTGCTGTACCCATGCTCATCGTTTAGGTCCTCTCTTTTTACCACAAATGCAGAATCTTGAGGTTCGTAATCGTGGGTTTTCTTGGTACATTCCTATAGGGCGGCATGCCACGCAAATGGAAGAGAAAAATGACGTCAGTTCTTTCCTCATACTACCGTGTGGTACGAACTGTCTGGGGTCTACTATAGGCAGAAGATGATTCAGAGGGCTCAGAAAGCGGGCAGTCTGGCGACCACTCTCCTTCTGCGAACGGGGAGGAGAACGACGAATCTGGACCAGATCTAGATGCGGGCATGGAAGACATGGACGAAGAACGCCCTTCGGATGACGTCGACGTTACTTCTGATGACACCGAATACGAAGACGAGCAGTCTGACGTTTGAAACAGGTATGTGGTTGATCGTACAATCTAGCAAATGTACATAGCAGGACAAATAATTTATTCTTCGTGTAGTTCGCCACGGCGTCAGGCCAGTACGCTCTGAATGTCAGATATGGACAGCAGTTGTCTGCCATGCCCACGCCGCCGAGAATTTCCAGCCATGACCAGTGGTCGCACCCATACCCGGACGTGTCCTGCCTTTGTCGCAGTCACCAGTGCGCGCGGTAGAAAAATCAGGGAGGTAAGTAGGTCCTGCGTCGATCTGCTTTACCTGGAGATGCGTGGGTCAGCTTTTGGAGGAACCATTCGTTGAGCACGTACGAGCACTGGCTGTACGACAGAGACTTCATTCCTTGACGGAGCTGGGTGATACCGTGACGCAGCAAGCTGTGCTGTAGACCCCATCCCACGGCGGACGGCAAGGGAAACGTTTGAAGCCATGGACACCCGTACGTGATGTGCTGATTGTGACTTTGGTCTGTGTAATGCGCTACTCGAGAAATCCCACTGTAACCCGTGAGCACCTTCCCAAAGACTCGTTGGGAGTACACTCACTAGGATGAGTTTGTTGTCTTCTCCCACACTGCCGAAACGATAATTGCGGCCATCACATCGCGATTCGTCGAATGCAACGGCGGAGACGAATGAAGAGTGTCCTTGACACCTGGCAACCACACGTTGTTCCCACGGTGAGAATATTGTTAGCAAGTCATCCTGTCCTCCGGTCTATGCGTCGTCATTGGTCAAACGGCCAGGAAAGAAGGAGAGAAAGAATCAGGTACGGACGAGGATAAACCGACCGTCGGGAGACCACGCGACACAGGTGAGTGCACCGAAGTATGAGGCGTAGCAGTCGACCAGTCTATGTGAGAAGCTTACCACGCAGACGCCAATCGCAGTTGCGACTACTCACTGTTCTGCCAGGGCATCTATGACACGCAAACAACCATCTTCTGATATTGCGGCGACGTACTTGACATCGGGGGAAAAGACAAAGTCTGCGTGTCCATCGATGAATATGAGGCGATGCAGAGCGGAAACCACACACACCCATGATGCTGCGTCTGCTGATTCTCCAGTGACTTACCGGGTTCTTGGCTATACCCTTGTCTGTCCTTTCCTTGGGAGCCATACTCGACTCGGGATGCCATGGGGGTGTGGTGACATGTATGGTCGATGTTGGATCCCACTCAGTACCTCCGTGGGGTTGCGATGGGGGTTGAGTCTGGGCAGGCACGCCAGGGGTGCTTTGGCCTGGAACGTTGAGTGTAGTTGATGCCGATGCATCGGGAATGGATGGAGTGAATGTGCCATCATCTTTTTCCTTATCATAAACGACGATTGTTCCGTCTGCATGTGAGACCAGGAACAACGTGGATGAGGAAGGGACCCAGTGGACCGCAGTGCATGGGGAGGAAGAGATGGTACCCTTGGTCGATTATCGATCATCGACCGAGTTCGAGCGTGTGAATGCATGGATACGTACTTGTTTGTTGAGACGGCCATAACGACTGGACACGGGATCTGCACGTTTGTTCAGTGTATCTGGCGTGGGGGAGAGGTGTGGTGACGTACCCAGCCATATGAGATCGCCGGTGTTGAAGCCGATGACGACGTCCAGCTTCTCCGGAGATGCAGTGAGGGGATGAACGTCGTGACACGT
Organism: Pisolithus albus; assembly: GCA_024613165.1. NCBI lineage: Eukaryota > Fungi > Basidiomycota > Agaricomycetes > Boletales > Pisolithaceae > Pisolithus > Pisolithus albus. The sequence goes on along the minus strand of JANFAB010000002.1, from coordinate 1,152,126 downwards.
GGGGAAGGCAGAGAAGGTAATTCTCATGAGGGGTTCCTGGGAAGACCAGCATTGCAGAACGAGAAGCGACGGGAGGAACAGTAGTGTACCTTTGATTTCGATCCGACCTCTACCCAGTGGAATGCTTTGTTGCAGTTGTAGAAGAGAAAGGTGGCATCCCCATGCTTGTTAGAGAGGATTTTTCCGAGCCCCTCGATGGTTTGCATGCGAGTGATGAAAGAGGACGAAGTGGTGCGCATGTTGTGTTTTGGTCTGGCGACGACCTTCCTCTTCGTTGCAGGAGAGGGGTGGGCAAAGAGAGGATGGTGTGGCTCTGGTGCGATGGGCGAGTCCAGTGGGACAGATGCCTGTGGGGAAGAAACCTCTGGAGGAGTGCTGTCATCGGGTGTCTCGGTGGAGGACAGACTGCGCTCGTCCAGGAGAGACTTGTCCTTGTCCTTTCCTTGTCTCTCCTAGAATCCCTGGTGAGATTGGCACCAAGCAGCTGTGCCAGACCGGGTGAGCCAGTGGGTTTGGATGGATTGAAGCGGACGGTGACCGCTGAGACGCGAGAGGGGTACAGCGATGGGTTGCTGTTGTTGCTGGCAGTGGCAGCAGCGGTGGCAGCAGGCGTGCTGGTGGTCGTCTGGTGTGCGGGGATGGCAGGGGGCCTGTGTTCCTCGGTGACGGAGTAGACGCCTTCCGGTGCGACGAACGCGCTGTCGCTCTCCATGGGGCTGGTGGGAGAGAGGAGGATTCTCACACACGGCGCGGATCACCGCCGAGGCGGATCTTTTGCTTCTTCCACAACGATGATCACCCTCAAGCGCTTCTCTCGAGTGCCATTAACTCGCAAGTCCTCGCACGTCCAACCACCCCGTCGTTGGCAGACAACCGCCGCAGCCGAGCCTCCACCAGCAGGCGGTCACCTGTCCACCGTAGCATCGTCCCAGCTCCTTCGTGCAACCCGTGATGCTGCTCTGCGCACACCAGGGATTGCATGGCCAGCTGAAGATGATGTCATCGGCAGTAGAGAAACGAGGAAGATGAACATGTACCAGGCCGTCAGGGATGCGCTCAGGTTAGTATCATCTATCCGTCACCACTGATACCGACGACGACGACATATAGCATTGTATTGGCCAAGGACGACACCGCAGTCGTATTTGGAGAGGACGTTGCTTTCGGAGGCGTTTTCCGCTGCACGATGGTAAGGTCATTCACCATGTTGGTTCCGGACTCGCTAAGTTTCCACAGGGTCTTGCCGAAGAGTTTGGTACGATCGTCGACTACTCGCAGATGCACTTCTAACCCCAGGTTTCTCGAGGCCGCGAGCGCGTGTTTAATACCCCCCTGACCGAACAGGGCATCGCAGGCTTTGGTATCGGCCTGGCATCTATGGGCCATACCGCCATCGCCGAGATTCAGTTCGCAGACTACATCTTCCCTGCGTTTGACCAGGTACTGTTTCGTGCACGCCTGTTCTGCGGACATGCTTATTCCACCCATGTGCAGATCGTAAACGAGGCAGCAAAGTACCGCTATCGTGCTGGCGGTCAGTTCTCCATTGGTGGGCTCACCATTCGGACACCCACCATGGCTGTCGGCCACGGCGGCCTTTACCACTCACAGAGCCCGGAAGGATTCTTCCTAGGTGCATCTGGCATCAAGGTAGGCTTCTCAAACGGGACGTTGCTCAGCCGGCCGCTCCTTACTGGTCACTTTCGTGCTCAAACACGTAGATCGTAATTCCTCGATCACCACTTCAGTGCAAGGGCCTACTTCTCGCCTCCATCCGCGACCCAAATCCAGTTCTGTTCATGGAACCCAAGATTCTGTACCGTTCAGCAGGTAAGTCGACGATCTTGCATCCACTTTCACCAGGTATGGACCTCGTCACTAGTCGAGCAGGTCCCCGTCGACGACTTCAATTTACCGCTGTCTCGTGCGGAGACTCTCATGCCAGGCTCTGACCTCACCCTCCTCACGTGGGGCACCCCCGTTTACCACTGTGAATCTGCCATATCACTCCTCCGTTCTCCCCCGCCCGCACTCGAACCACTCGTACCTCCCTCGTTGCGTTCTGCCAGCGGTAGAGCTCATAGACCTACGCACAATTCTCCCATGGGACATTGAAACAATCGTGGAGAGCGTCAAGCGCACCAGGAGACTTGTCATCGTCCACGAAGCCGGTATGACTGGCGGTGTCGGTGCAGAAATCGCCGCCGAGGTTCAGAAGAGGGCGTTCTTGAGACTCGAGGCACCCATCAGGCGTATCACGGGTTGGGAGTAAGTTATGTTTTTTCGTGATCTTCTGTTGCGGCCCTCTCATTCGGCCCGTCCTCCATCCCATCTAGCGTGCCCGCAGCTTTGCAGTACGAGAAATTTAATATGCCCGACCCGATACGTATCTTGGATGGAATTATGGAGACACTGACATATTAGTCGTCATAACGGGATCCCATACCGTAATTTACACTGCCCGCTATGATCGGCGCACCGAGTAACATACGGCATGTCGCACACCTGCATTCTTGGGAGGTCTTATGTTTTTCTACTCCACTGATGCTTCGATCGCCCACTTCTCGATTAACCCCCGGCGGACAAGCACAGCCTCAAGTGCCAAACAGAATCTTTGTTGTCGCCACCTTCGGATACCAAAGGCATCGACGAGCATCTTGCGAAATTCACCATTTTCGGATATGCGTTCATGCAGGCGAAGCAACTCTTGGTGGTAGAGCATCGACATGTTCGTCGCAGAGCGCACAACCATGTTACCTTGCCCTGCCGCTTGAGCCTGCGCGCCTAGCATGTCCAGGACGCGTGACAGTTGTCTTGGGTGTCGCAGAGGTCCGCAGGAATCTCGCGAGTACAGAATAAACGGAAGGAGTGCAAGAACGTGGGTCACACTGCATGGCCTTATACCCATGGACAACGCAGAAAATTCCAGCGTCAGTCGGCCTCCAGGTTTCACGTTTCTGATACTTGACAGGGGTTGGCAGTCGAGGTTGATATGATCGCCGGACGGCCGACTTGCCACAAAGGGACAGAAGAGAAGCCGAAAGGGGTCGACAGGAGATCTGTGGCAAGGGATATATATTCTCGCACGGATCGAAGAGTAATCACGGACCTTGACGTTGGCCATCCAAACATGCCTGTACTTTGATGTCACCCGAAGAGTTAGAAGGGCCCGAGGACAGCGTACTCACCTAGTCCTCGGTCTGCCTAAGCAATCACCTGCAGTTAGCGAATGGAGGTGTGCACCTTTCGGCTTACTTTGTGACACAGCCATAGTTCCATGACATCAACCCACAACTTCCATTCCAAGTGGGCGCATATAGTCCAGCCGTTCACTTGTATGCCTCTAGTGAGTTCAACTAGGTCAATCAGGGGGTCTCGGAATTCGACCACGCCTTCGAAAACGTCCTGGATGACCATGTCGAGGGGTAGGGAGATACGGTTGTCGACACGGATGCTACTACAGTTCTTGACGAGTTTAGTGTACCGTGACGGCCATAAGGAGCACGACGGTGTGATGACGGTGAGAAGAGCTCGAAGGGCGGCTCTGGAACGCGCTTGATCTTCCCTGTGGGACCATGTCCAGGGTGACAGCCAGAGTAACGCGAAGAACACGATGACAACGACGCCTGATAAACACAGTTCCCAAAACAACGGAGGAAAGTCCCAGAGAAATGCATGTTCCTGCCAGATTGTGGCCCCCACGTTTAACGTAGAACAGAATTCCATGGCCAACGAAGAGGAAGATCTGCGGGGATTTTAGAGAAAAAGTGTGAAAAATGCAAAATAATATCGACGCCAGCAGGATTTGAACCTGCGCCCTCAAAGAGGAACAGATATCGCGTAATTCGAATCTGTCGCCGTAACCACTTGGCTATAGCGCCTCGACGGCGACTTGCATTTTGTAATATTTATCACCGTGGGATTCAGCGGGCAACGCCATTTTTGTGGAGTCCTGCTCCGCTGAAGTGAAGGGCACTTTCAGTCAAACACATGGATTGGTGTGCCATCTCTACCGACTGTCCTTAACTCACTGACTCGTGGCAATTAGTTTGGAGCTCAGCATTCGACAGCAAGTCCTGTCGGACCTGGCCACCCTCAATCATGAGACTGAAGCGGCCCTTACCTCCGTTCAGGAGCTCATTCAGTCGGGAACAGTGCTACCAGTGGAGATGCAGGATTCGGACGTCGACGATACCACTCAGGGCGAAACAGGACCGAGAATGTTTATGGTGCGTGGCCTCTTCCAAACCGCCTTTCGATGTAAGCTTACATGTCCGCAGTCCGAAGCGAGGGCCCACTGCAACATTGCGTTTGGAGAACACGTCACCAATCTTTCGGAGGGGCATGTTCGTTTTCAGACAGGTGCCTTGATCACGCCCTTGCTTGACATCTTGCACGATGCACCCCATGTTGACTACGACCGGTGTCTCTCGTGGGACGGTAATGCATCATCCCGACGTGTTTGGCCGCAGTGCTCACGTCGATTTGTAGAGTGGGCTTTATCGGATCAGTTGGTATACACGACTGTGTCTGCCTTACTTCGCATTTGCTTCGTTAACGAGGTCCACACCGGTCTCGTCATCAATGCGATTCTAGGCTTTATCTCGCAGGTCATCGAAAAGCTCAGGGTGTCAAACCGTATGTGCATGCTTGGATGAATTCCGTTAGCTGATACCCTGACTTGTCGCGTTCAGACGTAGAAATTTTCACACAGCTGATTCCCTCAGTCCACGGCCTTTACCGCGCCATAACTTCCACCGTATATCCTTGGACTACTTCTCAATGGCATCTTCTCTCACATTCCCTTGAAAATCTTGTGGAAGACTCTGTTCTTGAGCGTATCAACCATCTTCTGCTCGAGATTCACGAGGAGGCAGACGTTGACATGAATACTGACGCTTCCCCGTTCTTGTTTTGTCACACTTTCATTTCGCGATACGTCTCTGCTGGAAGACCACTCAGCGGCTATTTCATTGTGTGCTGCGTCATGGAAATGCAATGGACCGTGCTTGCCCAATCCCTCATTTCCTCGGAGGGAATTTCGTATGATGGGCCGCCCAGGGAAGCCGCGGCTGCTAACAAGGCGTGGTCTACCTTGATGAAACAGGCTTCCAAGAAGGTGACACTCCACGGAGAGACCGTGGAAGCATTACGATCGACTGTCAAAGGAACTTTACAGTGTTTCAATGATCTTTTGGGCCAAATGGAAGTTATGGACACAGAACCACCGTTGGACACCTACGCTTGGGAGACCATGTCCGAGAGCTTGGTATGTTACTAATGGGCAGTCCGAAAAGAAAGGGACGTTTGACTCCTTTGCAGAAATTGGCTTCCATATGCTGTGTTGCCTTGAGAGAGCTCGATCCTGATCTTTACTCCACTCTTGGTTTGCTCTTAAGTGACAAGTCGCCAATCGTAGATAATCTCGTGCAGGAAGCTGCAGTTGAAATCCACCACTGTGATTGTTCAAAGGTTCGTGCCAAAAACAAAAGCCTTGTTGCAGAAGAACTTACTCCCCTTTCTAACAGCTTCACTGAAATTGCTGGAGAATTAGTCCCCCATTTGCGCCGTTTTGTTACTTCCCCCTTACCAATATTCGAATTCGCGTTCAATTCTGAGAAACGTGCTCCCCCGCCACTCACAGCCGCGGCAAAGTGTTTCGCCCTCTGCATTAGGGTGAGTCGGGTTCCATTCGTTGGTATCTCTCTCTCACTGGCGTTAAGCTTGCTCCTGGAGAGGACTCAATCATGTCTAACATGTACTCTCTGCTGAACTTCTTTACGGCAATAAGCAAGGAAGTCACTGAATCGTCGTCGCAACAGTTGCTACAAAATCCACTTTATGGTTCGTCCTATGCGTCGTCCGCTGACCAATTCTCGTATTGGAGCGAGGAAACGGGCCTTCGAGGACGCTCGGATGAGGAGAAGCGCCTCATTGGAATAACGACCATATCTATCGCTGCGCGCCTCGCTCTGGAGTTCGATAAGGAGGAAGTAACGAAGCTGACAATTTCGATGCTCTTGCAAAGGTTGCGAATAGTTGAACCGACACTTGAGGCAGCCCTTGTGTATAATTTGGCGGACCTCGCACTCGTGGCGCCGGTGGATGCGTTCCGTGATATCGTGAAGGCGTTCTCGTCGATCAACCGTGTTGCAAATTCGGATGACCCCAGGTTCTCAAATAATATGGTTGATTTCTATCAATTTATGGGCCTTTCGCTACCTTCTCACCTTGTTTGCTATGCAGGTATTGGCAGCCCAAACGAGGCTTGCTCGGGAACTGGACCGGCGACCCGACCTTTATGACATATACCTGGAAGAGCTCCTTACTTTGTTCTCCGATAAGGGCGTTGCCATCCAAAATGCTGCATCATCTGTTCACCATGCCAAGGTTGGTTTTTAATTTTGTTCGCCTGGTGCCTGCTTCGATGATGTACATAAGACAGAAGAGATGATCGAACAACTGGCATCGCTTTTGTTGCCCATTGAAGCGCTTCTCAACCATGCCGACTTTTCTCCGCTTGCCAATGCTTCTCCTGAGTTGTTAACATCGCTGTTCAGGAACATGTGGCTTTTGTGCGTGTTGTTGAATATTACCTTTGCGGAGGATAAGGAGCGAGAAAAATCTGCAATGACATGGCTCGTTCCTGCGCTTGGTCGCATAGCTACGAAGACCCCTATACTAGTTCTTGAGAGTGCCACTGACGTCCTCAGTGACCTTGAATACAATACCAACGTCCGCCATGAATATGCTCGCTCGGTAAGTCCTGTATCAATCGTAGACGGGCGTGGGGGTGCTAAGGTTAGTAGGTGATATCGAAACATCGAGCGTGCCTAGCGCGTTACATTCCGATGCGAGCGAGCGAGATTCGGTCACTATCTGCTGGTCAAGTCCTTTTCGTATTAGCTATGCACGACGTGGAAACTCTTCGTTCTGACGCGGGTTTACCGTCATCGTTGGTGTCATATTTCACGAACCCAAGCCTAAATAAGCATGTGGCCCTCAGTGCGTGCATGGAAGCTGTTGCTGAGAAGGCATGTACTTCCCAGAAAACTTTTAGCTCATTCTGAACGCCTCGTTAGGTCATTCAAGACTGCGTTTCTAGTCTCAATATCCAAGCAGCGGAACAGGCTCTTCCCATTCACTTATCCTACGAGCTCCGAGACCTGTTGGTATTCAGTACGCACCGTGTTGCTCGGGCACGCGAAGTCGCCAGCAAATACTTGAATCGTCTGATTACGTCTTTCCCATCACTGATGTGCGATCCAACGCTCGTTTATGCCATTCTCGAGTGTCTTACACTCTTGCGGCGAGCTTGTGATGGTGAATTCATAGACGAGGTATTCTCTCTGTTCGCTTTTCGACGGTTTTCAGTCGTTTTGATGCAAGCTTCAGTACAGCCCGAGATATGAATTCTATTCCGAGCGTACGGGAATCACTCTCCAGTTGACAGACGATTATAAAGTTCGCAACGACATCTTAAGCCAGCTACGCAAAAGCGCACATAATTGGTTTGAACTTGCCCTTGGACGGGCACCAGTAGAACTTCAATCGATTTTACAGGTAGGCAACCCAGCGCTGATACAGACGGTATCATGTTTTTAATGTCTGAACGCCAGAAATATCTTGCTGCGACTCACTCCCTGACCGGTGCTGACACGGCTGAACTTGGAGCGTCAGTGGCAGAGCAATTCGCTAAAGCCTACGGGCCGGTGCATCGACAGCTCAGTAAGTAATACAAGTAATCCTGTCTGGCTGACAGTCTGACCTTGAGACCAGCTGCACTCTGTTCGCTCTCACACTGGAAATCGGATCGATCGAGAGTTCTTGCCAGCCAGTTAGCAAGTAAGGGCTACTACGCAGGGGAAGCTGCCGGTTTGCGTCTCGCGTGTCACGAAGGTAAGAGTCCACAGTCTTCACGGAGTCAGTTGAACGGGATTTGATTACGTAGCTCCGAGTGTTTTGGACAAAAATCCTCCTCAGCGTACATCTGCGACCGTCATTGAAGCGCTGAAGAAGAAGATGGAAGAGACGAGTGTCGGGATTTCGAACAAGAACACAGGTTTGATGGTTCAGGATCTCAAGCGACTACTTTTCCGTTGTGCCGCTATACTGATCTCATTGGACGAGGTGCGCAAACATGTTTGCCTTCAGCAGGAACGCCCTCTGATAGACACGGAAGTGTGATCATAACCTACTCCATCGTTTGGTCACGCTGCCATTTGAAGTCTTCACTCCAATCGCCATCGCAACGGGCATTGAAGTGTGGACCTGGGTAATTGCTGAAAAGCCTTCTATGGAGGTTGCACTTATGTCTGAGGTTTTGTCTGCGTGGTTTGGTACTGTCAGGGAAAGGAAAGGGGTCTTCTCGCAGTCTTTAAAGTCAGTACTTCCCGAACTTTTGGAAGGCTTGGAAACTAACTCCAGCGTTCAGTTACCAAGATCCTTTTCAGCATCCGATTAGCTACGTGCCGACAGACAAGGAGGAAATTGATCGGGCCGCCACTACTGCGCAGCGCCTCCTTGTACCTCATACTCTTATTCTTCAGATGTTATTCAGCCGCCTCCAGTCCGCCCGCTACCGCCGTTCATCAGTGATGTTCCTTATCCAACGACTTGTCGTGCGGTCTGCATGTGCCCACAGACTTTTCAGGTCAGCTTGGTAACGCCTGTCTGACGCATAGCTAAAATCGCCTGTCAGCACGCACCCGCTTGCACGCGAACTACGTTTTTCTTTCCTCCTGTTTGGGTTTGAGACTTTGAAGAGCTCTCACCTGGATGCGTACTGTGAGGGTCTGGTACGCCAAAGTCTATATCGTACTGCATACTCCTGGTTTTCTGTACACCCGCAGTAAGTCCTCCTTTCAGTGGCATGGACTACGATTGAGCAATTCCAGATGGTCCTATGGGGCCAATCGGGTGCAAGTCACCGCTGATATCAAGATCCTTCAGGAATTCCTTACGCACCTCCAGACTGACTGTGTGAAGGGATTCAATTCTTTGTCCAGTCTTGCGCCGGGCCAATCTCCTGATCAATCATGTAGGTTCATTGGCTCACTCTCGCTACCCCTGCTAACCGCCCACAGCCTATGTCGCGTATCTTAAAACTATCAATCATCCTTTGAGACTCTTAGTGGAAAATGAGATAACCAGGCTAACGGTTTGGGGTAACCCTAGCAATGAATCCGGGCGAGGTACCGATTACCACAGCAATGCTGAGAGAAGCATGCTCGACGTGAGATCGGCCGTTTCTTCTGACTGTCTAAGCTAACTTCAACTAGAATAACTGGCCCACCTGTGTACGAACTGTTTGGGAGATAGATCCCGCAATCGCTCTGCATATGATGGAACGTTTCAAGAGCCCCTCCGCGCATGTGGAAATGGAGAGGCTTGTCAGGGCCAATCCCATGGCGGTCGCAAGCACGCCCGAAAGCCTAAGGTTTCTTGTCGACGACAAGGGACTTATCCATCAGAAGAATGATCTGCAGGTCGCAAACGTGCATGCTTTACCAATTCACTTGACTCATGGATTCTTTTCAGTTCATCCTCGCTTCTGCGCCGGTTTCCCCTGTCATTGCTGTGACGTTCTTTGAGAAGAAATACAATGACAACCCGCATTTACTTCAATATGCGCACCGCGTGCTCAAACAGCACCCTGTCGAACTAACATTTTTCTTCGTTCCGCAAATTGTACAAGCCCTGCGCTTTGATGACCTTGGTTAGTCTTTTAAATGATATCATTATGCGGTAAATGACCAGATACAAAGGCTATATCAAGCGATTTATCTTGGAGACTGCGAAACTTTCTCCTCTGTTTTGTCATCAGATCATATGGAACATGAAGGCCAATTGTTACAAAGACGACGCTGCCGAGATTGTGGGTCTCCCTATACCCACTGTACGCGTCTAATACTCCTTTCAGGAAGATCCTATGAAACCTCTTTTGGATGGGATGATCGATTCTATAGTAAAATCGTTGACAGGAGAAGCGAGGTCATTTTATGACAAGGAATTTAGTTTCTTCCACGAGGTCACTTCAATATCCGGAAAGCTCAAACCCTTTATCAAGAAGACGAAGCCGGAGAAGAAAGTTAGCTGTTGTTTGTGACTCCAAATTAGCCACTCTTACACGCTTGTAGGCGAAGATTGACGAAGAAATGGCCAGGATCCCCGTCGAAGTTGGAATCTACCTACCAAGTAATCCCGACGGGGAAGTTATCGATATCGACAGGCACTCTGGCCGGCCACTGCAGAGTCATGCTAAAGTTCGTAGCTGATCCGCAAGGTTTTATTGCAAGACTAACTCCGTTGAAGGCCCCCTTCATGGCATCATTCAAGGTGAGGAAGTCACGTACCGTGGTGGACTCGGATCCAGAGGCGTTACTCGATGACAACGAAGTGGAAAAGCATGAAGACTACGAGGTCTGGCAGCAAGCCATCTTCAAAGTTGGCGATGATTGTCGTCAGGATGTCCTCGCACTTCAGCTCATCGCCATGTTCAAGAACATCTTTACTAGCATTGGCTTGCCGTTATACTTTTATCCGTATAGGGTCACCGCCACCGCACCAGGGGTGAATGCTTCAGAATTCGCAAATGCTACTTTGGATTAACAGTTCTGTAGTGCGGCGTCATAGATGTCGTACCCAATGCAACGTCACGAGACGAAATGGGTCGTGCTAAAGTTAATGACCTTCTGGACTTCTTTGTATCCAAATACGGTGGAGAGGAGACTGTTACCTTCCAGAGGGCTCGGCTCAACTTTATCCAATCGATGGCTGCATACTCGGTGGCATGTTACATCTTACAGATCAAGGACCGGCACAACGGCAACATCATGATCGACGCAGAAGGGCACATTATCCATATTGGTTAGTTTCTGCAAACTACGCAAGTGCCAATTCACTCATCTCCTGTTAGATTTTGGGTTCCTTTTCGATATAGATAAGTTGTTGATCCTTGTTCACCTTCCACTATGCTAAAGCTCCTCATCGCATATCTACGTCCTGGAGTGAGTTACTTGTCGTTCGTCGTATTGAACTTCACTCTGATGTGGTTTGATAAGGGTGTTAAATTTGAACCAAGTTCCTTCAAGCTTAACGCTGAGATGGTCGCCCTGATGGGTGGTCGACACTCGCAAGGATATGACCTTTTCCAGTATCTCACCGTTAAAGGGTTCCTTGCACTCCGGCCACATGCTGATCAACTAGTCAGCACAGTCCAACTCATGCTTGGGACAGGGTTACCATCATTTAAAGGGGAGACTACTATCAGAAGACTGAAGGATCGATTTGTCCTTGGTTTGAATGACCGCCAGGCTGGCGAGTGGATGATGGGTGTCATCCGTAACGCCCATGAGAATATCCGAAGTACTGTTTATGATGAATTCCAACGCGTAAGTGGATCATGGTTTTGCCATAGACTCCTTTGCTGACGAAAATGGGACAGATACAAAACGGTATGTTTCCGTTTGTCAAAACATGACGGATGTTCACCGTTTTATAGGCATACCGTACAAGTAATGTCACAGGGATCGCCGCTTCATTTAAGAGATGACGGGGGTAGCCCAGTGGTCATGGATTCGTTGGGGTCACGTTTACAGGTGGAACTGTTGATGCACACGATTCTTCTTTGCGTTGTCATCGTGCGATGTAGAGCTGATCCGAACGAGCCTGACAGTATCGTTGGAGAACCGTTGCACAAACAAGACGGTGCCTGAGCTACACGGAATGAAATACTTTTGAAGTGCATACACATCTACCCTTTTCGTGGCGCTATCAGACTTGACCTTTTGACTCAAAATCGCGGAATTCAAGGCCAAAGGCGGCAATGGAACATCCACCCTTACGATACATTCGGTTGCATTGCTCGTGACACTAGGCATTGTGGCGATCTCTGGCAATCCAATCATTTTCTCCATGTATGGCTGGTCAGCCATGTCGACAGACATCCACATTCACTCGTTGACACTACTTCGAGATACAGCAAAATCTCGTCGACGACAATTCATCGCCCAACCTGAAGGATCTTTCTGTCATGAGCCGACCTTCTCTTCAAGGATATAACGTCATTTCGACCAAGGGAGGCTCCCTATATTTCTCTTACCCGACACACTCAAGACCGATCACTCGGGGATACGTATTACACAACGTCACGTGAGTTGGATGAAATGCAGAAATTGCGACTCTCCCCTGAATGGGGAAGCATCAGGGGGTTTTCTTCTTCTTTTCTCCTCTCGTGTCACTGGGTGAGACTTTGTCGGAAGGTCGAACGATGCCGAACAGCACTCGACGAGGAAACCTAGCACGGGGATCTCCAACGAGTCTGACAACCTGATAGCTGAGCCGCCTGGCTTCGTGTTGATAGTACTTGTAGTGATCTTGTGCTGTGACACTGCAGTGTTTGGCAACTTGGTGCGAAAAGTTTGCTGGCACCGTAGTGCAAATGTCGTCGACACCAGTCACCAAGCCACACGTGTTACCTAACCATTTCCCTGTGAAGGCGCGCACCAATTTGATCTATTAGGTTCACAGAGTCCGCTGTAAGAAGTACCTCGATGTCAAGTACTTTACGGGCAGCTAGCGGTGAGTCACACAACCTGATGGCTCCACCACTGAAAAAGGGGCAGTCATTCGCCGGTATGCGGGATACTAAGCATCGACGTTTCTACGCTAACACACCCGGGCACAGCAAGTCAGATGCTACAGGTAAGCCATTCGCAGAGTTCTTCCCTACGGCTCTCTAAGATAGAGCACAACATAGGTAGGAGGGTCGAGTTTCCATCTGATTCCAGGCTTCGTGCCGTTTTCACGGATGCCCGTGATATCTCGGAACGAATCGCGCAAGAGGCAAGGCTATATGCGTAAGATCCATGAACATATATGCCAGCTGGCAATTTACAGTGTATCAGAGATGACGTTCAAAGCACTCTGGCCCGCTTGGAAGAGCTTCACCGCCAGAAGCAAAGCATGCATGAAGCCACAGTGACACGGGTGGGAGAGAGCGACGTATGAAGGCATTTAAATCAGGTTTCACCCAATAAGAGTTGATGATCCTTCGCATGCAGGAACCGTTCAGGAACTTATTTTCAGCGAATCCACCTTACCTTGATAAACTCGTTGCTCAACGTAGGCTGGTGATGGAGACTCTGGAAGATACTGGTGAGCACTTCATTAAGAGCATGTTTACCCACGCGCTAACCTAGCGCAGTGAGAAATCAGTCCACACGGATGAGAAAAGTACGCAATCGCCTCTTGAAGACCGCGAAACAGAGGTTGAATGAACAGAGAGAACAGCAACGGGTTCGTCTGCTAGATTGTTTATCAGCGTACTTACATGGTGCGGCTCACCATAGCTTATAACCGACGCATCCGTTTATATCAAGCACTACAAAGCGCTCATCGGTGCTCGAGTGTGACGGGGATGACAATGAAGCCGTATTGTACTCGCAAATCTTCGTTTGTACAGTTATGACTGTGATCGTCCGCCCCCAGTGACCTGGCTAAACCTCAAGGCGTCTGAGATGTCCTACTGGGAATACATGTCAGCCAAGGCAGAGAAGCGAAGAGAGACTAACAAGTTCACTCATTGAACGATGTATGCGGTCGCGAATTGAATTGGGGCTGATTACAGAACCTAAACCCAAGTACTCGCACATGAATATCCTAAGAATGAGATTCCACCGACGCATGGTGGGAACATCAAGGGCAGATGCATCATCCTAAAAAAGCCCATTTTCCTCTACTTGCGGGAACGATCGAGATGTGCTACTCACCTGTAGCGTGTGCCAAACGGTGGGAAATGGGTAAGGTATTACATGGAGAACACTCACTCCTTTCCGCAGGAAAGGTACATGGTCATCTTCTATGTAACCGAAATTGTACTCGGACCCTCTTCGAGGTAAGAAAAAGCTGCGGAAGTCGGTGGTGTCCTCCGGATCTGCAAGCAGTCCAGCCTGGTGCAGACGCTCTTCAGCAGAGACCATCGTGTCAAACAACCACGCGGTGTCAATAAAGTAAGACCGCACAGACGGGTTAGGAGCGCCAAGAAGATCAAGCAGGATAAGGTGTTCAATCATGGTCAGCTCTGTCACACTGGCATGACTGAGCAGTCGCCGCTTAGTGTGCGGTGCAACATAAGTGCTTGACCACTTTTGAGACAAATGTCTGTTATAGTATCAGAGTCCTGTCTTTCGGAACGGACAGATGTAGCACCTTGCCCCGTATATGGAATCGGTCGCGGTCCAAGCTTTGAAAGCCTCTTCACCGTCGAAGAATACTAGCTGAAGCGTGATGTCTTCGATGTCCTCCTCTTCATCTGATTCAATTTCTTGCCGCCGGCGGTCAAAGAGGGGGTTCAAGGCCTCAGCAATATCCAGCATGATGGCGCAGGGTGCTGCAGAATCTGTTGCTCCTACGAACTGAGTTACAGTACGTTAGCCATAAAACCCCGAAGGGCGATGACAAATACCACATACCTGGCTACTGGGATAGTTGGGAAAATACTTGCTATCGTAATGGGCAGACAAAACTACTCTTCGAGGTGCGTTTGGGTCTTTCGTGGCGATGATATTCGTGAAGGTGCGTTCACCGTATGGCGTAAAATCCGTAAAACTGTCTTCCTCGACGTACCAGTCCAACGACGTTAGAACCTGAACTATATAATTGCGAACGAAAGTGCTATTATCACTACCCGCTGAACATATTTAGTAAGACTGCGACGGGGAAAGCAATATCATGCGCACCAGGTCGCGGAATCAGTATTTTCGACAGATGAGATTGGGGACTTCGCGGATCGACGTTCTTCACTGGATCGGATATGCCTACAAGAGCAACTAGTTGTTCACTGGATAATTGTTCGAGGTTACGTGGAATGGGTTGCGAATGTCGCGCGTGACAGGGCCACGGCAAAAGAGCGACAACCCAGAGGCGGGTAATAAGGCCATGGAGCCTCATCGCACGTCAGCGAGGGATGTCTCTGCTCGGTTGGCTAGTTGCGAGTACCGCTGAGTTGGTTGGTCACGGCAAGTCTTGCCACGGCTTCCCTACACATTGAAATTCCGATCCGCACGACCGCATATTACCTTGGTCACTACTAGTAGTCCCTAGTCACTGACGCTTGCGTAGATTTCGTCGTCATGGTCGTCTTTGGTCTCTGGGTAACTGCAAGCTGGTACTGAGGAAGGGCGATTAGTATTTAACGAAGATACTACAGGTCATCAACAAAGCTGGCGGACTTGTTTATCAGCGCAATTTCTCAGGTTAGAGTTGTCCCCTACTCAGTGACAAGTATCCGTGACGAGTGATACCAAGACGGCCTCGCTCAGCTCACATCAAACGAATATCTCGTTCTCGCTGGGACTTTACATGGCATCCATGCCATCACTAGCCGTCTCTCACCCACAGGACCTAGCTCAGGAGCTCAAGTTATCGAGGGAGAGTCCTTCAAACTGACGATTCTCCTTACAGTCACAGGTACGTGTGCCATATCCTATGGGTAACATGGTGTATGAATGAAGGTTAAATCAGGAACCAAGTTCGTCCTGTTGACACCGCTGGCGGAGGCTGCTGCAGAATCTATCCTACAGAGAGTGTACGAGGTGTACTCGGATACGGTCATGAAAAATCCGTTCCATACACCAGAGATGCCAATTCGCAGTGAGGGTTTTGACTCTCGCATAGTTGGACTTCTTGGCTCTGGACAATCATAAGCTCGCCGTAGTGTATGAGGCGGCTGGGGGGTTATATATGTCTACTCGACTCAGTGTTTTCTCGACCACGTGACGCTACCTTCGGACGCGATCTTTGAGCTGTGGTCACAAGCTGACTATTTCTCTATCCATCATCACCAGTTTGGTCTGCAATTACAAGATGCAAGCTCAAGTGCTTTCGACCACCAACGCCGTCGAGGGAAGCCTATCACCTTCTTTATTCAGCCCGATCCTGACATCATTATAGTCTCTAAGCAGCAGTGTGAGCCTGCAATGCGTCGAAACACTTCTCAGAGCTGGCCTTGGCTGCATAGCGTACCTGAGGCAAGCAAAGCTTCTGTCCGATGCTTGTTCGTCGTTGACGAACAGGCCGCATATACAGGGGTCTATTGCCTTTCGAGAATTTTTCAGAATGTAAGTACATACACGCGAGGCTTCAGCCGACCTTGAAATGTCTCTCGAAGATCACCTTTCTGCTGAAATCAACAATACGTTGTCGACACAAGCGAGTGGCTCGTTTTGCACTGATAGCCAAACCAGGCGTACTGTCAGTGGCGTTACCATCATGAACCTGAAACGGGGTTTCACTAACGAGGGTGACAAAATATTGGACTACTTGGTGCGTATATGTTGTCGCGACGGTTTGGGCGCATATACGCTTGTTTCCTAGGAGCATGGAATCTTTGATGCGATTGAGAAGCAATACCTGCGCAAGTTCATTTTTGGTATCTATCTAGTGAGCTTCCTGTCACCAGTGTTGATGCTTTTTTTTTTTAAAAAAAAAAAAACTTTCGTAGGACGGCGATGACCCCAACAAGTACGTAGCCCTATTTTACTGTGGCGTTCCTGACATCGTTTCTAGCATCGTAGAGGCATACACTTTCAATTTTCGGGTATGCTGACCAGTGTTGCCTTGCATAATAGAGTTTTGACGGTTTTAAAGTATCACAAAATTCCTGGCACAAACACGGTCGTACCAATACTGTCGTTGGGGGACCAGCTATCGCAGCTATCACTCGGCTACGCAGGAAGCGAAGAGCCTATGGCGAAGTCATCAAAGCAAGGGAAGCAGCCTACGCTAGGGGAAGTGAAGCGAAGCCTTAAGGTGCACTAGTCCCAAGATCTAGAGTTGTCGTATAACGACGCTTATGTCTACTTCAGTTAATGATCAAGACCCTTGTGACGACAATCTCACACATGGAGAGTCTTCCTAGTAGGTTCAGTTTAGTTCGTGGTCTGCGAGGCCCTGATCTGGTCGCCAGAGAGTCGATTTGGAAATTTTAAGTTGTTCTTCAACGAGGACACACCAGACGATTACCAGCCCCCTCATTTTCGTGCCGCCGATGTCGATAGCAACAAATGGTTTTTTACTACTCACGGCACAAGTGAAACTCCTGAAAAGATGAGCATTGGCAATTTCGAGACTGGATGGCATGGGTAAGTCCCACAGTGATCGAGATCTTCGCACTCTAAGTACGGTTCCAGTGTAAACATGAACGTCACTTCCGTTTCTTCCTATCTCCCCTCTATAACAGAAGATAATGACGCGCTTTTTACCGGTATTACAAATTCCGCACCTAAATTAAGTCCAATCGAAGAAGCACGACTGCGTGCTGAGGATGCGGAGCTTCAGAGAAAGGATGCCCTGGGCCGTAACGTAGTCTGGGACGCAGATGGAGGCGAAGATGCAGTCGGGGAAGAGACTTCTGACGACGGTATAGTTCTCGCGAGATATGATGGTGTCTCGACTATTGTTCCCATCGGACTGCGCGTGGATGACGGGGCCATCCAAGCCATTCCTGAAGCTTCAAGGTCAGAATGTATCTTTGGGAAATCCCAACACATCCCAACACGAGTTGGTGAATTGGTAAGGACGTCGACACATCCAATTTACTGTTTCATGATTCCGTAATTCGTAGAGAGACACCCATCATATGGAGGATACTCAAGTTATCTTGGGAACAGGGGAAGCCGAGGAACCTTCGCCCTCGCACTTGCACTCGCGTTCTCCGAGCGTACAACGGCAACCTTCACTACCCCCGTCCGATGTAATTATGTCAAACACCTCGGCGTCACAGGTTGACACGCAACTCCTTGAAGCAAAACTACGAAACAGTATGTGCTGTCCATTCACGTCTGATAGTAAAACGCCTATGGTTGATCCCTGAAAATATGGAGATGAGACTGACCGCATTGTTTCAGTGAATACAGAGTCCCGAGAAGTTATCAGTCAAGATCAGCCCCACAAACCAGGACCTATGGCTTCCTCTACCATGCGGGGGGGAGTAACAGCAACGAAGACAGCTGTGGCGACCAGGGAAGGTGGATTTAAGGACTCAGAAGAGGGAACACTTGACTGTGACTGTGGTACGAAGGTAAGAGAACGCTCTTCAGAATTCCAGTAATATTTCTGAAACGTATGTCAATCAGATTGACGACGTTTGCATCTTCTGCGAAGGAGGTTGTGAGAGATGGTTTCATATTTGGTAACTCGTCGTCAAGTCCTAATACGTGACATTGATTCTAACCCCATATGAAGGTGTATGGGGTAGGTTCTTAGGCTTCAACTTTCGTGAACGATCGGCGGAAACACCAACGGTCTCGCAGTTATCACGGTTCACAAGATAATCGACTTCCGGAGCAGTTTTTGTGCCTCGACTGCCGCCTTCGAAAGTCAAGTGATTGGGACATTATAACGGGCAAGATCCATACCGAAATCATCTCTCGTTTCAAGGATCTTGCGCTATTCAGGGGAGCGTTGTCATTTTGCCCCGGGGGCCACTTCACTTATCAATTCTGGTTTCCCAGACGCGCCATTAAAATATTCGAGTTGCGGAATCCCGCTACTGCGAAGCAGTTTAGAGAAAAGATTGGCAAGCAAGTTATATGCGGCTTCAGACAGGTGTTTGACCCCAGATTTAGGTTGTACTGCGGCTTTGGCGAGTCAATTACTCGCCCGGTTGGAAGATGAAGGTTAGTTATTTCTAACCGTGGAATGCGAAGACAATAGCTCCATTGAAAGCGTTCATCGCAACGGAAAGCGCGATCAATAACGGCCTTGAATCTATCCGAGATATCGCGAAGAAAACACAGAAACAGACACGCAGTAAAGCAAGGAAGACACAGAAAGAGCTGCAGAGAACCAAATTCGTATTTCTTCGTGCTTCTAAGAGGAGCAGAGCCTATCACGACTACTTTAACCCGGATCCCGCCGTTGAGAATCGTTTGATGGGTTTGACAAACAAGGTAGATCCTGAAACTATACATATAAGCATCATCCACGTATCCGATCTCCAGACTCGTACAAGTTCTTCGATGAAGGGAAAGTCGTAAGTTCCAGCCCCATTTGAGAGGGTGGTAGCTGACGCTGAATGTCCACTGCAGTAAACTGCCAGAACCACTGACTTCCCGCCAGTCCCCGATGGATGAGGTACCACCTGAGGATGCCCATGCCCAACTCGACGACTCGCAAACTCAAGAAGAGAGCCAAAATATTCTGATGTTGGCTGTCGCTCGTCAAACCGAAGCATCATTGAAGCGGAAGGTTTGCAGCGACACCGACAAGCCGACCAAGAAAATCAAGATCTCAATTGGAACTGCTGTTGACCTTTGCGACTGACGTGGCTAGCACTGATTTGTCGAGGTTGTAATTAGTATGGTCCCAAATCGTGCACTTGTGGAACATGCACATGATGCATTGATGGCATGAAATGTGACTGACTTATCCCTCCCAAATGAAAACTGGGAATCGTGAGCCATCTGGTGGGACGATATGTGCCTCCACATGTGCACTTTGGTCGCAAACCGAGCGTTCAAGTACTTTCAGTTTTCACTGTCGCCGGCCCTAATGCGCCCACGCACAGCAAGTATTATATAAAGTTGTGACCAGTTCTTCTTTTCAGTATCGATCCCCTCACGATTTGGCAACTCGTCGAGCCGGCAGTATGATCACCCTCGACGATCTGCATCGGGAGGACCTCGCAGGAGATGAAGTAATGGTGCATCGGCATACTATACACCCTGGTATCTCCCTACTGCATGCATTTTTACTGCTATAGGGCTCGTTAACGTGGTGCACATCGCACGTCTTTGGGACGAGTACATACTGGTAGTACGCAATCCACTCAAGCATCCGATTTCGTTCTTTTCTGGTATAATCTTAAGAAGTGCAACGGTCTAAAAGTGGATTTCGCTGCTCTCTCATAGAGACTTGTCAGCCGTGCACGCCGCGCCGTCAGGTGCGCCACGAGAGTATAAGTAGTTCCCGGAGGCGTCTCGTTAGCCTTCATCTTCATCGTCCCCCTCGAACCTCAACTCCTCAAGCCAGAGACAGATCATAGAATTACCATGCCATACAAGCTTTCAGCGACACTCTTGAGTCACACGTCCGATGTTCGTGCAGTGGCGTCACCTTCCGATAATCTCATTCTCTCTGCGTCGCGCGATTCAAGCGCGATTTCATGGTCCAGAGTCTCGTCGTCTTCATTTTGCCCCGAATCCGTCATACGAGCGGGCTCTAGGTTCGTAAATGCGGTTGCTTACCTTCCTCCTACCCCGGCGGCTCCCAGAGGTACATATCAACTTATTTTAGCCACATCAACACACTAATCGTGTGTGCATCGCGACGATGGAGCAGGGTCTATCGTCGTTGGGGGACAAGACATGGTCATCAATATCTTTACTCTAGATGCTTCGAACAAGGATGACCCAGAATATACACTTGTCGGGCATAGCGACAACGTCTGCTCCCTTGGTGTCAGTCCGGAAGGTACCATTATCTCGGGATCCTGGGACAAGTACGCCTCTCCGCGTTTTGATGTTTACATCCGTAACGCTTCTACAGAACAGCCAAAGTCTGGAAGAATTTCTCTCTGCAGTATGACTTGAGGGGACACGAACAATCAGTCTGGTCTGTACTAGCCATCAGTGAAACCGAGTTTCTGACGGGTCAGTTGCACGCTAACTTGTATTTTATGCTCAGTAACTTCATATGTTTGTAGCGTCTGCGGACAAAACGATCAAACTCTGGAACCAGCATAAGGCGATTCGTACCTACAAAGGTCACCGAGATGCCGTCCGGGGATTGGCATTGGTGCAAGATATTGGTTTTGCCTCGTGCTCCAATGACAGGTCTGTCAAATACTTCCTATCGTAAACTAGACCACTCACCATTCGACTCTCAGCGAGGTGCGGGTATGGACCATGGAAGGAGACACCGTGTATACGTTATCTGGACATACGTCTTTCGTGTATAGCTTGTCAGTTTTACCAAATCGCGTTCTGGTCTCCGCGGGCGAAGATCGCTCCGTGCGCATCTGGCGTGGTGCGTTGTGCTCACTTTTTTCAGCGTTTTGTGCTCTACATGGCAATAGCAGACGGAGAATGCTCCCAAGTCCTCATACACCCGGCTATCTCAGTATGGACAGTGTCGAGTATGCCGAACGGCGACATTGTTAGCGGGTGCAGCGATGGTGTTATTCGCGTGTTCAGTGAATCGGAGGAGCGTTGGGCCAGTTTCGCAGAGCTCAAAGCATTCGAAGACGAGGTTTCACGTCAGTCTCTTCCTTCGCAACAAGTTGGTGATGTGAAGAAGGGCGATTTGCCTGGGCATGAAGCCCTCGCTTTCCCAGGTATTATTGCATTCTCCGCACCCTGCCTACCTCAATATTTTTTTAGGTCGGAAGGCAGGAGAAGTGAAGATGGTGCGTAATGGTGACGTCGTAGAAGCACACCAGGTTAGTTTACTTTAGCATCCGCGCGAATGACGACTATTCAGTATCATAGTGGGACTCTTCGAGCTCAAGCTGGCAAAAAGTCGGCGAGGTCGTGGATGCTGTTGGCTCGGGTCGCAAACAGCTATACAATGGCAAGGAGTATGATTACGTCTTCGACGTAGACATCCAAGAAGGTGCTCCTCCACTGAAGTTGCCTGTCAACGTTTCCGGTAGGCGTTTTGTCCTGGATCAATTCCATCTATACTGAGGCGATCATCAGAAAACCCCTACGCCGTTGCTCAACGCTTCCTCGAACAGAACGACCTATCTATGTCATACCTCGACCAGATAGTAAAATTCATAGAGCAAAACACTGCAGGGATCAACCTCGGAAATGATAGCAACTACGCCGATCCGTATACAGGTCAGTCAGAAGGTTACGCGCATGAGTTGGCTCTTGTTAACCAATTTACCAGGGGCGAGCAGATACCAGCCGTCCGTGCGATCTCCTGCAGGCACTTCATCTTTGTCCTGCTGCAGACCCTTACACTGGTGCGAGCCGTTACACAGCGCCAAGCGCGAGTGCACCTCCAGAATCACCGGCTTTCAAAATCATCCCATACGTTCGTATATAGTGACCTCCCCCTTACTTGGCACCTGACGACGTTTCTTTGTAGTCCAAACCCTTGTCCTTCAAACAAGCAAATATACCAGCAATGCAAGCTAAAATGTATCAATTCAACGAGGCTCTCCGTACTGAAAAAGTGAGGCAATGACTGATGCCATTCTCTTACGCCCGCGCTAATCCATCAACATAGTCCACTGAGGTCTTTGCAATGTACCCGGAGGAACTGGGGATGATTGAAGAGGTGTTCACGTATCTTTCTCAAGCATCTTCTCAATCTTCTCCGACTACCACGCTCACACGGGCTCACGTGGAGACGGTCACTCGAATTTTAGACAGGTGGCCTATGTCGCAAAGGTTTCCAGGTTGGTAGCCCTGCCTTTTACTTGGGGTCGTGCATCAGTTCAAGGTCAATGACAGTTTTGGACGTTTGTCGTTTGATAATGGCGTATCCTCTGCATGCTCCCCTGACCCCCAGTTCCCGAGAGAAACTGTTTGACAGTCTGTTCAAAGCTTGTGATTGGACAGCAGTAATAACAGGGGAGAAGGCGATGACCAAGTCGCAAGAGACAAACGTACTGCTGCTCTTTCGTACTATTGCCAATTCCTTACAGGAACAAACCCCGGAAAATGGCGCACTTTGGATCACACAAGTCAGTTGCTTGTCACCACGTACTCTTTTTCTGATTCCATTGATTGAAAGGTCTTTACAACGTTGGCACGAGCTCCGCAACTGCTTTTAACTAAAGCTCACAAAGTGGCCTTGGCATCCATTCTGTTCAAGTGAGTAAGACATCGATAAGAATTCAGAACGGGTTGAAAACGGCTTTTAGTTTCTCATGCATCGGCATTAAGGGATCTGTCCCCGCAGAGACGAGAGCATTGCACCTGTCTCTGATAATACAGGTAAGGATTTCCGGAAAGTGCGAGCGCAAAAGCCTCACCGACCCTAGTTATTGCGGGCACGAAACGACGATCCAGAGGCTGCTTACAGAACTTGCGTTGCTCTAGGAAATGTTGTAAGCAAGGTTTCGTTGTGCAAAGCCACGTAGTCATGGGACTGTCCTATAGCTCTATGCGAGTAAATTGCAGAAAGCCCCACTGCATATACGGCCTTCTCAAATAACGGATATTAAAGGTGCTGTGGGTGCAATCAAGTCTACGTTCCCGGATCAACGTATCGCCGACGTTTACCTGGACATCATGGCTCTCGTGTGACCGTGTTCATCGAGTTCTGTGACGAGCTCTGCACTTGGTTTTCAACGTTCACTCTTATAGAAAGTATGGATAATTTGGGGTATCTCTGAATCGGGTCCCGCTTGTTCGGCGGTGGTGATCGAAATGGTAGCGATTGTGCAGTATGAAAGTTCATGGGAAGCTGAAGGGTCACTGTTACATACCAAGATTTCCGCGGTAGCAAAAGAAAGATCTGTCCCTGTACTGTACGATACAAAGCCATGAATAAGCACGAAAGCCGTCAAGTACGGGTAAAGCAGGATCAAGAAACACTAAGAAACGAACATCTGTCGTAGATTTCTCTCCACCCATATACGGATCAGCTTGTCACCGTCGGGCCGAAACCCTACACAAGCCAGGCATGGTCGTTTTCATCGTTGGGCGTCTGTGAATCCTGCACTCGGTCCTACCTCGACATGACCTTGCTACGGTTGTACATTGTTCGTCACGGTGAAACGGATTGGAACAGGACAAGAAGAATCCAAGGCCAGAAAGATGTCCCACTGAACGAAACCGGGATAACACAGGCGGCGTTGTTAGCGCAAGCTTTGAAAGAGGTTCCTTTCACTAGAGCCTATACCAGCGATCTACAGAGAGCCTCGAAGGTGAGCAGTCCTACCAATCAACATCGGTATTGGGGTCGCTGATCTCAAGTCGCTGTAGACTGCTGAGGTTATTCTGCGATACCATCCTTCCGTGATAGTAGAGGAAGACGAAGCCTTGCGCGAAGTAGTAGGTGAATCTTTTAGTTAAGAGGGATATAAATGATTAAGACTGGTTCTCCTCATCCATTGTTCGTGTCTAGTACATGGGCGAGTTGGAGGGTGAACCTGGGAATTCGAAGAAGCCAGCGCCTTCAAAGGAGACGACGGAGGCTCTGATGCGACGATGGCAGTCCTGGTACTCGCGTTCGATCGTCCGGTACATGCTGTCTAAGGTCAAGAGAGGCACTGCGGGAGGCGGCATTGGAGGCTCAGAATGTATCCTCGTCGTTTCTCATGGTGCCCTGATCTCCCACATGGTACGAGTGCTCGTAGCGAGTGGCGCGGTCCTGCCTGCAAGAGGTGTGGTCGTTGGTCATTGTCTGAACACGGGAGTGTCAATTATCGACTACTCGGAGTCCGTGCAAGGACGAAGCAGGGGTATTTATTTGAAAGGAACGTTGGCTAAATACTCTGATGTGACCCACTTGTTGCGTACCAACGTTGTGGAAGAGAATGTCGATGAAGGTAGAGTAGTCCCTTAGTACCAGTAAACTCCTCGATGTAGACTCGAAAGTGACGAAACGCGCGCCATTCTTGAAACCCTTTCTCGAGTCCATTGAAGTACGACAAGCATCGAGAGTCGATTGCCCAGGTCAGATACGGTATAATCCCACACCAAACACGATGGGGTACTACGAGCATCACACGCCGGAAGTGAAGGTGATGTTGGCCACAGGCTATAAACATTCTTTGCCCCCCGACGGGGAAGGAGGTTAGTGCACCTGAGATTGGCAACGAGGCGGAAGCTCTACTCCTCATACAATCTGCAGCGCGCCGAGTCCCAAAGTTCCCCCGCCCGCCTTTTACGGTTGCGAAAGGCGGTGCAAACTTTGCCGGATCGGTCATCGACTGATCACTCTGGTCGCTACCTGGCTATGACGAGAGAAAGATCTGGTTCAGACAGGCCTCCTCCAGCTTTCGTTGACACTGTCGCAGGGTTGATTTCGCAGGTTGCCCACGTCAGAGTGGAAAGTAAACTTGCTTGGCAGGTCATTCATGACGCATATGCCACCATGGGCGACTAGCTCTTGATTTCTGATCATCAGCTTGGGACGTTTTCTAGAAATTCCATCAGAAATTCTCTGTGGAAGACGTCTCTATAGGCCTCGTCCGCACGTGACCACATATTGGGAAGACTGTGGCTTTCTAGATTTTCGAACGCAAACTCGTCATGTCGCCGGCCACAGAAACCTCCCCGCTTCTTGGGAACAGCAATATACGCTCAGACAGTTGGTCACGCAAGATCCTCCGTGCCATCAAGGCTGATGGGGAACCCTCGTGGGCGGAATCTTTCAAGTTCATGCTATTTGGTTCTTGGGCCAACATCCTTCTTCTCTTCGTCCCTCTGAGCATCACATCGCACCATTTACAATGGGATGCTGCGCTTAGATTCACATTCAGCTTCATGGCCATCATTCCCCTTGCAAAGGTAGTGTTGACCTTCGACACCTGCCAGGGGTGTTGCACTTAACCGAATTGCAGCTGCTCGGGGAAGCCACTGATCAACTGTCCGTGAAACTCGGTCAGACTTTGTCTGGGTTGTTGAATGCTTCCTTTGGGAATGCTGTCGAAATAATTATCGGCATTGCTGCCCTGTTAAATGGTGGATATTGGTGTTTTTTTGCATGACATATCTTCATCTACCTCTTCCAGGCGAGTTAAGACTCGTTCAAACATCGGTCAGTGTTGTCGTACATTTCTTGTCAATCCGTATTAAGAATCAATCTAGATGCTGGGATCCATCCTTTCAAATATCCTCCTTGTACTTGGTTGCTCCTTCCTAGCCGGTGAGCTATACGTGCCGCCTGTGGTTCCAGACGTTTCTGACAGTATTTAGGCGGATTTTATCACACTGAAGGGTCTTTCAATTTGACGGGGGCGCAAGCGTGAGCACTGAGTTTTCATTCTATACCCTGGACATCTAATCAAGAACTGGATTGCAGATCGGCTTCCGTACGTATTGTAAATGACTCCCGACCTCACACCTGGCTAATGAGTCTTTGAAGTTAATGACCTTATCCTGTATAAGTGGGGGATCTAACATATGTCACTATGGAGTTCAATTTCTAACCGCATAAGCTAGCTCTTGTGATCCCAGCTGCGTATGCCAGTACCACGAAATCTGGATTACCGGAACTTCCTTGCGACATTCCAGACGATAAGGGAGGTTGTCCCTCTCCGGGCTTGCTGGCAATCTCTAGGGGAACGGCAATGTTACTGCTGTTCGTTTATTGTGCATACATTGTGTTCCAGGTTAGGTTACTTCCTCTTATCGTCCCCGATTCACTCTCAATGATCTATAGTTGTATACCCACCCGCAGTTCTTCCGGCTGCCTTCATCAGACGCGGATGAAGAAGAGACTGGCGGTCACATGAACATGATAGCTGCCGCCTTATCGTGTGTTTGAAGTCGTATATCTGATAATCTTCTTACAACGTACACAGACTTTTTACGGTGACCATCGTCACCGCATTCTGCGCGGAATACCGTGAGTAATGATATCCTGACTGCGGCCGACGGTCACATTGAATGCGACAACTTCAGTGGTGGCTTCGATAGAGGAGACTGCACAGCGGTATCACATCCCGAAGGCTTTCATTGGCGTCATTTTACTTCCCATAGTGGTGCGCATATTTTGCCTCTGCTACTCTAGGGAGGCTATACAATCTAAGTCACCATCTGAAGGGGAATGCAGCTGAACACGTGACGTCGGTATGGATGGCGTTGAAGAACAAGTACGAACTCACTATCAGTATATGCGTGGGGAGTTCTATTGTAAGAGCTCCAGTGTACGTCCCTCGACTTGCGATAAATCATTCGACAGCAAATTTCTACCCTCGTTATTCCCTTGCTTGTCATCATTGGTTGGATGTACGTCAGGCTCAGAGCCTAGACCGTGCAGTATGCTGAAGTTTCCCTTAGCGTCGGGCAACCATTAACTCTCCATTTCAAGAATTTCGAGGTTAGCCCTTTCTTTTATCATGTTCTCTAACAACTACCTGTCCCACAGACCGTATTATTATTCGTATCGGTCTTATTGGTGTCCTTGCTGATTATGTAAGTGCTTTCAACGCTGAATCGTTGCTGTATTCTAATACACCACAGGGATGGCAAAACCAATTATATGGAAGGGCTCATGCTAACTACCTTGTACCTAGTCATCGCGCTCGCATGTGAGTGCATGAGACAGCCTTCCCAGCTTTTGCGATGTCGTTGACCAATTTACCAGTCTGGGTCACTACAGAGTAACGGCAAGGTGTTATTCGTTGGAGAGCTCCCTTCCGGTTACATAGTTTGCGTATGAAGGCAGGCCAGCCCTTCCAGCCTATCGGACTTCCGAAGTACGGCTTGTTTATTTTCTTTAAAATCTGCCTTTCACAAAAAGAATGCCGAGGTACTTGCGGTGGTGCACTATGATACTAGACTATCCCCTTGGAGCTCTTCGAATTTCCGACGCGCTATTCGTATATTCATTCTGATTGCTGCCGTCTCTGTTGAAAATGAACTAGGGTGTTAGGCGTCAATACAAACCTTACTTACCAATGGTGGGATCGTGAACTACCACGAGTATATAGGTGTTTTTGGTCATCTCATCCAGAACGGCTGTAAAATCTGCAAGTTCCATTTCCAGCGAATGAAATTCTTCGCGTAGCCGGGAGCAAGATTGCTTAAATGCCTTGATCAACTCAGAGGTTCGTTCATAGCGTTTCGCGTCCAAAGCATGGGGAGCCAATGGATCTGCCGCCTGGTCGGAAGGGTCGGAGGAGGTTGCGATGACAAGGAAAGTCGTACGCTCAAACAGGATGACCTCCGTTGCGTTACAGGCTTCTGCGAATATTCGGAGGTGTTTAGAAAGATTCCGCACGTTCGGTATCAAAGTGTTCACTATACTCGACCAAGCCTTTTGTTACACGTCAATCGTTCATGCCGCGGAGGAAGGGGGGAACCGTACCTTGTACAAAGTCTCGTCGTATATGCTTGTGCCGTGCACTCTGACTGAGATATCACCGCTCGCCTTCTCCAGTTCTGCTGTCTTCCGGTGCAGGACAGCAAACCGCTCACTTTCTCGGACAAGGTCCATCTTGTGCACCAGAAGGAAAACGCTGGCATCCTTGCTGAACTGTGATAAACCAAGCAGACAGTCGTGGTAATACTCGAGATCTTTGGCCATTTCGCGCGATTCGACGTCGAAGACGTAGATCAACACGCCTACATGCGAAAATATGGTTGCACGTTGGGCCGATAGGTAAGAGTCCATGAAGGCATCCTGTCCACCACAATCCCAGAGGTTCAGGATCAGGTCATCGAGAAACCGGACGTGGTTCTGCTCGACGTCAATGGTAGCACCCAAGCGAGAAGTCAATGAAGCAGGGTTATTTGAGCTGGGATAACATCGTGAGTGGGGTATGGAAGACAGTGCTTGGACTCTTGAAGCATTGTGACTCACAAGATCATCGAGCGCATTGACGTCTTCCCGCTGCCTGAGGCACCCATCAACAACACCTTGGCATGTTCTAGTCAGTCTGCACATGGATTTCGTTCGGGGAACCTACCTTCTTCTTCATTGTGCGGAATAAGTCTCACTGTGATCGGTGTGTCGTGGTTGGGCTCACGAGTAGAACGTACATAGACATACATACGAGCTGGACTCCATCCGCGATTCTATACAACCACTACTATACAATTCAGTTTTCCTTTCACACTGCTGCTTGCCGCATTCGATTTAAGAGACGTTCTCCACGAACTTTCCTTGTCCCCAGATTCTACAGTGAGCGGCCATCTCCACAGCGGCAAGTCCCCAGTCTTCTCCATGATTATGGCACATCCGCGTACCAGTGCCCATACCCGCACGCTCCAACGCCTGTTCCTCGTTCAAAGCTGTCAGTACTCCGAAGATGATCGGTACCCCTGTATCCAGCTGAGTTCTCATGAGGGCATGGGAGACGCTGTCGGAGATGTATTCGAAATGCATCGTTGCGCCTTTGATGAGGACGCCAATAGCGATGACGGCGTCGAATGGGGCAGATGTAGCGGGAGAATCTGCCACAGATCCAGGTGTGTTTGCGGAGGTGAAACCTAGGAGGTCCCCAGTCGATCCTCCGTTCTGAGTGCGCGAACCCGCGATGATTCTGGGACTAGATGAGACAGACAGCCCAAGGATGGTCCCGTTGCGAGATATGCGCACCTGGAACATGCCAAAGGAAGCTCGAAGCTACCGGGAACGGACTGAATGACTATGTTATGAGCCTTGACGCCGCATTGACCCAGTTTGTTGAGTGCGCCGACGACGAGGGCATCGACCACGGACTCGTTCCAGCGAGCGTGGACGATGGCAATTCGGAGGTTTGAGCCGTCGTATTGGTGTGTCGAAGGACCTTTGATTGAACTCATTGTCGATGTCATATAAGTACTCGCTTTTGTTTGTCCAGCTACAAAGTCACCGTCTTCAATGGATCTCTAACCAAGTGTATACTGCTGGTAACGATTCTACCCAACGGTAAGCGGTAACAGACGCCATATAACTCGCTGCAGAGCAGAAGTAAGGGGAGACTCCCCGGTAAAATCAGCAAGGACCAGTTCGGACCCAGTCGATACCTCGCAATTTTTATTCCCCTATAGACTGGTTTAGACAGACATGGACGGGGGCATCGCCAGTAAGCCGACGCGTTTACACTTTCGCCAGCTGACGCTCGTCCCAGAAACATACACATTGATTTATAGTTTCCTCAAGAAACAGTCCCACGTGAAGGCAGCGAAAGCTGTGAAAAAAGCCGCCAAAGGTGTCGTCGTTCTTCGAGACGACGTTGAAGTCGACGGTCCCCAGCTCGATGAGATTGTGAACGAGTGGGAGGCACAACGCAAGAAGCCGTGAGTCCTCGTCCTTCGTCTTCCAACTAACCTGATTCTCATTTGTCTTGTCAGTTCCACCGATACGTCCGGTAGGGGTTGTCCTTGTTACTCGTAGGAGTCAGCTCAACGTTTGTAAAAGCCTCCGGAAAGAGTAACGACAGCAAGGACGACCAGCACCATAAACCCAGTGCAGTACCATCATCAGGTGTGTAACACCGCATTTTACGCGAGAACCTCATGGACCAAGCTGTCGTTCTCAGTCAAAACGAAGCCGTCGAAAAACCGGAAGAAAAAAACCTCAGCCTCTTCCGCCTCCGAGTCATCCTGCACTGAAGAGGAAGCGGGACCCAAGGATGGCACCAGAGGGACTGCTACACGACCATCACTATCAAATCCCAGCTTAGACCCTTCCGACTCGGGCTCAGAATCAGATGCTCGAGTGTCCGGGGAAATTCAGTCCGAAAAGCTGACCGAGACCGATTTGGCTCAGACAGAAGGTGAAGCTCGAGTGACCAAGAAGCAAAGAGTATCGGAGAATGGTCCCGCACTTGCCACTGCTGTGGAAATCCACGGAGGCATTGATGTTCAAACTCAGCAAAATAGTAGCAAGAAGACGCCTCGCAAATCCAACGAACGCTTCCAGAGAATAAAATCTCAAAATGTCCAGTCAGACTTTTTGGTGGACAACAATTATGAAGCCAAAGTAAGCACCACACGATCTTGGCCATCACATTGGTTGACGAGCCTCCTCTCAGGCAAGGCCAAAAAACGATTACGGCGAACGTGCTCATCGAGATCTGATAGTCACCCGTGGGTCTGGGTTCAGGAAGGAAAAGAATAAAAAGAAGAGAGGTTCATATCGCGGTGGCGAGATCACTGTAAGTGCCACGCCTTGGATCGGGATAATTTGACATACGCACACTCCCATCCAGTTAGAGAATCATAGCATCAAGTTTGACGATTAGGGTGAATATACCGTAATTCACGTGCTCTAATCTTGTTGCAAAGTACCCTTCCATTCAAAGAAGAACCCTGGGTGATGTCTGTCTGTCCTCAACGTAAATTAAAAGTGCGGGTCCGGCTTTCTTGCTGTTCAGTGTTGAAAAACGCGGCGGTACCCCTGCACATATGCAAATATATTCGCAAGAGTAAGCTTTTCCACGGCTTAGGTGCCCTATTGGAGCGCGTACCGATGACGGCTACCTCGACCCTGTTTACGAGGCCTAATATCTTTGGCACAGAGGACGTCTTCCTCGAACCGAACGACCCTGGACGAGGTAGATCTCCGTGCCCTTTGCTTGGCAGTAAGTCCTCCACTTACTTGGTTCCAGCAAGGGCAGGAAAAGTTGGGCTGTCACGGCTCATCGTCCTGCCCCACATCGCAGAGCGTTTCCAACGGGTGGCCGTGTCTCGCTGTTATTGGTGGACCTGTCGAAAGGGATGATGTTTGGGAACAGAAGACTGAGTCCATCACCGTTCTGCATGACGAGTGTGAATTCTGAAAGTTGAACTCTTGTGTTCGGAGTAATCTCTTTCCGCTGGTTTGTAGCAAAAGACGATGTGAGTGCAATGTAAGGCCTTGCACCGCAAGGTCTTCGGGTAGACCCTAATCAAATACAACGTCTGTTCTATGTCGCTTCTAGTGACCGCACCCATTCCATCGATATCCAAGATGAAGAGCCCAATGTATTGACCTCTCCCTTTTTGTTCAACACGGCAAGAACTAGATCCGGACTTGATCCTTGCTGTAGCACGACCTTGGGCCAAAAATACTCGGTGTGCGGCAAGATCTTGATGGATATTGGTTGGTCACGGACGCTGCCCAAGGCATTTCTCACAAAAATGGGCATCTGGGTGAGGTCGAACCCTACTAGAAAGCGACAATCATACAGGACTTGAAGGGCATCTCTCGACGCAGCATTAGCGAGCACAAATTGTTTAGTCAGGTCAACGGACAGCCGAGATGCAGAGCAGGCGCCTTCCTGTGGATTCTTGAAAAAGGGGGGCAACCGCGAGACCAGCCAAGCCGACTGGGTGCTGTCAAGTTGTTTCAGATGACACTGTGACTTGAAGTGAGTTTTGAAACCGTTATTGTGGGAGTATAGGACTGGAGTCCAGAGTACGCCAGCGCCAGCGGTGAACTTTCTAGGAGAGATGGCTGGAGGCTCCACAGGCCATAGGTGGTTCATTATGCGATGTATGCCAACCCGACGCCGGTCGCCGTCAGCGCGGGTAGAACCCCAAGGATGAAACGAGATGTATCGCATCGTGCGCAACACCATAGCAAAGCGGACTTCTGGATCCTCGACGGTAAGAAGTTTGGAGGACGGTAGAAGGAGAGTGCCGGGTGGAGAGGGAAGGACGCAATTTCGCAACTGCTCGGTGACTAGAAGTGTGTTAGCGTCACATTGATAGCCAATGCGGATACCGCTACCTTCACTGTCGAGTCGGTCGGCTTTATCTGCAAGGAGGGCAGTTGCGCGACGTAGGCGTTCTTTCGTGTCGGTCACGGCTGTGACGGTCGACTGCAAAAAGGAAGATGCCCTCATGAGTTGCTCGATTGACTCTTGGGGGAACGGTGGTGGTTCTGTTGCTCCCGGGATGGGAGATGCCAGCATCTGGCGCACGGCATTTCGAAGAGAGGTCTCCGGATGTAAATTTGTGGGGTCGTTGACGTAGTTCAACGCGTGAGCATCGCAGGTGGCCAGAATTCTGTCCTGTGAAGGAGTTACATGGCGGGTAGTCGAGGAGAGGAAACGTCAGACCTTTGGAAAGTCCAAGAGCGGTCTGACGATGAAATGATTCATGCCCGGATGTCCGACCCAGGTTAGATCATCAGTAGAGTTCCCCGAGCCCATCCCCCACCTTCGACGACGACGCATCCCTGCAGCACCGACGAGGGTGGAGCCTCTAGCGAGACGCATGAGAGACGTCTCGACTTGATCGTCGGCGTGATGACCAAGTGCAAGGATGGATGCACCAGAGTGGGTCATGCCGCGAAAAAGGACATGGTAGCGGACCTGACGAGCGACGTTTTCGAAGGGGGCACCGGGGACAGGTCTAGACGGGAATGGGGGGCACCCCCATGGGATGTGGAGGGTGTGGTGGGTTATCCCCATCGAAGTAGCATTTGCAGCGGCTCTGTGCGCCATGTCGACAGAGGCTGGCTGGAGTCCGTGGTCGACATGGAGGGACACGAGGGACACAGGTGGCCTCAGACGCGACAGCAGGAAGAGTAGACATGTCGAGTCGGGTCCACCGGAGTTGGCGACGGCTGGCGAGCCTCAGTCGATGGCCACTGCTATCGATGCAGCCACCCAGCTCACCTACAACATACGACGACAACGACGATGAGGACGACCGTTGAAGACACCTGGCGAAGGATGCCGCGAACTCCACCGCATTGATCGTCGCCATCGATCAGATCAGCTGGTCGTTATTGTTCCAACGACGGTGTTCTCAGACCCTGCAGTGCACAGGTTTCATTCTTTGTCGAGTTTTTACGCGACGGCTGTTGACACAGGCACATTAAAGAAGACTGCCAGGATGGGGGCCAACGTGTTCTCCTCGTTCAAACAACAACCATGGCCTCCGCCCCCGCTGGATACAACTTTGCCAAGGGCAGCGGGATCGAGTCCTTCCCAGCCGCCGTCGTCTTCGCGGTTCTCTACGCTTTTCTGCTCGTATTCTTTCTGTTCAGGTCGTTCACACGTCCGACCTTTGTCTTCTTCGTCGTCGCGTTTTTCTGTCTCCGTACGACGTCCTTTCTCTCCTAGTGTCCGTCTCACCCACCCCTGCTCTAGTTCGTTTCACCGGGTTTATCATACGTGCTCTGCTAGCACAGGTGCCTGCAGATGGCGAAAACATTAACCTGTTCATAGCGTATGAAGTCATCTACAACACGGGTTTTTTCGGTATCATCTATTCCACCTACACTCTCATCCTTGACAGGTTTGCCGGCCTTTGATCTTTCCCCCCATACCTTCACTTATTTGTTCGCTCCCCAGAGTCGCATTTGCCAAGAACCCACCCCGCGGACCCATTTACTTCATTCTTAAAAGACGCTTCCTCTTCCGCCTTGCCCTGACTGCTGCTGTCTCTACCGGTATCACTGGTTCAGTTCAGACCCTCCTCGGAACCCAGCCGTCAACCATCTCGACCGGAGAGACCCTTCGCAAGGTTGCGATTTACATTTTTCTCGTTTGTGCCATCCTCGTCTTCCTGCAGGCGTTCATCCTTGCACGTGTCGAGTTCTCAGGTATGAACCCTATTCGTCTCCATGCACATCCCATACTCACCCACGCAATCACAGAGGGTGGTTACAGCAGTGCCACCCACAGCCTCGGTGGGAAGTATGGCATTTATTTACTCATCGTCATCTCCCTCCTGCTCGTTGCAAGGGAGGCCTTCTTTGCCGCGACGATCAGCAATCCGACGGCTCAAGGCAACGAACACCTATGGTATCCACTTGCGGCTCTCACCGAGCTGCTCGCCGTTGGAATATTTACGGTACCAGGGCTGGTACCAGCCCGTTCGGAAATACCCCAAGACTCTGAGTGGGCGTAGGGCAATGGGCTCGCTATATACCCGTATTTTTATGTCTTCCTCGTGTATGGACTGCATGTGCTTGGGTTGTGTGTCGTACTTGCTACCGTTGCTTGCAATCCGAAAATTGTCCTGTGTTTTGTTGTTCCGCCCATACCAGCCACAGCCCAAAAAACATCAACCTGGCATCAAACACGGGTCTGATTTCCTAGACTTTATCTGTCTCGCTTGTCTCTTGTCTTCCTTGATTTTTTTGCAAGATCGTGCTGGTCGGTTTCGCTCGTGAGATTGTCGCTCAGAGACGACCTTGCTAGAGCACCTAAGCATCGACGATGTCCACGCAGGGCACACATCCTTTGTCTCCTCCTCCTGTGCCAGTTTCGCCCTCATCCACTGGCGTGCGTCGACATCACACGATCACGGCGACGTCTCGCACGGCAAGGACTGGTGCGCGCAGTACGATTTCAGAGGAAACCCAGGAGCAACAGCTTTGGAACGACGATGAACCTGTCGACGAAGACTGGGTTGGGGGCGTCGGTGCTGTGGGTGAAAAGACGTCTCTCCACAGGCAGAGCTCCCTCCCAACCAAATCTAAGCGAGGTCAGTCCGTCCATCCCTTAGTGCATCGGATACCGCCTGATATCGTCTCTAGCCTTCCATGCCCTGAGCTCGAGGCAGCCCGGACACCACACCCCAAGAGGTGTGAACAGCCTCACCGCAATCGCTGGCCACGAGGGTGACGAGGAAGATTGGGAAAATGACATGCGTACTTTTCACAACGAAGATGAGGCAAGCATTTCTTGACTCGTTAGACCTCCAAGACCGTGCGCTAATAACGTATGCGCAGGGACTCTCACACACAAGCACCGCTCAGCATCAGCAAGTCGTCGAGGCACAATCACAGTCGTCTAGTGGCAATCCATCCCCGCTCTCCCCGCAGTATGCAGTAGGACCCGTTCCGTCCCCTCCTCCCGCCAGCTCCGGAGTACGCCGTCATCAAAGCCTAACTTACGGGGCTCAGAGCGGTGTGAAACAAATGTCCGGACTGAAGCGGGCGGGCACGTTGCAGGCTGGTACTAGACAGCCTCCCGCTGTTGGACAGTCTGTGACGCCTACCGCCCCCGAGGAAGATTATAAGGAAGAAGCAGAACTCGTCAATCCCTATGAAGAAGAGTCATACTTTTCGCCCAAGTCTCCGCCCCCCAACCAGCAGCAGTATGGGACACCAGGTCAGACCCAGTATCCAACCAGCCCCATGGGACGCTCGTCTCCTTGGAATGGCCCTGGAGGCGGTGATTGGCGCACCCCGGGGGCGTCGTTCTCGTCTGCGGGCACCAGCAACATCGACGACGTCACGCGTGCGCTTTCCACCATGGAGCTCAACAGTACCAATCAGATGTACAACAGCATGCCAATCCAAAGTAGTCAGTCTGCACAACCACCACGCTTCAATCCCCCGGCCGCTCTGCCGTCTGGCATGCGCAGTAATTACATGCAAGGTGGTAACGGGAGCGCACGGAAGTTACACCTAAGTTCCGAGCTTGACGGTCGTAAGACGCCAACGGCACAACCTGTGATTGGACCGGTGAGTGTAGCCTGTTGGCCTCTGCGGGAGTGAATCTCGTGCTCATATGTTGAGTAGCGTGGGTCTGGCGCAGACGGAGACCGCGCAGTCTCCTCCGGAATCACTCCATGGGATCAGAAGGAAAAGCTTCTGAGTCAGCGTACTTCGAACCCCAACATGAATTACGGGTACAATCAAGGACAGAAGAGCTCCATTCCTAGTGTCCCTCCCATTCCCCCTCAATACCTCAACCAAGTAGGGACCGTGCAGGCCCCTCGTCTAGGGACCAACTTCCAGCAGGGATCAACGCAGCAAAACCAGACCGATAGTGCGCAGGCACTGGCGGGTTTCCTCAATTCACCGGTGGATATTCCCACCTTGGTGGCTACGAAGGGATACAACCCTGTGACCTTCGATACGCGCCCACCATTCGTATGTGATGTCTCCGTCAAGATAGCTTATCTTTGAGATTATGACGTCTTTCTACCAGGCTCGTTACTTTGTCATCAAGTCATATACGGAAGACGATGTCCACAAGTCCCTCAAATACGAAATTTGGAGTTCAACTGACCCCGGCAATAAGCGTCTAGACAAGGCGTTTAAGGAGTGCGCTGGGAGAGGTCCAATCTACCTTTTCTTTAGCGTCAATGCAAGGTAGGTTGACTGTTATCGTGAATGACTCTGTTCCTCAACGGCATCTCAGTGGACATTTCTGTGGCTTGGCAGAGATGTTGACTCCCGTGAGTTTGTTCTCGGTGCTGTACCTGCGGCGGGACTGAATGCATGCTTTAAGGTCGACTACACACGGAGCAGTACTGTGTGGGCCTCGGATAAATGGAAAGGTGTTTTCAAAGTACGATGGATATTTGTTCGCGACATTCCCAATGCTAGCCTTCGCCACATACGCTTGAAGTCTGTGTCCCACCGTCACCAGATGTGATTGATCTAACAATACTATAGTAATACTGCCGAGCGCAAGCCTGTCACTAATTCTCGAGACACGCAAGAACTTCTGCCAGAGGCCGGGCAGGAGATGCTACGGATCTTCCATAGCCACCCGGCAAGGACATCACTTCTGCAAGACTTCGCGTTTTACGAGGTACGCTTTTCTCGTGTAGCCGTGACGAGCCTCCTCATTTGCCTTAGCTCCAGTCTCTCCAGAAAATGCAAGCTCAGCAGCAGGGTACGGCTGCTTCTGGCTCCGATACATCAACGCCGCAGTCACAGTCGCCGCCTCCCCAACAGCAAACGATGTTTCCCATGGCGAATATGGCAACTCAAAACGCTATGTATGGTGCAATGTCCTCGGGCATTGGGGGCGCTATGTCTCCGGCGATGCTCCAGATGCAGATGCAGATGGGCATGATAAATCCTTTTGGGATGCCTCAGACACAGGCCATGCATCAGAGTGTCATGCGTCACCCGAGCCCAGCACCTACGAATAACCAAACTTACATGAACATGGGCGGAGTGCCATTCTAGCTGTGGGTAAACGACCTCCTGGGAGAAGCTATGCACAAAAGTATAGCCTTGTGCCACATACTAAGGTTTGGATATTAGATTTCTTCTGTGACTTCTCGAACGTCCGGCTGTCTAAACGTTCCGCTGTTTCTCTTTATCTCGCAATCTAATCATGTAAACGTACCTTTTTTCTATGTCGTCTTCGTTTGCTACTCATACACCTCATAGCGTCTTGTTTACACACCCCATCAATGTGTTACCCGTTTCTATCCCTTGATTCTTCCCGAGCCAATTACACTGCAGCTACAGAACGGCCATGGACGTATAGGATACTGAATGGACGTGGATATCCGCTTGTCGCTACTATGTAATATCTCGTGTAGTTTCTCCGAATCTAACGACGACGATATGAGTTTCCCCTCGCGTTCCAGAGCGCGATTCATTAGTGACGACTACTTGGGAATGGCCAACAAGGCAAAACAAGATAACCAGGTGCCAGCTGTTGAGCAACACCGACGATCCACCCTCGCGTCCTCTTGCTCCGTTTCGTATCAAGCTCAAACGGTCAAGTGAAGGCGCCGGAGTCATCATGTCCTTACTTTCCGAGCGGCAGAAGGAAGAATTGTGAGTGACGATTCTGACTTGGACGATTCGGCCACTAAACATCGTCGATCCAGGCATAAGTCTATGCTCGAATATCTTCGTGCCAACAATTTCACCTCCGCGTACAACGCACTAAAGGAAGAGACCGGTGTGGAATATACTCCAGACCCAAAAGCCAAGTATGCAGGTCTTTTGGAGAAGAAATGGACCAGTGTTATCCGTCTGCAGAAGAAGGTATCGGCTTCGTCGCGTCGTGCAACAGGACCCCGATGCAGTTCACCCGATCACAGATCATGGACCTTGAAACTCGAAACGCTTCTCTTCAGGAAGAGCTTTCTCTCGCCCCCTCAAAGCGTGCAGCAATGCAAGCCGATTGGGTTCCGCGTGCCCCTGCTGCACACGTTCTTACCGGTCACAGGCAAAGTATAACCCGGGTGGCATTTCATCCGCAATACTCGCTCCTTGCTTCGGCAAGTGAAGATGCCACTGTTAAGATATGGGATTGGGAAACGGGGGAATTTGAGCGAACGTTGAAAGGTCATCAGAAAGTGATCAACGACGTGGAATTTGACCACAAGGGTCACCTGCTAGGTAGGTTTTTGGGCTGAATGTGTGTTTGAACATTTTCGACCGAGGGTTTGGCCAGTAACGTGTTCTGCTGATTTATTCATCAAAATATGGGACTCGCAGAACGAGTGGAAGAATATAAAGACACTGACGGGACATGATCACGCAGTCTCTTCAGTGCGGTTCTTACCAGGAGATCAGTATATTGTCAGTGCAAGTTGGGATCACTCCATCAGAATATTCGATGTTGCATCAACGTGCGTACCGTTCGCTAGGTGCCGCGACGATATTCATCCGCTGTTGTCCATAGGCATCTCGTGCGGACTATACGCGGTCATACTGACTGGGTCCGTTGTGTCACGCCCTCAGATGATGGTCGGTTACTTGCCAGTGCATCAAAAGATCATGTAAGTGTGTTCCTACGTTTTTCGTGGTCTTTGCTACTCATGCGTGGGCATGACAGACGGGGAAGATATTTGACCCGCTTACGGGAGAGCAGAAAATGGAACTCAGAGGTCACGAACACCAAGTGGAGATTATATGTTTCGCTCCTATAGCATCCTACGATGCAATTCGCGAGTTGGCGGGAATTCCGGTCGGTTATTCTCCTTAGGTATTCGCCGTAGCGTTGACGTTTTTGTGCTGGTTCAGAATACCGACCGCACCAAGAGACCAGGAGTTTATGCGGCAACGGGATCCAGAGACAAGACAATCAAGCTTTGGGATACTCAGAGTGGTCAGATGTTGAAGAATCTTGTTGGTATTGCGGCATTTTTGCGTGTTCCTGTGGCTAACGGTTTGAAGGCTGGACATGACAATTGGGTGCGAGCCCTCGTGTTCCATCCCTCTGGAAAGTTGCTGTTATCCGCTTCCGACGACAAGACCATACGGGTATGGGAACTTTCGACTGGCCGATGCATAAAAACGGTTGAGGCGCACACTCACTTTGTTGCTACGTTGGCGTGGGGACGACAAAGAGTGTCCGGCAAGGTCAACGGGGCGGATGGAGGCGACTCGAAGCCGGGGGAAGAGAAATTAGTCAATGTGGTTGCATCTGCTGGAGTCGATCAGATGATCAAGATTTGGCTTCCATGAGTAGACGAGCTGGTGCATACAGTAATTTTGCCGGACATGGTGAGGAAAGCTGGGGAACTATAGGCATTCTTTTTCATTGCAGCCTTTGTAAGTGCTCAGTGAGTCTTGCCAGAGGCTGACCTGAGGCTTCAATACAGAATATGGCCGAGAAGTCAGCAACATTCGTTACGACACGCTACATTGCGTACTACACAGCTCACGATCTTTTGTTTTCTTTTTCTTTTTTTCTTCCTGTCTCGTTCATTCCGTGTACTGATTTACTCCATACCCGTATTACTCGTATACATACATACACTCATTGCGTGACGTGGTGCTGTCGTCTTGCCTGGCAACCTTCAAAAAAATTAGCCTGGCTCGGCAACCGCCGTGCCTGACACATTTCCCAAGAGACGAGCACTTCGAGTCTTTGCCACCCAGGTGAGCAACGTTTGAACACCATTCGCGATGGCGCCCCCCTCGTCGTCGTCGTCGACGCCGACATCGTCTGGCTCGACGACGTCTGTGCAAGTCGGTTAGTTCATTCCTTGTCGCTTTGTTTCACCGTTCATCCATGTTCCATAGCCGTTCGCATCCGACCGACGACCTCCCAAGACGCAGCGTCCATACCTGCCCGTTTTCAGCGCATCGTCGTTCATTCCACGTCGCACACAAGTGTAACTATCGACGCGTCCTCGGCTGCTCCAGCCACTTCCGGGTCTTCCACCGCTGTCGCTACGCCGACCACGCCAAACGCAAAAAAGCAAGTCTTCTCCTTTGACCAGGTTCATTCCCCAGATACCACACAGCATGCTCTATTTACTAGTACCGCGCTACCCCTCATTTCTCGTTTTCTGGAAGGTTTTAACTGTACTGTTCTTGCGTATGGCCAAACAAGCAGCGGAAAGACATTCACAATGACTGGCGTGGATTTAGACGCTAGTCCCTCTGATCCCCACAATGGCATGGGCATAATACCACGGGCCGTCTCTACCATTTTTGCTCAAGCGAGGAAGCTCAAGGAAGAGCGCGGCGCATCATGGAATTATACCATCAAGGGTTCCTTCATAGAGATCTATAACGAGGACTTAATCGATCTTCTTAGTTCGGATGACACGGGTGGCGTCCGACGTGAAGTTCAAATCAGAGAAGCTAAAGATGGTTCTATCATCTGGGGTGGCCTCCGTGAAGTCGCTGTACGCAGCAATGCTGAAGTTATGAAGTAAGTACACCCCCTTCCACTGTATTAGCACGGGTATCGACATTCATTTTTCTCTACTTTTAGCCTAATCCGCCAGGGTACATCCATAAGGCGCACTAACGAGACTGATATGAATGCACAATCCTCACGCTCTCACGCTATCTTCTCTTTGACGTTGACTCAGAAGAAATACACTGGTTCTGGCCCACCGCCCCGTTCGTCCTCTCCTCTACCTCCTTCTGGCCGCTCCCCTTCTCGTCTCGCCCGTCCGGGCTCCTTACATACGAATGGGTCCCCATCTGCTGCTAGGGTATCATCTCCCATTCCGGGACGACCCTCTACTCCGAGCTTCCACACGGCAATTGGAAGAGGTGCCGGGTTGCGACCAGCTAGTTCACTCGGTTTGAGACCGTCTGATGGCCGAGCAGACGTCGCTGACGACGATGCTGGAGGTTGGACAACGATAGTTTCTAAGTTCCATTTTGTGGATTTGGCTGGTTCTGAAAGGGTGAGTTGCCCATCCATTCCTCTTTTTGGTCACACTGTCACAGTCGTTGACTTGATCTTCAGCTTAAGCGGACCTCTGCGGCTGGTGATCGCATCAAGGAGGGTATATCTATCAACAGCGGCCTTTTGGCTCTCGGAAACGTCATATCCGCTCTAGGGGATCCGTCGCGGTCAAAGTCTCATACCAACTCGCATGTTCCCTACCGTGACTCGAAACTCACCCGACTTCTGCAAGACTCACTTGGAGGCAATGCTCATACAATGATGATTGCCTGTGTCAGTCCGACAGAGTGGAATGTCGGCGAGACGGTTAACACCCTGAAATATGCTAACCGCGCAAGAAACATCAAGAATCGTGTTACCGTCAATGAAAAGGAGGACGGGTGGGATGACGTCGAGTGGCTCCAGGGTACCGTTACCCGCCTCCGTAAGGAACTCAAACAACTTAAAGACGGAGGAGCCATCGTCTCGCCCGGATCTCATGAGCTGGGATCGCATGTAAGCGAGTCCACTGAGAGTCCTAACAAAAGAGTTCTCCAGCAAATGTCGGAGCTGCGAAACAACTACGAAGATCTCCGGGAGAAATACGTGGAGCGAACAGAGGAACTCGCGAGGTTACGTCGCGAACTCGGCGAAAGGCACCGGCAGTCTTCAGGTGGTAGTGTAGGGGGCACGGCTAAGTACGAAGAGATTGTTGGCCCTGTCATCGAGGAGTATGAGAAAACCATCAGTGCCATGGAAGCAGAACTTGGCCTGAACCGTGCAGCATTGCGCCTCACCAACGAGATGGTCGAGGAGAAGGAGGAGGGACTTGCACAGCTTACTGAAAGACACGTCGCCACCGAGCTTTATGTAGAGGAGCTGAGGACGCGTTTGGCCAAGTTAGGCGAAAGGGAGGCCTCAACCGAAGTACGTAGTTGCCTCTTCATGTGCCGTTCATTTCGCTTATCCCCTGTAGGCCTATGTTCGTGACCTGGAAGAGAAGATGAAATCATACGACGAGACATCCGTTTCTTCCAGCGAGTCGCTGTCGGATTTGAAACGTGAAGTTGCCCGATACAAGGAGGCGGAAGCACACTCAACTACCTACATCGTAGAGTTGGAGGCGCGTCTTGCTCGAGCGGATGAATCCGTCCTCTCCCTACAGCGGTGTGTCGAGCATCTCGAAAGTGA
This sequence comes from Pisolithus albus, assembly GCA_024613165.1. NCBI lineage: Eukaryota > Fungi > Basidiomycota > Agaricomycetes > Boletales > Pisolithaceae > Pisolithus > Pisolithus albus. Next base: position 1,109,537 of record JANFAB010000002.1, on the reverse strand, counting down.
GGGTGATAGGAGGCGGGAGGAGGTGGAAATGTTGCAAAGGCGGCTGGGGAACTTTGAGAATGACGGAGAGAACTGGCGAACCGACTTGGAGGAGCGAGAGAAGAAGGTGCGGGAGCTAGAATTGAAGATGGAGGAGTGGAAGCAGAAGAGAAAAGAGGCTGGGGAAGATCGCGCTCGGTTGGGCAGCGTGATCGGTGAAGTCGAACAAGCGAAGCGTAGCCTTGAAGACCTGACGACCACAAAGAACGGGATATCTAATCCCCCTTCTGGTGTGCAAACGCCGACGAAGATCGACCTTTCCGTTGAGACCCAATTAGCTGCTCTCCAGCAGACGCATGCAGCCACCCTAGCCGACCTTGCTTCTGTTTCTGCCAAGTACCGTGACGCCCTGCAGGAGATCGCAGATCTTGCGGCCCAGATTCAAGAAGCTAAGCTTTCTAATCCAACTATTCCAGAATCGCCCACAGAGAACGTGGAAATTCCAACTTTCAAGAGAAAAATGACGGCGTCTAGGAGCCGAGAAGCGCTAGGTGATCCAGCGCAACTGGATGCATCTGGGAAGCGACATTTTACCAGGCAAGCAGCTTCTTCAGACTCTTTGCATGCGAAGTATGATTGTACAACTTTGTGTTTCATAAGGTGCATGCTCATGGTCTGTCAGGTCACTGTCCCAATCGCTCTCGCCATCGGTCTCGCTGTCACAGGAGTTATCCTTGGCGCGATCACGCAAGATATCTAGTTCAAGCTATGGGACTTCTAGCCCTATCTCACAATCCCCCTCCGTTCATCACTCAAACCTCTCTATATCCCTGTCTAACCCCAATGGTGGAAGCACACCAACGGAGCATCGATCCATCATCAGTATGGAGAGAGAGATTATGCGGCTGCAAGACGTATTGAAGGAGAGGGAAGCAGAGATCAGTGCACTTGAAATTTCTCTGAAAGAAAAGGAACAAACTCCTACTATCGCACCGCCGGTGGCTACGGTATCCGATGCTGTTGTAGATCCCTCTACCCATCTCTCCCCAACTACGGCGCAGAAGTTCGAGGCTATTTGCAAGAGCATGGCACTTCATGGTGTTTCTTCACTTCCAAATGGCGCAAGTCCCGACACTGAAGTTGACGAATCTCTTGACCGGCTAAACGAGCTCATGCTGTACGTTTGTTCTTGTTTTGGTTCAGTGACTTGTTGTCGAGAGAAATTATTAGGTCGATGGCCCAGAAAGAGTCGCAACACCAGGAGTTGGTCGATTCCTTGACCCAGCAATTGACTCAGGTCCGTCGAGCACATGATGAACTGGTGATACTATCCAGGGATCAGGTGGGAGGTGTCTGTCATACTGTGGAAGCGCTGCCTGACAGGGCGTCGTGAAATTTTTTAGACTCTAAATATGTCCACTGAGCTAGAAGGTCTACGTCTTAAGCATGATAATACTCTGGAGGAGTTGGAAAACCTGCGTCAGCGCGAGCACGGTTTGTTGCAGTCCATAAAGAGAGCAGAGATTGACCACGCTGCCGCTATGGAGAAGTTGCGATCAGATCATGAACAGGCCTTGGATGCCAGGAGAAAAGAAGTCGACGAGCATGTTACGCGTCTCAAGGATGAGCATGAAGCGTCACTTGGAAGCGTTCGTAACCAACTCGAGGAAGCGAATACTGCCCTTGAAAAGGCGATTCGGGAGCACGACGAGAAGCTTGGAAAGTTACGAGCAGAGCACGAGTCTGAACTCCAACTTTCCTTACAAGAAGCTAGTTCCACTCTTCAGCGACTCGAGGCAGAACACCAGGCTGCTCTTGCGAAGCTTTCCGCCGGGCACGAGGTGGCCATGAAGAGCAGAGAGGAAGCTGCTGCTGCCGACCTCCACCGTACCGAAGAAGAGTACTATAACGCTTTAACGAAGCTGCGTAATGACCATGCGGAGGCCTTACAAAAGCAGGCCGACGAGGCTGCTGCGGTGCTTGAGCGCCTCAAGGAGGATCACGCTAGTGAAATGCGCATGGTAGAGAAAGCACGGGAATGCTCTCTCTCGGAGTCGGAATCCGTTCGGGACCAGGCTCTCCGTGAGCTACAGGAGGAACATGCTTCGGCCATCGCTCGAAAGGAAACCTTGTATGCGGAAGATATAGAGAGGCTCAAAGCCGAACACGCTCGCATCCTGTCTGGCAAAGAAGAGGATTACAGGTCCCGACGAGAACATATGAAAATGGAGCACACAACTTCATTGGCTGTGCTCAGGGAACAGTCCGAGGCACAAATCGAGAGCCTTACCAAGGCTTTACAACAACTAGAGCAGGAGGCTGCAGCTTCGGCCACTAGAGCGCGGGAAGAACACGAGTCGACCATTCAGGCTTTGCAGAGAACCCATGCTGCGGCTCTCGAAGAGTTGGCTCGTAGCCACGATGACGAGGTTGCACAGATAAACGCGTCGCACGAGAAGGTGTTGCAAACCACTCTTACGAAGGCCGAAGAGGAACAGAAGTCTCTTACTGGTTCCCATGCTGATGCAATCGCTAAACTCCAAGCAGAGCACGAGGCTGCTTTACTTGCGGTCCGTTGTACTCTAAAGGAGACACAGGAAAAGCATCGTACTGTTCTTGAGGAGTTCCAAGCAACCGCCGAACGCCAGCTAGCAGAAGAGCGTAATCGCTCCGCCGCCGCGCTCGCGGAGCTCGAACAACGTCATTCCGCATTGCGTGACGAGTTCGACGAAGGGCGCGCTGCTCTTCGCAAAGAACTTGACGCCACCCGTGCTGATGTCAAAATTGCTGAGGATCATCACAAACAGGAGTTAGAGACAGAAAGGCAGCGCTCAGCGTTGGCCTTGGAGCAACTACAAAGTGCACATTCTGGTGAACGCGAGACGTTACTCAGGGAGGCCGAATCTCTCAGGAACACGCTGGAGTCTCAACAGGCAATCGTGAAGGAACTTGAGCAAGCACGACACGAGCATGAATGTGCGATGTTTGAGAAGACACAACTCGTGGCGACCGTGGAAGAGGAGTTGACGAGCGTTCGCTTGGAAAAAGACAAATTCAAAGATGAGGTGGAGAAGCTCAAGGCTGACCTTGCAGGGATCCGGGCAGAGCAGGCCAAACTTGCTCAAGAAACGTCGAAACGCCAATCCCTTGCTGACGAACTGGAAAAACATCGCTCTCTTATTGCCGAGATGCAGGAAAGCTTGCAACGTGTCAGAGACGAGAAAGATATCCTACAGGCAGAGAAAAGCAGGCAGGAGAACGCGTTGCGCGATCTGCAGGCTCAGATTGTGCGCAGCTCCACCTCCACCGTGCAAGACGCACAGTCATCTAGAGCTACCCCAGACCGCAACCTTTCATTTACCAGGATAAATAGTCTAAACGGTAAACTTCCACCTCCGACCCCTCCGCCGTCCGTGCCGCCCCCACCTGCTCCCAAACCACAGGATTCCAACCTCAGCGTGTCGACACCGATTTCGGTTATTTCACCCTCGTCCTCGAGAGACTCCCAAAGCACGGAGTCGCCAGCAACCTCAGTGCTATCCATCAGTCTTCCAGGTGTCCCGCCATTGGATACAAAAGCAGTAGCTGCCAAGATCGAAGACCAAGCACGGCAAATTAGCGAACAAGAGGCAATGATCAAGACGCTCAACAAGCAGTTGTCGCATTGCGAGAGTGATCTTGCCACGCACATGGATCTCGTGACCACGTTGGAGACTTCACTGAGCGAGTCCGAAAAGAATCGTACGTAGTCTCCTGTGACTCTCGAGGAAGTTGACTTTACTCATTCGGCTGGATTCGGTAGTTCGCAAGGCCCGCATGCAGGCGACGGAGCTCGTACGGGAAAGAGATTCTTTGAACTCGCAAATAGAGGGCCTTCGCAACGAACTGCAGGATGCTCGTCGAGAAGTTGCTACGGTTCGGAAGTCGATCGCAGAAGAGAAACAGTCAATGGAGTCTAAACTGGAAGAAGAACGCCGTGCGAAGGAGCGAGCGCGTGCACAGCTCGACTCCAGGATGGATGAAATCCAGCGACGCAAATCCAAGTTTGCGTGTCTCTAAACTTGATTAACTGACCGTGTGATTATATATATTCCCGGTGCTTTTTCGCATTCTATCCAGCATGCCGTTTTACAGTTGTCCCGCCCGCTCCCCCTGTTTCATTCCACGTGCCGGAGTCTTTTTTCTCTTCTTTTTGCATCTGCGGATACCCTTTGTTGCCCGTCCGATCTCCTTCCGCTCCTTAGTTCCCTACTTATATGGTCTACTATGAAGTATCGCCAAGTCCGGTACCACATTCTATGGATGTTATAATATGACGGTTGATTGCTTGCGAACCTGTGGCACTCTACGGGAAGGGGGCGACGGAGAATAAGTTGGACGGACGGACGGTGGGGTGATTAGGCGTGGTAGCCCCGGATCTTGTACGTCACAAGACCATCCGTTTTGCGAGGGTTGGAGTCGCCCTGTCGTAAGTTCCGGATCTTACAGCTTTTAAAGTCAAGAATCCCAACTTGCAACCACGCCACCCGCAACCCCCCCCCTCCACACCGATTTCCAAATGAACCCGTGCATCCTCGTCCGTGCCCACTGTAGAACCCTGCGTACCGCCGTGATACCCCATGCAAGCCGTCTTGCCAGATACCAAAGTACGTCAAGTGGGTCCAAGTCCAAAAGGATTCTCCCATCATTTTCACTCGACGGGAGGGTACGTCGTCTAGACTCGATTTTGAAGTGTCTCGTCTCATCTCGCACTTGTTAGGTCTGTCTCGTCACTGGCGCTGCAAGGGGGTTGGGGAACGAGTTCTGCCGGGCATTCCTTCAATCGTACGTCTGCCCAATTTCGTCTTTTGCTAGGAGCGCCATACCGAGCTGAGTGATTGCAGCGGATGCACACAACTGGCGATCGTTGACTTGAAGGAAAACGAGGCTAAAGCAGCGGCAGCCGAGCTGGTTACCGATATGTGCGGTTAGTCCACAGGGAAAGGGTACCAGGACCGATCCGTCACTGAACTGAACGACCAGCTTTGGACAGCGATTTGAAACCCGAAGACTTGGAGGTGATCGGAATTGGCTGCGACGTGTCCTCCGAGCTTTCCGTGCAAAAAGCCTTCAAGACTACTATAGACACATTCGGGCGAGTCGACTCTGTGGTAGCCTCCGCGGGTACGTGGCTTGCTAATGCTGGCCACAAACGCTAATCAACTCGTTCCGCCGTGTCCCGGGTAGGCATTGTGGAGAACTATTCTGCTTTCGAGTGAGATCTGTTCGCGTGCGCACTTCTATCGTCTCATTAACCATCAAAACGTTCTCTTCGAATAGCTACCCCTTTGACCGTATCAAGCGTCTGTATGACATCAACGTACACGGATCATTCTTCACGGCACGCGAGGCTGCAAGGAACATGATTCCTCAGGGAAGTGGCTCTATCGTGCTCGTCGCAAGTATGAGTGCTTCTGTGAGTCCGACCCTTTGCAGCCTATTCTTCGCTGATTCTTGGACATCCCCCTGGGGAAAATAGATCATTAATATACCCCAGGTGAGCAGCTGGTGTCGGACGCATGCTATACAGGTGTCCTGAAACAGATTAGCCGCAAACTCCCTATAACGCATCTAAAGCTGGTTCGTTTCCAATCCCATTACATCACGGGTTATTCACTGCCAATTACGTACGTAAATAGCCGTGAGACATATGGCATCCAGTTTAGCGGTTGAGTGGGCCAAGAAGGGTGTTCGGGTCAACACACTGAGGTATGGGATTCCCTCAAGTTGCACTGACATGGAGATTTGACCGCTGTCATAGTCCCGGATACATGCTTACGAAGCTTACAAAGACAATCCTTGCCCACGATCAAGAGCTGAAGGTTAGTGTATCGGTTGTTTGCTGGGAAAACACTTGATTGGATGTGCGGTCAGAAAACCTGGGAGAGTCTCACACCCATGGGCAAGGTAAGGTAGCCGTTAACCAGCTGACATACTGGAACTCACCGTTTGTGCATAATTTTTAGATGGGTGAACCGGATGACCTTGCTGTGCGTTGATTAACTTTGTCTCTCGCAGGGGCCTTTCGCTGAACTCAAATCAGGGGGCGATTGTATTCCTGGCTAGCGATGCATCGCGGTTCGTTACGGGGACAGAGATCCGGGTCGATGGAGGATACTGCATTATTTGAGGGCTTTCTCCAGCTAGTTACGGTACACCTATAGAGACTGCTTAGTTATATGTCTTAATTACAGGGATGTCGGCCTTTAGATTGTCGTGGTTAGACGGGTTTGGGTTCAACCTTAGACTGTATGGATGTGGTCGTCGTTTATGCTAGGCTACATACCCCTACCTCGATGCGCTCCAATAAGTGGCAATTCTAGAATAGTTTGGAAGAGAGATGGTGAAGCGAAAAGAAGGCACGACACCAGCCCAAATGCAATCACCGAGATGCCCAGCAACGAGCGCTGCTATCGTGAGACAGCACTTGCAAAAATGACCCCTACAGACAGCGATATCGCAAATTACCAAAGACATTTAGAATAGGGTGCTTGATCGCAAGAAAAACGAGGTTGTGGAACCCCCCGAAAATGACGTCAGAAGAGCTTGCATGACTCCAGGCGAACGTAGCAGAAGGTTAATTCGATCTGGGGTTCTCGCGTAGCTCCATAGGGGATGCATCGAGACGATCCTATCCACAGAGGCCAATTGTGACAGAGCGGGGCATCGGGCTGGCATCATTGGGGCTCCGGTTGTTCACCTAGGCAATGCGGACTACCGTCGAACTTGGCGGGCCGTGGGTTCGGCTGGCATGCCGCACGTTGCCGGTGATCCATGACTAATCGCGCATTTACTGCGGTCGTCCATTTCGACCTGCAAGAATCGAAAGTGAACTGCATCCGAGACCTCGAATTGAATCGTTTTGAGAATTTGAACCTTGGCGTTTTTAAGATTTTGCAAAGGTTTTGCCGATCTGGGGGTCTGATGAGAGTGAAGGCTGTGTCCCACGGAGCCACGTGACTTCCCGCGGGGGCAGATCGGGGGTGTGGAGTCCATGTTTGGTTCCGTATTTGGGCATCTCGGCCGGCGGCATTTAGTAGAGAATCTGGCGACGACGTCATAAAAGAGGCTGGGGTTTACACTAACATTCCGGGCATTAATAAGCAGCGGGCCGTCCCTTCTCCTCCAATGTCTGCACAGTCCCAAATCTCTGCCGGCTCTGCACAGAGACAGTCGCAGGCAAGACCTACCTCGAATCCCAATGCGGCCCAAATACCCTCGACATTCGAATTTACCAAGAGGAAGCGTTGGGCTGATCTCCTCATTAATGAACTCTCGGATGCCATTATCTTCGTCCTCTCCGGTGATGCCAAAGTCTGGTTCTGTGGAAGGGCCGTCATAGAGCTTCTGGGTTGGCGGGACACCGAACTCATCGATCGGAATTTCTTAGAGTTTGTCAACGGTAAGTAAGCGCACCCCACACCTGAACCGTACATCACGTTTCATTCTCCCCGTTTTGTTATCACAGCGGAGGACCAACAAGCGTTTCATGTGGCATTCCAGGATTCACTCCATACACGGAAGGAGATGAACTCATACGTCCGTCTGCAATGCAAGAACGGATTCGCGATGCAGCACTTTCCTCAATCACAAGTGCTGTTCGAGCTAAAAGGATACCCCCTCTATTTGGAGAATGAAACCTCTCCCCGTTGTTTCCTTGCAGTCGCCAAACCTTATCCAAGTCGGAACGTTGCTATGTAAGTGATCTATCCCACCCACTGACTTTTTTGCAGGACACTGATCTTTTTTTTTGGATGAAAAGGCTCAACACGTTCCTGGAGCTCAAAATTGAAAACGAACGTTTACAGCGACGCCTTGCGGAACTGCGGGTGCGCACATCCTCACCCGCAATCCCGACAGCCGAGGGCTCAACGTCGAACGGGTATACTTCTCACGGATTGCCCACCACTGGTGGGAGTGCCGCTGGTGTACCGAGGTCGTACCCCCAAGTAGTTCAAGCAACGCACTATCAATCGTCGCGACAACCTTGGGATGACTTCACGCAACAAGCCAACCAGATAAGGGCTACTAGATACGATCCACATAGTACGCACTTGGTTCGAGGGCAGCATACGTCGCCTGGACCCCAATCAGTCGAGGACGCCTCCGATGACACGTTAAGGCGCAAAAAGGTTATTCGACAATTTTACGCTTGCGGAGGTGCTTTTTCACACGTTTTCTCTCAGATGCGCAAATCGCATGGAACCGAACAATACGTCTGCGTGACGTGCGGAAGGACGGACTCGCCAGAATGGCGAAAGGTGCGCTTTTCCCCCGAAGGATAAGGCCATGAGCTGATCTATCTCATCCTCAGGGCCCTCAAGGTCCTAAGACGTTATGCAATGCATGTGGGTTACGGTGGGCCAAAGAAGTCCGTAATAAAGGCGACGATGGTCTGTGCACAGTGGGAACAAGCAGTGGGGTTCTATAAGTGACGGTTCCCGAAGTCAAGGTATACTTCCAGATCTCGACCAGACGATTCTCCTCACGCGCAAATGTCAGTCATACAGATGGAAATATACACGCACAAGATCAGTTGACAGACATTTCAGACGACATTTCATTCTCTCCCTCATATTCCTTCCTTCCCTTCCTTTCCGTGACATTTTTGCAACTAGAGGCCCCATATACACGAGAGGGCAAGACGGACTACGCATTGCAGTGTATCATAGCACGAAGGACGAACGCTTGGCCTGCTGATTGGGTGATAGGACTGCAAGTGCTGACGATCGCCAAGTTGCGGACGATGGGCAGGGGGACAACAAATGAAAATGAAAAAGGGACGGAAACAGCCGCGTCATACGTCCGCGATCTCCGCCCTAGGGTTTCTCGCCGTGGTGTGTCCCTGCAGACCAGCCAGTGCGCATGTACGTGCTACCTTGTGTTTTCCTGACAATATTCTCAACGCCGCACACAGAAACGTATGCACAATCAAGAAAATTCTAGAAACTCGACATCCCATCAAAATATCAAGGGTCGCGCATTTTTGTGTGGAGTGTGTGTGGGGTGGGGTGGGGGGCGTACGGTACCACTTGCACATATATGTCTCTCCAAAACCCCATATAGTGTGTCTATGATGAAAATGGTGCCCCATGGAGCCATTGGGGCTTGTGAGTGTCAATGGAATATACGACCCCACTGTAGGCCCCAACACCCCGCAGATGAACGTTTTTAAACGCTCCACGGCACCTTTTGCCCACTGCGACCCTCCCAAGGTGGAAACCATAAAAGAAGGGGGAAAACTTACATTGGACGGCGTGCATTCGGGGAGACAAGCCATGCCAAAATAATAACATGTCAATAGGCTACTCCAGACCGAGTTTCTAGAATTCCCGTTCTAGCCCACCACCGCCTCTATACTGTTCCTTGAGACGCAAAAAAAAAAAAAAAAAAAAAAAAAAAAAAAAAGAAAGAGAGAGAGCAAAAAATAGGTCGAGCCACCAGACCCCGGGAGTGAGGAAGGGAAGTAAATGCAAACCTACTATACGGGTCATTTTTCGTTTACGTGCCCACGAAAGCGATGCCGAGGGCCAGGCTGGTCCCATCTCCAGGGCACTCGGAACGAGGGCACGTATTGTTTGGTCGTCGTACCGGCGTCTTCCGAACTACCCACAAGAGCGGTTGCAAGATTCTGACCGAGGGAATACTCAAGAGGCTGCAAGTCACTGCATACAGTAGGCAGCGAGGGGGACCATCATTTAGCGATGCAAATGACACGTCGTGTTGCACTTCAAGCATGTCCACCGGTGCAAGTAATCGTGCTTGTTTCAACAGCAGCACGGCAGTCTGGCAGGACCCACCTGGTCAGCCACTGTTCACCGTCCAAATTCACGACTCCCAAATACATTGCGAGTTCCTGGGACAACAGCAGAATCCGTTCGGCCCTTGCAAAAAGAAGTACAGGCTCCAGACAGGTTGCGAAGGTTGCCGGTGACGTCTACTGCGTACCAAAGCAACCCAGCGCCAAAAAAAAATCCCACTATCACCCTTGCAAAGAATCCAAGTGAAGTACTTACCTTGGTAGACGACAGCATCTGAGCGCACGACAAGTGCCCAGTCTGCGGCTCGCAAAGCCAAACACCCGGAAGGTGAGTTCCACGTCCACTGGCACGATTACCTTTTGACTGTAAATATATGCCAGGGGGAAGGCGCTTCGAGTAGCCATGGAGCCTGGGGTGGGCTTGTTCAACAAAGATGCCTATCGCTAGTACAGCCGATAGGCGTCGATCTCCTGAAAGGTCCTCGTTGGGCACTTCAGATGTGAATATCAAATTTCGGGTGGAACGGCACTCGAAGAGACTCAACTGGGCTCTGTGAAACCAGTCTCCCAGAAGGGAGGTACCAACAGCCCAAGCTAGATAACACTGGGAAGCAATTTCAAATCGTCGTCGAGGGACCACGCAAGAGACAGGACTCTCCCTTCGCATTGCCACTGTATGTCGTTCATCGACGAACGAACAACACCAGGAAAGGTTGTTCCCGCCATTGCAAGGTAACATCGACGTCGGCCGAAATTCCACATCCCTCAGGAGAATGGATCACGGTTTATCTTACTTTTATTGTCGACCACGGCATAGCGATAACTTGCGAGAGGGTTACTGTGCTCGGTCGCCTGGCGAATATCTTCCTGAAAAAAAAAAAAAAAAAAAAAAAAAAAAAAAAAAAAAAAAAAAAAAAAAAAACAAAAGTGGGAAAGACCGACATGGGACGTACTGGGCAGACTTATACGACCCAGAGGAAGGAGTCTCCCACTTTAGCGCTTCGGGAACCGCATGGCTCTCTCCAGGCCGGCTTGGAGAAAATGTGCGTTCTGGTATGTGTTGTGCGACATGCCGCTAGAAAAGTCCTCATACTGTTGATAGTCAGGCTTTCGAATATCACCTGTCACCGCAGGGTGTGTAACGTCGAGACAATTTCGATGTGCGATGTCTTCTTTCAATGCCCATCCGCGGTTCATGCGTGTTCAGCGGCTGTCTTGAGGTCCCCGCGGTGCACAATCCCAAGGTCACGTCGCCAAGCAGCTTCGAATGTTGGTCGGTTAGTACCATACGAAGAGTCGCCGGGGACTGCTTGGGAGAGTGTGGACACGTAGGCGCCCATGCTGACATCGACTCGAAGGGTGGAATGGTCTTTTCCTTTAACCTCGATTTATCTTATGGCTGTGGCGGTCTTGATGCAACGATGACTCTTGTCTTTTGATGTAGCCATGAAAAGTCGTTCGAGCGTCTTCTGGCGATGGCTTGACATAATATCGTGAGGCAACACAAAGCGGCCGCGAGGGCAAACCAGAGCAAAGCCGATGGAAAATCGAGAAGTAATATACAGCGCTCCCTACGTTTCTTCTTCTTCTTTCTTTCTTCTGGTGACATGGGGACATGCAAAACGACGTTGGTGCGTGATATTTTCGAACTCTCAGCACCACCCTCAAGGTATCTGTTGAAGGATCTGTCTCATTAATGTCCAGCGTCACACAAAATTCCCATGCTCATATGAACTGCTGCAGCGTTGTCTGGTGTACACTCGATTGTCACACTGCAGTGCGAATATTTCTGTGGCAGCCGATTCAACGGGTTAGACTCCACATTGAAGTCCGTCGTCGAAATTACTACGAAGACGACAACCGCAAATTTTTCCCGACCCGTCAACCCCCCGTGACCTACTCGTGCCTCCGTCTTGGAGTGAAGGAGACGAACACGAAGGATGGGTCGTGGTACTCCTGCACTAGCTCTGGAAGTGCGATGCATGGGCAGTCTTGCCAACACGCATTTTCGAGCTGACATAGGCCGACGTACGGCTTGTCGTCATATTTTCACGGTTCCTTGATACCTCTCCGATCGTCACGACACTTGATATCCGACAGCAGTGCGTTGGTCTCGGGTTAGGACTGGGGACTGTGTGAAAGTATGAAACCGTGCACACAAAGAAACACTACGGAAGGCATAAACTGTATAGACGCTCACGGGATCCTTCAGGGGGAACAGAGATTGACTGGACGTCAGTGTCAGATCCAGCTAAGTGAGAGGGAACTGCATTCGGTCGGAACTTAGCGTGGTGGGCGGAAAGTCCTTGTTAGGAAAGGGACTCGATTAGACTGCGACTGGTGTGAGATTCATGGATCTCAAAGGAATCTAATAAACTGACAGTGATAGTTATATGATCCGACGCCGGTGAGATTCCGTCTGCTGTCCATTTCTTCTGATTTTTTTTTTCTTTTATTATCACTTACCCCACGCAGACAGGAGATTGTGTTTTGCGACTGGACAGATCTGAGACACCATAAACAGTTCTCTTCCTCGCTTACATAATATCGGTCTATGATGTTGGTATATGCGAGCACCAGCCAAGCACATAACAATAGCCTCCCCCGTCGCAGTCGTATTTAATCGCGACAAGGCTCGCCCTTTCGTTCGAAATTGACATCTCCCATGACACACAAACCCTTTGCCCCCCGCCCCTTCCCCCCGCCAGCCCTCGCCGATGTTCCTCTCGAGTACATCATCGAGCAACTACACACCCTCGCTCACCGTTACTGGAACAGACCAGATACTGCGGATTGTGTTTTAAGTATGGCACCCGAATGACCCCCCGTGCTTACTCCATCTTACCGTGCCATCCTCAGTCGTGCCCACACGCAATCACATTCAACCGCCTCCTTCTCCCCCTGCGACCTCTCATACCATACCACATCTCACTCTCCAAGTACGCCTTGCGCTCGTCGCGTGCACTTTTCTTTGCTTACGTCGTGCCACCAGCTACACATTGACTACTTGTCCGCCAAGTCTTCTTTGATCAAAGGGTTGTTCAGCGGCGTCTCTCTCGAGCGTTCTCCGTCCATGCAGTCTTCGTCGTCGTCAGTGCCATGCGAAAGTCCGGTGCCGCGTATCCTGGACTCTTGTTCATCTCGCCCCGTTCTCTTACTTCCCGTGCCCGACCCGCGCTCGATACACCTTCTCATCCACTGGATCTACTTTGGAAAAACCGATCACATCGAAGCCTGTCTGAAAAAGGGTGTCGTTGACTGGGAAGGCCTCGCCCGTAACGCGGAATACCTTGGACTGTCATCAGACATCAAGGTATTTCTAGCACGGTGGTATGGCAAGTGGCTCTTGCCTGCACGCCGGTCTGAGGACGGCAGCGATGATGATTCGGATATCGAACTCGATTATAGGCTGAACAAAGTCGAGGAGACAACCGAAGATGTTGTGTGTGCCGCCCCAAACACTCTAATGCCCGACGCTACCGTGGTCGAGCGCGGTCGTTCGCGTATCGTCTGCCCTCTGACCAGATTGTCTGGGAATTCGAAAGTGTACGCTGCTGCGTAGTATAACCGAAATTCGTTGAACATGTACCATGTTGACATGCCGATACTCACAACTAGCATGTAGGACGACCGTTTAATCCTCAAGTGTACTTTACTATCGGTACTGTAGACCGTGCATACCTAATCGACAGCCAACTCTATTGTTTTTCGACTTCTATTGGGATAGTTTCATGTCTTCACCTTGTTGACGAGAACAATCACAAATGCTCTTTGGGAAACTTTGTTCCAACCAACTGGTCGCTGATCCTGCCGTGTTTTACGTAGATGCCAGGACAATTGTTGTGTCGTCGCTCATTGTGGCAAGACTTTTTGCGGTTGTCCCCGTTACACGACCCTTTGTTTTCATTTCACCCTTGCATTGGATGACGGTCTCTGATTCAATCTCGTTTTACATGAATGATGATCACCCGCTTGTGCCGACAAAGCTTGGGAACGTGGGGGTTCGCTCACAATAAGAGTCGTGGAACGCGCGTTTGGCGACGATGGTCGATGACACACACCGCACGCCTTGTCAGCGGCACACGTAAGCAACTTTGTTTCCGAACTTTGCAAATTGATCCCATCCGGAACACGGACGGACTCGCGCGTCGAGCATGCCGTGGGTTGTCTCCGCTCTGCTCCTTTCGATTCTTCGAACACTCAAAATACTCGCAGATGGACAACTCATGGGCGTGGTGGCTTGACGACTCGTAGTAGTAATACACGATTCATTACTCGTCATCTCACTTCACGGACATTAACGGGCATAAGCAGGGATAGGCATGGCAGCCTTGACACCTCCCCATTTTCACCTACTGTCACATGAAAACACTATTATGACGGAACTGGAATGCTCAGTTTTGCCCCCGATAGATCTTTTTGTTTTTCGTTGTCGCTTGCCTTAATCTGGTGCCTGAAGGGTTTTGAGCTTGAGCACATTTGGCCATGACGCTGTCAACGAGGGTTGGGGTTATCTACAGTATCTCAAAAAGGTAATGCACACCTTGAAAAGTCAAATATCTCAACGGAAACAGAATATTTTCCAAAGGTGTTAGTGTATGAAATGTAGCTATATGAGTTCTCTACAGGATGTGCTAGTTACTAAAATCAAATGATTGGATGTGCCCATGATATGGAAAGAATTTGAAAGGGGTGCTATTTTAGCCCCTGAAAATAAGCACTCCTGATCTTCGTCAAATCAGAGGAAATGTAGTCCTAACCAATCTGAACAAGGGACAAAAGGAACTGAGAGCATTGTGTGTCTTGTTGTTGAGATATGAGGCCTACAGTCTGCATGTTTATGGGCAATTTGTGGAAGATTAGCCCAAAGTTGCCAACTTGTAAGCCTCATATCTCAACAACAAGACACACGATGCTCCCAGTTCCTTTTGTCCCTTGTTCAGATTGGTTAGGACTACATTTCCTCTGATTTGACGAAGATCAGGAGTGCTTATTTTCAGGGCCCACTGTGAACAGTCAAGACACTTTAAATAAGTGTCCGGATCACTTTTAGTAAGCGTCACAGCAGATAAAAATCAGCATCCGTCATTAAATTTCAGCGTCTTAACATGACGCTGAAGATGACATTTAGTCCGTTAAAAAAAGTGTCAAGGACAATGAATAATATTGTCACTGGCACTGAAAAAGAGCATTGAAATCACTGAATGAAAATGATTTATATGCTGTTTTTTGCTGCCACAGCACGACTATAGGATTCAGTCTACAATCCGCCTTCATGATTCAGACAGTTACTAACGACCGTTCACAATTGACTTCATTTGGTCCGGATCGAATACAGTTGAGTACTATCCTACATGTGATGCGGGGGGATACTACATGCACACTCCTGGGATAGGTGGCAGGCCATAGCAGGGTCCAGTACACGAAATACGACCAGGAATGTGGGGCGTCAAACACGAAAACCCCATGCAACTCAAAATATCGCATGCGCGGGCAGGCTACAGGCAGAATCACATAGCAGTGGGACAGGGAATGACACACCGAAAGCGAGAATATTGCGCACCTCACAATATCTCTCACATGGGCATCCAGTACTGTAGCGGCAGGGTAGGGAATGTGAAGTGTCGAGGGCGAAGTTTACGCTTCATGAAGATCATGGCTGTGGCTGTCTATTGAGGATCACCCTACGGAGTGGAGTAGCGTTGTGACATAGGTCACGGCATACATTCACCTTTATGTTCGAACTCTAGCTTGAATCCATACTGGCCACACCAGACCTGGCCCCAGACTCGAATATGGCTGCGGCTAAATGTCAGTGTTGCGGTTCAGAATCTTGAGATCCCGTGACCACATCACACCGGTACAAACCACCACTGCGTCGTGTCTGGATTGGAGTGCCGCTGCATCCATGTTGACACCTACGTGAGCGTTCGGAATGAAAGTCTGTGCAGTCATCAAATCGTCACATCAATGCGTGGTGGAGGCTACTCACAACGCCCTCGGCTTCCATCAGGTCTATGCGGTGCTGAACTACACTCTCGTCCGTCTTCATGCTACAGCGAAATCAAACAACGAAAAGCCATCGAAACGCGACACTTACTTCGGTATACCATACATAAACAGCGCATATAGGGACTCATATTGCGCATATCATAGAGCTGGTCAGTCCAGCCTAATAGAAACATGATGATATCCTGAGACGTACACGAGAATCCCGAGAAAATAGCCTATCTCGCGAGAAAGACAAGGACTCTTTCAACCTTACCAGATACCAACTAGTTCCTGTTAGTGTGGGGCTCTGCGGCGTGTCAATTATACTGCATACAGCCTGGACAGGTGCTTGAGATCCGGAGTGCGATAGGTGCGTGCTTGCTGCGAGTGGCATGTCGTGGAAAGAGATGGGAGGATGCAAAGAACGGGTGCTGGCGATAAACACGTGAGCGTGACTGTCACGCTGTGAGTAGGGACAGGACTCGAGAAATAAATAAATAAAAACATGAATCTAATTTTATTAGATAAGTCAATTTGTGCACTCGGTACCTGCTGACTAAGCATCTCTCGTGGACCATGCTAAGTCAGTTTATGACGCTGATTTTCTTCCCCGGGCCCCGACACTGAAAATCAAACATTTATTTTTTGTGACACGTAAAATCACTGTCAAGCGACGACGCTGAAAAGACGCGTCCACTGTTTCAGCGTCACGGACACTGATTTTGTCCATTTCAGCGTCACAGACGCTGAAATATAGTGCTTTTACTTTTTACAGTGAGGGGCTAAAATAGCACCCCTTTCAAATTCTTTCCATATCATGGGCACATCCAATCATTTGATTTTAGTAACTAGCACATCCTGTAGAGAACTCATATAGCTACATTTCATACACTAACACCTTTGGAAAATATTCTGTTTCTGTTGAGATATCTGACTTTTCAAGGTGTGCATTACCTTTTTGAGATACTGTACATCTGGTGGCAGCATGGCTGCTATGTGTCGTGGTCATAATATGTAGTGCCAGACCAGAACAGATCTCGTTATCTCTGCGTTCGTCAACTGTATTTGAACATGACAGCTGGTTTTGATAGTTGCCTGATCAAGCACCAAAGGAAAAACTCTTAACACGCGGCGATAGATAATGGGTGCCATTAGCAGGAAGGAACAACGTCAATGGCTTAGATCATGGGTACTTGAGTTTCAAACTAGGCGCGGACGACTCGGATCGACGTGTGTTCCGTCGAAGTTGCAGTGCGAGTGACATGTTGAAGGAAGAGGTGACAACGGTACGGAGATGGTGTCATCGTAGCAACACTACCGGAGGGATCACCTGGGCTCAGTCGCCTTCAACTATCGGTTGCCGATGATCATGTTGTCGAAAGATCGGGGGAACGACCACCCTCAACTCCGGAAGCGTCTCCGGTTCTGGAAGCGGCTTATCCAGCCACGTTTCCAAGAGATGGTGGGTGCCAGGCACCCACGGGGCCTAGCAATGGTCAACCTAAGAGGGGACAACAAACACAAAGGTTCAGTGAATGCGTACGATGTATTGGTGCTCCTGCATTTTCTGCCAGTCGATGCCATTCAGCCACGGGTGCTCCATCACAAGGTCAACGACTCCCAGCCTTTGACTAGCTTCGTATGTCAGCAGAGCAGCCACGAATGATTTCAGGGTCCTTCCGATCCGGATGTGTCTCGGCCATTTGTACCGTCTTGATTGGATCCGCTTGTAGATTTGACCTTCGTCTTTGCCATAGAACGGCTAACGTGGAACGGTCAGCATGTTGTCTGCACGCGTCACAGGAATGCGTACGATTCGCTTGACGATCATTTCATATAGGATAATCCCGCTTGCCCACCAGTCAATGCCACGCCCCACCCAATCCTGGGGATCAATCAATTCGGGAGCCATGTACACTGGCGTGCCGACCATCGTCCAAGGATTTTTCAGACTATCTGACTCCGGTTTTGCGAGACCAAAGTCTGCCAACGCAAGATAACCGTCGGGCTTCATCAAGATGTTGGTTGGTTTAAGATCACGGTGGACGAGACCCTGCCCATGTATAAACATAAGCGCACATGCAATGTTTGCATAATAAAATCGGGCTGTTGTGGCATCCATAGGGCCGCGCTTGTAGATAAGGTCGTGCAGAGATCCCGAGGGGATGCATTCTAGCATCAAATAGAGTTGGGCGGAGTCTTGAAACGCACTGACCACCCCATTGACAAATGGATTCCATGGCATTTTGCAGAGGCTGGCTATTTCAATGTCAGTGTCATCTGGGTGGCGCTGCGCGACAAAATCAGTTTGAGATAACATCGCGTCAAAGGGCTCAAAGACCTGGTCTAAATCTTGCACTTCTGCCTTGTTCAGTATTTTCATAGCAAAGACCGCACCCGAGCGATCGATCTTGTGTGGATTGGAACGTTGGCGCACTCGCACCAGCACGACGTTGCCATAGGCGCCCTGACCTAAGTCATAAACCTGTTCACATCACGGTCGTCTCACGATGCTGGTGGCATAGTCCTACCTAGCGTCCGTACACATTCCAAGTCATGCAAAGAAAGTGCAGACGGCCGAATTTCTTCCGGGGTGGCGACCATCTGGCCCTTGTAGTATCCGTGAAATCCATGGACCTTGATGCGCTGCCGGGTAACGGCGATGAACGCTGATAGAGAGAGCACAAAGCATATGGACGTACCCGAACAGGGGAACTCCGGAGCTCCTTCATATGCTTTTTCAGAGCTTCCTTACTCTGAGTTGATGCTCTGGCTACTCTATCGGGCCGCGTCCTGTTCCGCGTCGAGCTTCTTCTCTGTGGCACGTTAGACGTAGCACATTTTCTGAAGCTCCCTGTAGTGTTTTCCGGTGTTGGTAGAGACATGGAAACTGGTCTGCTCGTTCGTGTCGATAACTAGTGAAAGAAGGATGAAGATGTCTGCAGAAACGAAGATTCCCGGCGGGCGATGCCAATAAAAGGCGACGGCTTGCTTTGACCCATCTCCCACTCCCAATTGTGCTTCGGAAGCGGAACAACGACCACGGATATTGTTCTTTGCTTTGTCCCATGTTACCACAAAGCAACAGAAGACCCCTTTTATGGAGTGGTACTGCAATGCCATATCGGGATATTCAGTATAGGACACTTGCACGTTGACCATGGCGAGTCGATTGCAGGTCGCTGACAGCAGGCCTGAGGACTGGGTATACGTCTCTGAAGGTGGGGCAACCATCGTGTTCTCTTACAGAGGCACGGAGAACCCACACTTCAAAGGTCGCGTACTCCGCCTGCGCAAAGTTCATCTCTTGGACAATGGCGCAGTTCACGATGGAGAGGAAGAACCGGATGATCCCATGATCGCATTCCACAAGGATGTCATCTCGTTCTTAGTCCCTCAGGCATTCCTCCCCGATCTGGACGTTATTTTGCTGAACGAGTCATGGTTGGATGCCCTCGAACGCCTGCGTGATGGCGATCGGCCTCTAGAAAGACGGAAGAAGGATAAAATCGACAAGCGTCGAAAAAAGGGCGTCCTCGCCACAGATCTCGTCGGAGGAGAGGGCATCGTCGCGGTAGAGATAAAGGTCAGCTGCATTCCGGTTCCTCTGTCGACCACGGTTTCGACGCGTTGCTCTGCACACACAGCCCAAGTGGGGATTTTTGCCCAGAGAACACCATTTATCACAAGCAACGGTCTCCACCAAAACGTCGACTTGTCGCTTTTGTATGCACACCTATCTCAGGTCGCAGGGGGGTTCCTTCCCTACGGATTATTGTCCAATGGATTTGTACTCTCGCAACGAATCTCGCGTCGCGAAAGCCATCCATAGCTTGTGGGATGCCTGGATTGGGAGCGATGGATCGTTGAACAACTTTAAAATATTCGTCTCCGGAAAGGTGGTCAAGCCTTCCCATGTACGCGCACCCGTTATCTCGCAGAAACCCCTCCCGACCCCTTACAGTATTTGCACGGCAGCGCGACTAAGCTATCGACCACAAGAGAGACATCGATTATTACCCATGGCTTCAAGGAGACTCTTACGGAAACACTCATTGCTCTGCTCCTTGATACTAAAGTGCTGGACATCATTTCTAGCTTGCAACGCACACTTGACGAGCTAGATATCGAAGGCCTTGCCAAGCTTTACTCTACGACTGCGTCGGATAACGCGAAATCAGGTCTGGCTTCCGTCGTCGCCGACCCAACCCCCGAAGACTGGCGCGACTTTGTCGCGTGTTACCAGACGAGTTATCGTACATGGGATCACGCAAACCCCGATCCCAAACACATTCAATACTATCTCATGTCATATCTGCTTTCGGCCACGTTCAAGGACTGCTCAATCATACTCAAAATCGGCCAGTGCGGCCAATCGTTGCCATCCGCTCGTTTGGTCAGTATCATTGACCTAGATCTCAAACCAACGAACAAGCTCGGAGAATGGGAAGAGTTAGACAGGATGATCGTTGAGAGATATAAAACTGCAGGTCATCAGAAACGTTGCGTTCCTTAGGGTTTTTCACGAACTCGTTACCCCATGTCACCCCATGGGACGAATCTATGTAGTAATCGACTGTTAATTTAACCTCCGTAATGACGGGGTCACGTGATTTACTCCTGAGACCTGGGTATGCTCCGCCGAACTACAATACTGCAACCATTACCATGTCCCACGCATTTTTGACGAGGTCTACATCAGCCCGCACGCTCTGTACGCGCGTTCTCATCACAAACTCACTTTCTGGTGCAAGGCGTGCGTCTACATACAACGTTGACGTAACTGGACTTACCGACGAACAAGCGGAGGTACGTCTTCCACGTGCCTCTACACCTTTGCATCCTTCAAACATCTACGACAGTTCAGGAATGCTGTGACGGAATTCTCTCAGCGTGAAATTGCTCCGAGAGCTGCGGAGATAGACAGAACGAACACCTTTCCAGCGGTTGGTGTACCTACCCGGTTACTATAAGGCCCTTACAGCTCACCATTCCCACAGGACGTATGGGGGAAACTGGGGGATATGGGACTCCTTGGAGTGACCGTCTCTTCCAAGTACGGTGGGCTCGACCTGGGTTACTTTCACCACACCCTAGTCATGGAAGAACTCTCACGAGCGTCTGGTTCCGTCGCACTGTCGTATGGTGCTCACTCCAACTTGTGTGTGAACCAGATTCATCGGCATGGAACAGATTCCCAGAAGGAGAAATACCTGCCGGATCTCGTGTCAGGTAAGAAGATCGGTAGTCTGGCCATGAGCGAGCCTGGGAGCGGGTGTGCATGTTCGCATGACAAAATGGTTGCCGTATTGAGACTCTCTCTAGGAGTGATGTCATCAGTATGAAACTACGAGCTGATAAGATAGACGGTGGCTGGAAGCTAAATGGCAACAAATTTTGGTAAGAGCTTTGCTCGCATAGACAGAATCTATCGCTGATTCGACTCAGGATCACAAACGGCCCTACTGCGTCCACGTACGTGGTATATGCAAAGACGGCGCCGGAGAAGGCATCCAAAGGCATCACTGCGTTCATCGTCGAGAGGAATTTCACAGGCTTTTCGACTCACCAGAAACTGGACAAGTTTGGTATGAGAGGCAGCGACACCTGTGAACTCGTGTTTGAGAATTGCGAAATTCCCGATGGTAAGAGGGACCGACCGCCTTGGCTTTAATTGACCTTCGGTTTACCAGAGAATGTCCTGGGTGAGGTAAATAAGGGTGCCCACGTGCTAATGTCGGGGCTGGACCTTGAACGTCTTGTGCTGAGCGGCGGTCCTTTAGGGTATGAATCTCCCTCTGATGTTTATGCTATGTGCGCTTAGTTGGTCCAGCCTGATGCAAGCGGCATTCGACTATGCAGTGGATTATGTCCACCAGAGAAAGCAGTTTGGTCAAGTGGTCGGCACTTTCCAGTTGATGCAGGCCAAGATTGCGGACATGTACACGAAGATCAATGCGAGTAGGTCATACGTTTACGCCGTCGCTCGTGCTTGCGACAAGGGTCGCATCAGTCGCCGAGTAGGTGTTTCCCCCTAGGTGTCGTTACGATGTAGATGTGCCCTACTTATGCCTACAGGATTGTGCGGGGGCTATATTGTACAGCACTGATCGAGCTGTTGAGGTGGCAATGGAGGGCATGCAGTGCCTCGGAGGCAATGGTTACATCAACGGTTGGTGTAAACCGGCTGAAGCATCACGACAACGAGACTGATGATGTTTTCTGACAGAATACCCCATGGGCCGGATTCTACGAGATTCACGCCTGTACACGGTTGGGGCTGGCACCCAAGAAATAAGGCGGATGCTCATTGGAAGGGAATTCAACGAGCAGTATAAGTCGTAGATCCCCGTCCTGGAGTGTGTGTATTGCATGTTTATGTTTGACCATCTAACACAACAGGACTAATGATGTGGACTAATTGACCAAGCTGGGTTATATACCGGATGGTAAGTTCCAGTTATGATAGGGTGTGTCCGCCGTTCCCCTTCCTACGATGCCCAACTGTAAGCGTCTACTTGGTGCCACATAGACCAGTGACTCGGGGCAAGCTGGTTGTGAACATCCCCTTCACCCGATATTCTATCAACACTCCATTATACGGCTTCGCGGACTTGTGCGACTCCTACTTCCATGTCCACCTATCGTGGAGAAAGAAAAGAAACGTCGACGAGCCACTAGCCAGCTGTCAAGACGAAATAGATTTGATCCATAGTCCGTAGCATATGTGTATTATCCATAGTGTAGAGAAATGTACATTTGTCCGGAATAGAGGAGTGCATGAATGACGGCATAGACTGAGTATAGAGTGAAAGTGCGCGCGTCGCGCTGTCGTGACAGGGAAATGTACAGTATTGCAGAGGGTAACAGAGATGCAGGCGTGAAAAGATGAAATCACGATAGAAAAGCACGGTAAAAATGAGAGAAGGGTATCATACGTAGAGAGTCATCGGGTAAGAGTGAAAAATGCAAGGAAAACATATACTTGGGATGATGTGAGTCTTGTGATGCGCTGTAGAATTACAGAACGGTAGGATATTTATTTTCTCCGAGGTTTAGGGAGGTCCTCAACGAGGATCCATCGAGGGTCGTAAATCAATGCACCGGGGAATCGGCCGCCATGACGGCGTTCTTGGTGACGGAAACAAGCGTCGTTGCGAGTGAAACTATGCAAGTTGATCACATTAGCGACTACGGAGGACTGTTGTGCAACGTCGTAGGCTTACCGGTTACAGCAAATTCCGCACACCCATTTACCGGCAAATTTGCGACCGGCGGAGACAGCTGCCATATGAGAGGTGGTGTTTTCGTGGTGCCTTTGCCTGCCCGGGGTGACCGGTTTCTCACATACAGGACATGGGATTCCCCTCTTTCTTTCCTTCTAGAGGGTAAATAGTTCTTAGCTGTCGAATAGAACAATAAGATAGGCAAGAAACGTACCACTCTAACGACCCTCTTCGGTTTTTGAGGGGCCGCGTCAGTGTCGCTTTCCTCTGTCATGGGCAACGTCTTGGCTTGTTTCTTGGGTAGTTCGGAGAACCCATTAGCGTCCTTCCCTTCGAACTCTTCCCTGCTACGCTTGTCCGACACCCCGACGGGACGAGCAGACACCGTCGACAGCCCGCCCGAAGGTTGGATCTGCTGAACATACATGGCAGCACTTGCTGTGGGCAAAGTCCCCTGTGCTGGATTTGCGTCGCCCCCCGTTGTCTGAACCACGTCGCCGTTGACGCGTGGAACGTTAGAGTCCCTGTTTATGGAAGCCGAAAACACTGATTGATAGGTGGAATTGGTGCCCGAGCTGGCGTCGGGGACACTAAGATTCACGTTGGGAGCATGGTGAATGAATGCGGACGTTGCGTTCTTCCCAGAATTAGACACGGGCTGTCCATAGACAGGACCAGCGGATTGCACAACGCCGTTCTGCGTGGACTGCAAATATGCTGGGTCTTGGACGTATGATGCGTGCTGCTGATAAACGGATCCAAGTTGCACACCGACGTTCCCGGGGTACTGAGAATTCTGAGAATTGACTCCGTGAAGATGGTGGTTCCCAGAGTTGGACGCGAGTTGCTGATAACCGGCTCCGGGATGCATTCCGGCGTTCCCGACAAACTGAGGACTTACTTCCTGAAGATGGTGGCTCCCAGAGTTGGACGCGTACTGCTGGTAGACAGGTACAGGCTGCATTCCGACGTTCCCGGAGAAGTGATGATTTACTTCCTGGAGATGGTGGCCCTCATAGTTGGGTGCGTGCTGTCCATAAACAGGACCAGGTTGCACATTAATGTTCTGCGGGAGCTGCAGAATTGCTTGATTGTGAAGGTAGTTTCCAGAATTAGGCGCGTGTTGCTGATAAACGGAGGCGGGCTGCACTCGATCGTTCTCTGGGGCGTAGAAAATCGCACCGCTAAGATGGCCCTCAACGTTGGATGCCTGTGGATGGTAAGCGGGTGCGACTTGCACTCCAAGGTTCTCGGGGGATTCAAAATTTGCTCCGTCCACGTAGTACCCCGAGTCAGACGCGTGTTGCTGATGGAGTGATCCGGTCTGCACACCGGCATCCTCGGGGGAGTAAAAATTCACACCGTGAAGGTAGTTTCCAGAGTTAGACGCATCTTGCTGATAAGCGGACGAGCCCTGCGCTCCAAGATTTTCGGTGGACTGGAAATTTGCACCGTTCAAAAGGTAGCTCTCAGGGCTAGATGCATGCTGCTGATAGACTGATCCGGCTTGTACTCCAAAGTTCTCGGAGAACTGAGGGGTTGAATGGCTCGCCTGTTCCAATGCAGCAATGGTATCTTGGAGGCTTGCCATCTGCGGGTGTGCTGCAAAGGTAAATTCATAAGAGGAAGGCAACCCCGACGGTGCGACCTGTGGGATAACCCCGGCTTCCCCACATGCCATATTACCGATGTGGCTACCAGAGCCACCCGGAACGGGAAGGTGAGATCCAGACGAGTGATTGACGTACGCAGACTGGTACTGCGACGGAGGAAGGGAAAAGGAGGGTTGAATCCCAGTGGCAATCTTCTGAGCGCAGGGAAGAGGGGGGGCCAGGGGCGGTAAGAGGGGTGCCGTGGCGCCCAACGCGTTATCGTACTGATCCGCGTCCCCATGAAAGATGTTGGGGGTTATTAAATTTTGTAGGATCGGTGTGGCGAGAGATGAGCTAGATGCAGCAGTGGAGGTTCTCGACGAGGACCGCGAAAGCGGGGGGGTGCCCGTTAACGCGTCCAGAATCAACAACGGTGCAGAGGCTTCAACGCCAGATGCTACTGGTTGGGTGGGCGGGTAGAGTGGCCACACCAGACGCGTCGTACCGTGTTGAACCTGGTTATGGGACGCGTCCAGACGCGTCGGCTGCAATATGACTTGACCAGTCGGGGCCTGCATCATCAGAGAAAATAACACTCAAGAGTATAAGGACGATTTGTCTCAAGAAAATACACGGAAGGAGAGTAGGTGGAGTAGGAGGATAGGAAGGGGGGGATGGGATGATCTGAATTTATAGACCCTCAGATCAACCGCCCTCATTTGGTATTGCAGCGTAGTCGGAAATGTTGTGACAACGCTGTGGCTTTGATATTATCCGTGTAAACATAAATCTTGGGTTTTCCTTGGAATATTAACTTGCCTTGCCATTGTCCCAATACGCCCGGGCAAAGGAAATACAACAAAAATGGAAAGTCACGTTGTGAAAAAATAGCGTACCAGGATGGACCACCGGAAGGCAGGGCACAGCTTTGAGAGCGCTTTGGCATGGCACTCGGAATTGACCGAGTTCACATCGCTCGATCTTTATCACTCTTCACATTTCCCGAGATCCAAAGCGACATCCTAAAGTCAATAATGTATTTTGTGATTGAACTCTGTTGTTACATTATTGTCCACATCCGCGGAACACCGTAGTGAATGCTCAGAGTAAAGTCTCCCCTGATAAGCAGCGTGAATTCGCAAAGGGGACAGAACGTCTAACCCACGCGCACTCACCCAGTGCAGAGCAGACCAACGAACAGCCCACCGCCACTGTCTGTCGAACGCTCTCCGGGTCAGCCAGAGACGGGTTGACCTCCTGCGCGACGGCCGGTAAACTGATGTTGACATCCCTAATATCACAAGCCAAACGCACCATCAAATCGAGGGCCACGAGGAGTCCCGTTTCGTGTATTACCTCACAAATATAGTGACCCTCCCGGAAGGTTAAACCCCCGCGCACCTGATTGTGGTTGGATCAATGGCAGTAAAAATTCCCAAAAGAGCTTACTGGTGTTCCGGTGGACGGTGCCACGGATGGGTCTAGAGCATCTACATCGAAACTCAGGTGAATGGGTAAATCGCGATTCGGGTTAACGTGGTCAAGTGCCATGTCCATGACACGGCCGATGCCGTACTTGTCTACCTCATGCATGCTAAAAGCTTTGATATTGTTCTCCCTGAGGATGCGCCTCTCTCCGGCATCGAGATCACGCAAGCCAATGTAAACAAGACGCTCTGGCCTTAGAAGTGGCTTGACCCAGGCATACTCGGGTATCTTCTCTCCAAGTCCAAGAAGGAAAGAAACAGGCATACCGTGAATGTTTCCTGTTGTGATATCGTATGCATGCGAAATTGACGTAATTGTGGGCGCACGCACCGCTAGCTGTCGTTTCAGCAGTATTGATATCAGCGTGTGCGTCAATCCATATAACGCATGCATCTGGATAGGAGCTACAGCGGGCAACGTTAACATCCCTAGGACTCGAACGGCGAGGTCCTACCTCAGCGTTCCCGAGATAGTGCCCATGGCCTGAGAGTAGGTGTTATTTAACGAGCAAATCGCGAATAAACAGCTACATACGAGCGAATGATCGCCCCCAAGAGTGACTGGTAACTGGCCGTCCCTTACATGCGTACCGACGACGTCGGCTACGGATTCACAGACGCTGGATACGAGTCTTGGATTCTTGAGTTTGCCAATTGGTGGGTCCGAAGCAGTTGAGATTCCCTCGAACTGATGGTGACCATCGAAGATAACATTCCAGCCGAGTTCCTCTAGACGAGTAATCAAACCTGCTTCGACGAGATGGATGGGACCTTTATCGACACCAAGTTTGGACTATGCGATACGGATGTGAACAATCGCGCACGAGAGGAGACGGAACTACACACCTGGCCGCCGCTTCACATGATGGGGGTATGATGAGCTAAGATGTCGCTTGTAAGGATGGTGCGTGGTCTCACCTGAATGGACAACCCACGACCTACACGCGAACGTCAGCTGGTTATGGCGGTGAGGAGGGCGTGTGTTAGCTCACGGCGACGGTTTTCGGATTGGGGAGGAACTTGCTGGTGAGGGTGGCCATGGGCAGACAGCTGAGAGTGTGAGAGAGAGACAAGGGTGGTCGGACGAGACCTGCTCCTGTGTGGGCCCAAGATCCGTATGGGTCGTGGCGGCACTTGCCGGGCCCACGTCGGCGGGTCGGCCTCCAACGGCGGGGCAGAGACAGCCAAACATTGCTGGATCGTAATTGGGCTGTGCTGCGATAGGCGCTGTGGTGTTGAACGGGAGCCGAGCTTTTGCTTTTGACGACGGCGGTGACGGTCTCAGATGCTGTATGTCAAACTTGTGTTGTCACCCAGTTTTATACAGCCTTCATCAGCCGTCTGCTGATATGATTCGAAGACAGGGCAGGATTGTATCGCTTGAGTGGTGCTGCCATCATGGCTAAATTCGTATCGCTGGCAGTCACATCAGACATATAAATACCAGCGGGGACCCGTCTGATATCGATCCGTTCTCCTCCTCTTTCTGCATCATCGATGAGCGCATCCAATAGCAGGTCCCCCTCCTTTCTGTCCAGAAGTGGTACTCCCCTCTTAAGAGACTTCGTGAGTGATATTTATTCTCCACGACTCGTTCTATGCACCTTCACTTACCCCGCGTCCCCTCGCTTGCACACCTCGTTCACCAGGTCCACGACATCATGAAGCACTTCAAACACGAAAAGGAATCCGAGGCTCATCAGGTTAACATCGTCACCATCCATCTTCGGCGTCGCCCAGACTTACTCTCTTGCAACAGATCTTCCGTGAACGAGCTGGTCACCAGCCTAAAGGAATCGTACCTGAGACCGTCAATCCTGTCAGTGGTCCGCTCTCTATCTCGTACTGTACGTTCTCAACCAAACAGGATGAGGAAACCGTCCCTGGGATAGAACACCCAGGCAGCACTGGTGTCATATACTGCTCCGATCGCGCCATGGCTAATGGATTCAGCTATCATAATGCTCACGAATGGGCCAATCTCGGTCAGGGAGCCCCAGAAGTTGGGCCCATCCCAAATGCTCCCGATCGCCCGGATTCCGTGTCGCTGCCCGTTGACTCACTGGAATATGCTCCCACCACAGGCGTCAAGGGTATTACACTATTTTATTTTATTTCTGTCCGCTTGTCTCACGCACCTTCCAGCCCTGCGGGAGGCTGTCGCCAATTTGTACAACCACACGTACCGTCAGGGAAAACGTAGTCAATACACGTACGAAAACGTTTGCATCGTCCCCGGCGGTCGGTCTGGGCTCTCTAGAGTGGCTGCCGTTGTTTCAGATGTCTATTGTGTACTGTTCCCTTTTCTTCGGCCAACCGTGTCACCCCTGATGTTCATTTCAGTCTTATCAAATCCCCGACTATACCGCGTACGACCAAGTTCTCAGTGCTTTCAAGCGTCTCGTTCCAGTCCCTACTGCGTGTGTGTTCATACTCTACCCTCATCTTTCCACTGACCTGTCTCTAGTCTGGACCCCAAGGTTTGCGCTTCCGCGTATCAAGGTTCTTCGTATTGACACACCCTTTAGCACAAATACCGCCTCGACATTGAACAGACCAAGGTTGGTAATTTTGGATCACAGCTTTCCCGGAGCTCACGAAAAACAGAGAGACATACAAACTCAAGGTCTTTCCGTCATCATTGCATCAAACCCGCGTAACCCCACAGGCCAGGTCATAGCGTAGGTCGCTCGAAATTGCTATGTGATGCTACTTGTGACGCCTTCCCTTTGCGCAGCGGGAAGGACCTCAAAGAGCTAGTCTCTCTAAGCAGAGAAGGCACCACACTTATTCTCGATGAGGCTAGTGTCTCCCCCGCTCCCACATCATCCATTCATATAAGGAATTTTTGTGGTTGCAGTTCTATTCCTGGTACATATACCACGACAACGATAAGGAACGTGGCAAATCTGTCTCCTCAGCGGAATATGTGGAAGACGTGGACACGGACTCCATTGTTATCATCGATGGTCTCACCAAGGTCAGCTTCTAGGAAGAAACCTGACAATCTTGGAAACTCAATTTACACAGAACTGGCGGCTTCCTGGTTGGCGCGTATGCTGGGTCATCGGACCCAAAAACCTAATTACTGCGCTGTCGCAGTCCGGTCAGTCCTACCCTGACACCTCGTGCCAAACAGCTAATCTGATCATAGGTTCCTTCCTGGACGGCGGCGCTAATCACCCGTGCGCTGAATCCCTGTTATGAAGGCATTCTTGTACTCAGCTCCTCGTCAGATTGCAGCTCGCGGCCATCCCAATTCTTGACCCCGCTCGCGTTGCGGTAGAGAAGGTATTGATTCGATTGAAGGGCCGTTGCTCGACACCTTTTGAGCGACATATTCACAGGTCGCACTCCAAAGGCACTTCAAAATGAAACGCGATCATGTGCTCAAGCGCTTGCGGGAGATGCACCTTGACGTGGACATACCTCCTCAAGCCACCTTTTACATCTGGCTCAATCTCGAGAAGTTGCCCTCCCCCATAAACAATGGCTTGGTATGTCTTCGTCCGTCCGTGGTCAGAGACGCGTAACCTAAAGCTGGTATAGACATTCTTCGAGGAGCTTCTCAAGGAGAAGACCATCGTCATACCCGGTATTTTCTTTGATATTAATCCAGCGCACAGAAGGAATCTGTTTAACTCCCCCTGTCACCACTTTGTCCGTTTGTCATTTGGCCCTCCTTTGGAGCAACTCGACAGAGGTTTGTTTGTCATCCTACCGGATGCAACATCCCGCTGACAAAATGGTTCACAGGACTTGATGCCATCGAGAAAGTGGTCAAAACTGCGCGGAAGGAGGGAACGAGGGCTTTCGGCCACAGTTACAAGAAGAGTCTGGATAGTACCAGTGATCACCATATCTGAGCATCACCCGTTCACCGTACAAAGATAGACCTCCAAGCGTATGCCTCTTCCGATGATACTGATGTAACATAGTTGCAATGAGATGGACTACAGCGACAAATCAAATGGGGCGAACGCCTTCCTAAAGCTTCCTACATCGGTCTTGTCTTCTTCCTCGGAAAGTATGCATGCTTTCCAGTCAAGCCTGTCTGTCATGTTTAGAAGAGTTACCAAAACCTGTCTGCAAGCAACATAAGGTGACATATACCGTTCCTTGTTACCACACACGTACCTGCCGAACTGGATGCTAAACGGCACATGGGATCTCATTAAATGGACCATCTTGCGACCGTCTGGTAAGTCCACACGGAAATAGCTGTGGCGTCCTCCCCTGCACTCTTCCAAAGCGCGGTCTGCGTCGGCTTCAAAGCTGATGCCTTGTGCATTGCCCTCGCCGATGAAAGCGTCCTCAACTTTGTCCTGTAGGCCACGTGGAATTGGGACAGCTTGAATGTGCGCATGTCCTCCCTTTGAGCTTAACCGACCCACTTCAAAGAACACGGCTACTGCACCGTACTCCGCATACAGGTTCCTCAAGGCGCTTTTGTATCTAAAATGATCATACATTGAAAGAAAGGTAAATATTCACCGAGATAAAACTCACTTTTCCGTTTCCTCGATGATGGGTGGTGCAATATCCGGGGAAATCGTCGTATATGTGGGCTGATGGGCAATAGGCACGATAAGGACATGGCCACCTCCAGGGACAAGGGATATGTTGCTTCCCGCAGCGGCAGACTGGGTCGGAATGATTTGACCCTTGGGTAGAGTCAGATAACATTCCGTCCCGATCGAAACGATGAGGTGCTTGCTACAAGAAGTGAGAACTTTAGGAAGGGTACCAGTATGTACCAGATTGTACTAAAATGTACGCACGCTAAATTGGGGTTTGACAAGCAAAACCAGCACTCGTCCGCTGGAGATCAATCATGAGTAAGGTCTTGACGACCGAAAAACAAGGAACATACGTCCGATCTCCTTAGGTGGACCTTTCTTCGCCCGTTCCCCACGCGGGCGAGATGGCTGCTGGCTCGCTACCGGACAATCTTCAATATAATGCAATCCACTCCCACAGGAATGACAACGATAGCCTTCTTTGGGCTTTCGCCCGCCAACGTCCGCCGCGGTGTGCCTGGTAGGACACTCACGAATGAGGTGTCCAGGTACGTTGCAAATTCTGCAAACGTAA
The DNA here is from genome assembly GCA_024613165.1 of Pisolithus albus. Taxonomy (NCBI): domain Eukaryota; kingdom Fungi; phylum Basidiomycota; class Agaricomycetes; order Boletales; family Pisolithaceae; genus Pisolithus; species Pisolithus albus. The sequence goes on along the minus strand of JANFAB010000002.1, from coordinate 1,078,369 downwards.
CCCTCTGGAGGCCTTGTTCTTTCAGGGCAGTCAGTGATTAGGTGCTGGGTATTGACACTACGTGAGTATAACCCTTGTTCAGTCGCGCTGGGTGTTAAGTCACCTCCGATGACCCACACCGCTTGCATTTGTAGCCCGGAGGTTTGGTTTTTTCGCTACTCGGCCCATCTACAATTGAGAGCACATGACGGACGCGCAATGCAGTGAAACTCGTAGTGCCTTGCCTGTTCTCGAGCGCTTTCCAACATGCTCGACATTGCCCCATATAAAGTTTTCGCCCTCGGCCGTGTTAACGGTGCGCTTGTGCGGCCGAACGGTGATGTCTGTAAAAGGGTTTTTGGTAACGTTGAATGGTCGTTTGGCTTGTGGACCGGAAGATGCAATACTGAACGCATAAAACCACTGAAAGCGTAAGCAGGTCAAACGCAGATACGAATGACCCGGCTTACTCGTTCCTTCTTCCCTGTTACCCTTTCACTCCCGAACGCACCCAGGCTGATGAACCGGGTTATTCTGTCGCCCTCGTCTTCCCAAAGAAACGGCTCTCGTTCCCAAAACACGGGTGGGTCCGCTCCTCTGCCCCCTGCGAAGTGATACCGTGGCTTAATTTTCCTTATGACGTCATCAAGACGAGGTGAGCCGGTCACACTAAACGTTGGAGAAGAGGTAAAAGCAGGACTATCGGAGGTTATTGAAGCGGGCCAATCACTGGTAAGAAGAATATCCACGAGCTGCGAAGAAGATGCAGAATCACGGACTGCAGCGAGGGAGCTATAATTCTGACCCGTTGTCGACTTGGAGAGCGTGTTGGACAGTAAGCGTTCTACCGTGTGCGCCGTATAGAAGGGGGAGGCAAACCCCTGACCACCAACCGGGCGCCAGTCAGATGAGTCCGGAAGGAGACCAGACCACGCACGGGAGCCGCTTCCGATGAAGCATAAACATCGGGGTTGTAGATGCCTCCTAGACATGCTATGCGAAGACCTTCCACGGTTGTCACCAGTGCAGATTTGTCTGACAAGTTGTTCATTGCCGGCACGACGAGATGGAACTAGTCCATCACTCACTCAGGAGAAACACGTCCTTGCAAAGTTCACCTCCTGTACCTGCATACTTTTCGATGACCTCTTCCGGTAACGGATGGTTACCCTGCATGATATAGCACTTCAAAGGCGCTGCGCAGACTAGTCAAGTAGCGTCTTTCTGGTGGTTATTTGCTGACATGCCTTGGATGTTTCCATTTAGTAGCTCAGAAACTTCGTCTTGAGTGCCATCGTGAGCGCTGGCATCTTGCGGAGGGCCGAAGAAATCGCCGACACACAACACACAATCGAACTTGCCATGTTTCCCGTCTATGGACTTAATCTTTGCAAAGAGATCCCGGACTGAACCGAGCGCAGCTCCGACGGCCAATCTGTTAGAGATGGATTCATGGCTCAGAGCACTGCATGAAAGGTGTATTGCTTACATTTTGACACTTTGGGTCGTGTTCGGAGTCGTCATGGGGGTATTGCAGTGGACACAGTGAGCGGTACTGGCTGATGGGTTTCCCACGTGGCAAAATCCTCCCGTGGCACTGATCACATGTCTAGTAGTAACCAACGCTTAACACGCTGTCATTTGTATCGTATTTACACTCTTCGGACGGAGGTATTCGTCAATAGATTGCTTCGCTTGGACTTGCCAACCCACGAGGGCCTGTCGGAAAACTGCAGGGAGTACATCCAGGCACAGCGGAATGATTCAATAACGAGCCTCGTTACGAGCGACGACGACGACGACGTAGGGAGAATTCTGTCGTATTCGGAACAATTGTGGTGAATTCGGCAACAAACCTGATCTCGAGGTAGGCGCTCAAGTCACCACACACGGTGCCTCAGTGCCTAACAATAATTATTGGTCGCCGCCTCGCTTATTGTTCTCGCCCACGCCCTGCGGTAGCCAAGTCCTCCCCAAGAGACCTCCCCGTTCCTTGCAAGACGCGTTACCTTGTATTCGGCCTTCTCACAAGCTTCTCACTTTTTTCAATATAGAAAAGATATATACTACTTGCCCTTTTCACTGCTGGAGGCTTCCCCTCCATGGGGACAGTTCTCTGCGGCCACCAGTCCTGTACATTCATGGTTCATCTTTACATTGTCATCTTCGCCCTGATCGCATCTCTTGTGCTGGCCGGTCCCGTCCCTTCGCAAGAGCAAAACACTCGACTGTGGCAACCCAACTTAGATGGCTTTTGGGTCAATCTTTGCAAATACCTTCCCCAGTCCCTCGAATCTTTTTGTGCACGCGACGGCGTTACGCAACACCCGACTACATATACACCGTTTGGCCCTGCTAATGGCGTAGTTAACTCGCCCTTCGTGAACAGGTTTGTCGTCAAGTATGCATCCGCTCAGCGCTGGCAGCCTTCTACAATGGCTACTGCTTGGCAACTCCCGTATGTGCAGCCCAACCACTGTCGCTCCTTTATTCACTTGTGATTTCTGCACGGCAGTGAAGCGACAGATATCTCTATGTTACCACCCATGTGCCCACAGCCTTATGTATCAAATACCACTTATTCCGAAGACTGCTTGGCAATGGTTCTGTACGTTCCATCTTCGCTCACAGATACTAGCGGTGTTCCTGCGTTGGTGTGGTGAGATGTCGGTCCCCATCGTGCCCCTCGCTCTTCTGAAGCGCACCCAGGATTCACGGGGGCTCCTTCATGGTTGGTTCAGCTAGTAACCCTGGGCTCGATGGGTCCGCTTTAGCGCAAGCTACCGGTTCAATTGTCGCTGTCATACAGTACCGGCTTGGTGCTGTAAGTATTCTCGGACGCGAACCTCGAAAGTATCTGACACACCGCTTAGCTTGGATTTATTTCCCCTAATGGTGAAACCAATCTTGGCCTCAAGGATGTTGTCAATGGTCTTCAATTCCTACACAATGTCCTCCCAAACTTTGGAGGTGACAAGTCCAAAATAACTTTGGCTGGCCAGAGCAGCGGTGCAAATATGATCCGCGCACTTCTAGCCGTTCCCTCCGCAAAGTCCCTTTTTCAATCTGCAGTCCTTCACTCCGATCCGATGGTTTGACTCCCTCTCTTCCTTTAGACGATCGAGCTCACCTAATTGCAGGATTACGGCTTTCTCTCTGTATCAGATCAGCAACAGTTACAAGACTACTTCGTTTCCCTGCTACCTTGCCAGGTTTCTGACGCTGCGTGTTTGGACACGCTGTCCGTCGATGAGATTGTTAACAACTTCGGCCTAAACCAGTTCTTCAACGCATCCCAAATTGTTCCTGCTGCTACGCAGATGGAGCCAATGCGCGTCGTGAACGATGGTTCTTTCATCACCTCTACGCTGGACTCGTCCTCTCCCTTTCCCGCTGTGTCTAAATCTATCCTCCTTTCAAATGTGAAGGACGAGGCAGGATATACTATTTATGGTGAATTTCCTAATCCTGTCTCTCAATCCGAGTATCAGGCAATCGTGAACCTTTCCTTCGGAGAAGCGCGATCTCAATCTCTCCTGAGTACACAGTCTTATGCAGTCCAGACACCAACCGCTTCCGACTACAGACCACAGCTGGAGGTACTAGGAACTGACTCTGTCTTTCGATGTGCTACGTGGACATTTGCGCGGAACTGGGTGTCTCATGGCGGCACTGCCTACGTTGGAATGTACACCGTCGGCGCGAGTTACCCCGGGAATTCACAAGTCCCGTATTGCACGCAACCCGACGTGGTCTGTCATCAGGACGACATCGAAATTGTCGTAAGTTATAATCCGTGAATTCTGTAGTGGCTGGTATGTTGACAGGGTTTCCTAGTTCGGTACCGTGCAAAATCCCACCGCTGCCCAATCTGCGTTAATCACAGAGGTGCAAGCTCGGTATAAGTCATTCATGTATGATGGGGATCCGAATCCATCTGGCACCTCGTACTCTGTGTGGCAAGCCGCTGGAACTTCCGCCGTCAACGCCATTCTCCTTGGCAGTTCTGGAGAAGCTCCGATTGGTGCCTGCACTCAGATTTCTGGGGTAGCAGCGTCCAGTACGACTATCAATTATTCGACATTTAGACTTTCTCCGATGGACTTATATATTTTAATCACCTCAATTATTTCGCACTTCGCACTGCCCTGGCTCTTCCCCTTCCCTCTACCCTAACCTGTAGCGATAAGGCACATTGTTGGTTGGAACGCGTGTAACTCAGATGTATACCCCCTGCGGCTGTTTACCAAGTATATTTACCATACCTATGAAGTAGTAAAATTGTCCAGTTGATATGTATATGTCAATCTTGGATACGCAAATAATATCACAATTTCGTAGCAGGAGCCTCGGATGCCTCTGAGACGTCGACCTCGAAGATATTAAAGTTGCGTTGCAAATCGATTTCCGAAAAAACCTGCGAAGTTTCAGGGAAGTGATGATCGGCATGCTGGAACCGCTTACCATCCCACTCGGCTTCACAATGGCTCTATGCAGCTGGCCTACTGGGCCTCCACGCAACTCGTCGCCTTCGTATAGAAACATCTTCGCACCCGATACGGAGTCGTGATACAGTCTGGGCTGGATGACCAGTCGGCCAAAAGGCCCCTGAGACAACTGAATCAATCTCTCACGCTCCTCAGGAGTATTCACGTCACCCGGGAGTAACTGGCACAGTGTTTCGAGGATGTAATACTGCGGGGGTGCAAGTTTGATACTTCCCTTCTTAAACTCTGCAATTGCGTCGCGGGGGTGAACAAAACAAGTTGACTGAACTTCTTCTCCGCCATCTGTCGTAGGGACACTTGCTATACTCCCCCCGGAATGATCCCCTTCTAAACAGGTCGGTGAGAACGAGATGAAGAACTGGGTACGAAAGCGTCTATCTTTCTTCTGTCAACAGGTGTTATTTCGTCGAGGCCACGCGTTGTTACCTTGAGGCAAAGGGCGGGGTAATCCAAGTGGTGAAGGGATGCAGGGATTCCAGACCCAGCACGCATTTGTGACGGAGAAGGAAGGTTTGAAAATCCAGTTCTCGGTGGTGAACCGCTCTCCTAGCCCAATCCAGATCAAATTTACTTAAAGTTCGGAGAGACGTGGGTGACGTTAGAAGGAGTCCTGTTTCCTCAAATGTTTCTCGAATAGCAGTTATCGCCAAGGATGTATCACGGCCGGCATCAAAGTTACCACCAGGAAAGACCTTTCACGTCATACGGATCAGCCAGGTACGAAGGACCGAGACTTTGTCTCACATGCATCCCTGCGAATGAGCGTGTCTGACTGCTGCGCTGGACGAGCAAGACTTCGTTACGCTCGTTGACAAGAACGAGACTGGCAGACGGAATGAGCTTTTCGGATGCGCCAGTGGACATGGCACAAGATTTCGGTCTAAGACTGCCCGTCGCTATGCTAGGCCGTCGTTTGGGAGATGATACGCGGACAAAAGGCAGTGGATTACTAGTGGTTCTGTTACAGGGAATCAATACTTCGTCGACTTCTGTATCAAGCAGGGGGACCGCACCGACGACACAGGCAGAACAGTACTGCGATAAGAGACATTTGCACGTGACCTTGATGAATGCGGTTCCATGCTCTTGTCATTCATAGATACCGGATTCCCAAGTGCTACTAGGCATTGCAGCACGCGCAGGCCTCGAAATGACATCGCAAGTTCTCATGAACAACCACGAAGCCGCTCTCGCCTTAGAGGTCCGCCAATCCCTCGGCCACTAATCATGATGACTTATAGACAGACTTATGGCCACTTGAATGTGGCGGAGGAGACTTGGGTTCACTTAACATTCTCGTGGGGTGGGAAGACCTTCAGTCTAGACCTGGCCGAGTCAGACAGGCACGTCTAGTACTCCGTCTCTTTGGCATTACTGCTGAATTGAACTGGCACATTGCACTTGACACCAGGGTGTACGACTTGAAGGCCGCTCTTTTGAGTCTTACCAATGTCCCACCTGAGAGGCAGAAAATTCTTGGTCTCGTGAAGGGAAAGCTTCCCCCGGATGAGGGGAGAATGTTCGTCAACCTGCTACATGCAGTGCAGGCGCTTATTCCCTTCGACTGTTAGTTCAGACCTCAAAATTGCCCCAGGGAAGAACTTTATATTAATCGGAACTCCCGCCGGAGACGAGATCAAAGACCCCTCCCGTAAGTGGCGATATTTTTACCGTAGATAACTGGTCTCTGACACTGGTCAGAACTGGAGTCGCTGCCTGACGTGGTGAACGACCTAGATGTGGACTTTACAGACAACCCTCAAGCTGCGGCAAGATATAAGAGTGACCCGAGAAATTTCCGAAAAATTCGAGAAGTAACGTCAAATCTCCAAATCAACATCATAAATCCGCTACGTGAAGGAAAGCGATTGCTTGTTCTAGACCTTGACTACAGTACGTGCGAAGCTGTTTCATGGCACAGTCTGTGGCTAACTGAATACACTTCCTGATTAGCTATCGTTGACACCAAGCCTCTCACCTCAGGCTCGCTACCCCCTGCAGAATGTGCTCGCCCCGGCTTACATGAGTTTTTGGAGGCTGTATACCCATATTACGACATATGCATTTGGTAAGCGCTGCTTGGTACGACTCAAAGGACTTCGCAGCGAACACTTTATGTAACCAGGTCCCAGACCACTTGGGTATGGTTAGAGGCAAAACTGGTAGAACTCGGGATGGTTGGTTCTACCAGGGCGTACGAGGTTAGTGCAACCTAGTAACGCACTCTTTTATGACTTGACGGCCCGCCAGATATCCTTTGGTGACTAGCGTGCACTTTTCTGATTTGTGAAAGCGACGTCCATCCCAGTTTTAGATAAAACGTGCATGTTCACGGTTTTCTCAGAGCGTAATGGGAAACCGTACTCTCATCACGTGAAACCTCTACAGATCATCTGGAATAAATTACCTCAGTTGTACGTCTTCTTTTATGCTTGCTAACCACTGGATGATCGACATGTTGCGTCTTCGATGCAGTAGCGCAAAGAACACTGTTCACGTAGACGATTTGGTAAGTCTGAAAAGGCAAGGATGCTATGATCACCCATTGTCAAATGTAGAGCAGAAATTTCGCCCTTAATCCTGATGAAGGGCTGAAAATTCATGCATTCAAACATTCGCATATGGAGCAAGCTCAAGCAGACAGGGAACTCGAGAAGCTTGCACGCTACATGGTTCATATCGCATCCTTGGACGACTTCCGAACGGTGGAACATAAGGTAATGTCTCGTCAGTGCCAGGAGTGGCAGTCGTTGTTTGACTCGACCAGGACTGGAAGCGTACGCTGCGAAATCTCACGAGGTAGATCACGATAGGAGCTCGCCAAGATGTTTCTCCAGCACCTTTCAGTGCCTGTCAGTTAAAGGCTAGCGGGATAGAATATCATAAGTTCTTTGTTCCATTCATTCTGCAGTTCAACCCTCGTGCGTATACCTATCAATCTCGATGCTCAGTCGCCTTTCATAGGATGCCGTAAGCACACTTCTGAACACCCTGATATATTGGAAAGTTGCCGGTCCCGATGAGGTGACTCCACTGGCCGCAGAACCGGGACTGTTTCAGCTCGCTGAGATCCCCAAGTTAGCGGTCAAGGTGACGTTATCGTTGCTTCAGTGGACTCTTTAGGGCCTCAGGCCTCCGGGCTGTCTGCCACAAGGCTGCGTCGGCACACGCTACAAGATCATGCGAGCAGTGCAGACATCTAATATACGCCGGCCCAGTACTGCCTCTTAATAGATCATCCAAAAGGACACCGTTCGCTGTCTGCCATCGTTCCGAAAGTTGTGACGAGAACGTCGCCGTTGGCAATTAAGTTACCGGGATCCGCAACCCAGAAACACACCACCGCTCGCTGACATCTCTCCGTCGTGCAGAGGTTACGCTTCTAAATAGTTTGGGGAGGGGATAATGGGAGATCTGTTGTCTTCAATCCCTGATTCAGAAATGCGTATTTCAGGGTCAATTGGCCAATGCACCAGCCTTTGCATTTCGGACGGTATCCTGAGGTTAGGTTGCTCATCGGTTACAAGCAGTACGCACGAAGAAAACGACCGGTCTGGCGAGCTAGCGAGGATGTAGCGCTCTGTACAGATGGGAGGGAGAATTCGGAGAAAATCGCACATCCTCTTGCCGGTGACCACCACCACGAACAAATGCGGCGCGGACCGGGGGTGTGGATTGATCCGTGTAAAGTACACTGCAATCGACGGCAACCATCCTAGGTGTCCGTAATGATCGGTCGAGCCCCTTATCCAACTCGCTGTCAGGTGCAGATGCTATCTGGTGTGGCCATGGCGTGTTTGTTTACATGGAACAGTCAGTCTTTCAACCCGTCGAACACTGAGCGTCACTGGGGACGAACTTTTAGGTACATATCTTTACCCGACTACTACTACATTCTTTCATCCGTTACAAACCGCTTTCTAGTTTGATCAGATCACTAGCAACTGAGTCGAAGACGTCAAGACACGAAGGCGCTGAAGGAAGCAAGGTATCAACAAATGCGTAGGGTGGCTTTGATAATCAAATTTACCTGAAAGGTTCATGCGAAGGGACGTGTCGTTCTTGCCAGGGGGATACAGCATATCTAATGTGGAATCATACTGCCAGGTGCCAGATGTAGCTACCGAAAACTTAGATTAGTGAAGGAAGACATTCCGTATATCATACCAGATAACAGCTGTTCTCGAGAGAGACCAAGATAAATCTGGGCCTGCGTGGTCTCGATGGACGAAAATGCCCGCGAAAGGAGGGTAAAGGTCTTCCGCCTGAATAACTCTGCGAAAACAACTCAACATCTAGCCATTTTCTGATGGCCGACTGGTAACGTACCCACAAACAGTGTCACCAAGTTGGTGATGAGGTTTGCTAGGTCATCATTAGCAGATTCCGGCTGCTGTGTCAAGCCGCACATGATTTCGGCGTGTGCGTATACTTGAGTATATTGATGTCCCGATGCTGATGCTACCAGATTCCCGAGTGTCCTTGTAAGGGGGTGAAAGCGCGAGTTCTCAGGCAGGCGCGCCACAGCAAGTTGGGCGAGGGTGCTTAGCATAGTATAAGATATGGCCAAGAGCTGTGGAAAGTAACACACAGATTATCCAGTATCAAGTAGCTCAGGGCCAGAGGCACGATCAATAACAATCGAGAAGGACTCCGCGGGTTCTGCCCCTGGCAATCCATAGCACGTATTCACAAGACCAGATCTATGGTGTGTGCCTCACCTTCAAGTCTATGGTCTCAGAATAACGTACAACTTCTGAGAAGTCACGCTGGATCGCTAGTTCGTAAATGTTGGGAAATGCTTGTTGGTAAGTGTCCATAGTAGGAACCGACAACGGTGGAGTGTGTGACCTCTCAGCAGGTGGATCAGATGATCCATCGAGTACAGCGTCTCTGACCTGGTCCTGTATTTCGGTAGTGCTGGTGGGTGGAGGCGTCGGTGGGCCTTGAGTCATTTCGATGCAGCTGCCAGCGCCCGGCGTTCAGGAGACAAGCACAAGCCTGCTGCTGACGTAACCTGGCCTTCTTACTTCCTGTTTACCGCAGGCGACATGGAAGGGTTTGAGGAGGACATCGAGTCTGTCTTGTACATTGCTCGGGAAATCTCAGGTTACTACCACTCGTACAGTGTAAGGCACGACTCAATCGGTTCTTCCAGTGTACAAGATTCCACCTCTCAGAGTCAACGAAGGACATCGGGCGAATGATTGGGGGGATCTCGCAAACCCACTCTGGAAGGGAAGACTACGCATCATCGAAACGAAGAAGAATGCGACTTTGAAGTTTGAAGACAGTCAGACCGGTACGCTGACCAGTTTTAGACACTCGCGGTGATCGACTTACTGTTCTGCCATTGCTACAGGTGATTGTATGTTGAGACCGATTGCTTTGCAGTCAAGGGACTAATAGCGGCGCAGTATTTGCAAGGGCCGAGTACGACCCTCTGAAACCGTCAGTGGAAGCGGTCCTCGATTCATCTCGTTATTTCGTAGTTAGGGTTGAAGACGCAGGAAAGAAAGCATACATCGGGATGGGTTTTGCGGAGCGCACGGATAGCTTTGACTTCAGTATGCGTCTTTCTCTCACTTCCCGCGTTCTGGTAATGAATGCGATCGCTCGCTTTAGACGTTGCGCTGCAAGATTACACGAAGTAAGCGTCCACGCGTGTGTTTGCTGTCAGCCGCGTTCTCAGCGAAGCTCACGTTGGCAGGCGATACAAGGCAGCCCTGAATCCACCAAGCCCAACATCGGACACTACCATCGCCTCACGTCCCTTCTGGGCCGAAACGAGATTATTCGTTGAAAGAGGGACAGACTTTTTCAATATCAATCCCTGGCAAGAGCCGAAAACACGGTACCGGCACCAGCCTTTTATCGTCAAGTTCTACGGTGTCCGGGAACGGTAGTGGTATCCCACTGCTACCGCCCCCACCCAGTGGGCGACAGAAGTGATACCGCGTGGTGCAGAGTCATTACGGTATACCCCAGGGTCCCCAAGCAAGCACGCTGTAAAATAATTGAGCCGTAGTGGTGACGGTTGCCTTGTCAGCAATCATATCTTTCAATGCGTGACCGTCCGCCATGCATCCATGGCTCAGTGTTATTGGGTGAACTTTGTCAAGACATCAAGATATCCTCGTGGCGGGCTTGCAGGCGTTCAACGTTCCAAGACGATGAGGTGTGTCTCGCTGACAAAGCCGTTCCTATATTTGGTTCTATTTCGTCACACGAGTCTTTGTCATCCGTTACTTAGAGGTCCCAAGTTTTGCGACTTCGCTGTTCCCGTCCAGCAAATACTCGACTCGAAATTTCGGCTCGTTCAGAATGTTGTCGAGACTTGGAACGGGTTCGGCTGCCAGCGCAGCTCTTAAGCGTTCCGCAAGGTTAGCCGTCGTTGCACGCAGAACGTTCGTGCAGCCCTCGGGCTCAGAGAGGGCAAATGTAGTCGACGTGCCTCCCTCCTTCAAGAACGTGGGGCACTTCACTCCGCGTGCTGGTATGTCATCGCCTAACTGTGACATACGATATCGATATCGACCCGGCTTCTCTAGACATGCTTGGTTTCAAGCTGGATGCCCCGGCTCGTGAGAAATCGGCAACTCAAAAGACACGTCCCATCTACCTTGATATGCAGGTATGTAGTTAGACTGGCTGCGTGAGGCTTCGCATACTGAACACAAACAAGGCGACAACTCCCGTGGATCCCAGAGTTTTGGATGCGATGCTACCATATTTCACGGACCAGTTCGGTAATCCTCACAGTCGTACTCATGCATACGGGTGGGAAGCAGAGCAAGCTGTCGAAGAAGCTCGTCAAGTAACGTCTTTTCTTCATTGCTTTCAGCTCTTCATCTCACTTCCCACTCCAGCACGTTGCAGCCCTCATAGGCGCAGAACCGAAGGACATCGTCTTCACTTCCGGTGCGACTGAGAGTAACAACATGATCATAAAAGGTGTGGCTCGTTTCCACCAGGATAAGAAGAGACACATCATTACCACTCAAACGGTCTGTCACTCTCGAACCCTTGAATCCGGCGTCTCTGAGCTTTGGTCATTAGGAACACAAATGTGTGCTCGACTCGTGCCGGAAACTTAGTGAAGAAGGATTCGAAATCACATATCTTCCTGTGGAGTCAAACGGTCTTGTTAACCTTGAAGCTCTCGATGCCGCCATCCGACCGGACACAGCTCTGGTTTCTATCATGCTTGTCAACAATGAAACAGGTGTTATCCAACCGATGAAAGATATCGGCGCAATTGTCCGAAAACATCGCGGCGTTTATCTCCACACAGACGCGGCGCAAGCAGTTGGGAAAATACCCATCGATGTCAATGAAACTAACATTGACCTCATGAGCATTTCCGGGCACAAGTTATACGGACCGAAGGGTGTTGGCGCAGCTTATGTCCGACGAAGGCCAAGAGTACGGTTAGATCCGATATTGAGTGGTGGTGGCCAAGAGCGTGGCTTGCGGAGCGGAACCCTTCCGACTGCCCTTGCAGTGGGAATGGGGGAGGCTGCACGGATATCCAAGTTGGAAATGGCGGTGAGTATTCGGTTCATATAGTTGATGTGATGATACCTGCACATCTACGTTGAGTGAATCGAGTGGCAATGCCTCGGCATGCCAGCTTGGTAATGACAAGGATGCAGGGGTACTGAATCTGGCCATGTTCGCGTCTGATCTTCACCTGCTCTGTATACTTACATGCTACGTTGCAGAGGGATCATGCAAGAATAAAGCAACTCTCAGAGCGTCTGCTCAGTGGCATACACTCTCAGGTTGACCATGTTATTCGCAACGGCGATCCGAATGGATATGCGGGCTGCGTTAACTTGTCCTTTGCATATGTCGAAGGAGAGAGTCTGCTTATGGCCTTGAAGGTGATGACTCCCATGCGTTATAGCTGTGTTTGCTTTATTCATATTCTTGTAGGACATTGCGCTGTCATCTGGTAGTGCGTGCACGTCAGCATCGCTGGAACCCTCGTATGTGCTTCGTGCATTGGGTAAGTGCAGTGCCTTTTGATTGCTCTCCGTTACCAAAGCTTCAATCAGGTGCTGCCGAGGACATGGCACATTCTTCGTTACGGTTTGGCATCGGGCGTTTCACTACAGAGGCCGAGGTTGATTTCGTCGTGCAAAATATCGTCCGCGTCGTTCAACGTCTTCGGGATATGAGGTTCGTCATCTGCAGTTGTTTTTCCACCCAATCTTACGAATTTCCCAGTCCACTTTGGGAGATGGTTCAAGAAGGGATTGACATTAATGCGATCAACTGGTCGCAGCACTGATATATTATTTAGTTTGCGCCTTTTTTTTTCGTCGGAAGTACGTACATACATAATTCCGTCGTGTATACTGTTCGCTTTGTACCAATATATGTGCGCCTGGTCACCGTGTGGTGTTCGGGGTCCCTCAGTGGAGAGTGCACGGGCCATTTACAGCCAATACATTCAAACTCCGCCAAAACTTCACCCTCTCCCACTCACTGTCATCATGGCTAGACGGTTGTACCTTGGCAGTACGAACAATTCTGATATTCACTTTACCGCCTTTGTTCAATGTTTTCATTCCATAGGACTTCCGCCTGACTCTCGTGCAGAGGATGTTTCAAAATTTTTCGACGGTTACGGACGTATCGTCGATTGCAGGGTCATGACTGGTTCAACTTTTACTTCTTCGCATTTTTGCTTTTCTCAACGGTCCTCGACTAGGCTTCGGCTTCGTCGAATTTGAGAGCTCAAAGGTTGTTTCTCATTCCTTGCAGCATTGTCCATGACATTCACACTTTCCAGGACGCTGAGGATGCTGTTCATCACTTCAACGGCAAATCGTTCATGGGAGCGAGGTCCGTCGATTATTTCCGCGGCTTTTCATCGCTGACTCGTGCATGCGCAGTATTGTCGTAGAATTTGCTAAAGAAGGCCGTCCCCGCAGGGATCCTTACGACAATGACCGTAACCATGGGTATAACAATGGGAACCGACGTGACGCCCCTCTAACCCATCGTAGCAGTGTTCGTTCTCGCAGACCCCCTGGCATAAGACTCATCGTCTCAGGCATTTCCCGCGATACTAGTTGGCAGGTAGGTTTGACGACTGGTAAACGACTATTGCTATGGTGTTGCTTCTATTTGAAATGCGTCTGCGGGATTGCTACCGCTTTTCAATGACGATGGATTCTGACAATTGTTGTTAGGATTTGAAAGATTTCGGTCGTGAGGCTGGAAGCGTTTCCTTCGCCGACATTGATCGTGACCTAGCAGGCCAGGGGTTAGTGTAACCAGCTCTTCGGCGCGAATTCGCTTTTCATCCAATGAATAGGGTTCTGGAATATCTTTCACGTGATGACGCCGATCGTGCTGTCAAGGACTTGGACGGGAAAGATCTCCGAGGAAGGCCTGTGCGAGTTGCGTACGACGAATCGGTACGCTCCGAACAGTGGTCCCTTTTGATCATCCTGAACGTTGTGTTATAGCGCGGCGGTGCTGATAATTATAGGCGAGATGATCGTCGAGATGATCGTTACAGGGAGGAGCGCCACCACAGAGACGAAAGGACCTCAACTTCATACAGACGGGAACGGTCAAAATCACCTCCTCGCCGTGTCGACTATGATGATCGTCGCCCCAGGTCTCCACCTCCGGGCAGGAGGGACTATGATGAGAGGAAACCTGCAGGGTACGATGATTACCGGCGGGGAGGTTATGATGATGACCGCAGAGCCCCTGATTACTATTATGACCGTCGCAGGGACGATTATGACAGGCGACGCGAAGAACGCAGCAGACGCGATGACAAGGACGAACGGTACGAAGATAGGTCGGTGAGGCATACCAATGGCGATGGTAGTTGGGCACGTTGAAATGGAGAAATGGTCGTGTAGTCGTGGACAATGGGCCGAGCGGCAGTCGCTTTCGTAATGGTCTCCCGATCTCTTTTAAAAACATGGTCACCTCGAGCTTTGGATTTGCCGTATGTTGGGGCGAACGGGAACTGTACTTGTCTTAGTGGTCGAAACCCCTTGGTCCGCTTTGTCGCGTCATGAGGATGAGGTCGCTATCTCCGGAAATTGGACCCCAATGGTGGTGCCGAGAATGAATTCTGCAAGCACTGGCGTTCCCTCTGGCCGTTAAACAAATGGGTCCTGGCCGCAGACAAAGTTTCAGATCCGCTATTGTAGTCGCGCATGCAATGGTGGAATCAAGCTGGCGATCGCACACTGCAAGACTACCTGCCAGTCACCGTTACCAAATTCTCAAGGTACGTGCTCTTACGAACGACACCGCGAGCGACTGATAACGAATGTGGCGATCACGCTGCGTTCGTGCCTATCGTCATTGTTCTGTACTATTTACTGTAACAAATACATCTGAACCATTTTCGATACCAAACCAACTTAAGTCGTGGCTATCGTCGCATAATTCAACAAACCCATCCTCCATACATAGCCAGATTTTAACCATATTCCGCCCCACTGATCGTGGCAGTTTCAATGCTTTCGTCAGCTGAAGCCTGAAGACTGCTATCTTGGTGGTTGGTAAAGTCTTGATCTGAGTTAATTTGCTGGTATGCCTCTGGTCCTTGTCAGGACGTGTAAGGCATCGATAAACGTTTACAGCTGGAGATGGTCACAGGACGAAATATACAGTAAATGTTGACTACCTACTTATGAGCGAATTACTGAGCTTATTGTCGTCTCCCTTTCTTGGCAACGCTTCCGCGGGTCTCCCATGTTCTATGTATGCACCTTAACCACCGAAGGTCAGAAGTTGATTGTTGACACCCACTATTGCATAAGGCAGTCCACTGGGGATGAGCCCGACATATTTCTTCCTCGTTTCCAGAAGAATGCTGGGATATGAAGGAAAGATAGAATAATTCACTATCCGTCCTCTCCTTCGCTGATATCTAAGGAAACGTGACGGCCATGTCAACGGGTGAAGCACGCTTGCACTATACATACCGCACTGCCATCTAGTACGAGTAAGGTTGGTATCTTTGCAATGGCGTATTGTCGAGAATGTCGAGCGAGTCCGTCGCCTTGAGAGGGTCCATTGGAAAATTACTGAAGAAAAAGAGCAATCAGAAACATACTCTCACTCAAAAAGTTCCCAGCGAGGTTCAATGACTCCAGTCTGGGACACCACTGTGACAGTCTGTCCAGATCTTGCCAATCATCGAGTCGATTTGCGGACAACGCAAGACTTTGGACATTTTGAATCGGTGAGCATTCCGGACTTAATGGAGGGATTACACGGATGCCATTACGCGACAGCACGAGGCGACGTAATCTAAAAGGCTGTTAACAATGGCGGCAGGACCACGTCGCGAGAACGCACGCAACAAAATCTGATAGGGAAGTGGCTACGCTCGTCCAGTCACTGAGTTCGTTAATGTCGAAATTCAGATCGTGGATAAGCGGAACAAACTTTGACGATTTCGCCGATAATGAAGTGAGGCGATTGTAACCCAACTCCACCACTCGTAAGGCCGACATGAAACATGCCACCTCTCTGAACTCGGCCCACGTGATCAATGTATCGTTCAACTGAAGTTCCACGACATGTTCGAAAGCCGTGGAGGGGAGCTCGCCATCCAGTGCCAGAAAGCGATTTTGACTTTCTCCCTTGGGGTCAGATGGCTATTCGATGGAGTAACAAGAACCTACTTGAGGATCAATCTCTCTAGGCACGGGAGTTCGACTGTGATACAGGCCACGATTTGCCAACTGGGCAAAAGATTTGTGGACAGATCGAGGCCCCGGACATCTAGAGGTAAAGGTCATGGAATGATCATGCGTGACTATTGTCAAGCACTTTACTTGGACAAGTACGACGAATTTGACCGGGAGTGTCCGCAAATGCCACCTTTTCATTATCGAGGCTTACCTCTCGCAGATGTTCCAAGTCACGAAGTTTACTTCTAACTTTGTCGAATCCAACTGCCTCGACTTCAATGGCCCTCTTCGAAGACCCAAAGATGATCTTTTCTCTGTCGGAGACGTCGTGTGTATCGTCGACGTATTTAGCGGAGAGTGCAGCTAGGAACGTAACACCAAAGTTCAATGATTTTGACGGCCGGATGAAAGAACCAGCGTTGGGCACTCTTTGACGGGGAATGCTCAACAGGTCATCACCGATACAGTGGTACGATGACCTCTTACAGGCATGTAAAATATCGGCGACCATCTTTCACACCATCGTGCTTGCCACGATTGGGATCATCCCATTCAACACCATACCAGATGCCAGGGGTACCGTCGACTGGACCGACATACTTGATAGTACCCAAATGACCCGAGGTGATGTGGAATCTCGTCCCTACTGGAACTGAATCCCGTAGCTTCCATGATTTCGAAATTGGGCCTTTTCTCTAGGACCGAGTATGCTTGTATACTGGGGAGGATGGTCGACGGGAGACAGAATACTACGCACTACTACCGTGTCGTGTCCTTACGTAATACGAACGTTCCGCAACCGGGACTGCCAAAGCGCGTCGTTGCCGCTGCCTTTCACAATGCTAGCAATTGCAAGGATGTCCAACCGCAGAGTCACAACAGCCATTACCAGGGCTCGCGCAATTGCCTCACACATGTCAACAAGCGCAGCTGTGCCCTCTCTTGACGAGGTTTGCCTGCTGAATACGCGGCCTCCAGATCCAGTCTGACCCTTCCCAGCCAGTACTCTTCCAGTCCAATGGTTCCACTCGAACGTTCGTCCTAAACAGGGCCAAAAAACTCAATACCCTGAATGCCGATATGTTAGATGCACTCCGACAACAGGTCGAGGTGAGCAACCACCAAACAAATGCAATTCCACCCGACCTGAATCTCTGTAGCTGTGGTCAAAGTCCGACCTCTGTCGAATGATCATCGGAACTGGCTCAGGCCGTGCCTTCTGTGCAGGAGGAGACGTTACGTGTATGCGATCATGCCATGGCAGTACCTCTTAATTCACATCATTCCCAGCTGTTCTACGCGATGCTTTGAGTGCAGAGACACGACCCAGAGCAGTGGACTTCTTTAGGAAAGAGTAGGTACACCCATTTCATGTGGCGCTCGTTCCTTAAACACTGCTAGGTTTGAACTGGATTACGTCCTGTCGCAGCTGTCTAAGCCATATGTGGCTGTCTTGGACGGCATTACAAGTCTGTCTTTGTATTCTAATCGGTATCTGTGTTACTGACATTTCCACGAGTGGGTGGAGGCGTGGGTCTCTCGATAAACGCACCTTTCAGGGTTGCGACGGACAAGACGGTGTTTGCAATGCCAGAGACGAAGATAGGCTTTTTCCCGGACGTAGGAGCGAGCTACTTCCTACCTAGATTGGATGGCGAAGTGGGTACGTACCTTGCTTTGACGTCAGAAACTCTCGTCGGGAGAGAAGTCTTGTGCGTGGTTTCCGGTTTTGAACGAATCTACCTACTTACGAGTCCTATAGCGAGCACGGTCTTGCAACGCACTACATCACATCACGATCGGTTCCCACCCTCCTTGCACACTTGGCAGCACTTGAAAATCCAAGTTTCTCACAGATCAACCGCACCATCGAAGAGTTGCATATCGAGCGTCAGCCAAACGAGGCTAGCGGTAAACTGACCGGCACTGTTCGCGAGGCGTTGGACGTCGCCTTCCGCCACAACACCGTCGAAGAAATAATACAGAACTTGGAGGCCTCAACGGAGGCCTCGGACACGCGCGTTCGGTTATGGGCCAGAAAAACTTGGAGACTTTACACATGCGCAGTCCAACCAGCCTGAAAGTTGCCCTTTTAGCGCAAAGGCGGGGGAGGCATATGTCCTTGTCGGAGGCAATGCAAATGGAGATTGGAATCGCCACCGCATACTGCGTGAGTCACAGAGACTGATTGTGTTTGGGATGCAGACCTTCATTGCAACAACCCCACAGAGTGACGCAAGTCAGGATTTCCACACTGGCATTACCGCAGCTTTGATCGACAAAATCCAAGGTCGACCAGGGTGGTCCCCTGACAACGTCACTGACGTCTCACCTGAGATAGTGGACCGGTTTTTCTCAGAGCATTCGCCCTATCGATCCTTGGCACCTAAGCTCTCCGTCGACAACTTTCCGGGTCGGAATTTTGACTTCATGACTTATAGTCTGCCCTCCGAATCGGAGCTGCTAGACTCGATCCGGTCAACCTGCGCAAAAGGGCCTGTAACTATTCCTGGCTTACTGCGCACTTTGGACGATGCGTGCAAACGTAAATTTGGCACTAGGGAGAAGATCCTAGACATAGTGCATCGTAAATGCGACGTTACTACTATCAATGGAACGGCCACCGCCACTTGGAAGGGGGAGTCATC
This sequence comes from Pisolithus albus, assembly GCA_024613165.1. Taxonomy (NCBI): domain Eukaryota; kingdom Fungi; phylum Basidiomycota; class Agaricomycetes; order Boletales; family Pisolithaceae; genus Pisolithus; species Pisolithus albus. Next base: position 1,059,550 of record JANFAB010000002.1, on the reverse strand, counting down.
ACGTTGCTGATACCATTGCGATGGCTGGGCGCTGAAGCATGAAATACCTGTGAACTTCACTAGTACTGTTGGCGCTGGTTGATTATGTACAGCGTAATTGATGCGTTTTGGTCCTCTCTGCGGCTAAGATTACCCGTATTTCATTCAAGGCCTGCTTTCGCGGTTGTTGCATCGCACTATTTATTGCCTGAGGCGCTGGTGAATGAAACTCTGGTTTTTGATCCCGTCGTTCGCGTCGTACCAGCCGAGGAAAAACTCACGAACGGTGGCGCAGCCTCCTACGTTTGATTAAACAGTTGGTAGCACGGCCATGGACGCAGCCTAAAGTAAACGGCTCGATGACGTTGGCGGTTGCAACCTTGTTCTCGAAAGTCGCTGCCAGTGCTGACACACTGACAAGGACACTGCGAGTGTCCGCAAGTGGCAAGATCTCGGCTGGTCGAGCGCTTTGAGCAGTGCCAGGGCCTGCAACCTGACGAGAGATCTGGCTCTTGCCGGGGAGCTCACGCGTACGGTCGGCGTTTGCAGTGTGGGATGCTGTGTCCGGTGGTGACTCGACCATGCGCATGCTGAACGAGGTTTGGAAGACAGAACCAACGCCGGGTGTAATCACTCGTGCACAGCTGCGACACGGTGAACGAAGCGTCCGGGACCGCGCGTTTGGATCGAAGAGCACGGTTGCTGATCATATGGGCGGCAAGTCGCGCCAAGTTACATGCTAGCACGACACCGCTCTGACACTTGCTGCGCGTAACATGCACAGCACACACACTGGAGACTGAAACTGGGCGGGATGGCGTTTCGCGTGTTTCACTCGACCAACGTGGCTTCGCTCGACCGAAGCCGCATCATCCTTCAAATCAAGTGGGCCACGCTGATCTGTGTGATTTTGGCCATGGACTTGGGATTTACTATGCACGACAATCACTCCATCATAAAGCAGTTGTCCTAACGATAGCCCGTGAGTGGAAAAGGCACACTACTGACTAGGTACTCGGAAACATGGTCGGTGCCTGTGGAATCTCGGGATCCGTCTATATGAGTCAATTTTGGAGGCCGCGGTTGAGTCAACTAGTAATCATACACCGAGTATCTGCTGTACGTGCGGCACGGCTGATCAATAATGAGCGATCGAGGATGACAACGAGCATCGGAAACAGGTAAGGTGGGACCGAATCAGATCTTGCGGGTGAAGATGCAACGGAAGTAAGCCTAGTGATGCCGCTCGAGTATTAGCAGATGCAGTAGTTCCGATAGTCCCAGCCACCGCAACTATGTGACTAGGTTGCCCCGTTGACAGCATGTAATCAGACACTGCACACAGGATATAAGAGTCGCTGTTCATCGATGGATAGACCATTCTTCACTTGACTCACCATGTATCCTATAGACCTTCTGCCATCGCCTCTTCACCTAGTCAACGACGCCTTCTGGCTGCTGCGCTCCTTCCAAGCCACCCGAAGGACATCACCGGAAGCTCAGCCCAGCCCCAGTGACTTTGACGTTAACATCCGAACAAATACAGGGTTCTTGCCACCGTCCCCATTACCAACCCTGCGGGGACCTTATGAAATATGGGAGACTGCCCTAGAAAACGCACAGGGGTTGCTTAAACTCGGCGATACCCTATTTGGCGCACCAGCTGAGGAGCTTATGGCCGGAGAAGCCTGGCGTCAGCGGATACGATCGGTAAGTAAAGCCACTAACTCACCGACGTTACTTTGTTCATGAACTTGACAGATGCCAATCCTTCCCACGGATGTATTGATGGAGGACCCAATGCGTTTACGCAGAGCGCATCAGGTTTTAACTTTCCTCGTCCACTTTTACGTACATTCCATCCCGTCCGACTCCACGACTGAATCGATCGTTGTTCCACGTACGCTTGTGGCTCCTCTTATGACTGTCTCGGCAGCTTTGGAGATGGCACCGGTGCTTACATTCGCCGATACTGTCCTCTGGAACTGGACGCTGGTTGACCCGAAACTCCCAGTAACGTTCGAGAATATGCGTTTTGGGCGAATTCTCTTTTCCGGAGCAGATGCGGAGCGCAACTTCTATCATGGGTCAGCTCGCACAGAGCTGATTGGGGTGGAAGCTCTGCATATCATCCACGAATATCATAACCTCCCAAACGTGACCGATTTGTCATCAGTCTGCAAGATAAACAGGCTGCTGGAGCGCTTAGCCGCCACCATTCAGGATATCAGCTCTAGCATCCAAGCGATGCGCGAGGAAGTAGATCCACTGATGTTCTACTGGGAAGCACGTCCCTGGTGGAATGGTAGCGGAAGCGGGCCCGATGCACCTGTCTGGATTTACGAGGGGGTGGGGGATACGTCCAAACTAGATCTGAGTGGTCCATCCGCAGGACAGAGTAGCGCAATGCACGCGATCGACCTGTTCCTGGATATCGACCACAAACTTCAACAACGAAGGTACCCTGCTCCATCACAACAGAACAAGAAGGCCGACCATGGATTCATGGAAAGGATGCGGCGGTATATGCCCGGTGGACACAGAAAGTATCTGGAATGGATAGCCAGGTCCCCGAGGCCACTCAGAAGCGTCGTCCAGGATACACCTGTTATCCGAGAGCACTACAACTCCGCGATCGCTGCGCTGAAGAAGTTGAGGGACCTTCATATACGAGTCGCATGCCTTTACGTCGTGTCGATGTCGCATACCCGGCCGCCTCCCACTTGTCCTTTAGCAGCGGTACTACGAAGAATGGAGAGAGAAGCAGAAAGACAAGGGCCGGCAACGGGAACCGGAGGCAATGAACTCTCGGTCTTGTTGAAGGCAGGTCGCGATGCAACCACACGAGCGGTGCTGAAGACGAACTGATCCCATAAAATGCAAGGTTAAATTATTGTTTCTTGCGTACACTGTCAAGTATTTATCAAGCACCCGTGTAGCGATAGCGATATAACTTACTTACTTACTCACATATCCCAGTAGCTAGTGTAGCCAAGCAGAAATCCCCGTAATATTTTCTGAAACGTCATCGTAAACACGTACAAACAAAACTCGATGGGTGGGGGGATCGCGTCGGACGCGCCTCAATTGCCTCCAAGAACGCCATGGTACAACTTACTTCGGGCATTTGCAGCAGACTCAGCGAGGCGACCCCCGCAGAGATCGATGAGATTGGCGGAGGATACACCGTCCAGCTGGTCTCAATCAAGAAAGTCACCGCGGTCTCGGCAGCCGCTCCTGCCATTGACCGCTACAGAATCATCATGTCTGACGGCGTACACTTCATCCAGGCCATGCTAGCAACACAACTGAACGATCTTGTGTCTAACGAAGAGATTGTCAAAAATTCTGTTGTCATTATCGACAAGTTGACTTGCAATGTCCTCGGAGACAAGAGGTACGCGACTGATGCACACTAATTTCCTTCATGGTTCACATTCCTGACGCGTATCTAGGCTTATCATCGTCCTCGACCTCCATGTGGTGTCTAGGGAGGAAGAAAAAATAGGTAATCCGACTGCCGCACCGTCCCTTGGTCAGCCGCCAGCTGCTGCTGAGTCGAGGCCCGTTGTATCTGCGCCGGCCCATCAACCTCCGTCTCCTGCCACAGTTGAGCCAGTACTGGCTCAGTCTCGTCCTGCCACAAGCAACAGACCAGGGAGAACGATATATCCCATCGAGGGTCTCAGCCCCTATCAAAACAACTGGACCATCAAGGCCCGTGTCACGTTCAAATCCGAGGTTCGGACCTGGAGTAATCAACGTGGAGATGGAAAGCTCTTTAATGTCACTTTGATGGACGAGTCTGGTGAAATTCGTGGGACCGGTTTCAACGCAGTTGTCGACGCGCTTTACGATAAGTTTGAAGAAGGCAAAGTGTATTATGTTTCCAAAGCCCGCGTCAATTTGGCGAAGAAGAAATTCTCTCACATCCAGAACGAATATGAGCTAAATCTCGAAAGGAACACAGAAGTAGAAGAGGTAAGCTTTTTCCATCACACCAAATTATCAACCAACATTGCTTCCATCCAGTGCCTGGAACCAAGTAATCTTCCCATGATCAAGTACAGCTTCGTCCCCCTTTCTCAGCTAGAAGAATTGCAGAAAGACTCCGTTTGTGGTAGGTACCCTGCGTATCGGCGTAGAGGTGTGCCAAACATCGCGCACAGATGTTATCTGCATAGTGAAGGAGATAGGCGACTTGACGGAGATCATATCCAAGGCCAATCGACCGGTAGTCTCTTCAGAATGTTCGTAGCGATATCTGACTCCAACTCAGGTTACAAAACGTGATCTGGTTATCGTTGACAAGTCCCAGTATGCTGTCAGACTTACCCTATGGGGAAAGCAGGCGGAAACCTTCGCTGCGGACGACCTTTCGGTCATCGCGTTCAAGAGCGTCAAAGTTGGAGACTTTGGAGGTAGGTTTCGTTTTATGACGTTCTCCGAATGTTTTCTGATAGTACGAAGGCAGGTCGCTGTCGTCGATAAACTCCACCATCATGGCTATCTCTCCGGACATCGAAGAGGCTCACCTTTTACGCGGATGGTATGATGGAATCGGAGGAGAGAAGGCATTCCAGTCGTATTCCAACGTGTCCTCCGGGGGTGCTTCTTCCGCTGGCTTCAACCGTAATGAGATACGGTCCATACTCGACGTCAAGCAATCCCAAATCGGCATGGATAAAGTGGACTTCTTCTCCACTCGAGCTACGATAATGCACGTGAAGAGCGACAATATCGCGTACCCAGCCTGTCCCACGCAAAATTGCAATAAGAAGGTAACAGAAGTAAATGAACGCTGGAGGTGCGAAAAGTGTGACAAAACCTACGAGCGGCCTGAATATCGGTAAATGGTCGTCTGCTGTTGTTTCTAGGTGTTTTAACGTGTTTTAGTTACATTCTCTCCATGGCCGTGGCCGATTGGTCGGGACAAGCATGGTTGCAAGGCTTTAACGACGCAGGGTTGGCGGTCTTTGACAAGACTGCGGATGAAATTATGCAGATGAAGGTATGGATATATGTGAGAGATGGTTGTTTACCTTCTCACAAGTCTGTAGGAGCAGAACGAAGCCCAGTATAACGCGTACGTGGCACAAGTCGTCGGAAAGACTTACAACTTCAGCTGTCGTGCGAAGCAAGATACTTACAATGTGAGTGACCTGGCCTCTTCGGCAGGGAAATGTACTTAGCGACTCCAGGATCAAACCCGAGTCAGATACGGTATCTCCAAGATCAGCCCGCTGGACTACCAGGAAGAAGCAAAACATCTTCTCAATGTCCTTATGACATCTCCTTGGGGGCAAGGTGCTTAGGCGTAACATGTTTGTACTTATTATGTAAATCGGCCAGTTTTCTTGAAATCATAAATCTAGTCGTTGCACGAAAGCTATGTAAACAACATATTAAGGGGGATCTAAATGGATAATGGTATACAGTCCTGAAGACCTGCCAGAGAACAACCAAACTCTCTACAACTTTCTCCCAACTCCTCTGTGCACCAGAGATAAGATCAGGTGGTAAAGCCCAGTCGAAGGGGAGGACGTTGGCCAGCAACAAGGAACTCTCATTTGAATCCGGCAACGAAGGATCGGATGAAGGCTTTGGATCCTCGGTAGGAAGCATTGGTGTACTTCGTTCGACTGGTCGTGAGGAAGGTGAAACGATCGGGTCTTCATGAGATACAAAGTGAGTTGGCGTTACTGTCTGTGCTGACTGCGTCGTAAGCGCGGAAGGAGGATGACTCAAAGATGAGCTTTGTGACGTAAAAACAGTAGTTGTGACGAAAACCGTCTCCGTAGTGAGTGTTGGAGATTGTTGCCAAGAGGAGTTGGAATGTGTTGCAAGCAAGTTAAATGATTGCCGCATCAGCCTAAACTCTGAGCCTAGGTTGGATAGGAACACAAAGAGAAGGACCATAGGCAGGATACCCAAAAGCAAGGCAAGTTGTTTAAGGTGCAATAGGCCCGTGCCAACTCGCGAGGGACCAGGAAAGCAGAACCAGGTTCACCTTAGGGCAAAAGAATTCTTCCAGGGAGTAATGAAGCAACCTGTAACCCGCAGGTGTCCGACAGTGATATGCGAAATTGGAGTCCAGCGATTCAATACCTGAAAGAGGGTTGGCATGCATGATTTCAATCTGGATCCTCGTAGGGTGCTTACCAGTAGTTGACTCCACGGTGACGTCCATCCTTCCAATCGGTAGCGTGAAAGTAGGTACCAAAATATTTACCCACGGCTTGTCGATAACTGGAGCCTTCCGTTTTATCGCATGCGTCGTAAGCTTTGGGTCCATACATTGCTTCACGACATAATCTACGAGAAGGCGACCGCCTTGCTCGCCAACTTGACACCTAATCCAGGCCACCCAGTCACTCTGGCGGCTTTCGGTGACAGTGTGTCCGAGGTCGATAGGTGGTGTCAATTCCTTCTTCCCAAGCACGCGGTTCTCGAAGCGTGCAGGGACATCGTCGACGCTAACACTCACAATCTCGACGCCAATCTCAGGCTGGTCAGCGGAGTCGATGGATAATGTACCGGAGGGCGTTTTGGAACGCACTCCCCGTGTCAGACCGAATTCCAGCCAGTCAGAGTCTGCATCAGGAGGTGCGTGAAGGCGCAGACGCACAGCATATGCGTTGGGAAGTTTAGAGTCTCCCAAATGTAGTGGTGTTACAGTAACATCGATGGCAGGTATCATCAAAGGCCCGCTGCGATGCCTTCTCATCGACGTGGTTTGGGGGTGGGCAACATACGGTGGGCGAATCACAGGTTCTCTGGGTCCGGTAGATGTCCTAGGGGATGGCGAGAGCCGGGAGCTGTCAGGTGCAAGTTCTCCTCTACCCCTTGTAGGGAGTGATAGTTGCGCTATTGGGCGTAGTGCTATCCGTCCACCGTCGGATCCACATCTGGTCATGCTGTTACGCTGCAACACAGTCCGCCGGGACTGCGCATCTCGCAGATCTCCGGCGATGTTATACACCTCGACCGTCGCATTATCAGTTTCATTGCGGATAATTGTTGAGATCGACTCAGAATCTGCTGCTAGCACGGAAAAACGTGGTAGAACCATGGGGACAAGATTAGCCTCGTCTTCTGAACCCGTATTGGAATTCAATTTGTGTTCATCCGGGTTGCGAGAGTTCATCTTTGGCACAACAAGGACAGTCCCAGAGATAGTAAACGTGAAAACGTTTTTGGCTGGCGGGATGATGTCATTCATGTTGATGTGAACAGTGATAGGGACAGCAGGGGGACGAGGAGAAGGTATTGCATTGGATGAGGCGCGGCTGCGTCCCTCGGACGTCACCGGAAAAGAACTGATGGAAGACAAGGTTCCGGAAGGCGTCAAAGACGTGGGTGAACCCTCAAAGGAATAGTCTGGCAGCTGATCCGCTGGTAAAGGCGCACGAAGCAAGGAGGACGTCGAGGAAGAAGAACTCTGTCTGGAGGTCATTGGTGGCGCTTGCAGCAGTCCAGAAGAAGACGAAAATTCAAGTGAAGGTTGTCTTGATACTGGAGTAGACGAGGGACCAATGTCAAAACCCGTATATCCGGTACCTCCTGAAACCGTCCACTTTGCTTCTTCACCAGGGGCCCAAGCGACATCCGAACCCGGAGCATTGAGACCAACATCCATTCCCAACATTGTGGCAACCCCAGGGAACCATACGCCCTTACACGTCCCCTTATGCTCGAGTTTCACCAAAATGCCTTCTCGTTCACTCTGGGGGTCGCGGGCCTTTCCCAAGACAAGAACGGACATCTCTCCCTTGGCTTCCTTGACTCCTACGCGCCTTCTACCATCCCCGTTGACTGTAATCGTCTTGGTGGGTGGCGCCCAACGCACACGAAGTCGATCGGTAGAAGGAAACGTGCCGTGAACAACAATGCCTGCAGAAGTGCCCTCTGCATACGAGGAATCGGATGATTCGTCGTCTGCCATATTACCGTAAGAACCGCTACGGGATGCACGCGTTGTCGTTCGAGTGACATGAGGTTCCGACGTCAATTCCCAGGCGCCCGGATCTTCCTCTGCAGAAGAGAGTGATGCCAAGGAGGCAGAAGTATTTGCAGTGCTAGGAGGAAATATTCGCAATTTGACGTTGTTTGATAGACAGCGAGGCAGAGGCAACGAAATCTGTGCAACATGATGAGAGATGACTTGGCTATCGTTGAGCAGGATGTCTCGTACGTACTAAGAACGGTGCTCGAGGTGGACGTGACGCGAATGGGACGAAAAGGTCGATGGCAGCCATAAAATGCATGTTATTTCTTTCACTGACTGAACCCCGTCGCATCTTTGCCGCCGAGAATGTGGAGACGCGTAGTGCACTGTCGTCACCGACGAAGCGTGGAGGAAAATCTTTTGGAAGGATGTATGATATGTTGTATCCGCTAACTATGATGTGCCCTGTATATCTGTCGTCTAAGGGTGGACTTGCCGCACCGGTAGAAGTTGAGGATGACGAGCGGCTGGAATGTACGGATGCGGTAGAGATCGAGACGCCGAACAAAGAGAGGTAGGATTTTGAGGACCGAACAGGGAGATTGAGGGCCCGTGAGGCGCTGTTCAATATCGGGGATGCCGAGCTGGAGAAATTGTATGGGACAGAGTTAGCGTCAAGCGGATGAACTTGAGCTGAGAGTAGCTTGAGGTTTTCCTCTAGGTTGGTTCTCAGAAAAGCCGCGGAGGGAGGTAGCGAGAACGCACCAGCAAAGAGCGGTATGGTTGAGCCGGGAGAGACGCTGTCCATTGGTATAGATAGCTGTTTCGGTTGATCAAGACAAGAAACAAAGAAGGGGTGCAGTGGAGTACTTACCTTGAGATACATCTTGACGGACGCACCATCGTGACCCTGTCTTGCCTTGCCTTCGATCGCAAGGCGCGTGACGACGTTGAGTTTAGGCTGGTGGGTGGCAGTGGTGGCTTGGGACGAGCCAGTGGTAGAGAATGGAGGACTCGAAGGACGCGTATGACGCGGTGGATACGACATGCCAGAAGAATTGTACAAAAGGTCAGATCGTCGCTGCGGTGGCCAGCTCGCGGCGGGTCAGTCGCGTCGCGTTTTCGAAATCAGCGTCAACGCGCGACCACACCGCAAATGGAGTACAGTGCCCGACTCCCTTGGTCACGTGATAAGGTGCTAAGAGGGGACAATCATCGCCTCAGTCGAAAAAACCCTCACCACTTCGTGGGAATCGGCCGAGGGCTTATGGCCAACGAACGCCAGTATATTCGTACGCTCGAGGCAATTACAGTCTCGATCATGATAGCTGATAAGTGGGTTAACTTTCATAGTGAGGTCATTTCGACGGCGTAAATCAGTACAGGGTGGTGGGGCGGGCCATCCTGTTCAACATTAAGGGTCATCTTCCAGCTAACGCCCGCCTTTTATGTATCAGAGTGACCATCTATGTACCGTCGCAGTCATGGCCAAGGTTGGACGCTGAACGCTGGACTCGGGAGTTGGCAGCAACTCACGCAGCCGATGCCCAAGTCCAAGTTCTCCGAGGACGTAGCCACCGGCACGTATAGAATAGATACGTGGCGAGGGGAAGAAGAGTGCAAGCTGGCTTTCAACCGGTCGTAGTAAAGTAGTATTCAAGCAGCCGACTGTCGGGGTACTCGCAGCGTCTGCCAGAAAGCTGTGAAAGTGGCTTGCTTCTTACGTCTGCATCAGTTAAATGAGGGGAGCTGCCCATGCGAATACGTCCCATCACCCCGTGTCTGCGCTTCCCTCGCAATCTCAGGCCAGTAGCACACCATATTTCCAGACGTTACCCTCAACCACCCTCTCATTGCCGCGTTCTCGCAATGACAGCGTCTGACTGGAAAGTAGTCCCTCAGAACCATCTCATTCCCCCGTACAACCTCTTCACCAGACCTATCGAAAAGTCCCAGGTCGACGACCGTCAGTACAGTGTCATCAGGCTCGAGAATGGTCTCACCGCCATGCTCGTCCATGACCCATGCACCGAAAACGCCGCCGCTAGCCTGAATGTGGCCGTTGGTCATCTCTCTGATCCGGTTGGATATCTATCCCTCCATAGCAGAGAACGATACTCATACACGCCATTTCAGGACGACATGCCGGGACTGGCCCACTTTTGCGAGCATCTGTTGTTCATGGCACGTATTCCGACATGAATCTCGTGTCCAAATTAACAGCCATCTCTCAGGGCACCAGGCAGTTCCCCAAAGAGAACGAATACTCGGAGGTTAGACTGCCGCCGCCATGTTCCATGGGCCGTCGTTTACTTTCTCTCTCTAGTATCTGTCCAAGAACAACGGTGGTTCAAATGCCTATACCTCTTCCTCTAACACCAACTACCACTTCCGTGTCTCTCCCCCAGCCCTTACTGGGGCACTCGAGAGGTTTTCTGGTTTCTTCCATAGCCCCCTCTTTGCCCCGTCCTGCACGACACGTGAACTCAATGCAGTAGACTCGGAACACAAGAAGAACCACCAGGCAGATCCTTGGAGAATCTTTCAGCTCAACAAGACATTATCGAAAGCAGGCCACCCTTGGAGTAAATTCGGTACGGGAAACCGTGCCACTTTGACCGCAGCCGGCAGAGAAGCGAAGGCGAAAGGGAAGCTTTCCGTGAACACCCTCGTCAACGGAAATGGTGTCGTAAAGTCTGCCACCATCAGCAAAGAACCCTCCCCTGTATCTTCGAGAACACCCTCTCCAACCCCTTCCAGCTCGTCATCCAACAGTGAATCCGACGCAGATGGTGGCTCCATAGGTCGTGAAACTCGTCGGCGTTTGATCGAGTGGTGGAGCAAAGAGTATTGCGCAAGCCGGATGGAACTCTGCGTGATAGGCAGGGGTACGTCTCATTCCGTGCTAACGTCCTTCACTACAGCTTTGTTCCAGAACCCCTGGAAGAGTTGGCAGCCATGGTTTCCAAGCTCTTCTCTCCCATCCCCAATCGTGGCCGGGGTCCGTCTCCGATAATCGATGAACATCCGTTCGGACCGAACGAAATGGGCGTACGTAATCGTGATCTTTGCTCAAAGTTAGTTTCCAACTGGAGGAACTTTAGACCCTCGTCTCTGTGCAGACAATCATGTCCTTCCACGCCGTCGAAATATCATTTCCTCTTGCATGGCAACCGCCACTATGGAAATACAAACCCGGATACTTTTTATCTCACTTGCTGGGGCACGAAGGTCATGGCTCTCTGTTCGCGTACCTCAAAGGTAAAGGATGGATCACTTCCCTCGGTGCCTCTACCCAGGCATTGGGACGCGGTTTCGCAATGTTTAAAACGACGATGTACCTGACGAAGAGCGGTTTCGGTGAGATCTTTGGCGCAATGTTGGGATTTACCCGTATCTGATCAATATAGACAACTACCGCTCTGTCGTTCTCGCTACATTCAAGTACCTTAACTTGTTGCGGGCTTCTGAGTTCCCTCGCTGGTTTCAATCCGAGATTGCCACGATTGCGAAGACTCAATTCCAGTTCTCAGAAAAACGTGCGGCAGAAGGATATGCCGTCACGCTTGCAGAACGGATGTCGTGGCCAGTGCCAACCGAGAAGCTTCTGACGGCACCTGCACTTATCTCTGAATGGGAAGATAATGAGGGAGAACGGCAGGTTAGGGAAGCGCTGGAGAACCTTCAAGTAGATGTGGGGAGAGTGGTTTTAATGGCAAAGAAGGAAGAACATGAACGTATCTTCGGTGGGAGAGAAACACTGGGAAAGCGAGAAGTGGTACGGAACTGGGTACACCGTTGAGCGATGGGATGACCAGTTTTTGGATGAAGTGAGCAGTGGCGTCGTAACGCCTTGAATGGACAGCTGAACGACCCTTTCAGGCTCGAAGTCCCAATGATATCCCGGATCTTCATCTCCCTGGACGCAATGAATTTATCCCAACCAACCTTGATGTAGAAAAGCACGATGTTCTCGAGGTTCGTCATTTTGGCGTTGTGACAGTAGCACGGTACTGATGATTATTTCTCCAGCCTCTACAGAGGCCCCACCTTATCCGTCAGTCCGGTATCTCCAGGGTATGGTACAAGAAGGACGACCAGTTTTGGCTGCCGAGGGCAGCGGTGATCGTTGACATCCGCAGGTATTCAAACTTCTAATGACGGTAGTGGATGACTTCTGACCATCAGTTCTACCTAGTCCAGTGGCAGGTGATAAACCTCGCGCCACTGTCCTTACTAAGCTTTGTGCGGATCTCGTGAATGACTCCCTCACCGAATACACCTACGACGCTGAATTGGCCGGGTTGGCGTACCATGTAACTGCCCACAGTCTTGGCATGACGTTGTCTCTCAAAGGGTACAACGACAAGCTTCCCGAACTTGCTAAATACGTTGTTAGAGCACTTAAAAATTTAGCGCCGACACAGGACAGGTTGGATGTGATGAAAGAAAAGGTTGGTACAGATTTTTGGACTGCCGTTGATACTGGCTGACAGTACCCTTTGGCGGTAGCTCAAACGCGAATGGGACAATTTCTTTATGAATCCAAGTTACCAACTATCTGACTACTATGGACGCCATATGCTCGCACATCAAACTTGGACTGTCCAGGAACTGCTTGGAGAGCTCCCTGGTATGTCTGCCATACCTAAGCACTGGTGTTGTCGTTTGCCAATGCCGGATTCCTCTAGGAGTGCAACTGGAAGATGTGGTAGCCCACAACAGCCAGTTGCTTAGCAAGATAAACATACAGACGCTAGTTCTTGGGAACATGTATAAAGACGTGAGTTATTCTTGCAGCCTAGACATCGTTCTTTCTGATAGGCATGAACCACAGCAAGCCATCGCTTTGTCTGAAAGTGTCGAGGACATCCTTGACCCGAGCCCACTGGTCGAGGGACAAGTCCCATGTGAACGATCCCTCATCCTTCCTGAAGGTGAAAGAGATTCGCTTTTTTAGATGATGAACTTGTTAACACGAAGCAGGATCCAACTATATATGGATTTCTTCAGTGCCCAATCCGAACGAAGCAAACTCCGCACTGACGTATTACATCCACCTTGGCCAACTCAATGATCCGAGGCATCGGGTCGTTGGCACGTTACTTGCACGGATTATGTCCGAGCCAGCATTCAATATCCTTAGAACTAAAGAGCAACTGGGATACATCGTTTCGTGTTCACGGTGGCTGTTGCATGGTGATTCTCAATTTGGAATACGCATAGTCGTGCAAAGCGAGCGTGGGACAGGATACCTTGAAGACCGCGTAGAAGCATTCCTCAATACCATGGATACCAAGCTCGAGGAAATGGAGGACCACGAGTTCGACGATTTTAAGAAAGGCATGCAGCAGAGGTGGAGGGAGCCTGCCAAGAACCTTGGCGAGGAGGCTTCCAAGTATTGGCAACACATCGACTCCGGCTTTTTGGACTTCCTTCGGCGTAAGTGACTCGGGATATTTGCTCGTCGTCTCTAATATACGATAATCTTTGGTTGCATAGGCTTCGAGAACGCGGACCTGATCGAAAAGGTGGAGAAGCAGGAGGTTGTAGCGTTGTTTCGAGAGCGTGTCCATCCTAAGGCACCTAAGCGGGCCAAGCTGTCCATTCACATGCAATCGCAAAAACCGCGGCCCCAACGGATTAGCGCGAAAGCGGTGGAGGCTTTCGAAGTCCTCGTTCGCGAGGCAGATATATCTGTTGATCTGGCAGCTACCACGGACGAATTCGACCAAGAAAGACCGGTCGCGGCTGATTTCTTGAAGCGTTGGAGCGATGTGCTGACGGAAGACGCCGTCTCCATCGACGTCGCCAAGGATTTATTAGGGAGAGTTCCTGCCTTGATGGAGCAGTACCCCGTTCAGGATGAAAATGTCTACTCTCGCTCGGCGGACGTGACCCGCGTAGATGACATTAAGGCGTTCAAGGCGAGCCTTGACGTGTCGCCTCCCCCTCGACCGCTCGTAGACTGGGGTGATCTTCCGACCGCGAAGTTATAGAATTTTGGCGTTGCATTGGATTGTGTACGAAGTATGTCGTGGCTGCTGTAACTCTAACCGTAGTATCCTAGTACCACATCGATGAATAGGTCTTGTGTTGTCGTTAGTTCCCAATGATGGCGAACGGTAAAAAGATGGGCGACCGGAGTTCCATCAACCGTGATGTAGTAGTTTTTAGTCCTACGGGGACATTTTGCGCTTGGTTACTCTAATCGGGAGGCCATGGATGGTTTCATGAGATTATCGATTGGCTGTACCCGGCGAGTTTTAGTGGTCCCCCGTTGCAAGTACAAGCTTACTTTAAGAGGAAAGGCGACTTCTCAAGGCGGTATCAGCAGGGCTCGCTAAATACCCGCAAGAACGCCCGAAACCTTCGAATTCGCGTACATATTAAGATAACGTCAAGTACTTTGAACTATTCCTATCGCAGGGCAGAGCAATGGTGAACAAGGAGAAACATGACAAGAACGATAGCAACAAGTGGGGCTATGAAGAGCTACTAAGAATGAGCGAATGTACACACAATTACTTCCTCCTGGCGTTAGATGGCTTATTGGCTTGCTGAGGTAGTGCAGGGGGTACATAGTTCTTAGGCCGGCGGAAAAGTAATACGTGGGGTTCGGGAGCTAGAAAAGATTCAGTATTAAGTGTGTATGGCACCAAGAAGGCATACCGTGAACTTCATAATGCTGCCATCCGAGGCTTTGAGTGATCCCGATCCCTCTCCATTCAGCCTCCGTCAACAAACGGAGGGTGCCCTCCTTCTCATCAAAGAATTCCTTTGGTATAAACTTGAGAAGGGGCTTGGGTAAAATGACATGGCGGTATTCGTAGTGATCGTCCGTGTAGCGGTCGGAATAATGGATCCTGTGGTGGCATTGGTGTCAGTAGCATTCGACCGATTGGTGTGGTATGACTCAAAAATGCCAACTTTTCGATATATTCCTCGATCTTGTTCGCAAGCTGTGGATCCGCCATAAGCCGTGCGAAATGGAGCTTAGATCGGTTTGACAGTACAAAAGAAAGAGGGCTCGGATAAGATATTCCACAGCGTCGCGTGTCGCACACGCCGAATATTGCTGAAGCGCTGAGCGCTGAGCGCGGGATCACTGATCTCAGGACGCACGTGACCCTATCTGGACACGTGACCCCTTCACGCGCGTGTGCATTCATCTTCGTTGCGGTCGTCTTCACGAAGGCTAGAATAGCGTATTCATCGCGATGTGGCACGTTGACAACGGCATTCCGTATTACGATTCTGATGACGCCACCGAAGACCACGTTCCTGCTTGTTACTCCCCCCTGCAGCATTCCCAGTACAATAATGCCAGTGCAGGGGGCCTCTATGATCACAATAGAAGCTCCACTGGTACTCTGGGTGACTATATGCGTGGAGAACATACGTCACGTCTGCTGATATGCACCTAGATTCATCCCCATCCCTACCAGCCCGTCAGGGGTTGGTCCGCAACCAGCCTTCTGAACTCGCCTGCTATACCCCTGACAAGTAGCAGCCATTTTACGAGTGCCTACCCCGACTCAGATCACTGTGCATCCCGTTATGCTAGCCAGGTATCTCCAGGGGGATATGCAATCAATGACCAAACAGTACCGCATCATGGTAGAGTTGAAATTCGTGATCGCCTCGTAAGATATATAAAAGAGCACATCCCAGGCTT
This sequence comes from Pisolithus albus, assembly GCA_024613165.1. Lineage (NCBI taxonomy): Eukaryota > Fungi > Basidiomycota > Agaricomycetes > Boletales > Pisolithaceae > Pisolithus > Pisolithus albus. Next base: position 1,043,945 of record JANFAB010000002.1, on the reverse strand, counting down.
CCGAAGTTTTGCGGCGTATGAACCACAACCCAGGGCGGAGCGGTCAACACGACAAGGACCTTCAGTCACACCGTGTCTTCCAGATTTATCAATCCAGTCAAGACATCTTTCGGTCGACGATTATACCCCGAGTGGGGAAAATCCCCGCAATAGTTTTGGCATAAGGTTGCGACCTGTTTCCGAGCTACGTAAGTCTTTCTCTTTGGAACCTATCGATGCAGTAGTGATTCCCTAGGCAGCCGACCGATATCGCAGTGTGTTCAAGTTCGGCGTGTTCAATGCGATGCAGTCCACATGCTTGGACAAGGTAGGTGTCCATCTTACACCAAGCATCCGATATGAATTATTTGCAAGGTCTTACACTCAAATGAAAACTTAGTACGTCGAGTGTGGCAGTTTATACGATTATTGACAACTTCTGCAGATAGTCAGCGGTAGGCCTAGAAACCTCATAATTACAGCTGAGCCGAGACTTTGGTTAGCGCCAACCGGAAGCGGGAAGACCGTTCTCTTTGAACTGGGCATCATTCGTATGATTAGCCAGGTCACGAACAGTAATCCGATCAAATGTGTGTACGTTGCTCCGACAAAGGTCCGTTTTCTTGAACTTGGCGGCGCTCCCCTTACTATGTATTATGGCAGGCTCTCTGTGCAGAAAAACAGAAGGAGTGGGCTGCCAAGTTCGGGGGGTTGGGAGTGAAAAGTAAGAGGTCTCCATATCTTCAGGGGGCCATGCATTAAACCTCTCTCAAACCCTAGGCTGTGAACTAACGGGGGATACGCTTGCGTTTGGTAAAGGGATATGGGGTGAAGCACGGAATGCACAGATCATGTACGTTTCCCTACATTCCACGTATCTGTTACCTAACCCTCGACACGTTAATCAAGAGTAACTACGGTAAGCACTTGAATACCCAGCGATTCTGCCATCATATACGTCGTTCCCGTAGGCCGAGAAATGGGACAGCTTAACACGGAACTGGTCCAGTATTCCATATCCTCGGCTGTGCGATGCTAATACCAGTCACCGACAGGACCGATCACTCCAAGATCCTGTCACAAATTCAACTTTTCCTCGTGGATGAGGTACTTTACGATATCATCCAGGATGGTTGATCCTCAGCGTTGACGCAGGTGCATATTCTGAACGAATCAAGAGGCAGCACTCTGGAAGTCATAGTCTCTCGCATGAAAGCGCGCGGTCCAGCGGTTAGATTCCTCCTCGTCTCGGCGACGGTACCTAACGTAGACGATATTGCGAGTTGGATTGGCAGCAACGACGGTGCGGATCGCCCGGCTACGATATTCCAGGTCAGCTCAATCGCATGCGACTTTACGTTAACTGATCATGGGAAGTTTGGCGAGGATTTTCGACCCTGCAGGCTGAGTAAAGTTGTCTACGGAATCCCAAAACCGAAAGGGCAGAACGATTTTGTCTATGCTCGCACCTTAGATCGCCGCCTCTTCTCTCTTCTGCAGCAACATTCTCAGAATAAGCCAATTTTGGTGTTTTGTCCCACAAGAAAAGGTGCTTCTACAGTCAGTCGTGAGGATGACAGAGAGGCTAACTGTATTTCGTGTATTCTATACGTAGGGACAGTGGCTACGGCAAAGCAATTGGCGACGGACTACGAAGCTGCGCTGAAAGGTCGGCAGCCTCTTCCATGGTCCCCTCCAACGCGGTATTTCACGATTCCAGGCTATCCCGCAGTCACTACTTAACTCATTTCAGGATCGATCTCATGTTTCATGATAAAGATCTTGCTTGTCGGTTAAATCTATCTTGCCGGTGTGCAGTGTGGCTGATGGAATTCATTAGTGCTTACTTCTATGGGCATAGCTGTTCACCACGCAGGTTTGAATTTGGATGACAGGAAAGCTGTAGAAGACTTGTATATCGCCAAAAAATTGCGGGTATTAGTTTCCACTTCTGTAGGTTCATTATGGTCTGTGTTGTTCGATGCTGATCTGTTACAGACTTTGGCTGTCGGCGTTAATCTGCGTACGTCGCCGGAGAGTTTACTGCTCGTTTCGTTCATACGCTACCTACAGCTGCCCACATGGTGGTCATAAAAGGAGTAAAGCTCTTTCAGAACGGAGAAACGCGCGAATACTCGGATTTGGAGATTCTGCAAATGATGGGTCGTGCTGTAAGTCTCTCGTCGCTGCGGTGGGCCGTGCTTACGTTAGTGTAACAGGGCCGACCACAATTTGGTGAGCATGTTGATCTGGCCTTCAGTACTCTGCTTATGCCGTCTCACTGGAGACGACGAGGGGATTGCAATGATTCTGTGTGAAGCAGAATTAGAAACCAAATATCGTGCTCTCGTGCATGGTACAACTACCATTGAAAGCAGCTTGCATAGAAATCTCGTAGAACACCTCAACTCTGAGATCTGCTTAAGGACCGTAACCGACCTCAAAAGCGCAAGAGACTGGTTGCGTCATTCGTTCTTATTTCGGCGCATCCAGAAAAATCCGCAACACTATAACATTGGCAAAGAAGAGAGCGAATCTTGGCAGGACAAAATAGATGCGATCGTGATGGAAAGCATCTATAACTTGCGTGATACACAACTAATCACGTACACAGCGGAAGATGGAACACTATGTTCCACAGAATACGGGGACATTATGAGCAAGGTGGGTTTTGTTAGTGAGTTTCTGCACCGCATGGACTCGGTGGTTCCCTAGTTCTATATTTGCCAGGCTACGGTGCGGAAGGCACTCTTTTGCGGCAACCTGACCTAATTGCTTTGACGAAGATGCACTCCATACTACAGCTCCCAGCCACGGCTACCATTCGTCAGATCGTAAGTTCGAGCGTGGTCCATTAAGTCCTGACTGTCTGACAATGATAGCTCGAAATGATGTCCTGTTCCAAAGAGTATTTGACTCATTCCAACCGTTATACAATCAAAATGACCGTGTGCGTAGGCTAGCTGACTTAAAGTTACGTAGCGGCGAAAGACAGGTACGTTATCAGGCTGTAAGCCCTCGATAATGTGAAACTCTCCCAAGATGTACGAAAAGATCCGTTGCCACAACGACGTGCGATTTCCAGTCCGAAAGGTCAGTGGGACCGGTGACAAAGTGTTCCTGCTAGTACAGGTAACTGTCTATATCATATTCTAACGAAGTATCACCGGCAACATCTACTCCAGGCCATTCTCGCAGGCCTACCACTAAACAGCCCAGAATTCAGAAATACGGAGGCACAACCTTACCTAGAAGCAATTACGATTTTTCGTCACTTTTCTCGCATTGTAACAGGTGAGTTGCACCGAGTAGCTTACGCAGCGACTGGAGAACCGCATCAGCCGTAGCGGAAGTCGCCATTGTTAAGCGTTGTGGCACGCAGGTCAAGCACGCATTAGAACTGTACTAAGCTCCGACCTCGAGTTGTATTGTTTCTCACTCATCAATTCAGCGCACGATGCCTCCACGCTAAAGCTTGGGAGGATCACCCTCTCGTCCTTAGGCAAATCGAGCATATAGGTGAAAAATCGTAGGTGTATATGCCGATGACTGCCCCTTATCTTACACCTTGTGCTTGTGCTTCAGTGCCAAGGTAGTTCATATCGGAAAGAGAAAAAGAAGCTCTGTTTAATCTGACGCCACGAGGTTCTTGCTGAACACGGTATCAGCTCGATCCAGAAACTTGCAGAAGTTCCCCCCTTTCGTATCGAAGAGGTGAGAGGTTAACAGCAGCAACTCTTGTCTACAGCTGACTTTAATAGCTCCTAAATCGGCGACCACCGTTCGGCTCCGAGGTGCTGGCAGCGGCAAAAGAGTTTCCCAGGTACTTCATCAACGTTAAGGAAACCAGGGCCTTTCCCAGCGATGGGAAGAATCCCGTAGAAGTGGAATTGTCAATCGAATGCGGTCTCCTCCCAGACTCCATGGTGTCGCACAAGGCCAAGGTGCCCAAAAGGACCGGCACGGAAATGACAACCCTTCTCACTCTCACGTCTGATCTGATATTCATCGATTTCCGTCGAATCGCGTGAGTAACGCATGCATACTTTCAATTAACTTTGGCCTCCCTTATGCGGCATACTAGGACAAAGGCTCTCGTGGAGAAGAAGGATTTTACCCTTACTGCATCCCTGACCAAGCCGAGTCAGACCATTAACATCAACATCTCATCGGTATCTTAGCTCGAAACGTCTCCATTGTGGAAAGTAATTCACCGATTTTCAGGAGAAATCGGCCGGGGTGACGGTGACGGCAACATTCAAGCCTCTCGTTGAGCATTCAAAGTATCCATTGGTGGATACGAGACCACTGACATCCGTTGTATGTCCAACTTACCATATAATAGTGGATCGAAAGTCTTCCTGATCCTGCCAGGAATTGGATATGCAGGGGCTCGAGAATTGTCCAGACTTGTGGGAAATGGTCATCAGCGACGACGACGTTCGCACTGCACCGTCAGCTAGTACCAATTTCAATGTCCCTAGTAGGTGGGCACTCCTCAGGAGGTATTCATCCCTGAAGTCGGCCTTTAGGTGATCAAACAAGTGTTGCAAGTCTTGTCCCTACTGCACAAACACAGCATTTGTCGAGTGCATGTGAAGGAATGAAAGGCAAAGGACATAGAATGCGACCAGACGGGAAATACGAGCGAGTTTTGCCTTGTGGCTCGCGAGGCTCTGTTTAACCTTCCATCCAGATGTAACCACACTTGCAAAGATAAGTTCAAGTGTCGACATTACTGGTGTGTTCCGCTGGTCAGCTTCTCCATTTACTGATCTGTTCGCCAGCTGTAAGGAGGGCCTTGCGGATCCTCCTCGTTCACATAGGAAGGATGCTCTGACCGAGCCGCCCCGCGATGAGAGAAAGGAGAGCATGAAGAGAAGTGCTTCAATTACTTTGTGCGATTCGTTTTCAGCCAGTGACTGATCAATGTCCCCGTGTAGACCATCGTAAAATAGCGCAGAGTTGCTTTACAGAACAAAATCTCGAAGAGCCGAGCCGTCAACGTAACGAGGCCTATTTGCAGTCCCGCATCCCGAAAAAAAATGCCGCAGAAGGAAAACGACGGTTCTTTCCGAATTTTGACCTCGAACTCACGTCTCTACGGTCGAATTCCCCTATTTGCGACTCAAGAGCTATAGAAGGCGATGATGATGAGCTAGAGTCCATTTCCGAGATATTGAACCGCGATAAATCTCGAAAGCCGGAGACAAACGACGCCGATGCTGTGATAAGCCAGGCGCACATCGATTTCCAACCACGCAAGTCTGGGCAAGAGGCTGGCATGATTGAAGTTGGGAAAGATAAACGCCCCAGGAAGACACCGTCTATTGAGAACGACGCGCCCGCGCGGAAGCACCGTAGGATAATAGAGTATCCACGAGAAGAGAAGGTAACATGGGCATTCTTCTGTTGATGAGGCTAATAGCTGCCATATTTCTAGTCGGCCTTTGCACCCCTCATCAACAAATCCCTCGAGTCTCACACTACACCACTCTTCTTTACTAGTTCGCCCGGTACCGGATATGCGGTCCCCAGCCAAGTCTCTGAGACTAGTTGCGATCGACCATCCACACCGGCTCAAGCTGCTGCATACGAAGAATTCTACCTCGACGATACCTGCTTTGATGACTTCTCTACCTCCGCCTGGGAAACCTTCAGTGACTATTCCCGAGCTACGGACGCATCAAAAGAACATCTGGGTCATCCGACTCCGCAGAGAGGACGCAGGAGTCCAAGGAAAGAGAATGAGGCGAATTCGTACGCAAGTGTCGAACTGAATGCCGAATGCCAAATAAAAGAGCCGACGAATCCGCCTATGTTTGAACAGCTTCCAGTATCACGAATCTCGGGGTTTATAGCTCGGGCGATTCCTGACGGGTTCAAATCGAGAAACCTATCGCAAGAACGGTCTGACAACCGCAGTCGTAAGGAAAACTTGCCTGCTCCCTTACCATCCTCGTCGAGTGTTCAAACTCGCTCGGATGCAGACACGAACACGACAGACGATCCCCTTGCAGCGTTCAACTGTTGGTTAGCGAGTGGAGCAGTAGATATTGTCGAGTGAATAAGTGTAACCGAATGCATGATGCTCCCCTTCGGAAATATAGCACAACGGTCAAACCTCATCAGTTCATTGCCCACACGTGAGGCCGCCGCCGTGAATTCCCGTAGTGTGCGATTATGAATGGTGGATGGCGAGTCCCATCTAGGCTGCACCTTTCCCAGTCGATTCCCCCTCCTCCTTCTCAGGAACCCTGAACACCTTTAAAACGCCTCGAAACCTCTCGTCCCAACGAACACCCATTCCCGGTCTAACGATGTTCCATCCTTCCTCCTGTGCCCTCCATTTCGATTCTTTCGCCAACCGTTCTGCCCTCAGTTCTACCTCGCTCGCGGGTGGGTTCTTCTCTTCTTCCTTAGTCATCTCGCGTTCGCCTCGCGCGAGTTGTCGTGCAACCGTCAGCCGTGACGGTAAGGAGGAATAATAAGATTTACGCGCATCGGAAATAGACGAAAGAGGAGAGTGAGGTGCCAAGAACTTTTCTGACCACAACATGAAGTCGAGGTCGCCGCCTTGCACGGAATCCTGCGCCCCTGAAACCGCTCCACCCTCGGTACTGTTGTGTTCCTCTTGCGATGGAGCATCATCTGAACGCCAGGAAGTCGGACCTCTGAAATCACGGGTTTGACCTAACACCAAAGCATATGCGGCCTCGGCTCCAGCACGGACTCTTTCCCTTTCATTGAAGAAGGACCAAATCATATGAGGGATGTAGCGAAAGCCGATATGATTGGTAAATGGAACCAGGAGTAGGGGTGGTTGGGGTGGAAGAGTAGATGGCGGCGTGATACCTCCCACGAACGATTCGGAAGCGACGTCCGATACGGGCGAAGGTTTGGATAACCCGAGCGGAGGAAGTAGAGCTGCGTTGCGAGAGGGCGGGAGACGAGAGGAGGTCGGTATAGGCTCGACTTCAGAGTCGCCCACAACTCCAACAGGAGATTTACCCTCGTCAACTTCGTCGAAAGTACCATCCGCCGCCAACTCTTGTGCTAGCCGTTCCTCCCTGTCTACCTTCTCCAGTCCCCCAGTCCATCCTAGCACGAGGCCCTCCAGATACTCCTTAAGTGTGTGTCTCCCTACGAGAATAACACCCCCTTCCACTTCACGTGCGCGTTTCTGTGCTTCGTTGAGCTGGTTGGAAAGATTCAGAGGAGGAACGGGAGGTTGGTCAATGCCTAAATCAATACGACGTTGTTTGACCACGGACGCAGCAACGTGTCTTGTAAGGTCGCCCAGTTGACGAGTCGGGACGATATCATAGTCCACAGCTGCCGCTACCAATACTGGCTGTGAGGGGCAACAGCTAAATACCGAGATGTAGCTAAAACCAATGTGCGTGCCTACCTTGACATACTTCTTAAAAAACCGGATGGCCCTTTGGTAATCCTCGTCGCCGGGCCACTTCGCACCGTAGACGGTGACCTTTCTGGGTAATTCGGAGCTTTTCATCGGTTCCTCAGAGAAGTGTTTGACTCGGTCGATGTACGACGCACGAATCTTGCGGGCCTGGTGTCGATCATAAGTATAGTAGGAGAGGACTGACGAAGTGAGTGTGATGAAAATGAGCCAATTGCGTGACGGAAGACGCGGACGAGCAGACAGCCAGCTTTGAGGGATGCCCGTGTACTCGAGTGCAGCACGGATGCCAGATTTTGCAGCCGGCTTGTCCATTCCACTCCCGCTTGAGGTCAGTCTCGGGATTCGGAATACAACTTTTAGCACAGCCACCGCTTGGGTAATAAACATGGCACAACATTTGTGTATGGAGCCAACCTTGGCCTTGTCCATCATCTCACAGCTTAAAACTCGTCATGACGACTCTGGCTGCGCACGCTCGTTTCTGCGCTCGTTCCCCCTATTGTACTGACCAATGTTACAGTGCGCTTCCGCAACCCATTCACACGTCTACGGTAGTGGACGACGAGGAGTTTCAACAGCCGATTTCATCCCAAGCAATTGTTACGAGAACCCCAATACCGCCCTATGGTAGACGGAAGGGGTGGAAGCCTACTTCTCAAGAAGATTTTGGTGAGTTTCCTGCCGCGCCATAGTAGTGCGTCGTTGATTTGCCATGACTAGGTGATGGAGGCGCCTACCCCGAATGCCATATCGCGCAGTATCCACTAAACCTCGGAAAGAAGAAGGTAAGCATGTCTGCTTTACACTTGTTCACGTCCTTGCTAATCAAAATCCGCGTTACTACAGACACAGGCTGGGAATACTCTTGCTCTCCAGGTTGACTCCGAGGGTAATGTTCGCTACGATGCTATTGCCCACCAGGGCCAGCGGCAGGGCAAAATTGTGCAATCCCAATTCAAAGACCTGGTCCCTTTAGCACATAGAAAAGACCTTGATGAGAGCCAGCGCGAATTGGACCGACCATCCGAAGAAGAGGTTCAGGCTACCACAGAAAGGACAAGACAGGCACTGGAGAAGCTAGTAACTGGCAAAATCAAAGTCGCTCAACCCAAGAACGTACCAGATGTCAACGGGAAGACGTCGTATGTCCGATATACTCCTGGTCAACAGGGCGGCGGGGACGGGCTGAAGCAACGAATCATAAAGATGACAGAGGTGGCGGAGGACCCATTGGAACCACCGCGGTTCAAGCACAAGAAGATACCCCGAGGTCCACCAAGTCCTCCGCCCCCCGTCCTAAGAAGCCCACCCAGAAAGGCTACCGCCGCAGAGCAAAAAGAGTGGATGATTCCTCCTTGTATATCGAACTGGAAGAACAACAAGGGTTACACCATCCCTTTGGATAAACGTCTTGCAGCAGATGGCCGGGGCCTTCAGGACGTAAGTTCTCCAGTTTTCTTGATTCTGATGCCAGTCTAATTGTGATAAAAGGTACACATCAACGACGGTTTTGCCAAGTTCTCAGAGGCCCTCTACATTGCAGATAGGCACGCTCGTGAGGAGGTTCGTCAGCGTGCGCTCATGCAACAAAAACTGGCGCAGAAAGAGAAAGAAGCAAAGGAGGAGAACTTACGGCTGCTGGCACAGCGTGCTCGAGAAGAACGCAGCGGCGTATCACAAGCAGTTCCTTCACGACCAACAGCGGAGTCGCGTGCTGCTGTTACCACCGCTTTAGGTGGTTATGGCAGCGAGTCTGGGACTGAAGAAGAAGATGAGGACGACGAAGAGGCAGCTAAGCTTAGGGATACCCTACGAGCCGATAAGCGTCGCGAGCGAGAACGAGAGATGCGCATGTCAAATATGGGTGCGGAACAGCGCGCGAAAATGCTCGCACGGCAACAGAACCGTGACATATCTGAGAAGGTTGCTCTTGGGTTGGCGAAGCCAACGATATCGAAGGAAAGCATGTTGGATTCTAGACTTTTCAACAGGGAGAGTCTGAACAATTCGTTTGGCGACGATGACGGCTATGCTCTATATGACCGACCGTTGTTCCACGGGTCGACCGCAGCTGCTGCAATATACAAGGCAAGGGGAAACATTGGGCCGGAAGGCGGCACCGAGGAGGCATTCGGTGGTGGAACGGAAGAAGGTATAGGGAAAGCTCTTGATAATGACCGCTTTGGTCTTGGTAGACCGCGGGTGGGCTTTGAGGGTGCGAATGAGCAAGAGGTCAGGGAGGGGCCGGTGCAGTTCGAGAAGGACAAGGACTCTGGCGATGTTTTTGGACTGGACAAGTTCCTGGACGAGGCCAAGGGTGGACGGAAGCGGGGGCTTGACACGGATGTCGCAGGCTCTAGGAAGAGATTACAGCTTGAGAAATCCGATGATACGTAGTGTGTTTTGTAACTTTATTAATCTTGTGTAATACGGTATGTACATCGAACTCGTGATTGGCCGGAGTTGCCCTGCTATTGTTTCACGCTTCCGACACTCGTCCCTTGTGCTTTTTCGTGTCCATCTTCCTCCCCGTCGACGGCGACCTGCAACTGACTTAATTGCCGTTCGCAGCATCGCCCACGCTCTTTCACTGACACACTCGTTGTCCACCCGTATATAACCGTTTTTCCATTCCATTCGGGTACCCTCGTCCCAGTGGCGACACTCGTACCTTGGTACATAAATGCATAACGTTGAGCGCGTCCGCCACCCCAAGCGTCTGGGTCACGTTCAAGGCTGGTCGGGACCAACTAACCTCGTCCTCGCTAATAAAAATGCAGCAACAACGTCAACCTCGCACACGTCGACCGTGACCACTAGCGAGACCTCCACAACTTCTGCGAAACAGGCCACGAGCACCTCTACTCAGGTCGTGTCCACATCGAGCTCGATATCATCTGTTTCCAGTGCGACAACTTCCACCATACCCACACTTTCTACTGTTGGGATAATTTCGACGTCGCCTACGTTGCAATCCACCAGCCCGCAGACTGCAACCACCCTCACCAACTCTCCTCCACCGCCACCGCCACCGCCACCCGCCACGTCAAATTCTTCCCAGCAGTTAACTGATTCCCCTCCTGGAGGGATATCTGCTGGTGCGACGGTTGGCATCGTTGTTGCTGGTATTATCGCGGCTGTTGCACTCCTTGCGTTTTGTGTGCGGAAAACCTACCTTCGCCGCCGAGAGCGTAGAAGGGCTTCATTGTCTGGCATTTATGGTTTTGGAGCCGCGAACGAATCATCCAAGTCTCCCCATGGCGTTCCTCAGCTCAGTGAAAAGACCTTTGGCAGCGGCACACAAGATCTATCCTCCACGTTACGATTGGGAGCTGGTGGTCGGACTGCGTACGCCCCCCGTTCTGATCCCTCGGTCTTCCAACAGAATCCAGGGGTTTCACCATCTGCCCATTCATTTCCCGCACCACCACCAGCTTCCTACAATAATCCTATACTTCTTAGCCCACCCGACAGTACACGCAAGGCTGCGGCTCTAACAGCAGCCCGGGCAGCCGCGCTGTCAGGCAGTGGCCCAAATGCACTTGTGTATTCGGCTACCACTCAACCAGAGCTTCCGGTTGCAGTAATCAGATGCACCTTCGTCCCTACGCTTCCGGACGAGCTTTCGATCACAACGGGCGAATTGGTCCGCGTGGTTGACCGATTTGACGACGGCTGGGCCTTGTGTGAAAATGGAAGAGGAGAACGGGGCATGATCCCACAGGAATGCCTGACAGAGACCACCACCGACTCAGCCATGGGTGACACTGATTGGAGGAACGCCACGAGGATGAGTAGCTTGAATCCCCACGAAAGGCGATTCTGAGTGAAGGCCAGACTCTCCCTGTGAGTATGTTCGAGTTTGGTCGTTTCGCTGCTCACATTTTGATAGCCACATGTCACTATCGCGAGTTCATACCCGGCCGTCTGTCCCCAACATACCCGGGCACTAAGCTCACCCGCCTTTTTTTCTTGCTAAGTTATATCTCCCCTCTTGTTCTGTGGTGTTGGACAATTTGATGGCGATGTATCCATGCTGTGCTACTGTCTGTTAACTTGTTACTTGGGAATTTTCCGAGGAGGTAGATTTACTATATTCTGGCTCAGGCAGCAGGTCTTGTAGAACATCGATACCGCTCGTTTCATTGTTGGCTTCTTGTAATGAAAGTTGACATGGACCGAGATCGAGTGCTCAGTAGAATGTTCTGGAGGCTCTGATGTCCTGAAGTTAAACAGCATCCACCGCGGCGCACGCGATCCTCTAAAAATCTATATATCTTGGATTGGCTATCAACCTATTCTATCATAGAAGGCGACCATGTCGATGCCCGCTTCCACCGCGAATTGGCACTGGAAGAATAAAGACGTAACATCGTGGGCAAGAGCTTGGTTCGAGCGTGAGCTCACGACCATATCTATTGATGGTGAAGGCTCAGAGAACGTCTCCATTACCTCCGTTCGGGATGTGGAAGGTGACGTAGAGCTCGGCCAGCGCAAGTCCAAGTAGGTCCCAGGATCAGATCGTCCAGATAATTCCACAGGTGGTTCTGACGATGGCTCTGCCGTTTAGACTGATCACAATTTATGACTGCAAGGTTCAGCTTGAATGGTCTGGCACGGCCAGCGATGGAACTTCGGTCTCGGGCAAGCTCACTATCCCTGAAGTTTCGCACGAAATTACCGTGGACCGCTTGTCCGACTACACCGTACGTGACAATCGCAGTGTGCATCTGGCTAACCTGATCATACTCGTAGTATGAGTGGTCACTGAAAACGGATTCCAGCCCTGCTGTGGATGCGCTCTATGCCTTTGCAAAAGCACGTATACCTCCTGCACTTGAGGCCAAGTTTGCAGAATTCCCTGTTGTTATGATTGACACACACGGCAAAGACCTCACCATCAGTGCTGAACCCAGCCGGACAGGTACTCCTGTCAGTACCCAGGCGGTACCTGCGCCGGTCACCAACGCTGGCACTGCTACTTCGGCGGTTTCTAAGCCTGCGCCGGCTAAGAAAGTGGCAGTGAATACATCGGAGATAATCAAAGAAGCGGTGTTCATGGCTGCAGCAGATGATCTCTATTCGTTGCTGACGGACGAGAGCCGCATTCCGTCTTGGACGCGTTCTGGAGCGCAGGTTGGTGGTTGTTTTGTTCGCTGTGGTTCATGAACTGGTGTAAGCGATACTTTCACAGTCGGTTCCTCAGCCTGGCTCGTCATATTCGCTCTTCGAAGGCAGTGTTAGGGGGAAATATGTCTCCCTTGTTCCGGGAAAGGAAATCAAACAGACGTGGTCGCTGCAAAGCCCCGTTTGGCCGCCAGGTCGTTATTGTTGCTGTCTTCTCTTGGACTTTTTTCGTCTGAAGCACTTGCAGAACACGAAGCCACACTCACCATTACGTTGAACCAGTCTTCCGATTCGACGACGGTGATTTTTACTTTGGAAGGAGTGCCAAAAGGTTTGGAGGACGAGGTTGGACGCAATTTGGAGGGCTACTAGTGAGTGCTCTGATCGGTTGCGTCACGGGACCAGTGTCTGAGCAAGCTTTCACCAGTATCCATGGTTTGAAATCGATCGGGTATGTACAACCAAACGTTTGTCCCTCCTCGCCTCCGTACGCCGCATGCTATGGCTTGACGAATGGCTCCTGTCGTGAAATGCTGCGAGGACAACCACAATCTTCATTTTTCTAGCTCACGTTTTTCTTTGTACTGACCATACATACAGGTTAGGCGCCATTCTTTAATAGATCTATAGGCATGGGGTGATTGGGGGTCCCTGTCTGAGTGGGTGTAGAGTAGTACTTGTCACGTGACCGTGTAGGAGGACCCCGGATGTACCCAACACAAACAAATTTGGCGTCGAGTTTTGCATTGCTCGTTTGCACGCTCTGTTCTGCCCAGCTTCCTGGAAAAAAAGACTGGCCAGTGTTTAACATGACTGCCGCTACTGTCGAGGAGATTCGTGCGACGGCCTATGTCGGTTTCGACTCCATCACCTCGCAGATTGAGCACAAGCTCTTGAAGCGTGGCTTCCAGTTCAACGTGATCGTCGTTGGTGCGTAGTGCGGGTTGGATGTCAGCGCGCATCGGCGTGGTTGACGTGGCATACGGAATCATTTGCATTCTAGGACAAACCGGTCTTGGGAAGTCGACGCTCATCAACACCATATTCGCGTCGCATTTGATCGACTCTAAAGGTCGTTTGGAGGCGGATGAGCCTGTCAGACAAACCACGGAGATTCAGGCCGTCTCGCATGGTGCGTCCTGTTTTGTACCCCGCCTTTCTTGCCCTTATACACGTAACAACAGTCATCGTCGAGAACGGTGTCAAGCTCCGACTAAACATCGTCGACACCCCGGGTTACGGTGACCAGATTAACAACGAGAACTGGTATGTAGCGTATTCCTCGTCCGTGTGCGTCTCATCGAAGGTGTTGTTCAGTTGGGACCCGATTGTTAAATATATCAAAGACCAACACAGCGCATATCTGCGCAAAGAGCTGACGGCCATGCGCGACCGTCACATTCAGGACACGCGCATCCACTGTTGCCTGTACTTCATCAGTCCTACCGGGCACTCTCTTCGTGCGATCGATGTCATCGTGATGAAGAAGTTGAGTGAAGTTGTCAACGTCGTGCCGGTCATCGCGAAGGCAGACAGTTTGACGCTCGAAGAAAGAGAAGCGTTCAAACAAAAGGTGCGTCGCCTCCACGAAAAAAAAGGGATGACACTGACTAACGGATGAAAGATCCGCGCTGAGCTTGTATATCACAACATTCGCTTGTACCCCTTCGACACTGATGAAACCGACGAGGAAGAGATTCAACTGAACGAGACAATCCGGGTGTGTGTGATTGCAGCCAATTTTGGTTCTCTTCATGACGAGTGTTGCAGGACATCATTCCATTTGCCGTCGTTGGCTCTGAGCGCAATGTGATAATTGACGGCAAGTCTGTCCGGGGTCGCAAGAACCGGTGGGGTGTGGTGAACGTCGAAGACGAAAACCACTGTGAATTCGTTCAGCTCAGAAACTTTCTGACGAGGTTGGTCATCGGGATTCGGAGTGTTGATTGCTTGTGATTGAACGCCCTTTCCAATAGGACACACCTGCAGGACCTTATTGAAACGACTGCGCAGATCCACTATGAGGCGTTCCGTTCGAAGCAATTACTTGCGCTCAAGGAGGGCGTGCAGCAGAGGCCAGCGACCAATCAGTGAGAGAGAGGACGTGTGGGTCAATTGACTGTTTTTTTTTTCCCGTTCCTTTCGCAGAGAGGCAGCTATACCCATCTAGTACCATTCCTTACGCGCTCGTTTACTAGTCCCTCGATATTCTACTACTATAGCATGTTTCACCTCCGTTCTTTTTGATGCATCGAGAAAAAAAAAGTTGCCGTGACAAGTGCAACCGAGATGATCGGGCGGTGCGAGTCCGACGGACCCCGGAGGGAACGACTGACACAGGCGTGGTAAGGTTCTCGGCATTGGAGAGACATGAACGCATGATGCATCATCATTTACGACTCATCTTGTGCTTATATAGCCATCGGCACTGTCCCTCAGGCTGGGTCACAAAGCAGCTCTCGGCGCCTCAGCGCTTCAGCCCTCGACGCTTGCTCCAATGCTCTAGCTAGCTGTCGTCATCCTAACCATCGGGTCATCACCATGCTCACCATACCCCCGTCGTGGGCCACGCGCTGGGAGAAACTCCGCAATATCAAGCTCGAGTCTCTTTTCGCCCGCAACCGTGGTCGAGGTACCCCCCGCACCATCTATGTCAACCAGGATGTCCCCAACTCCTACTTGGACGCCAAAGGTCGTCCAAAGAAAGAGTACGTTCACTGCACGAACCAAGTCATCACTTCAAAGTACACTATCATCACCTTCCTCCCTCGCAATCTGCTGGAACAGTTCAGACGCATCGCAAATATGTGCGTGCGCTTATATCCCGTCCTTAACATCTGACTCGATTTCCCACTTTCCAGCTTCTTCGCTTTCATTGCTATCCTTCAGTTTTTCCCTCAATTCGCAACTATCTCACCGGGCCTCGTCATCCTTCCTCTTCTTATCGTCCTTGGCATCACAGCCATTAAAGATGGCTATGAGGATATCAAACGCCACCAGTCAGACCGTCACGTCAATCATTCTCGCGTGCGCGTATTGACCGGTGGTGGGTGGACTAATCCTAACTTCACTGGAGGCAAGAGCCGTACGTTTGTCAGGGGCATTGTCTCAAAGGCCCGCTCGAAACGTCCGAGGATCCACAACATGGATGTCGAAATTGGCCCACCTACCGATGCAGATCCCGATACGGACGTTGAATTAGACGAGGGAATCTCAATACCGAAAGGAAAACACGAGCAGCATCTCTTCAGTGGGGACCACGAGGTCGTCCGTGCGCACTGGAAGAAGACCTTATGGGAAGATGTCCGCGTGGGTGACTTTGTCAAGATCATAAACAACGAACCCATACCCGCGGACATCTTGATATGCGCTACGTCCGAGGAAGATAATGTGGCTTATGTCGAGACAAAGAACCTTGACGGGGAAACAAACCTCAAGTCTCGGAATGCCTCCCCAGTGCTTGCTGATTTACGCACAGCTGCTGACTGCGCTGATAAACTCAATGCCTTTCACGTCGATTGTGAACGCCCGGATACCAACATGTACAAGCTCGATGCAACTTTATCTCGCGGCAGTGACAGGTCTCCTGTTGACTTGCAGATGGTTCTCCTTCGCGGCACCGTCCTTCGAAATACGGACTGGGTTATCGGCGTCGTCCTATTCACGGGAGAAGACACCAAGATAGTCCAAAATTCCGGCGGAACTCCAAGTAAAAGGAGCAGAGTGGAACGCCAAACGAATCCACAAGTGTAGGTTTTCTTTTTGTATCACGCCCGTGGTGCGCCTCTCAAAACGATTTCAGTTTCATAAACCTTGCAATCCTTGCCGCCATGGCTACAGTCTGTGGTATTGCTGACTACAAAATCGAGTCTCGACTATATCCAGAAGGCGCTCCTTGGCTTTACGGTGATAACACGTCCGGAGACAATCCGGGGATTAATGGTTTTATTACATGGGCATTTGCATTGATCACGTCGGTCTCCTCCATGTACTACTCTGATATGGTACTGACTTTCGTGATCCACAGTTTCCAGAATATTGTGCCGATATCATTATACATCTCTGTAGAGGGCGTAAAGACATGTCAAGCGTTGTTCATATACTTCGACTACGAGATGGTCGACAAGAAGACGGGACAGCCCACGCTAGCAAGGAGCTACAACCTGTCCGATGACCTTGGGCAGATCGAGTACATCTTCTCTGACAAAACCGGGACGCTTACAGAGGCAAGCTCTCTTCTTTATACTCACACTGACATGCTCACGACCGTTGTAGAACTCGATGCTTTTCAGGGAATGCTCCATAGGAGGGGTAGTTTACTACGGTGACCACGAGAGCGAGCCAGATCTTGAAGCGCAACAAACGAGAGATGATAATAATGGAGCCAGCACTCCCCCCGTAACAGGAGTCAAGTTGTCTAGTGGCGTTCCTGAGCATTTCAAGGACAAACAACTCTCACAGGACCTTGCAAGTGCTATCGATGCAGAGCCCAGCTCCGACAATGCCGCACACGCACGTTCGCTTAATGGCTTTTTCTCTGTGCTTGCGTTATGCCACACTGTTTTGGCAGCCGTTGATCCTGGCACTGGAGCCATCGAGTACAAGGCCCAGTCGCCCGATGAAGCGGCTCTCGTCCAAGCAGCTGCTGACATGGGCTTCATCTTCTGCGGTCGAGACAAGGAGGTACTGAAGCTCAGAACTCCCTTTTCGACGGAAATGGAACGCTACGAGCTACTCAACATCCTGGAATTCACAAGCGTTCGTAAACGAATGAGCGTCATCGTGCGCAAATTGGACGAAGCAGATCCTCGGTTGTTCTTGTTGACGAAAGGAGCGGACAGCGTCATTTTTGAGAGGTTAAAGGCGGGCGGGGATGAACTTAAACAAGCAACCGAACAACACCTGGATGCTTTTGCAGCTGCAGGGCTGCGCACCCTAACATTGGCCTACAAAGTTATACCAGGTATATACAACGTTATTCTCGACGCTGAACGTATGTTTACGGGTGCACGGTGCAGATGATGAGTACGAGGCTTGGAGGGAACAATATCAACATGCGGCTACTTCGCTGGAAGATCGTGGTAGCAAGGTTGAGGCGGTTTATGACGAGATCGAGCAGGAGCTTCGTCTACTCGGTGCAACAGCAATTGAAGACCGCCTTCAGGATGGCGTTCCGGAAACAATCGCTGACCTGAAACTGGCTGGTATCAAAATATGGGTGGCTACTGGAGACAAACTGGAGACAGCCATAGGTATTTGCCTTACTTATCGGTTGGCTTGGACTTCCGCTGATGCTGTTACGGTTACGAAGCTATTGGTCATAGCACGAATCTTATCGCTGATGATTCTAACATCATAGTCATACGTGGTGGTGATTGGGGACGATCGGTCTCTGAACAGTTGATTCAAGCTCTCGAAGATTACTTTCCTGACAGCGGTGTGCTAAAAGACGACTTCGTGCGTCTGGGAACATCCGAGTATCAAGAATCTCAAGCACCCTATGCTATGCGTCGTCTGAGCACGGGGGTGACATCGCTTGTGGGCGAAGACAATGGTCGACGGCCAGGGGGCTACGTCCTGGTTATCGATGGTGCCGCGCTAGGACAAGTGAGTCGCTCACGAACATAGACCTGTTTACGCTGAATCTTTGATGTAGGCGTTCTCGGATGATCAACACAAAAAACTCCTACTGAGCCTCGGAACACAATGTGAAGGTGTTATATGCTGTCGTGTATCACCACTCCAGAAAGCGCTTGTTGTGAAACTCGTGAAGGACGGGTTGCACACAATGACTCTGGCCATTGGCGATGGAGCTAACGACGTTAGCATGATCCAGGTACTATCGAATCCTTGTCTTCGCTGAAGGTCATGTAAATGTTATTACAGGCAGCTGATGTTGGGGTTGGCATTCGGGGTGAAGAGGGTCTTCAGGCTGTCAACTCTTCGGACTATGCCATTGCTCAGGTACGACGGCTGATTTTGTCGAAAAAGCAATCATCATCTTTTGTTTTAGTTCCGGTTTCTGAAGAAGCTCCTCCTTGTTCACGGGCACTGGTCATACGCGCGCAACGGAACAATGTGAGTGTTGTCCACGCCTACTGTGACCAGCTCATCTTTCGTCCAGGATTCTCAACTTTTTCTACAAGAATATAGTATGCATTGGAGTCCTCTGGTGGTTCCAGATACATTGTGGGTGGAGTTCTGCATAGTGAGGGTCCAATTTCGCGTTTTGTGTGTGGTGTTGGCTAAATGTCGACAGCGCTTTTGACTATACCTACCTCCTTTTCTGGAATTCGTTCTGGACAATCGCCCCGGTGCTGGGTATTGGTTTGTTTGACCGCATCGTTGGTAAGTAAGCTCCACCTTCCTGGTTCTATAGACTGACGCTCTTTTAGACGCTGACATTCTCATGGCATTTCCGGAACTCTACCGCTACGGCCGCGAGCAAACGTGGTTCACTATGAAATCTTTCTGCGGGTATATGCTGGATGGAGTCATACAGGTAGGTCAATGCTGGGAAGGTTTATGTTTGGCTCTGACCGTCTGCTCAGTCTGTTCCGCTGTATTTTCTGATCACGTATGCATACTTCACAACAACAGCTCGGAGTGATGGGTATGATATCGCCTTGTATGAGTACTCAACGGTATGGCATACTCGGCACCTATTATGCATCAATCATTCACTTCTGCTACAGACCATGGTGTTCGCCAGCGCTACTGTTGCTTGTCTTTACAATGGCCTCAACACCAACGTTTGGACAGTATGGGTCTTCGTCGCAGTCTTCATTGGCATAGTGCTATTGTGGTTGTTCACTGTAAGAAAAATCCAAAATCCTGCGCCTGGTAGTTCTGATAACGGGTGTAGGTGGTATATAACTCAATTAGTCCCGGCTGGTTTGTGACCGACGTCTACGGCAACAACCACTTCCTCTTCAGGTCTGCGTACTTTTGGTTATGCCTTCCCCTGACCATCGCTATTCCCCTACTACCTCGATACCTATACCGTGCTTGGCAATTGGGCTATGCTCCAGGGGATTTGGAGATATTGCGTTATATTAGGAAAAAGCACCCCGAGCTCGACATAGCGAAGGCATGTCGCCTGCCTCCGCGTGACCAACAGTCAAGGACCTCGTCGAGACAGAGGCCGTCTTCACGGACATCACGGCCATTATCACTCGCATCGACCATTGGCGGTACGCCGGGAGATCGTAGTGTGGACCACGCTTCCACGGACCACTCAAGACCGCAAGAATTTCGGCGGGCGAGTCGCACTGACATGTCTACTGGTGTGCGCTCGGTAGACCGTGGCTTTGACTTTGCTACAGAAGAAGGTGGTGTTGCCATGCGGCGGATACAGACCGACCTGTCGGAACGTTGGCAGAGTAATCGCCACTTACCTCTCGCGGAGACACAACCATCGGTGAAGAAGAAATCATCGATGCGTATCTTCTCGTCCTTGCGGCGAAAGAAACCTCCTACTCCCAACAGAGATTCATAACCATTGAGACCTTTACCCAGATACACTATTGCATGGTTTCCTTTTTTGTTGCTCGCATGACCCGGTATTACGGTTACTAATTGCATCACCCCCACTATTTATCCCCTTTGTTTCTTGTGTGACATCCGTTTACAAGCCACGCATTCCAGCTCCTAGGGTAGCTTGTCACAACCCTATAATTTACAATCACGATTACAAGACGAGGTCCATGACACTGTACAGTAAATGTGCACGGTAACTTAAAATCAAACGTCATGAATCTTCAATCTTTTTGTAGGAGGTGAATTGGCTTCCCCACGATTGGTGAATGAAGCGTAGTTGGGATCTAGTGCGCTGGGCTGCTGGTGTTCCGTGTCGCGAAGCTCGGCAACAACCGAAGTCGAGTCGGATTCTACTGTGTGAAATCGACGGAAATTGCAAGTCAATCGGGGGACCATTGGTGGGATGTCGGCCTCTCCCTCGTCTTGTGAGTTCTGGTAATCGACGGCTGTTGCCGGCTTCGAGTTGGCGTGTCTTCTCGCCCTGGTACTACGGCTCTTCAGGGGAGCATGATCTTTCTCCACTACACGACAAATCTCTACGGGTACTTGAGCCCTGAGCAGTACATCAATCCAAACCTTGTGCAGCCACATTCAGCACTACTCTAGACGTGGAAAAACTGCGCTTGCCTTCTGATTTTCTCGCAAAGTGTCACCAGGCCCTTTCACTTCCACGAATTTGCACAAACGATGCTCCGCATTCCAGAGAAATAGGTCTGGTCCACCAGACTGTCGTGCAGCGTAATCTTCGCAGAGTACGCGACACATCACAGATAAAGCATCCCCTCCAATACACTGTTCGATGGTCAGCCACCGAGATATTGCCAAGGACACTGTACGAACCGTCACTATGTCTAACACATCTTCACTACTGACCAGGTCCCACTGAACACCCACACACCATGTTTCGCTCGTTCTGTGCATGGCGTCAACTCGTTGAATGATGTTGACAGCATTCCCATCCTTGATTTCGGATAGTCGTTTCTCTATGAGCCCCTGTCGAGAGTAAAAGAATGAATCTTCCGCGATGTCTAGGGGTGCAGCCTGATAAGGTGTTTCGAACGCCCCAGGAACAGGAGCGAAGATTATGTCCCAAAACAGGAGGCCAAAAATCAAAGTGATCATTCGTGTCTCGCAATGTACACTGGATTGGGGACATGAGTCTACTATAACGACGAACGGAGTCACGAACCCTTTGAACCCTTGTTCTGCATATCGTTGGAGCGCGAGCGCCTCGACGGTGACCTCGCCGTTACGACCTTCCCATCTTGACTTTCCACTTCGTTCTTCCCTCTGAATCGACGCTCGGTATCAGTACTACATTGGAAGAAATGCGAGTGTCTGCCCTACAGAAGATCCGGGTGCAGACAACAGCGCCGTAACTCCACTTGATTTGTTAGTTGCTGGCGTTGCAATCCCTTTGAAGTATTGCGCGAGATCGCGATTTAGCCTCGGTGGAGTATCGCGGTTCTTGCCAGTCCTATCAGGTACCACGTCGGCAGTCTGGTCCCGAATTCGGGTAGCTTCGAAGATAACTTCCTCCGCACTTTCGAGTCTCACATTGAAGGCAAACCGATCCCCCGGAGGGAGCTCCAAGAAAACTTCCAGCCTCCGCAAACGACGTTGAAGCTTCGGTCGGTAAACTTGAAGCGATAGATAAATGATTCGGTCTTATAACTGGGCAACTCACCTAAATGAGTGTCGGGATCTTCCAATGCGTCGACCACAGCAGTCAAAGCACGCTGTGCAGTTTCTCGACTCTTCGGAAAGTGGGCGGACAGGATCAATGCTCTCCTTTCATGCCAACCTCCACGCCGTCCCCGATGCCACCGCCTTTGTGCCAATAAGGACTCTAACACCTCAAGTTCCCTCTGATATTCCCCAAGGGTACCAAGGGCACACGACCCTTTGCAAACTATCCGTGTGAAGACATGTCCTTGACACAAGATCGACGTCTATGTCAATGAAGCTAACCAATACCGAGAATGGTTCATCCATACCACTTTCAAAGCGCTGTAAGCCGTAACTCCTCGGTTCTTCAGTCTTGGTCCTCAGGGTGTCTTGCCAACGTGGGTAAACTTTTTCAAATATTTCTTTCACTAGACGTGCCCTCTGTAGTCGAGCTCTTTCAGGAATCCTTTCCAAGGCCGAATCTTCGTCCACCAATGCTGCGAAATCTCTCTTCTTTACATTACTTTTGACACCCTCAGATGCCTTTGGAGTCTGCGAACGCGACGGTAGACGTGTCTGACTGCCAGGAAGTACTCGACCGCCGAGGATAGCATCAACCTGCCCTTCAAGGATGAGAGCCTCCTCGTATTCAAGCAGTGCTTCGCGCGTCTTCCAGATGTCTTTCGAGCGGGCACATTCGTAGCCGGAGTAAGCCCGCTTTTTGAAGCAGGGTAGCAGAGCCGTAACAAGAAGATCCGGGCTATATTGCGTGCTGCGCAAACCGATATGAGTCAATAGACGAGAGGGATTAATGACTGAAATTCACAGGCGGAAAAAAACCAAATTGGCTCGTTGAACGAGGTCATAGAAAGTGCTGTTGATTCTCACACATTTCACTTGAAGACCATAAATAAATCTCACGGGAGCAATTATGCCGCTCACCAAGGATGCGAAGGACCATCGTTCGGAGTCGCTGCAGTTGAGATTCCATTTTCGGTTTTACAAAGGGAAGTGTAGTTCGTGGCAACGCAGTAGACTTCATACCATGGCTCCCGTTGGGTGCCGTCACCGATGTAAGCGTCGATTGTGAAGAAGCGGTGAGAAGCAGACTCGCGATGAGCTCCTGCTTCTGGATAGCATGTCCAACCAAGGTCTTCTCGAAGGTGTTTAGAGGCTCTCATACCTTTCCATTTGGCTTCAGCTGCAACTGTCTTGCGATAAGTCTGAGCTCATCGGCCTTAAGGCAATCCAGGAGAGCCTCCAAATCCATCTGATCCTCATCTTCAGCCAGAACGATGGATTTAGCGACAGGTACCTCGTCCCGTTCAGAATGTTGTGAAGTACACCTGCCGTCGTAACCCGATGTCGACACCATGAATTCATCATGTTCTTCCTCCAACGTTAGATCGATAATTTCGCGTCTTAAACTCGTGTCTTGTATTCCATTCGGCGGACGAAGATGATTCTGGCAGATCTCATCCACAGCAGCAACTATAGCCTCGCATCCACCCAATTCACGCTGGTACTTCAGGCTATCTAAACGATGCCACGCATCTTGTTTTCTAAGCAGTAGTCTGACCATTAGAAAGCGTGCGTTATCTAGCATGACGTGAGTTAATACTTTGTACATCAGAGAATCTACCCACAAGATAGGTTAGCAAATTTATCGAAGAAGAGGATTTCCTTCTCATCAAACAAATGCGGATTCATGTTGAAGAACGGTATTAAGCATGTCTGTAAGTCACTCATCAACGTTGGAGTTCATAGAATCAGTATCCCCTGACCTTCAAAAACTTGTACATATATGCTGATGTGCGGACCGCGCGCCGGTAGTTCTTCTTCGACCTCGGCCAACGTAGATGATCCTGGTAGAGATAGACACGAGAATAGATCTGCAGTCTTCGATACTGACATTCTCCATCCAAGCATCCCCGCCTGGAAACACAAGACCGCTGACTTGGCCGTAAGTCATGCGCGGGTCCTCGCGTGAACTGACGTAGGACTGCAACGGTCGACTGATACGCGGGTCACATGTCACACGATGTCACGTGCAGGTGTGACGAACCGCGTTCCCATTACATAATCGCAGGGGTGTACACTGATAATATCGGCTATGTCTCAAAGTCCTCTCCGCAAGCCTTTCATTTTCCTCCTTCAGTCGCTTGTTCTCTTCCCTGAGCTGCTTAGCCTCTCCCTCCCACCTTTCGATAGCCTCCTTGAGTTCTTGCCGCCATCCTCGCCCCATCCGCACAAGATCCAAGTGAATACCCATCATCTCGGCCTTCGTTTCACGCTGGAAGTCGTACATCACATCCCTAACAATAGATCGGAGAAAATCTTGAGCACTTGAGTTCACACTCAAATTCGCATCTGGTTGTGCTTGCGTACGTGGTGGGGAAGTCCATCGACGCGCAGTCGTGGGGCCGCGAGGGGATACCTGCAGGGCAAGCTCATTGCTCCATTCCCGACTGCCATGAGCCGTCGAGGGGGCGGCATAGCTGTTACCATCCCTCTCTGATTCCTCGTGATGTGATAATGGATCCTGCCTCCTATCACTCTCTTTTCGCGTTCCCTTGACCCAGGCATCAATCTTGGGGGATCGAAGATCAAATACTCCTTGCGCTATGTCCGCTCCGGTCGTGACTATGTTTTCCTCCTTCGGGAGACTCTCGTGTGAGACTGGTGGCTGCTGGAGCACTGAGAAAGGAAATTCTGGCTGTGTTTCCTGGCCACTGTAACCAACGTCATGCACTGGATGACCTTGTGTTGTTAGTTCGGTAGGCTCAATCTGACAGGTAAGGGATGTCTTCCGGCTTCCACACGTGAGCTCTGTTGCCTGCGAAGACAGTCGACGACCGCTGGAAGAAATACGAGTCTCCTCCTTAGGATGACCGCTTACCGACGGCAAGTGGGGGGACGTAGATGCCGGCGGCGGTGGGCCCTTCCCTAGGTTTCTGGATTTTTGGCTTTCCATTGAGCTCCAAGTCAAACCGAGCTGAGGTTTGATCTTTGCTTTAAAGTTCCCGGTGCGATGATTACTATGAGATTTAGGGGATTCCGACGCTGCGAAACAATGAGCAGCTACCCTGTCAGCACTAATATATGTATATACCTGGCTTGGAGGTTATTTGTAGCTTTGGCTGTAAATTTCTATTGTCCGAAAACGGGGTGCGTACCGGTGAGGACTTGGCGGCATCTTTTCCTTTTACGGGGGTGAGAAATGGCTTCACATTAGGCCCCGTGGTGCTTCCATGTGGAGAGTTTCGCATAGGAGCATGCTTGTCCGGTGAACGTGTCTTCGATGAGCAACCCGGCGGTCTCGATAGCTTAATCCCGGGTGTCGAAGGGGGTCTGTTACTGGCAATTTTAGAGCTTCCTACCCAGACAATGAGTCCAAAATATTGCGGCAAGGATTCTGTGAAATACTTGGACATCAATTTTTCTAATAGGAAACTTCCCATCTCCGACAACGATTGTCTTTGGTTCTTTTTCGAGTGCTCTTAGATCAAGGATCAAAAGCATCCCATCTCTGGTGCCGAGATATAGGGAGCCTCCGTCTGCGTTGAAAGATAATGTGGTAAGCACTTTCCTCAAGTTGACCACCTTCAGTATTCTGGATGATTACGGATAATTATTTCGCGTGACGTCTGCGGATTGTTGGGTAGTACGCACCCATGCTCTTTATTCAAGTCAATCAGAGCTACATCGCCATTGGATACTGCGGCCGCAATTAACGTCCTGCTGAATGGACTGCTTCCGATAGCAACAACGTGGCCCGAGGAGCCACGCAATTTGACTGTCTTAGACGGACGAGATGGTTCGGTTACATCGTAGAGCAGAACGCATCGCTCTATGCCAAGAAGAAGTTTGGTACTAGTGTGTCGGTGGAAAATGCAACATGACACTGTTCCACTTGGAAGGCCGTGGAGCGAAGTATGCAATGAGAGTCTCAAATGGTGCACAAGGACTGTGGATCCACTAGCTGACGCCAGGAGGGAAGAATCATTGGACAGCGCCAAAGCAGATATTGGAAGCTTGCTAGCCTCGAAAGCCAAGGGAACGTCCCTGTCGCAATCTAACATATGCACCTCGTTCCCTGCTGCGAAAAATATTTTGACACCCTTGTCCGCCAAGGCTAAGCAAGTTACTGTGCCGGGACCAGAATAGATGACTTCCAGGAGGCCTTCAGATACCGTATACCTCTTTATGTGTGACGCGACCGCAAGATAAAGTTGTGAATTGTCCGAGGCCCATGCACTCAAGGTGCATCTCAGCGAACTCGATATCGGAATTGTAGCCCCTGAGCGCTTTAGGATGTTGGGACTGACAACTCCTGTGCCATTCTCCGTCACGATAGCCAGCATCGGGGAGAAAAGTGTTAGTGCGTAATGTTGCCTTGAGGTCTTGAGCGGTTGTGGTAAGCGTGGAATGACCAGCCAGGAGCGCGTCTGCATCACGTGACCGCGCAACCAAAGCAGAACAGATATTCCGGCAATAAGGGCAATTACCCGTTGGTAGTAATGTACTTCATATACGATTAACTTATTAACTACTTTCCGAAAACTTCACCCGCTTGTGCTTCGAACTCCCGTCACGCTGCCCCTCGTAAACGCAAGTAGGCTCGGGTTGCTCCACCTCGACTCCTGCCGCCGAATCATTCTCGCTATCGTGTACGAAAGTAGACGCTCTTGCATCAATCAGAGGCATGGAAAGTTGTTCCGGTTCACAGGAAGCCAAACTCAAAAATCGAGGATTCTTATCAGTCGCGTCAGACTAGTATATGCGGTGGAAATTATTGAACTATTCACGTACTTCCATAAATTGGCGCATGCCACTCTCGGTCGTCATCCTCGGCATTTGCTCTCGACTATTGAGGTGTTGTCTACGTGCAAGCATGGTTTCCTCTGCCGTGCATCGGATGGCAAGGGTTTTGACTGTGCAAGTTTAGCATTTTTTGAAGACGTTTTCATCAAGGTTTGACAAACCGATGATACGATTCAACTGTCCAATCCGGTGAACACGCTGGAAAGCATTCCATTTAGCGAGTACCGATGACTCCGAAAGTCGAACTTCCAACCTTGATCGCTTGAGACTCAACATCTGGGTGCCACACAGGCTCGCAGAAAATCACACGTGAAGCAGAGACCAAATTTCTGAATCTGCGGTTAATTTCGACGCAAGGCATCAGTTGCATGGAGACATACAAGCCACGTGCTCCGAGCTTTAATTCAATGAGGAAAAGCCTGTAGTAATCCGAGGACTCAAAAGTCATGACAGCATGCTCTCGTGACGCAGGTTGCATATCACAAGTATAACGGAGATATTTGACACCAAACAAAGTCAGCCCTTCCGCAACGTGGGCAAGAGTAAGAGGTGACTTTGAAAAAATAAGAATCTTTTCATCCGCAGAGTACCGTATTGCCTTGAATCACATGAGTTACGCAACTTTTAAGATATGAGGCGCGCACCTCGGTCAAAATGTAGTTAAGCTTTGTTGATAAAGAGGGCCCAACACGTACTTCGGACAAGGGTGAACTTTCCAAGAGCTGGAGACTTGGAAGGCAAGGCTGTGATTCTGATGCAAGGCGTCCGTTATCCACCGGATCTTCAGTCTGCCCCGGAAGTCGTGACGAACGCGCAAGCTTCGCCTTTCTCTTTGAAATCTCGACTTCCTCTTTAAATACGTCTGTTACGGATTTGACTGTGCCAGAGTGTGTCACTTCTCGTGTTTGAGAAGGTTCCCGCTTCAAACGTTTCGCCTCTTCTGCATTGAGTTGGATACCTTCATAGATCAGGTTTTGGGGGGATATAAGAGGGCGCGCTAAGACAATGTTACGAAGCTCAACCAAACGGTTAGAATGCATGAGATCGACTTCGCGAGATTTGGTCTTCAAATCACCCCGTGTCCAGGCTTCGTAGATGCTAGGATCAAGGCCCGTTACCTTAAAGGGAACATCTTCATGCCTCTGCATAGCACGCCACAAGGTGTCATTTGCAGCTGTAGCTCTAGCACGACACATAAACAGCTGCGCGAAGGAACGTATGAGGACCTACGCATGACTCAAGGCGCCTTCCAATAATTCATACTCCTCCTTTGGAATTTGACGCTGGAGAGCACGAATCCTGAACGATTGTGCCTCTTCGCATATTTGGTCGACGTTGTATAAAATATTCGAAGCTGACCAGAACATTCCCCTGATTATTCTTTGGTTAGGTAGTGTATGACGAAGGACAATACTTGGCCTAACTGTGATAAGTTGTCCATGGCATTTTGCAGCTCTTTCGCTCTCTGTAGCATGAATGTTTTAGAGCACTACGGGATCTCTCCTTGAGAAGGTGCCTTACAGTAGAATGAAACAAGTAATCCTGTGATGCATGTCACCATCTCGTTAGTATTATTTGACTGAGACCATACCGGGCCTTGCCGCTCGGAGTCAATGGCGTTAATCGCAATGGTAGCTTGCATGGCATTGTATGACTTCAGTGCGTATTCACTGAGGTCCATATATACAAGTTCGTGTTTCATCGGTGGCAGCACAATATCCTTTTCTAAATCCTGGACTCTTTTCCCATGTAATCAGTCTGTGGGTTGGACCAATGACATGTATCCTCACCTATGGCGAATCATTACCATGCACATTACTTGGTTCAGTATATTTGTGGCAAAAGGTTGTGGGCCTTCTCGGCCGCATAGAGGTGATGAAACGTGAACTCCGAAAGACTTGCGATCGGTATGAAATTGAGGTATTGCAAGAAAATCTGTGACCATCGTACCCAACTTGCGCAAGTTATCACTGTCGTAACGACCCCAGATCCGAATGTCACTATTCAAACTGGGAGGAGTAAGCTCCGGTATATCGCAGTCACAGTTACTCCCTGAGTCGGGTGAGCCACTGAGATCTGTTTCCTGTCCTTCTTTCAAGCGACCCAAACTGAGGCCTAGCATATTAGAGGTTGGAGTGCCGGTAACGATCCATTTCCGCTCAATACTCAGTTGGTTGACGAAGTAATTGATAGTAGCGGATACGTTCCCAGAGATATGTCCTTCATCAACGACGAGCCTCTTCCACCTCACTTGTAAAAGAGGAGTGACCTGAGCATCCCCTGGACATCGGCAGTTTGGCACGCGAGAGCCCTCGAAGCAGGAGCATGCGCACTGTTGAAGAGCGTGGAGCAGAGAAATCTTCTTATTTCTCGACTCTCTACGGAAACCTATGGGAAGCATTGAACCGAAAGCTCCTGTTTCCAGGAATCACACCTACGAACGTCGCTCATGACAATAAGCTGAAGACCACCATCAGGTTTAAAACGAGCTGCGACTCATGTAACTTACATCATACTCTGTTGCAATTATCCTCGCAGTAGGGAGGACGTCTGATTGACGGACGATGAGGACCCTAACGTTGGAATGACAGTGCTTTTGAATTTCCCTGTCCCATTGGCCGAGCAGAGTCAAAGGCACGACAATTAACGTTGCTGCGCTTAGATACATGACACGAGGACGCAGTTCCGGTTGACTGCGAGGGCGCGACGACCCAAAGATCTCTGCGGCAAGATTGACATCGTAATGGTGATAAAATGGCGTGTTACTGTGTAATAGTGACCACAAATTAGTGCCTTCGAGGCTGTTCTCGTACTCACACCAGCTGGAAGCTTGGTTGCGTGAAGATATGCAGTGAAGAAGGATCTCAACAAGAGAAGGCATGCCATGGGCGTTCGACGGTCCCCGGCCAGCTCGAGCTCGAGCGGTAATGCACTCAGGCAATGCGAAATGTCGATAAGCAAGCGGTGTCAGTACTGGTCTAGAGTCAGCCACGGATTCTTCTGGTTGAGGGAGCTGAGCAGTAGTCGAGAGGACGAGCGCAAGTATCATGATCGTCTTGCCGGTGCCTAAAGGAGTGTTGTCAAAGGATAATCCTGGAAACAACACGTACTTACCTAATTCTTCACAGAGTATTCCACCGCGTCCTGGAGCAACCATCGGAGGCTCGCGCAAAATGGTCATAGTTGAGGGTTGAAAGTAGTACCGATCCCCACGCACGCTAGTGACAGCGACATATAACGGATCTGGAACGGGTAAGGGACTCAACTCCTTCTCGATCATGACCGCAACGGAGCGTCGTTGATAACTATATAGGTGGCTTCGAAGTCCCCACACTGGTTTTCCCTCAGTTACTTCTCTGGCTAGTGGGACGCAGTTAGGTGGAACCACTGGAGAATCGAGGTCGCTATAAATCTCTGCCATAGTTCGATTGTCCTGGACACGATAAGGGACGTAAAAACGCAGCGAGCCGTGCCATACGTACTAATTTCCGGGGTAAGAAGGGGTCAGTTTCCCAAGACAAGATAGGTTCCTCCGCCTTCCATAAACGTGGGCTGCGACTGATGAAGGATAAAGTTCTATGAAGGTAGCGCCTTCCTTCCTTGACAACAGCTGCGCTGCGACAGCGTAGTCGCCCTTGAACGCTGGGCAAATCATGAGGAATGAGATAGACACGGATCAGCAGAACTTGGCCGCTGCGATCAAGTTTACACGTGGCGCGTAGGAATAAGTTGTCAGTCAGAAACCCGATACCCCTTAGGAGATCTTGAGGTCGTTTCGACGGTTCCCGTGCTACGGTTAGCAAACGCCACGAATTATTATCCGCAGCGCTGCACGACCCCCCCTCGCCGTGGACAGTAACGGCGATTGTACCCGCAGCGAGTAGATCTTCGAGGCCAGGTAGGTCGGAGTCATCATCCACGTCTGCAGCCCGCTCTGTTTTGGTGCTGGTCTGAATAACACAGCGGACAGTTCGCCCGTTGCATGTCGCCCACGTCAGAACCGCCGCGTTTGCCGAGACTTTAATGCGGCCGCAGAGGTCGTGAGAAAAAAGTCCCTAATATGACTTTGCAACTTCGAGGTCACCACTTCATGTCTTCCAGGTTACTCAGAGCCACACCACTTTCCCTACGATGACTACCACATTGATATTGAGGTCGTGTGGCCGAGGAATGCAGTTTGCTGCCGGGACGGCCAAGCGAAGAAGTACAGGAATGCGGCCCATGTCTATTGGCAGCCAGCCTCCCTCCGCAAAACAAAACCTGACATGGCCTAAATACCTAGAGATACGACGGCAGAAGCGCAGATGGGAAACGGTAGAGGACAGGATATTTGGACGGGACTAGCCTAACAGTGTTTCTTAACAGGCGGTCACTATTCCCTGCACATTACTTGGTCTGGCCGGGGGTGTCGCGTACTTCGGGTCACTGGAAACCGACGCCACCAAACTCATCATGGTAGGCCGTACCACATACACCCCGAGCCTTTCTCCTGACTGCGTGTGTGGCAGGGTGTTGACCCATTGTTCTTTTATGGTGGTTGCACAGTCGCATGCATGGGTGAAGTCGGACTTTCATGTTGCGAGTGTATGCGCTGAGTGTCTCTCAAGGTTTGGGATATCTCATTGGTCCCGTAGTGGGCTCAGCTTGTTGGAGGCTGACGCATCGCCGGACTATGGGTCTCATCGAAGAGAAGGACCGCGAATTTCACAAACGAATAGTGAGGAATCGCGTGGACCCCACTGCACAAAGTGCCACAAATCCCGTACCAGACTACCACGGTTAATACTCCTATTCGTGTATTGCTCACACGTCCAACTGAATTTCTGCGTACAGGCGAAAAGGTCGGGTCGTTGCACGAATACCGACAGGTGGGTTGTCGCGCCAAACACTTCCATTCGATTCTGACAGCACCAGTGGTTGCGAGACCAAGCGAAATTCAGGCGGAAAGCGCAATTCGACGAGCAATAGATGCTTACTAGCTATTTTACCCTCTTCCCGAATACAGTTTACACTTCAGTCGGGCAAAACGGAACTTTCTAATTGATTGACGCGGGCCCCGGTCGCAACTTTTGCGGCGTTGGGTTGATGCGAAGTCATGAGATGACAAGCTGATGATCCGATACGAGTTGACGATCCGAATAAAGAAAGGCAACGAACGCCAAACTGGCACAGTAGCGTGGAGTGAAGCTACGGTAGTGTTTCTAATTCTAACTGCCAGCGGCCACCCAGGGGTAACGTTTGCGAAGTGCACAACTACGACCATCTTGCCTGGACATGCCTCGTTAATCCCCTACTTTCCAGGCCGCTCACAGCTAGTGCGCGGGGAATCAGGGGAGATGATAAGGGCGAGCAGGACTCATTGGACTGTGGAAGGTCTTTCTCATCCAATGTAAGTTCCCCAAGCGGCGCAAATTTAAGTGTGGATTCCGCGAAGCGATCAGGGCTTCTTGAATGAGAAGCCGGAGGCGGTGAGCGCGCACGCTTTACCACTCGTGCGGGGTACTTTTTGTCCATACCCTCAGCCGGTGTGCTACAGCTGATGGACCGTATCTGTGGCATCCAGCCGACGCCGGGAGGCGCAGGAACGAGCGTCAGGTGTCGAGTCGGTGTCTGGGCCTCGGGATCGCAGTGTGCCTCAGGTGCTTCATCTTCCGACACTTTTTGCAGCCTTAGCGCTTTGTACAAAACCAGACCTTGCAGGGGGTTGTGGGAATTGTAACGCAGTCCAGAGGATGAACGCACCTAACACTGTCAATGCGATGAGGGACAGTGACAATGCTGTCAATTTGGCGTCTGAAAACGATGACAGCATTGCAGACAGCACTGAATGTGAAGTCACTAGGGTTGCTGGTGTGTCCTTTGACACGGAGGTTGTCATCTGTGGGAGGAGCGACATTCAACGTACCGCTGAAAGGAATGCAGACGTAGTAACGCTGCAACCCGTCATAATGAACCAGACCTCCAGTAACACTGGTTGGCACTGCCCTCATCGCGGGAGCAGTGTTTGCAGATACACGCACTGTGTCGAATCTTGACTGCGGAATCTTTGAACAGGATACACACCAACACACCCGAAGTTGCTATCACAACTGCCAACTGCTCAGATGATATCCGGTGCACAGCTTCCTCGTAAAAGCGTGTGCAAGCACGACTGAACTACGTGGCCTACAGTATCGCTCATGTTCAACCATTATACCAGCGGCTGAAAAGGTCCGGGGATCGGCGCCTACAAGCCATCCACAAGTTGATTAGATATTGCTCTATGTAACGACCGAGCCCCTTCGCCAGGGACATAATGAGGCAAGGCCCTCATCACCAATGCCTCCACTTCTTGTGGAGAGAGTTGTCTGGCACCATCGCCACCAAGAGCATAGACTGACTCGGCGGCAATGGCTTTCTTCTCTTCTAAGGTAAATGGTACGAACGGAAGGACAGTGGTAACTCGGGACAGAAGTGACGCCTATGAACACGCTCAGTACCACGGCATCAAGGACAAGCCGGTCATAAACGTACTCCGAGACACTCCGAGACTCGGGGGCGCAGACTCTCCATTAGTTGGAGATACTCCTCGCGCGTCAACGGCTTGTCTTGTTCAGGGCGGTTCTGGTGGTGTTCAAATACCAATTCATGACCGATATTTGATGTTCCCAGCCAGATGACATTATGCACGTCTATGTGGCGCGCGCCAGCTCCCAAGGAGCAGCGTCCTGGGCGGATGGTCAACAACGTAAGTCGGATCACTACACAGGGAACTGACCAAGTTCCCAAGGCATGAGGAGAGACCACAATGCTTTCTGATCCTCAGTCTTTTCGATTTCCTGGACAAAGGTGAGATTTCAGCTGTAAGGCACTGGAAACGGTTGATATTGCGTACGTCAAGCACGACCACGCATCTCTTGCCTTCATTCGCTAAGAGGAATTCCGCCAAGGTATACGATGAAGGTTCCTAAGTACACTTTAAAGCAAATCGCAGAAAAAAGCGACTCGGACTTACCTCATAAGGACTCATCGAATGCGATTGCCATATATCGTGCGTCGACCGAAGGGTGGTCATATTTACGGTATGCGTAGGGACTTCTAGTAGCGACCCAACTGGGGACACAGCCATAAGATTTGATTGACCTTCACATATGAAAACTCACATTTTCGGGCTAATAAGCTCTTCCCATGACCACTTGGGCCTGTATGGATATCAGCTAAGCGTCTAGGAATGTTTGGGCCACGCCTACCACACAGCAAAACCACTATAGGCGCTACAGCAAGGCGTTGAGAGTGCATACTGAGAACCCGGAAAAGCTGCTCGAGCGCCCAGTCTTGACCTACGACATCGTAACGTACACGCGTCAGAGGTCGGAAAAAAGATCGATATATTAATCGTGATGTTTGCCGGGTGTGCGCATTATCTGCCCGAGCAACAAAGTACCTGCATGGAGATGGGCAATCATCAGATGAAAATAGCCTCTTTTAACCCACCTCGTGGCTGGGTCCATCCCTTCCAAAGTAGTCTCAAGAGGTGGGCACATGTTACCCTCTGCTCGAGCAGTCGGATTTAACGCTGGATTTCGAAGAGCCGAGGGATCCGCCCCATAGGCAAGGAGGACTTTCACAATATCATTCTTGCGTGCCAGTCTGTCGTTCGTGAGCGTAAAGGCAAGAGCCGACTGTGGTCCAACAGGGTCGTTTGGTCCAGCCTCACCACTTTCAAGTACAGTTCGTACTTGTTCCACGTCGTCGCTTGCAATCGCGAAAAGTAGTGTAGGCTTCGGCGTAGCAATGGCATGTATAGGGCTTTCCGCAGCGGAAGCGGGGCGCGGGATATGATCAGCATGAATTGCTGGGTGAAGACCTGAACTCGTGGAATCATCGCTCTCCACCTCTTCACTTGGAGCGTAGGAAACACTGAGCATCGAGTTACGCCTAGATGGCCAATGGTCGGCTGCTGTATAACTACGGGAGCTTGCTCGATAGTTTGATAAACGCCATAAACTCGGCTGAGTTGGGGCACGGGTGGAGCGCAGACCACTCTGCGACGGGCTAATTTGAGACGATAACTGAAGCGAAGTAACAACAGGCGAGTTGCGGGAATGTGGTGAAAGGGTAATGCGGTTATGCTCAGGTAGTGAATGACACGGGGATGAAAGCTTCGAATCAAAAGTGAGCGATTACTCAATCAAAATGAAAGTAACCGGGAGACACACCAAAGAATTATGACCAAGAGAAATTGTGGATGATAATACACTGGGAGATCGTACTGTAGATTTACGGGATGTGTCAAGATTTGCTGATTTTCCGTTAACAGCCGGTTGAACTTCGACATTAAGTGGACTCACAAGATTGAACAGATGCTATGCTAGAGGGAGAAGTCGCCGAAGAGAATTTCCGCGTGGTATGGTTAGAGGACTGGTTTATATATGAGCGATCTATGCAAGTTTGGGGCACGCAGGCGAGAATGCACTCACCAGCTTAAGTGGTTTAAGTCCCCTGCATGGTGGTGCGGAATGTGATCTGGGATGCGAAGATGACGACTCCAGGACTGCGGGCGTATTCATAGGGCGTGCTGAACACTCTGTAAATTTCATCAACGTACCATCATCACTAATTAGCGTTGGTCGTTTTGCAGGGAACTACATGTGGTCACGGTGAGCCAAGGCACATCGATAGTTCCATGATAAGAAGTCACCTCAGTATACTGGGGGGAATTCAGAGAGACAGATGCGCCCCCAACTTCTTTCGCCCGTGCATGTGACGGCGCAGAAATTGTTATTGACCTGTCTCTTGCAACGGTGTTCTGAGAAATACGGTCGCCAAAGAGAGACACCTCAAGCAGGGACTTCCTGCCCGTGAGGAGCGGACGAAATACGCTGCCTGAACGTGACAGGATCGACGGAGGTGCAAACTGTGAGATGGCAGCAGGCGGGGAGGGTGAACAGGGCGGTCTCCAAGGTGACCGCAATGCAATATGCTGACTTTCGTGCTTTGATGAAATATCCGCATCGCGCGGCATAAAAGGGGGACCTCTAGTATAGCAACAACTTGCGTGATTGTCGCGCGGGTCATTGTCCATTACTTGTTGGCCTAGTAAGTGCAAAGAGGACAGGCTGGAACATTGAGCTTCACCCGCCCCCCCTGCCACATAAGACGCAGGCTTTCCAAAAACCGGAGAATGTGTGAGCATCCTGTTCGTGTCTGGTAGACCTGCCCCGGGGAGACTTCTGTACGAATCTTCGCTAGGAGTAGAAAGCCCTTGCTTACCCGGACAAACGTCGACCGCGAGATCTGAGGGTGCACATATCAACTGCGCACTGCGATTGTTTGCAATGCTGGGCAGACATCGCATATCAGCTGCGTCGTGAAGGGCGAGCTGCTGGAACGTTACGTCGCACTCGAAAAATGCCGGTAAGGCAGCATCTTCAGACGTCGGAGGCATGGGAAACTGTAGTACCCCTTCAGCTGAAATCACACCGGATGAGGCGATTGTCTCCAAAAGGAATTTGCCACCCCCTGTTTCAAGGGCTTGAGAAGCCCCCGCATCTTCCTGCCTTGTCGGTGTAGGAAAACACGGCGGAAATTCCGCGTTTGGGCTAACATCGTCATCCGACTCCTCGTAGTCATCCGTGGGACCCAACTGAGGTGAATGAGACTCCCGCTCAATGCCAACCATATTCCGAAAAGGTGCCAGCACTGTTCTATGTATCGCGTCCTCGTCCATCACATGCTGGAACTCTTGCGAGTGCGAGGGTTGGTCCGCATTCGCAAGGTTGGGGAAAGGAAGACATTCTTCAACAGGCGAGGAGTCACTAACTTGAGAAAATAAAGAGGTGTTTGGAGTAGAAGAGCCTGAACAAGAAGAGAGTGGAGAATCATGCCTCGACAAGGAGACTCGAGAAGAGGCGTCGCTGAAATCAAATGATGGCTGAGCCGACAGAGCAGCACCAGATAGTGTATTTCTGTTATCCGTAAGCTGCTCAGACGACTCCTTCCGTAAACCGGACACTTTTGAGCGTTCAGAATCTGGGGATGTGGAAGTAATTGCAGTCGAAGACAGATCCGAATTAAGGGGCGCACTCATTTCATCCGCGTGTGCCTCATGTTGAGTAGCGAAGTCAGAAATCTTCATCGTTGGCGACGAGCTCCCCTCCACATCGGACGAAGAACTGTAGATTTCTATTAT
Source organism: Pisolithus albus (assembly GCA_024613165.1). Classification (NCBI taxonomy): domain Eukaryota; kingdom Fungi; phylum Basidiomycota; class Agaricomycetes; order Boletales; family Pisolithaceae; genus Pisolithus; species Pisolithus albus. The sequence continues at coordinate 1,007,211 of JANFAB010000002.1, read as the reverse complement.
AGAAGAGGTATCATCGTCGCAGTCTTCGGTCTCTTCGGGTACGCTCGCTTCGATAGAGCCCAGTGAAGGTGTTGAACGACCACTGGACATACAATACGCGAGTTCGCGTTCTTGCACGAGGGGTGAAGTAGATTGCAGACTGCGCGAATACCTTAAGCTCGAAATTAGATACGGCGATGCTTTTAGTGGGGGAGACCGTGACAGCGGCTCAGGATCGATCCAGCTATCGCCCTCTGCGTAACCGGAGTCTATCGAATCCCCCCTTCGAGGGGTACAGCGAGACGAAGACAGCGAGAAGGGGCGCAGCTTGGTGGACATCTGCACAGGTGACAACAGGTCAGAGGTATGAACTTGCGCGTGGCAGCATGTGAACGTTTTGTTGCAGGTATCTTGGGGTGAGGCCAATAGAGATACACCGCTGAACGGTGAGACAACAGAGATCAAACTTCGTCTTCCGAACGGAGTTGCGGTTGGCTCGTGTTCGAATTCCTCTGTATCGTATTCCGTCATAGCTACTCCTTCCGCCTCAACTACGCGGGAAACACCATTATCCTCCCATGGAGGGACGGGATCCGCCTCGCAGACGAAGCACTCCACAGCCTCTTCACCATTGGTCGTTCCGGGTGAGATGCGAGGCTCCTCAAGGTCCAAGGCATTGCAGGTAGGCGGTGGGTTCGCATAGACGGAACCCTGCCAGGAAGGAACTGCGGTTGAGAGCTATTAAGAGGGACAGCAGAATCCGAAGGTATACTCGAAATACTATCCTCCGAGTCACAACGGCCGACAAGAGTCAAATCGGACTCCGTAACCATAGTATCGTTACTGCTCGCCGTCACCGAATGAGATGACAGCCGGTGGGGACATTCGGAAAACATCGCGTCCATAGCATCCTGGCTAGAGGTACTCCGATCGGGGCCAATGACATCCGCTAGCACTGATAGAAGACTCGAGTAACGCGAGAAGGAGGGTCAGGACCAGGAGGACCTTCGAGGGGAGGCCAGCGGCGGCGTTCACAACGATGGCTGGGGGAACGCTAGAGTTGCTCGGAAGGACATTGCATTGCGAGGTCGTATGGGATACGGAGAGGTCAACGACGGGTGCCCTCACCTTGATATCGTGAAGGAAGTTGCACGAATCCGCAAAGAGACACCGTCCCTGAGAGTAAAACGGACACGGCCGCGCTGCGAAATTTGCCAGGCAGTCAGAACTGAGTCGAGTACGACGAACGCGTCTGGGGACACCCACTTCTCTTCTTCCAAGCTGGTTCTCGAATTGACATTCCAACGGTTCATTGAGCGCTTGCTAGCGAGGACTTGCTTAACATCTACTGGCCAGGATTCAACGACTCTGAAACTGAACGAGCCGGGAGCAACTTAGTTACGGTGATTTGTGGGTCCTTGTTTTGGCGGCTCCTAACATAAAAAACTACTACGTACCCCCCGGAAGCTCAGCACCTCATTCCTCACAACCGTCGTTAGACACCGGCTGGTCATGCCAGCGCGCTTGCCGAAAATTCCCCGACTTACCCTATTCTCCGGTCCCAACTGTTCCCTCTGCGATGTCAGTGAAAGCCTTTTTTGAACTCGTGCTTACTGACCGACAGGCTTGGATGAAGATCGCAAAAGCCGAACTTGCCAAAGTCAAGGATCTGGTAAAAGTCACTTCTACCGTTATATGTGCGACGTGAATGACTTTTTAGTATCACTTTGATTTGCAAGTAATCAACATCCAGGATAGGGGACAGGAAACTTGGAAGAGGAGATATGTCTATTGGATTCCTGTACTCCATCTGGACGGAGAGGAGATAGCCAGGGGCCGCTGGGATGCTTCAAATGTGCTGACGGCTTTGCGACAGCGCGATCCAGGACTAAATTCCGAAAATTCATCAAAATAAACTGACATACTTCCGTTCAGTGGAGGAAAATCTAGGGTGCATTCTAGTTTCCGCCAGGTAGACCAGGAAATGTCGTCCCTGCATGGCCATGGTGTACTCGCAGACATCACAGGAGTGCAACTTACTGTAAATGCGGGGCACACAAGAGTAACGAAATTCCTTCCCCATAACATATTTTTGGATAACGCCAACCATGACTGCCACCCCGACAATGCGTCAGACATACATGTTACGCATCTCTTCCTGGGTTTCCGTATCATTGTATCGCTATCAACGACGGACGCTCTGGACACCTCGTTGCGGGCCTTTTCGACTTCTCCTAACTCTCGTCGAAGTTGACTCATGATCTCACTTTGGGTTCAAATAAAGATCGTCGAGAGCTTGGTTTAGCAACTGATTCCGTACAGACTCAGACTGACCATATAGACCTGGGACAATCCGCAGTTCCATCATCAGCATTTAGTTAGAACACATCGACGGTGAGGCTAAAGCTACATATACCAATAAAATATCTCCTAAAGTAAGTAGATGAACAAGGGCTGACTAGAGTTCGAGCGGATCAGCACGTAGTGTACACACATCTACAGTGTCTGTAAGTCATCCAAACAGTCATAACTGTCAATTGCTCAAATCATCATATAGCAGTGTCGCTCGAGTTGAAATGAGGCTGAGGCGTTGAAGAACGCGAGGACGCCGACGGTGCGCTGGTCGGACGAGCAGCATAGCGGGGCAAGGTCTCCAATGGCTTCGAAATGAGGAAACCTAAAGGAGATATAGTTTAAACAAGGGCGGCAATCTCCCGAAAGAGAATAGACTGACCTTTCATCCCTGCTGCCTTTTCACCCTGACGTCCAAAGCCGTATCCAGCACGGCCACGGGCAACACCAAACTCGCTCATATCACGTTTCTCATCACAAACTGTGGTTGAGGTATACGACTCTGCCGACGTGCAGGTCCCGGAGCGGTTGAGGTTCGCGGCAGATGGCAGATGGGAGGGAAGGACATCCTTCTTTCCATCACGCCACGATGTGATAGAACGCCTCTCCTTTGCTGACTCTCGGAAGATGAGACCCAACAGCATATTTAAACAGCCTACAACGAAAAGGAAAAACGCGGCGACGAAGGTGAAGTCATCGACATGCTGAGAAAGAACCGCGGCGCCCATGCTAACATCGATAAGAAAGGGTACCGAAGAAAGGATGTAACGGAATACTTACAATCCCTGGAAAATACCAAGGGCACCCAAACCGAAATTGGAGCCCAAAACAGGGAAGAAACGATCGAAGAGTGGCATAGGCCAGCCAACTTCTGACATAATGAGGATTACAACTTGGAAGATGATGAGGAGACGGTTGACGATGGCCCAGAAGACGCCGCCTAGCTGATTAGGCACGGTGCTGTTCCTGTTGAAAAAAGTGAGACAAGGGAAGTCGGAGACGTACAACTCCCTTACTCGATGTAATCACAGCTAGCGAGATCCACGCTGGCGGTACTATTGCTTTGGCTGGCAGACTCGTAGGAGTTCACAGCTTCGATGTCATTGACCATGACGAAGATACTGCTGGCGAAAACCAGAAGAAGTGACACGATGCTCAATACGCGGGCAGCATTGAGGCCGAAGAAAATGTCTGTCGGGTATAAGGATACATGGAAGAAATAGCAAGATAAAACGGCTCACAGGTCTTTACAGGTGCCATTTGGTGCTCTTTTAATGTAGCGTTATTCGAGGAGGCGAGTTGGAAATGAATGACAAGGTGGCCCAGCACCAGACGGATAGACTTGAACAGTGAGAGGAGAAGAAAAAAAAAGAGATACAGAGTAAGAAATGAGGTGCATGGGATGCTTGTCACATTCCAACCTTTATACTTCACCGCAAAACAAGCCGCATCCTATTGTTCCCTCCGGAAAGCCATAGCGACGAACAAAAAGCATCCCGCACAATGGACCTCCGGCTATTACCTCATATGGTTACCGAATAGCGGAAGTAAATCAAAGTCGGCTTAGTAATCACATACGGAAAATCGCAGTGGCCAACCTCAAAGCTAATGTCATGCTAAGCAGAGTTCGCAGGCCATGATATTATCGTGGTTAAATCAGACATAAATGGAAAATGAAGGCTGGAGGGTAGGGAGGCGATTATTTGGTTAAGAAGTCGAACCAACGTTAGGAGAAATTACCGACAGTAGCACTAGTGCCTAAGGTAGATAGTGCCCAATAGCAATGTAGGCTTCGACTGTAGTGTAAAAGTCATCACGGGAAGAGGGGTACAGGTAAAATGTCAAAGATGGTGTGAAAACGGTCAGCGACTTTGCAATGTATAAGTATCAATCGAGGCGCATTATGAGAACGAGTCGTAGAACGTACGAGTACAGTCCACAAAGAGAGCTCATAAAATGCGGAGAAGGTCCAGTTTTCCTTTGGGTTTGAGGATTTCCGACAGAGCAGCCACCGCCTTCAGTTAACCACGACGCTCTTTCCAGTCGCTTTCCTTCGACGTCGTCCACCACTATATCCTCCCGTCTCTTGCGACGACACTGCATGCTCTGTCTCTCCTGAAATCTCATCCGGTTTGATGTCGATCACATCAACTGCACGTGAATTATCTTTCTCCTGCAAGGTAGACTTCTTTTTGACTCTTTGCAACATCTTCATACCAGCCTTTTTGACAAAATTCCCAAGCGCAATCATCGGGTCCTCCCCTATCTCCCCCGAAGATGGATCGATAGACCACAATGGTTTCCGTCCTTCATGCAAAAGGCGTGCGCGTCCCGAAACACCGAGAGGAGGTATGGACCGCTTCCTGCTCGAATCAGTCTTCGGCAGCGGTGCAAACCTGACAGTCGGCGATGGTTTCGTTGAGGAGCATGAAGATCGTTGAGAGTCGAGTCCTAAAAATGTTTGGGAGTTGTGGAGGGTTTCGGTTGAAAAACAACTGTTGGACGCGAGAACGGCGTTATGATCCTCGGAAAAGGGATAACTTGACGTCCAATCCGCAACCGCAAGATTCATATGGCTGGGAGCTCCAGTGATTTATGGAAAAGGAGTGTAAATTTCGAAAGAACGTGGGACGTTGAGGGGCAAGTCGAGACCAGGAGATTTCAAATCGCTGGTCGGTTTCGAGAGCAGCACAGCAGCAGTCGACACTCGTTCTTGTCGTAACTAGACCTCCCTGACATACACCAGGGCCAGGGTCTTCGAGTCGCGTTGATAGCTTTGCACAGTTGCAAGTGGATAATCGACCGACCCCCAAATTTCGGCGGCACGTGACAGTGATACACGCCAGCGCCTAGGCAACGCAATTTACGGGCTGTAACGTCATGATATGACCACCGTGCGCACCGACACGCAAACCCTACAGTATGGCCGAAGGAGATCGAACACGCTGCAGTCTACCCTTGGGAACCCACCACCAGCTCCCCTGAGGCATGGGGATTTCAGGGTTCTAAATACCTGGGTCCATGAACCGAAAGAATCCCCAAAAATCATTTTCAACCAGTCTTGCTGGCCCGGAGTAGCGGAGGGCGACGTCCTCCGTGTAACCGCACTGCAATCCGAGGACTTTTCTGGTTTTCTCTTCACCGTTCCAAAAGATGAGGGTTGCTCCAAGCCAACTCTGCAGGTCTCTAGTCTCATGGGTCCCTACTGCATACCATTTACAATTCATCTCAGATTTCGCTCCCCAAAAACGCCGCTGATGTCTTTGGTTTGAAGAACAACACCGAGGTCACGGTAACCAAGGTACCGTTTATCGCAAATGTTTGACGCCGGATCGTTTGATTCCTTTGTCAGGTGGACAGGGAAGAGTACTCGGCCGATTATGTCGAGTTTACCTTCCAGGACCAGTATTTGGGGCGCAACGACATGTGGAGACTTGGTGAACATCTCGTGGGGCAGTGTGTGTTTGTTGAACAGGAGATATCTTTTATTGGTGTCATAGCTGCCAGAGTACAGAACATATACGTTAACGGTAACAAGGTAAACGCGTTTTTTCACATTGATACATCAGCGAACTCAGTTATATGATCACTTATTTCAGGTATCTGCCGGTTATGTGACTTCAAAAACGAAAGCCATTTATCGGTCACTTTCTGCAAAAGTGACTATATTCATCCAGGTTTGCCGCGAACTCTGGGAATTCGCTGGTGATGGAGAACGCTATAATGAGAAGATTATCCATTCTTTTCTCCCTGCTTTATTTGCTAGGTGGCGAGAAGCTGGAACAAACCACACCGTTACAATTGTGCTGATTTCGAGAGTCTTCTATGACGAGTCCGAACTCGGCTATGCGGCGGGTCCCCTGCGTCGTGACGAGGATGGTAATTGGTACAAGGATTTCTACAAGGTAATAACAGATCTCGAAGTTATCGGCGACTGGAAACCTACCCTCGTTCACCTCAAAGATTCGTTTTGGGCATTCCAGCGCGATATCCTGTTGACTCATCATTATCATCAAGCATTTGTGGAGTCTACTACCCCCGACCACGCACGGCTAGTGGGACGAATATCGTATGCCCATGATGGACCTATTCTCGAAGCGTTGAACCTTGCTTTGAACCCGAATGAAACCCATTACATCGATCGGTCTCTATCCTTGACTGGGGCTGCAACTATTTTAATCACCCCCGGGACGGGTTATTTCCGAGTTTCCAAGCCTCTGCTACGCCTCACGACGACGCGAATGCTCGACCATGGTTTCGGTCTCGATCTGGTCTGCCTTGCTAAGCAGCCATTGCACCAGAGTCCCATCTTCAGCTTTCGGGGCTACGATCCAAATACTGATAGAAATGGGAAGAACGGCAGCCGCGTTACTGACCCGCTCTGGGGCGGGGACGAGACCCCTAGCGATGCGACGAGACGGGAGAAAGTGACGTTTTGGTGGGAGCCTTTCTGGATCGGTGTCACATTTTGGGATAAGCAGATGGATCTTCCGTTTCGACGGGGCAGGTAAATTTTACTGCTGCTTCTCCCGTAACTTGGTCCAACAAACTGTCCAGATTCATTGCGAGGGCTAAAATGCACGAAATACAAATGCTTGGTTTGCTCGAACACGACGTCCTTGCAAACATTGAGATCCCGTTCCTCCCGGAAATATGCGATCCCACATCCACACCCCCAAGGGAGCTTCTTATGGAGAATAGGGTTCTGACGGCGGCAGAAGCAGATCAAGCTGATATGGAAGTATTTGCTTCCAAGGAAGCGCCGCGGCCATTGCACAGTAATCGTATGTCATATGCTTCCAGTTCGAGTGGAACGGTTGTCGCCCATCGTTCGTCAACAATAGGCGAGAGAAGGATTCTGGCGTCACAGCGTGGGTCGATCTCTTCAAGCCGCATAGCACCCATCTTGGAAAGCCCTCGACGGATTCTCATGGACTTGCCCCGTGAAGGGAATGACGGCCCACTTCCCTTGTTGCCTGGACGTAGCACGTCACCTTCCCAGTCCTCCCTGCGGTCCGTAGCTACGACGACGCCCGAGACCACGTCATCTCGCTTGGCAAAGTTTGCTACGTCTTGGCTCTACAATCCCTTCAGAAGTACGAATGAGCCACAGACGCCGAGGGTAAAGGACCTGTCTTCAAGCTGTGGTCAAGTTACGCCGACACCTTCCATTGGAATCCCAAGAACTGCCACCGTTCCAATGGCCCCTTCAGCATCCATCTCTCGTTCTCCTCAACCAATGGCTATCTTACACTCTGCCTCTGGTGGGTCGACAATGAGCCATACTTATGACGATGGCTCTCCGACACTGCACCACGGATCCTTCACGCGGCACTCGCCACTCAACACCCCCCCACGCGACGATACATCCTTCGGGAAACGTCGTAGGGCGACCCTCACGTCTTTAAATGTTCCACTTTCGGGTTCGTTCCCATCCACGAGCTCGCGTGCGAACCCCTCGCGTCCACAGTCTGCTGTGTCTTACGCGCAGTCCTCGCTCGCCAGCCGCTGGCAACACGTTTTCCCGAAGCCAGTATACAAACACGAGGTCAAGTGGGCTTCCATGCTCACACCAGCCTGCCTCCCACTCACTGTGGAGCACTTTCCAAGCAATGCAGAACTCGAGTCCTCTTATGATGTATTTTCATACGATTTTGTGGTGGACCCGACGGAGATGCGTTCATTCATGGTCAAGGCTCCCAATGTAACTGGGACAGTAGATCGGGTCCGTCGAGCGTGGGCACTGGTCGTGATGCGCGGGATGGTAGCAGTTCGACTTGCACAGGGTTTCCAGTTTGTTATCCGCCCGCGCAACGCCGCCGCATCTGACGGAAGCGCGAAGACTACGCGACACTGTAAGTCGTTTCTGGGTGAAGAAGATGCCACACCGAAACCAGGCGGAGCAGCCGAGGTGCTGCTTTCTACCGAGGACCCTGTATATCTGAGTATGAGCAATGAGATCCATCGGCTGTCGTATACGGGGGAGGCGATTCAGGTGCGACGGTACGTGAGGAGGATGCCCCCTTCTCAGCCAATCAATTATGAGTGCTTGATTTGGCCGAAGTTGGGGGTTGGCTATACCGAGCTCCAGACCAAGTTTGTATCTCATGGCCTTGAGAATTATGGGTGGAACAGGTGAGCAGTTTTTCATTTGCTGAAGGTGTCCTTTTTGACGTTTCAAAGGTTAGACATGCTAGTCGCAGGATACGAACACCAGTTCAACGAGTCCCTGCGGCACTGGCGCACCAGATTTGTAATAATTCCCTCTGCTGACCCGCCGCAGATGAACACAGGTCCTTCTGGCGAGAAGCTGGACGAAGAAGAAATCCGTTTGATGGGTATCGACAAGCTCGCAGAGATGTTTACCAAGGCCCGTTGGCAATTCCCGGACGAACGTGGACAACAGATGACTGTCGTGCGGTTCCTGCCGACTACTCTGGGACCCGTGCATTCGGTCCTGGACGAATCGTTGATGGCACAACTCGATGAGATCCATGCGGCAGGTCCATTAAAGAAGAAGATGAAGAGCGAGCGGGAACTCGCGGATATGTCTCTCATTGCGATCGCCAAGGCGATGCGAGAGGAGGACGGGGTGCCAATCAAGCTTGCATAAGTGGCACAGGATGAACTTTCCGGATTCCTTCACCGGATTTGACTTTGTGTCGTGGCTCGTTCGCGAGTTTAGGGACTGTCTCCTCGAGGGACCAGGCTGTGGAGTGGGGTAGCAAACTTCTCGATCAAGGTCTGTTTGTTCACTGCACCGGTCGGCATGGATTCTTGGATGGGTAAGTTTGTCGGCGCCTGTTCATAGTTGCAGATGGCGTGACAGTTGTTGGGACAGGCATTATTTTTATCAGCTAAACGGAGAGTTCGCAACTGTCAGCACACCGAGAGGTTGGTTCAACAAGCCTCGCCTCTCTTCTAACGAAGACAGCTTCACTGGGCGAGGTTATAACCTGTCCAATCAGAGCAAACCAAGTGGAATCAGCCCCAAGCGAAATAGGAGGCAACTTATTCTGACGCAAAGCATGATCGTGGACGCGGATTTGACGAAGGTGACGTTTCTTTCTTGCGCCTCAATTATTAGGCATATTAACATAAGGGTTTCACAGAAAAGCGACCAAGCGGAGTCAGTTGTTCTGCACCATGACATCATCCACAACCCTGGCACAGTCTTCCACTTTGAGCTTCAATGGATTGGGTCGACCGCTCGATGCATCGACGACATGCTCCGTCAATGGGGCAGAACCATCGACAAGTATGGGCTCAAGCTAGTGGAGGCGTACGTAACCGAAATTAGCGACATTCGGGAGCGAAACCCGTTTCAATCGTGCTTCCCGATACGGTTATCCCTGCCTCTTCCCGTCGTGCCAGACTTGGAGAGGAGGGTTCCTGAGGGGACACAGATTACGCACTATTTGGAATATGCGCTATTGAAACGATTTGGGTTCATCATTGACATTGAGTCGACTAATATGTACCCCCGCGACGTGGACGTGGTGTACTCCTATCGCAGGGCACCGTTTAAATATTCACAATTCGTACACCGATCAGGAGTTGCGTTTGTTCAGGTACTGAGGGGCTCACAGGGGTTCCTCTTCCTGACGAACCGCCTCATGGGTGGGGGGAGGATGGGCACGGCACTCAAGAGCAGGGACTCTAGACCCGCAGTGACAGCCGAACGGATTCGAATGAGGCTTCAGGAGTTTTGTGGCGATAAGGCAGCCCTTTCCAAGTTCTACTGAGGAGGAAATCGCAGCACTGCAGGGTCCTGACGAACCGCCCCCATTAAGTATATGAATTATTTCTGCATTGTTGATATGTGTGGAATGCCAGATTCGTAACAGGGGTGGATGAGTGGAGATCGATAAGTTACACAGTGAATCGGACGTATGTGTCTAACTTTGGTGGAGCCTTGCAAGGTCAGGATCCGGATACACTACTTGCACTCACGTTGATCTCACGTCCGTTGGGTCGCACGGAGCGCCTCTGTGGGTCTCGTGAGAGGGGTTTCCTCATGTCTGTGAGACGAACGATGAATTTCCAAGAGGGGCAAACGTCGAATGACTCACCGAAAGCATCTTCTTCATCTCGACCATCTTTGCCCACTCCCAGGCTGCCATAATATTCCCTGATCCTTCTATAGACGGAGTACCCGAAGCCCTCATACATGGACACTGCGAGAGCGTTGTTGCACCTCACATAAAGATCCACGAAGAAACCTTTGTACTGTTGGTCGGACACGAGTTCAAGACGAGAGACCATGCTGCGAGCGAGTGACAGACGTCGATATTCGGGGGCCACGGTAAGGGCAGTGATGTGTCCGTGCCATTCAGTGGAGTTGCCCTCCGCCTTCCCCAAGACTGCAAGCCGATGAGTGCGAGTATTAGGGTTCGCGCATGTTCGAAGAAGGGAGATTAAGATACGCACTATAGCCCATCATACGACCGTTGGGAGCTTCCTGGACACAGCACAAGTCCGGCCAGCGAGCGAGATAGTCGAGATAGAAGTTGATTCCGTACTGAGAGAGAGCATGTCATCAGATCGTGCGAATGGACGCATCACATGCAACGACTCATTACCGTCTCTGTCCAGAGGTCCAAGTTGCTTCAATACAGGTTAGCAAGAGGTTGATATCCGTTTGGACGAACTCACATGTTATTGAACTTGAACATGTCCATAGCAGAGAACGGTCTCAAGACGCTCATGGTTTTGTTATTCTGCGACCAACTTGAGGACAGTTATGTTGGAGTTTTCGCTGGGACGAGAGCGCCGCTACGACAGTAGACGTGTCTGATTGCCTAATTTGGATACTACCACGATTTGGTGCGATATGAGCAGCTGAAACGAATGTATTTGCCGTGACAGAACGAGAAACGAGGGCCAAGCTAGTCATTTCGAGGATGGGGGGTGTCAACTTATCGTATCTCGCACTCTCACGCACTACGTTCACCTCGTGAAATGGAAGACGTATGCCCGGGGTCCTGGGTGGCCAAGGGCCAACCACAGGAGGCGAGACCCCGGACTCCTCCAATTGTGCCCATTTTCCACAACCGTAGACGCGCCAACCCCGTCCCGTCGAATGTATCAGCAGTTTGCCGCATCGACGTCAACCGATTATGGCCAGACGATAATCAGTGCGCCTCTTGCGGGTCCGAGCACTGTGGCACCACATGCGACGACCACGACGCAGTCTACGACTTCGACCACGATGGCCACCACTGACTCCGCTGGCGTTGCTGGCAATGCAGGATCCACGACTCCTACTCCACACCATCAAAAGCCTCAGCCGCTGGTCGCGACGGGAGACTGGGCCAGCGAACTAGTCCATCTTGCTAAGACAGCAGAGTTGAAGTGGGTTATCTTGCTTTTGGACACGCTGTGAGAGCCTTATCAAGACCGGCTGATGCTTTTTTCTAGGAAACACTCGTTAACCCTGCAATTGCACACCGCGCACATCGTATCTGCGCATGCTACGCTTGAGCAGAAGGACAAGGCGATACAAAACATCAGGGAACAGAAGAACAAGTACGTCTCTGTATCTCTATTGCGATCATGCAGCGTTCCGGTGTTCTGACGGGTCCGTTGTCGGTGGTGCATTGTTGCAGACTTGATAGCGACAGGATTTGTCTGTTGAACTGTCTAGCGGAGGTCCGACCTGTCTCTTATTACCCCCATCGCATCAAAATCACTGATCAGATGGGTCACCCTTTTACATAAGCAGATAAACGCAGATCGTGACAGAGTAAGCATGCGACGACGAAACGAGCTGCCCGGTCTAATCGCCGGTACAGGTCGACTTGATGGAGGCGTCCTTAGCGCGGGAGTATGCGTTTCATATGTCCGTCGCAAACGTCCGTGATGACAGGAGACCGACAGATGTGCTGAACTACGCCAACAAGTGCTTGCGCTTCAAGAGGGTGAATATGCCACTGCGAAGCGGGACGTGGACCGTCTCCGGGTCGAGCTTGGGCAGCCCCCATTGCCACCTCTGCAAACCACGTTGGACGAGAAGACATCCCAGTGAGTAAGGCCACTGCATTCGATCGTTGTCGTGTGTTCGACGAGAGCGATGATGGCGGCGGATCCATCACCTTACTTGGTGTGATCCGGAACCGGATCGATTGTCAAGGGCAACCACTGTTAGCTTTCTGCGAGACAGAATGTGTACTGATGATCGGATATGCACTGTCGCAGGTACTTGCGCGAACGCCGGATGAACGGGGAGAAGCGCACAACGAGCGACACGCCACCAGATGTACAGCCAGGGACGGCGAAGCGACCTCGAGGACGACCAAAGGGAAGCAAAAACCGTGGAAGCAAGGCGTCAGGAGGGAGTAGTGGGGGTGCATGAATGGGGAGGGGGTATGCGAGTGTGTGGTATGTAAGCATGTGTGTATGGATATGGGCAACCCGCCCTGTTCGGGGAGGGCAGATCAACCGAGTGTGACGGCATTGATTGCTTACGTCATGCCGACGGTACAGTAAGACGAAGGATGTGCCGAGCTGTGCCGAGCGTCGATGTTTTGGGATCGAAATTATGTAATACACCCGGCTTTCTAATGGAGCCGTGTTGGGTCGATGAAGTGTTTCCCATTCGCACTTACACACACACACACACGGCTGTGACTCGGATATGTGTCGTTCTGTCTTCGTCGTAGCAGGAGCAATCATGCCTTTTTGGACTCACACCGTCACCCCGCCACCACCCTTATATATATTCCACCCTCTCACTCCCAGTCCATCTGTCCCTCCTCAGCAGCAGCAGCAGCATCATGGTAGCCCTCCACCGTCCCACCGTCCACGACGCTAGTCTCGTCGACCCTGCCCTCCACTCTCCCGCATTACTCGACCTCCTCGAGATCAAGCTCTCCAGGCCCATCATCGGTAAACATACTCCCTTATCTTCTTTCGCTTCCCTGCCTCATACCCCCTTCTGCCACAGAGTATGTCGTCGATTGCACCGCAGACACCGTTAATTATGCAATGGGCCGTCCCTCGTCTTCCAAACGGGGTCGCTCCATCACCCGCCATTCTGACTATACCCCGTTCACATCCTTCGTCACCAAAGTCCTCACTCGTGCAGAGGTCTCTATCCCAACTCTCTTGGTCACCCTCGTATACATCAACCGCGCCAAGCCTCACCTTCAAATCGCCCTCGAGGAGTGGGCTTGTGAACGCGTCTTCCTTGGGGCTCTCGTAGTCGCAAACAAAGTACGTCCGTCTTCATCCTCAACCGTCCCGATCCTAACGAATTTCGCAGTACCTTAATGATTCCACTCTCAAAAATGTGCAGTGGGCGTACTGCACTGGCGTTTTTGGAAAACGCGACGTCGGCCGCATCGAGCGCGAGTTTCTCCAAGTCTTGGACTTCGAGCTATCTATCTCCGAAGACGACGTTTTGAGTCACCACGACTCGTTATCTGCCATTGCGCTCCCCGTAAATCGTCACAGACACCAACGCCACTTGGCTCGTGCGACTTCTACTCAACCGCTCTACCATCATGGGGACGACAACGCCACATGTCCCGACTTGGCACCTTCTAGTCCCAAATCTTCATCCTCAGGAAGCTCGCTGTCTCCTCGCACCCCAGAACCCGTCGTGTACATTGCCGATCGCACGACACATAAGCCACTAGTGGTCGCGGAAGTCCCTCCACCGGTGCCACCCAAGAATACCTCTGCACTCGATAGCATGCGAGCTTTCCCTCTACCTTCGAGCCTGCCACATTCACACATGGTTATACAACAATCAGGATCGTCATACGTGCACAACCCTCGCCGCAATCCACGCTTTGCTGCACACGCCATGACGCAAGTTACAGCGTGAACGCCACTCGTAGGGTGCCAAGCTTCACCGCAGATCGCACGTTCATTATCACCTCGCAACCCCTCCTCTCCTTTTCGTTCTCCTTATATTTAGACCCTCGATATGCATTCCGCAAACCGAATATAGTTATAATGCCGTCTCGTACTAGCAATCACAATTAACACTCATCAACTTGTTCTTGATTTTATATGAGGCCCTTCACGAGTTGAAAGCGAGCGATATGATAAATGTGTACAGCAGTGTATGTCATACCACTGGTAGGGCTGTACCTGCTGTACGAGGTTGCACATGCAACGTGCCCATGACCTAAAAGAAATGCGTGTGCAATTTTGGGGCGTTGCTGATTAGTAATGGAAGATGTTGACATGCCGAACAAGGTCGCCACCACCGACCTCCCTTCGCCGTGACTGCCGTGTGCCTTCGACGTGGGTGTTCGCACTTGTAAATCGGCCGAGCAAGTAAGGACGACTGAAAATGACGCAACCCGTGCACTTGAGACACCGTAATAATAATCTGATGATTAAGATTGGCATCCATAGTAGATCCCAGTCATATTATAAAAAAAAAAAAACAAATCAATAGTAATAAGCACCCAGTCGTGCTGAGTCACGCCGCAATACCTACACCTGAACCATTCCGGATGTTATCAACCCAGGTACGTACATTGATTCATATCAGCGTGACTGAGAAGGAACCAGGAACTTATCGGACGCGAGGGACACGGCAAATTGGAGACCCGCAGGAGAGTTGATCGCGAGTCGGGAACGGACGTAGCCGGAGATAGCCACAGAGGAAACATAGTTAGGACAGCGACCTCCACGCTGTGTTTGCGGGCGGTAGTGTCAGAGACCGCCTACTGGCAATGGGACATCCCTCGCTGTCAAATCGACCGTGTTTGCCGCAGGTCGGATTGGGTGATATATCGCCTGCGACCTGCGGGCGAACTCAGGTGGCCGAGTATGTTAGGTGTTCTAGCAGTAGCCCTGTCATTAGAGAAGCTTTTGATTCAGCTGCAACTTTGTTCGTGCGAAAGTGTGGGACACTGAATGGTCTCGTTTAGACGACTTTGATCCCGCAGCTGCCAACGTGCCATAGCCATCTACATATCATCCGAACAAGAAAGTATGTATACAGAGCTGTGATATTTGTTTGACAACCCGTCCATGGCGCGGGACCGGCTACTTCGCAGTTCGCACCCGCGATTCTAACAAGATAATAGCCAACAATTTCGCAGCCAAGTACCCAAGCTCGACGTTCCCGGGCACGCCGGCATACTTATAATGTTGCAGTGTCCCTCCCGACAATTCGGCCAACGTCGTGAAAGTTCATCCGTGGAAATGGGATGGCTATGAGGTACGGAAGCAAACTCAGGGGCTGGTCGCGCGCGTTGTCAAAAGCACATATAGAGTTCTCGTAAATTCACGGACGAGGGGAATTTTGAAGGTGGCGAAAAAGTTCCAGCTCAAAATCTTCATGCGTCAACAGGTACGATCACCGCCCGTCAAATAAGTCTGGCCACCAACGAGAGACTTGGTAGGGGAACAGTGACTTCCTACGTGCGTCTGCTCATCCACCTTCACCATGGTTTGATATCTGGCATAGGGAAATTGGATGGATTGGTCTGGAACACTCCACGGCAACATCAAAGAGCGGGACTCCTGAACGCTGTCGTGCGTGTACTGTACTGTTCGCCGATCTTCAGGGATCGTACACGTGTAGTTGTGCTTCAGGAGCCTGCCAAGCCGGTAGGTTCGAGAACTTCTCATTAAAGTTGGTCCGCACGTGCTTTGCTTGATTCGGTTTCATCAACTTGTCTGCCGTATCATGCCTGATTACTGGGAGTACGGAGTGGCATTGGATCATATCGTCGTTAGAGTTCTATCGAGGTGACATGGCGATACAGTGGTGGGGTGAACATAAAAGTACAAGGGTTCCACGAGCGGTCCTATGGGATGTAAATCCTGGAATATCCTTCCACACTGGATGCATTGCAAAGCCCGTCAGCCAGGCAAACATCCCAAACTGCAAGGAGTAAGGTACGCACTTTCGTCGACAACAAGGGCACATATGCTTCGAAGCTGACGAGCGAGAAGCGAGGTTTTGCCGGCAGTCGTCGCATAACGCAAAGCATCTGTACGCACACACACGCGCTCGAGCGTTACCCAACCATGGGCATGTAAGTGAACGATTTAGACGCGTACCGGCATGGCCAGCATATGATCTGGCGCGGTTCTATGGTGCAAATGACACAGTTGTGTCTGAACTCGTTATAACTCCCTGATCCCGTTGCGCTATCACTCGAACTGGTCGCTGTCATGGACACCGGCCGTCGCGCACGTATCACTTCCATCCACCCATCGTCACTTGCTTCCTGTGAATTCGTTGCTCCGTGGCCAGTTAGCATCCGGCCGAACCGTCGTCTCGTCAGCGGTGAAGAAGAATTGTCTGCCATATGTGCCAGTAGAAGTGGAGGGGATGTCGATAAAGGTACGGCGGAGGCCAAGTCAGCGTAGAGATTCATAGTCTCCTGTTGAGAATCACTTTCATCGGCGCTGCTCCAGGGCGAGGAGTTACTCGAATGGGAAAGTGACCGAGACGGACTGTCCCCTGGTTCAAATTCGTCGTGATCGTCGTCGGTCACATCTTCGCCGCGGACGAACCTCGCGTACATATTCTGATCGTCATCTTCGGGATGTGGGCTTCTCTCAAAGAACGGAGAGGAATCATTGCCGTCGGCGCCCCTATCTGTAGAAGGTAATGAAGGGAGTGGTAATTGGATACCCAACCCAGACCTGCCTCGGGCAAAATTCCAAACCAGCTTGCACAAGCCCTTTACGCACCGCGTCACACTAACAACAAGATTTGTAAACTCGCGATACCAAGTCATGTCCAGCCACGCGTCGCTCTCGACCGAAGTTGCCTTGACGCAACTAATTTCGTTCGCAAACCCTTTCTTCACCCGACGGTTCTTCCCTTTGCCTTCGAACGTTCGCGAAATGGATGTAACTCCGTGTCGGCCAAGTTCAACTGTTCCCTGTTCGGCCTGGTTGACAACCGGAGGTGTAAGCGCCGAAACGCTCCCGACCTCGTTCCCGAACCCGGCGACTGAGGTAGCTTCAAGGCTCGCCGTCCCCAACCGGAGGAGCACGATGGCAAAATCTTCTTCCCATTTCGGCAGTAGAACGGAGTGATGGCCAAAGAGTGGTCGTGTGATAGAGCCTTCCGTGACAAATTGTGCCAAACCATTCAAGACGACAGCGAGAATGATAAAAGACAGTAGGAGAGTTTCGAAAAGGCAAGGCATGTAGTTAAGGAGTGGATATGATGACTTGGAGAACCAGAGAACACCGTGGAAATGAAACAGACCGAGTAAAGTTACAGCTGCCGAGGGAATGAGACGGTGATTTGACCATTTCTGCTTGATTCCTAGACAATGCACGATGGTGAGCTGAGGGTGGAGTAAGTATAACAGCCAATCAGCGCAATGCGAGATTTTACAGACGTGCAGAAGAGGTAATAGGATGATGAACACAACGTGTTTGTCGGGTCTAGAAGCAAGTCCTTCGAGCTTGTTGCTATGCGTCATCGGGGATGAGTATATGTGTAATAAGAACGCGTATCCGAACTAGCACGGCAGGAAGATGAGCCTCGTTTCCGGCGCCCGTAATCTTCGTGGCGCATAACTTACTAGGTTAAAAGGGGAACCACTGCTATTTCCACCTTCTAAGCCACGAGTCAGAGCTTCCATACAGAGGACTCCGCACACCGAACAGAACGTAGACCAGCAGAGGGTTGCCATTTCCTGCTGGGCCACCCAGTTCCCCAAGGAAAGTAAGAGCGGCGAGTTCAAGGATGAAAATTTGTTGGCTGTTTGTGCTAGCGTGATGACCCACATGAGCAGCGATTTTCCAAGGAAGTACAGGGTCGGAGAACGCAAAACTAATCGAACCCAACTTGACGAAAGGTTGAGGGGAAAGATGCAATGTCGCAAAAAGGCGAGCCGCCTACTTCTTTGCAGCGGTGTCCTGTTCGGAAAGTGGTGACGAGGTGGAACGACAATGTTTTGTATCCGATGCAGCAGTATTGCCTTGATATTGGACACATGAGCCGACAAGTGGGAATGAAGCCCAAATATACGATACCGTAACGGCTAATCCTACGATGTACCCCGAAGTGAGGAAGCCCCAAGGACCGGGAAGTGGGCTGAGCGGACGAGCGGCAAGAATACCCTCGCCAGCGTCGAGATCGCGTGCGTTATGAGGGTCAAACCTGCCGAGCAATGTACTGAGCCTGCGAAGACGAGGGAGCCAGCGGGAGGATGTAGTGAATGCCCTATAGGATTCCTTCTTCAGTCGTGAAACCAGGCGAAAGGGTTTCTCCGTCACATTGAGACCCATGATGGGTGTTGCTTCTGGTAGGTCGACGGTGCTGTTAGAAAGATAACAATATATAGCTGCCGCTGAGCGTCAGGGTCGTGCGCGAGGACAACTCGAGTGCCCAGCCGAGCGGACCAGGTTATGATTCAAATGCCATGACCATCATCTCATCACCCCCGCTTAGTCAGCGTTCCCTCACCTGACCGTCCTCCGCCCAAAAATTACGAGGGGTCAAATGTCGGTGCTCTTCGCAAACAGGCGCTGTTGTGCAGCAGCCCTCTTCAAGTCGATTTCATTCCACCGTAACATCGCCACGCAGCACCTCCATCCCTGTCTTCGCGACCTTGCCTCAGCGTTAGCCGTAAATCAGCCGTGCTTCTCTCTGTCTTCCAAGGATGTTCATATACTCCATGAACCAGCTCATTTTTACTCTAGATTACTGGTGAGACTAAGTGAACGTACACATGCAATCGACTGATTTTTGTGTATTCGAAGGAAGTAATACGTCGGGCACGTAGGAGAATATTCCTCTCTTCCTTGTACCTAGGATCAGAAGAACGCGAACTAGTGTGTAAACCTCATTGTGTGTTTTAAAAAGTGATCCTACAGACAGACAGCTAGATGCCATAGGCTCCGCATTGCGAGAAAACCCTGGCCTCCACGTGTACCTACTTCTAGATTACAACCGCTCCACCCGTCCTGGTCCATCCTCGCCGGTTCTTGCACTTCTCCCGCTCTTGCGCAATCATGAGAATCGCGTGCACGTGTCTTTGTTCTGCAGTCCGATGCTTTCCAGGTTGGCAACGAGTGTAGTACCTCCGCGTTTCAAAGAAGGCTGGGGTACCTGGCATGCAAAGGTTTACGGCTCCGACGACGAAATCATCGTCAGTGGGTAGGTGATCAAATGCATTGTGTGCCCGGATTGCATCCCTTGTTGACTTATCCGTCCTTACCTCGTCACAGTGCCAATCTGAACAGGTCATATTTCACAAACAGAAAGGATCGATACCTACATTTTACTTCTCAACCTAATCTGGCCGATTATTGTTTTTCCTTTTTGCGCCTAATATCTGGGTTCTCGTATCAGTTAGCACTGCCGGACTCGGCATCTACTGAACCGCTAATAAAGTGGCCTAGTCCCTCCATAAATCCTTGGAAAATTCAGCCACTCGTGGAACACTCGCTTTCGAACTTTCAAACACGTCACTTAATGACATCCGCATATCCTCATGCATTCGAGAGTAGTAGCAACGATGTGCTCCTATTTCCCATGATCCAGGGAGGTCAATTTAATATCCGAGAGGAAGAACGTACGGTTTCTCTGCTTTTCCACCACCTAGCCCCCCAAACATCTTCCGTTGTACCTACGCCCTTAATGAATTTAACGAGCGGCTACTTCGGCCTCTACCGGCCCTATCAAGATCTGATTCTGAAATCCTCCATCAGTTGTGACATCCTGGTTGCCAGTCCGCAGGTTCGGCGAACATATCTTCACGTACAGTGACATGCTAATGCCCACGTAGGCAAATGGTTTTTACGGGTCCCGTGGACTGTCTGGCCTGATACCCGAAGGATACACTCTACTAGAACAACGGTTCATGCGAGCGGTTCGTGCTGCCGGGCGAGATGCCAGTGCCAAAGGTGGCTCTTCCAGCGCCGTTCGACTTTCTGAATGGGTAAGAGAAGGTTGGACTTACCATGCAAAAGGTGGGAAGCTACGCTGTCATCTACCAAGCCGTATTCGGACGTGATGCTCACTCTAGTGCAGGCATATGGTTCTCTCCCTCACAAAGTTCACCTCCCGTTCTCACCCTCTTCGGTTCGACAAACCTGAATTCCCGTTCCGCAAATTTAGATACGGAATTATCCTTTGTCATGCTAACTTCCTCAGAGGCCCTTCAAAAAAGTTTCCAAGCCGAAGTTGATGGATTATGGCAATGTGCCGTACCATGGCGCGGTGCGGAAAGACATGTACGCTGGAGGACGAGGACTATTGTCGGCATGGTCGGTGGTATGCTTTAGCTCGCAATTCTGCTGGCAATCCCCTCTCTTTACAAATTGTAGTATCCCACGATTCGTTTGAATTGCGGGACCGAATAATGAACCCCAAACCGTGCACGCACTGCTCCTGGAAGATTAGCCATGTTCTCGGAAACCAGGACGTGTATCTGAGTCGGAATTACTCTTTTAAGCACCGTGCCTCACCGGCAGACATGTAAACGACTGCCGGCGGAAGGCCCTACTACACCGCTTCCGAAGAGAATCGGAACGCTGCGAACCACTAGCTGGGTACAATACCACCTTCATGGTTTCGACGCAATCTCTGGGCCATCCGGTACCAAAGTCATCGACTTTCCCGTCTTCGATGACTCGCTACCCTTTTGGTCTCCGTTGTCTGTCAAGGGGGTAACGTACTCGAATTTGCGGGTGTCGAGCGTGAAAGTGACGGGACCCTGGGCTATGGATGAGTAAAGAGTATCAAACGGTCGAGAAGCATCAAGCAAGAACCTCGTTCGTCAAGGTCACATCCATCATCGCACCAAACTGTCCATCTACATATGTATAAGTTATAACGATTTCACGATTGTAGAAAGGTCAATGATGGGAGTGTTCACCTACCCCGAATGCGATCTGCAACGTAAAGCTGGCGCATCTTGCTTAGAAAGGCAGAATAAAGTTGCCGTGAAGACTCCGAGGACTGGAGGAAAGCGGTTCATCTATGGTCTGTCTAGTCTTGGTCATATAGAGTCTTACCATAGCACGATGGAAGTCGGGCTTGTTCCCTTTGCTGGTGTTGGCCATTAGAGTGAACTGCGATACGCATAACACCTCCCCGGAGATGTCTTTGACGCTGTTCTTCCACATGGTTCCATTGG
Organism: Pisolithus albus; assembly: GCA_024613165.1. Taxonomy (NCBI): domain Eukaryota; kingdom Fungi; phylum Basidiomycota; class Agaricomycetes; order Boletales; family Pisolithaceae; genus Pisolithus; species Pisolithus albus. The sequence continues at coordinate 985,798 of JANFAB010000002.1, read as the reverse complement.
CGTCTGGGAACACCCGTAGTCCCAGGCTAGTGTGGTTAGATTCTTTGCTTCCAATGCCTGCACGGAGAATAGCTCACATCTTATTGGACAAGACGTCTATGTCGGCGGGGGTATCTTCTGCCTTACGGGACGGGGGACCATCAGCAAGGAAATTCTGATGGAAACGATGCGAGAAGTATACCAGACCCAATACCAACTAGTACCATCAAGCCTTTCGATATGCTAGAGATCGCCTTACCATCAACTGGATGCGTCCTCAGGTAAGTCTACTGGTGATCACAACCCCTGTCTTACCGGTAACAGATGCAGAGGCGACACGCTGCACGACTGCCCTCATGCTAGGCCTCAGATGTCTTTGGTGGGGACGTGATACAAAGCGTATTACGCTGTGCCCAACGCTCGTACCTCTTACTATAATTGGTGGCACTCAGCTATCGACACGGATTATTGCTTTGTGGTTTGTACACTATATGTTGACAGATTCGAAAGACCCCGATGCCGCAACCATGCGCATATCATCCCTTATGAGTCCGTTTCATCGATAACCCCACAACCGAGGCACCAGTCTCGAAGATACAGGGTTGCTACTTGACCTGGCGCAATACCCTCTGTGGGACGTTCAAACTTAGCCGCAGCCCACTCCCATCCCTGATGTTTAGTAATTGTTAAATCTCTTGATAAGGAAGCAATGGCATCACAGACCGGTGGACCACGCATCCTTCGCTTTCCATGCAGTGTCGATACTTGACTTGTGCTGTCATGCCGGATGATTGTTGCAGCTCGACAGGTGGGCTGCCCGTCCATATCCAGTCAAAATTTGATACGCGGATAGTGTTGACGTTTAGTGCTGGATGGTGCCTAAAATAGCTGAGGAACTGAGAGCACGAAATAACGGTCTCACTGACGACCCCGGCACCACGAAGACCGTGTTTGTCTCCAGGTCCTTTTTCGCCACGAACATGCGCATTCTACATCCACGTATCTTCGCACCCTGACCAACGGTATAATTCCACAGACCCTGGTGTGTAGCGATCTGCTGAGAATTGGTCATGTCTATGATAGGTCCCGGATTCGGGGGTATGTAATGTGCTACGAAGAGTTAATTGTTGGCCACATAATGCGAAATGGTACTTGCATAGAAAATCATTGAACTTCCGCTTCTCCCCGACGAAGCAGATACCCATGCTCTCATCTTTGACCGCGGTTGGTAAATCCCATTTTAAGGCAAGACTTCTGACCTCTTTCTTCTGCATTTCACCAAGGGGAAAAAGCGCACGGGCTAGGCTGCTCTCCGGTATTGAAGACAAATAATATGTCTGATCCTTTGACAGATCACGCGCACGGAGTAATCGGGGGCGAGGAGGAAGAGTAGTGTTATACCATTGCCAGTCCTTCCGAGCGTAATGACCTATTTTCGGACGCAAGTAAGAAGAATGATCAACGAGGTGACGGTTCCATGAGCTCATATACCTGTTGCCAACCATAACATTTGTGAATCTTGGGCCAAGTGTCGTAGGAGGGCACCGAATTTGACCTCTCTGGTGGGGGGTTAGCTCGAGCGCACTAGCTCTGTTTTCCTTACCTATTACACCAAACGTCAGGGTTTGGCGTCGAACCAGATTCCCAACTATTCAATGATGGTTCAAATACTTGCGTCCAGTATTGGCGATGAAGGTCAACCTGTGGGAGATGAGAATTCACGACGCGATCACGATTCGCTTGTTATCACACCATCCTACACGGTATGCCGAACATGCGACAAACACGTTGGACGTCCTCCCAGTCCTTTTCCCACTGACAGCCAACGTCTGTTCCTGATTCATCACGCGTATCCCAGTTTCGCATGAAAACAGCAGACAAATCGTAATCCTGCGTAGCGTCAGCGCACTTCATAGTAAAAGACAGAATGATTTTACATTTTCTGCTAGAAGTCTCGCAGCAACTGACGAATCCACTCCACCGGACATAGCAACAACCACTGGGCGTTTCATGAATAATCTTCGCTAAGTCAAAAAAGGTCCATACCCTTGTTCCCCTTGCGCGGACCCCTGGAGTAGTCGTCATTGTAGTAGCGTATGCGGTGTTTCGGTAGTTTCTGTGCAGTACCGCGTCTGAGTGAGCCAAGCATCGACTATAGGAGTCCGGATACACGTGACATGAGAGTGAAGTCAATATCCCGAACTCCGATCCGCGATTAGCCTCGTCGTGACCACGACAGTGTACGTCCCGTCGTAACTTCGATATGGGTGCCAAAGGTGGGCTCGACTAACTCAGGTCATCAAAAGTCTAACCTGCTGCCGTTAACCTTCTAGGTCCATCTCAAGCAGAAATCCTCCTTCGTGTGACCTCCTCAATCGCAGCGGAATTGATAAAGGCACACGATTCCAACGAAAGCGTGTCATTGAATGAACTGAGGGCAAAGATATCGAAGAAATATGGCTACGGGGGTGTCCCTAGACTTGTCGACATCATTAGCGCGATCCCGGACGAGTACAAGAAGGCGTTACTACCAAAGCTGCGAGCCCGACCGATTCGGACAGCAAGTGGGGTACGTTCTCCAAAGCCTTTTGGACCGACGTTTACTCAATTGAACTCCCGATAGATCGCTGTAGTGGCAGTGATGTGCAAGCCTCATCGGTGCCCCCACATTGCGATGACCGGGAATATTTGTGTGTAAGTTATAGTTCTCCCTAGCATGACCTCAGTTGGCTGAAGAAAAATGATACAGCTACTGTCCAGGGGGTCCGGATTCGGATTTTGATTACAGCACACAAAGTTATACCGGATATGAACCAACGAGCATGCGTGCTATCCGTGCGCGGTATGACCCATATGAGCAGACTCGTAATCGCGTTGAACAGTTAAAGGCATTGGGTCATAGTGTCGACAAGGTCAATCGTCTTCATATTTCTGTCTGTATACCAGCCGTTGAATAGTACGTCAGGTTGAGTTTATCATCATGGGTGGAACATTCATGAGCATGCCCGAAGATTATCGGGCGAAATTTATCGCCCAACTACATAATGCTTTATCGGGCTTCACAGGCATCGATGTCGATGAAGCAGTTCGGAAAGTACTCTTCTGGCTCTATCATACTTTCAAACAATAACGCAGTCGCGTCCATCAGTTACTCAGAGCAGAGCAAGTCGAAAGCCATCGGTATAACTATCGAAACCCGGCCAGATTACTGTCTTCGGCCGCATCTCAGGTTAGTGGAAGATTATTACTGAAAATGATTTCTCAGATCCACTGAGACTTACTCAGTCAAATGCTTCGATATGGTTGCACCCGACTGGAAATTGGCGTGCAGTCGGTCTACGAAGACGTGGCCAGGGACACCAATCGCGGTCACACAGTTCGCGCCGTTTCTGAGTCTTTCCACCTTGCGAAAGACGCTGGCTTCAAGGTCGTAGCGCATATGATGCCCGACCTCCCAAATGTCGGAGTCGAGCGTGATCTAGAGCAATTCAAAGAGTTCTTCGAAAATCCCGCGTTCCGGAGCGATGGGCTGAAAATCTATCCGACGCTTGTCATCCGGGGGACCGGTCTCTATGAATTATGGAGAACGGGCAGGTACAAGAACTACACGCCAAATGTTCTGGTCGATGTCGTTGCTAGGATACTTGCGCTTGTCCCACCATGGACTCGAGTCTATCGAGTGCAGAGGTACAATTCAGTATCCCCGAAAACGCTGTCGTGCTGACTGGTTCCTGCAGAGACATACCACTCCCCTTAGTCACGAGTGGTTGTGAGAACTCAGGAAATCTGCGAGAACTTGCTCTAAATCGCATGAAAGACTTTGGTGCTGAGTGCCGAGACGTGCGGTTCCGAGAAGTCGGGGTAAGCGGGATTGTTGACTCACCATTCTGTTACTCACTGGACGGTCAGATCCACGAAATCCACCATAAAGTGCGACCGGAATCTGTAGAACTAATCCGCAGAGACTATACTGCAAACGGCGGTTGGGAGACTTTCTTGTCATATGAGGATCCTGAACGAGACATCCTCATCGGGCTTTTACGACTGCGGAAGTGCTCAGAAGAAGGGACATTCAGGCCGGAACTTGTTCGAAAGGAGGGTGCAGCTGGTGGTTCAAGTATAGTACGGGAGTTGCATGTTTATGGGACAGCGGTGCCTGTCCACGGTCGTGATCCGACAAAGTTCCAACACCAGGGCTTTGGGATGTTACTCATGGAAGAAGCAGAACGGATAGCAAGGGAGGAACATGGTAGTGTGAAGCTTGCCGTCATATCAGGTGAGGGCATTTGGTTAAATGCGATAATCGAGCACTCATAATATCATGCTGCAGGAGTGGGTACCCGAGACTACTACCGAAAGCTCGGTTACGTGCTCGACGGGCCCTATATGAGCAAGTCACTCGTATAATACAGTCCCTGTACAGAATCGTCATGGTGAGACTTACGGTTATCAAGTCTTGTGCGCCAGAACCAGCGTATGGAAGTTTGGAAAGACCAGCTCTTCCTCGACGGTCTTCCTAATAACATCTTGTATGAATCTCTCCACTCGCGTGACGTTCTTCAGGACATGCTTGTCTGTCTGGCCGATCTCACTCTCGATAAATATGGAAGGCAGCAAGCGTTGACCGATGGGTAGCGGTTTCCCATCTCGTTTGCCACCGATTTCGTCGTCTAGGTCAGGAGGTGTACTCGGCTGACTACTGCGCGATCGTCGACAAGCGGGTCCGTAAGGGTCCAATTCGTCCAATATACATAAGTGGATTCGACCCCTAGAGCCCTCGAAAGCCACGGCGACCTCGCTGTTGAACACGACGCCGGTTACGGACAGCTTGATGGGAAGGGACATGAAAGAAGGTGATGGGTAGTTGATGAGCAGTGAGGCGGTGAGGGTCAGTCTGAGATTCGACTGCCAGTTGACGTGCAGGTGGACTTGAAGGTCTGGTTGCGACTGCTGCGAAATAGAATCATCAGGTGATTGGGTAACGTCGGATGCTGTCGCAGAATTGCGGGGTGGTATAAACGGGTGGGGACCGTCAGCGGGAAACGACTCTGGGGGTGATGCTGGTAGACTACAGTGAGACGCCGACGTCCGAGGTGGTGGTGGTGGTGGTTGATAGCCATTGAAATTTGAATGCAGAGCTGCAACTCCCCAGTGCTCCCGTGGTGGTCCAGGGTACAACGTGGGCGTGGACATGAACAGATCGGTAGCTGGGCTGCGTCCGTAGCGGACGTGTGGGGGAAGATGGTGGTAGGCAAGTGCATCCTCGGCCAGCCCATGACGCGAAGCTCTTCTCGACACCCACTCGTACCCATCGTCTTCGCCTTCAGCACCCTCGGTGACTTTGACGTTGTCCTGCTCTGATTCCATGTCTGAATCATCTTCGAGAAAGTCGGGGTGTATGTCCCGTAGGTCCACCAGCTCCACGTCCGGAGGGACGTTACCAAAGTCAAAACCTGTGATTTCCACTGGGCCTATGAAGGAGGGACGCTTGACGTTCACTAGCTGACGGTTGAGAATGTCAACGAGTGTCTTCGCCAGAGAGGAGTCCAGTCTATTCCACTCAAGGTCGACGGACATGGTTGGTGGGATGGCCCAGACGCGCAAGTTTGACTCCCGCCACCACCACTCGACATATCATGGCCACCAGGGCTTACAACGGACAGGAAGCAGAGGTCATAGTGAGCGTACGTCCCGACGACTTTTAGCCATCGCGATTTAATTTAATGGGCGAGCTCTTTCCAAGTTCCATGACGGCTACTCTTACTCCAAAGCCAGACTAGAGGCCAGTCTACGAGAGCTCGTGTATGATCGCAAGCCCGTCAAGCCCACTAAAGAACCGATCAATGCCAGGCGGGAGGACGTGGACATCATTGTGAGTGCCACAGGATGTCTCTCTGGGACATTCCTGACTCGGATGAACTCTGCCAGGTGAACGAGTTCGAGATTCCGAGACAGCAAGCCGAGAAGCTGCTCACCGAACATGGCGGCGACCTCGACAAGGCACTCAGAGCACTCGTGAACAGCTAGTCCACCTCTTTGTTCGAAGAGCAGACATTACTCCTATGGCCGCAGTGGCATTACAGTCTAGCAACGTCAAAACGCCAGTAATCGAGTATGTATGTAATATGCAAACCGCTATGTAGCTACCTCCGACATGACCTCATCGGTTCGAATGCCCTGACGACGAAGGCTACTTTCGAAAAGAGAAGGAAGTATATATATTGCAGGCGAATGGAAAATAGCAGGTTCAAAGACGATGTCATGCTGAGTGCACCAAGTGACAGGGAGGGGCTGAATGCAATGCGACCGGCATGGAAACCATGAAGGCCGTTAAGAAGCGTTAAATACCTTTGAAATAAATCGCTTTCTGTCTGGATGTGTGAACGCCACCAGGGAGGGTTGCAGTGCAATAGCAGTAGATAAGTTTGCGAAAGTCTAATGAGACTGGGGTATATTTGGGTCATCACATCAAGGGTCGTAGGGTAAAGAGGTTTGTTCAAAAAGAAGTTTGTTTGGGGCGATGGTGTTAACAGCGTTCACGTCCGCTCGTCTAATCGGGGAGTGGGTGTACGGGAAGGGAATGGAGAGCCATAAGGAGCATTAAGATAGCGTGAGGTGGACTCCATCTCCGTAAAGTATTCGTTCTCGGTGGCGCAACTCGGCTTGTCGGCCAAACCAAGTGCTGATGCGATGGCACGGGGGCTACTGAATGGCGATGACTTCTTGGGGGAGAATTGTCCCAGGATAGGCTCCTCTTTCCCGAGCGAGAGAGGTGTGAACGACCGCTTACTTCCAGAAGTGAGAATGGCAGGTTCCTTCGGTGTGGGTTGGTTGTACATGGCAGTAGCAGCAAGTACGGTAGAGGCTCCAATGAGGAAGGGAGGGGTGACATGGAAGTCAAAAAGCACGACCGAGGCGAGGAACGAAAGGATAATGGAGATGGAAGTGGCAAAGCCTTTGAGGATATTGTCCGAGTACTTGATGACGACTGCGGTGACGAGGCCACCAAACACTTGGATGGAAACCGTGGCCCACGCCCAACCACCAAAATTGCGGAAAAGGTCGCTAATTATTCCGTCCGAAGAAGGGAACGGAGAGGCATAGATGATAGGAAGGACAGCAGGGACAAGGGAGAAGAGGGAGAGCTGAATGTTGCGGACCCACAGGTCGGCCTTTGAGTTCTTCAAGACCATCTCAAAGTAAACTCCTGCCAAACCGGATGTGAAGCATGCTGCGGTCACGGCACAGAAGCCTTTGAGCGGGCTCATGATGTGAACATGCAGTGGGGCTGCATCGTGCGCACTCCCGACGCGGAACTCCTTGGTCCGAGGATTCGCACCACTCGTCTGAACCTGTACAATGGCGACGCCAATTGCGAGGAAGAAGAGAGACATCCACTTGGTGGACGAGAGTTTCTTGCGGAGGAGAAGGACGGAAAAGGCAGCGGTGGTAAGAATCTTCATCTGGTAGGCGACTTGGAAAGAGGCCACCGGAAGATTGCCGATGGCGACAAATTGGAGCGAGTTTTGGACGACATACAGCAGTGCAGGTATCGACAACTTCCAGCAGTCGGCACTAAAAACGTCGCTGCAAACTTGCCGGAAAGGGGCAGACCACGGGAAGACGGCTGTGAGGAAGCCGGGAAAAGACTTGCGGGATGAAAAGTGCAAATCTGCTTGGTACGCCTTCCAGAGGGCGATCACGAATGATATTGAGCCCTTGAGGATCTCACCGATGAGGACGGCAGCCGCTGGGGAGTACGAAAGATGAGGGGGTGTAGATACACGAGAGTAATGCATGACTATCGACAAGGACGCGTTTTGGACTGCGAGCGTGACTAGGCTTGGGAAGGAGGATATGGGGTGAGTATATTGAGTTTGTTCAACGAGGACAAGGGAGACCCACGAGACATATTTCAAGGGAAGCCCACAGACGGTTGCGGGTTTTGCGATGCGAGTCTGGGGTGCGACGTCGGTAGGGGACTGGTTGAGAAGGAGACCAGAAGACTTGCTTGACAGGGCGTCGAGAGTCGCCGGGGGGAGAAGGGGTGCAAGGCGAGGGGTGGACTCGGGGACATTATTATTATTATTGGTGTTAGAGGATGAACTCGAGACCGAGCGAATAGCTGGATATGCCCTGTGGTACATTTCATTTGAGAGGGAAGGCACTGCGGAACGATGTTTGAAAAATGACATCGAGACGAGAGAATGTGATTGTTTTTTTACTTTGCACGCAAGTCGGTCAGGAAGCAAACACGGTGCACGCGTCAATCCCGGTCAAACCCACACAACACGCTCGAGACGAACACGAGAACGGAGAGACGCAGGAAAGAGCGAGCCGAGTGGGTGTCGGGTGGGTGAGATGTTGAAAAAAAGACCAGCCCTGACATTCGAAAAAGGACCGAAACGCGGCAATTTTTATCAAACGAAAAATTCATTCCAAAAAGACTACACGACAAGACAACGAAATGCTAACTCATAACCGACTACGAGGGTCCTCCCTGGAAAAAGAGAGCAGCGTCAGCATCCAATTTATCAGAAAATCGTCAGATAAAATGGGGTCGAACACCTCAGCCTCGCCTTTAACTCGTCACCCACACCCGTCTGTCCGCACTGCGGGCTCGATCGCGAACCTCGCGCGCGACACCAGCAAATAACAGGACCCAGCATGCGCAGGGCGGGATATGTACTTTTACCAGGATGATCGTCATCGGTGTCTAACCCGGAAAACGAAGCCAATAATCTTCATCAAAACCGACACTTACGCGTTACACCTGCAACCAGGGTTGAGAGAGTGCGTCTGTCATCACGTCTGTAGGCACTCCCAGGTGATCCTGCTTCCTCATTCCTCGACCAGCGGGAGGAACCTCAGCAAAGATTGTTTTTGGAATGCCTTATCCATCTTCGACGCTTGTCTGGACCATTCATCCTCGAAAGCTATTGTGTAGCGTAGGATCAACAGTAATTGAACGTCGGCCGTGTTAGGAGGAAAGAAGAAAAAAAAATGTTCAAGTAGTACCCAACGTCGGCAATTTCCGGTAGTATTACATAATACGCTGGCAGAGGAAAATTACTCGACCGCGAAACGACTAGAACGGCGAGCATGGCCAGCACGGTCGCCAGAGTTTCACCGTTCGGCCAGCTCCTCAAACAGTCCAAATTCTCGTCATTCGACAGTCGTATCGCTCAAGTATACACTACCCACGGCGGAGATGCTCACCGTGGTGACTGGGGTTTCAAACGGCCTCTTTCCATCCGACGTCGTGGCGCATTCATTACCGTCAAGAACGTCGACACACCAGAGTACCAGACAGAATGGAGCTCAGCAGAACCTCAGGCACTCTGGATGAAAAACTGGGACGAGCTCCAGATCTCTCCTCAGTTGTCGCGTCAAGCCGAGACAGAAGAGTCAAGGGATCATGTACAGGAGTCGGACCACATTCCAAACCAACAGGATCCATCAGCCTGGCGTCGACCTTGCGTACCCAATCTTGATGCCATGTCGCGAGAGGAGTTCAGAAAGTATCTTGCTCGAATCCAAGCCCACCGCGACGAATTCTACAAGGAAACACAGGCGATCCCAGCCAAGAAGGGGCTGTCGGGGTTATCGTTCTACCAGCTAAGCAACTGGTCTGCCTTTGGCTGGGACGGCCTATATGCGCAGTATCTTTCAAAACGGCGCCGAGCAGACCCTCGCAGTCGGGAAATAGAGCATATTCCGCATCGTAATGGTGGTCTGAGCTATGCAAATTATACTCCTCTACAAACCTTTTTGATGACGAAAGAACGCAAGGGCAGGTTGGTGGAGGAGTACATTGGAAGGGACAAAAAAAGGCTATTTTACGTGGCATCTTTTGCGGGGATGGCAGGCATTGTTCGGAAGCATCAGGCTGGCCTCACACAACCCATGGTCTGGGATGATCCTCGGCGAACCGGACAAGTGATGCTCAGGCCGCAGAACGCCGTTCTCCACCGTCAACCAAACGTTGTAGGGAGAGTACGGCAGGGGTTGAAGGCTACCAAAGTGGACATGGAGCTGAGGGCCTTGGATGGCCAATCCCACATGCGGAGTAACCCATATCCACTGGGATCCCGACAATACATCGTCGCAGAGCCTCTGGGGTCAACATCGAGTGGGCAGAGAAAGATGGACAAACCGGCAGCGAAAAAGAAGGCTCGCGTCAGTCCGTCAACTGGCGTTACGCTCGAAATTCTTAGCAACATTATACGCAAGGACTCTTCATAACGTAGGCTATTGTGACTGATGTCTTTCAACATCGAATACTATCATTGGACGCGATATGCAGAACTCTCGCGTAGTAATAGGCCGTCCACAGTCTGATTTGTGAATGCGAAATACCTGAGCACACTGAAATCGACGAGTCGCGTGACACGCGTCATAGTCTAAAGTGTTTGTTTACTTTCCCACGGTGTATATGTCATTGCGTCCAGTCGTCCAGCCTGCCGCCACCGACGACGACGAGGGCGACGAGGACGACCACCAAAGATGCCACGTGAGCAGAGAAAGTCGTCGCTGGGCACCCGACGAGGACCACCAAGGGAACACATCCCATTCCGTGCAGACGATCTCGAACGCGGAAAGAAAACTGGTATAGCAGTTCAATATGTGGATCGCAATTCCGACGAGTTCGAACCTTTCGCTGAGGTCATGAAACAAGCCGACAACCGCACCCCACCCCGCATAAAGTCGAAGAAGAAGCGCATCGTTGTGGTGAGCCCACCACTTGACCAATTCGATGAGGACGGCGAAATGTCCATGGACCTTGCCGAAAGTGGGTTTCTGCACTTACACTCCACGCGTGTTACCCTCATCCACCGTTCTCAAAGGCAACCAGGGAAGTCCGCTTGCATACTTTACCAATGCTAGTCATTTGTACCAGTCCGTCAACACACGGCGCCCGAGTTCTGTTCGTCCGCCCCGTCGCTCATCGATCGTAGACTATGATCAACTTCCATCACCCCGACGTCTTCCAGACACCTTTTCTACCCGCAAGTCACTAACGAATGGCGCAGGTCCGTCCCCACCGACCAAACCGTATACTGCACCCGATCCAGAACCCGACTTGGACCCCCCTGACTCCCAGAGCTACCCAGACGATCCCCAAATACAGGTGGAGGATGACCCTGATTATGGTCGCATCAGCGACGAATCTGAAGAGGTGGCAGAGGTGGCAGAAGAGGTAACCGCAATACCTAGGAGATCCACTAAAGGGAAGCAGCGTGCTGTCCCGGACGAGGTCCAGGAGCCTGATGGAGTCGAGGACGATATTGCTCGAGGTTTGGAAGAGGTGGAAAACGATGCCAACGGCACGGAGGTGGAGGTACCACAAAAGAAAAGGGTCAGGGAGGAGGGTCAGAAACCTCAGCGGCCAGGAGGCCGTCCAGCAAAACGCGTGGCCATAGCACCTCCTGAACGTACGTGCATTGAAAGTTCATACTGGACGAGATCCGTATAAACCCTCGCTTCAGGCTCACCAACTCCAGAGGGTGTCCGTCGCGGTCGACGGCATAGGTACAAGCCGCTGGAATGGTGGCGACAGGAGAAAGTCGTCTACGGAAGGCGGGAGTCCGGCTTGACACTAGTACCACAGATTAAGGAAATCATACGCGTACCTAAAGAACCCCCAAAACCCCTCGGAAAAGCTGGCAAACGAGGACGTGCAGGTTCTGTGCGGGCCAAGACACGAGAACTGAAAACGCCCGTGCCCAACAACCCGGAAGAAGGCTGGGACGAGAAGACTCCTGCTGACGGAGTTGTCCTTGATTTTTTGACTCGGGAACCGGTGAAAAGACGTGGGTTTGCATTCCATCATCCACGTTTGTTCCGTGATCAACCCTTTTACCGCTTCGACAGGGATCATACAAACGGCTAGGATGTTTGAGCCTAGATCTGCCGCCAACAGCAACTGGTTCTTTCAGAAGATATTCGGAGAGGGAGATTTCATTGCTGCTGGAGAGATGCGCATACCACCACGTGGTGAGAAACCGAGCAAGTCTTCCAAGGACAATGCATATGTGAGCAGATGCCCGTATCACAATATTGAGGCGTCTATTTCATGGTTCGCTAGGTGTTCTACGTCGTCGAGGGTGCAGTCTCCGTTGCCATCCATGAGTCTACGTACATCATTGCTAGTGGTGGCATGTTTCTCGTTCCTAGAGGTTTGCATATACCTCCCCCTCTCGTACGTCGGTCGCTGACTACTCAGCATCCAGGAAACACGTACTGTATCCATAATATTTGCCAACGAGACGCCAAGTTATTCTTCACGCAAGCGCGACACGTTGGCGAAGAGGAAACTACTTCGGAACGCGCTTCTCAGTCAGTACCGCCAACCTCGAACCGGCGAAGACATTCTGAGGTTACAGAGGATGGGCCTCGGATGTCAACGGGCCCGAGGAGAGCCAAAAGCCGACATTAGCATTGCGCAACAGCTATACGGGGAATCGTGCACCGGCCCAGGAACGACTTTATTCTTTGAGGTGAACGGGGCCGGTTGTGTCGCTACATGTACTCTAGTAAACATCGTATTATTTACTCACTTATGGTTTGCGGCGGCCAGTCAGGGACACTCGGGATTGTTTTTTCAAGTTGCATTTTCGCAGCCGCCATACGCAGTGTCTATATACGTAAGCATAAGATTCCATACTTCGATACTCTCTACTTGCATACTGGTAATCGAAAACATAACGAGAACGCGACAACATATGTAACATGTAGAATGAGGGGTCTCCCTCGGGCGGCAGGATAAGTAATGGCGTCAGCAGCCAGGGCCAGAAGGGAATGGTCATCCTGCGGGTAGCAGATGAGGACAAAAACGGAATGGCTCGTTGCGAAACAGCAGTAGCAGCTGCGCTGGCTTAGAAGTTCCAGATGAAGCACGATTCAGATAACCCTGGAAGCAGAAACGACCACGACTCCGTAAATGGCCGGCCACTGAATGCATGGCGCACGGTATGCGCATGATGGACAGTAAGAGTAGCAAGCTGACACCCTCAGCTGATGTACAACTGAAGTCAGAAAACAGTGACGCCGGATTGTGTTCCAGTGTATTGACTCTTCACGTCATCCGTGTCAGTTGCTCCATCCTGACTCTTATAATCATAGCCACTCATACTGCCCAAGTCGGTGCCCGCAGCAGAAGAGAAGGACCCTCGTCTACGCAGACGGTCCGACTGAGAGTAGGCGATAGAACCACTTATGCTTCCAGCGCCAATGCCAGCGCTGCTAGGCGGACCAATATCTTGGGATACGATGGAACTCGCGTAGCTTCCATATGCACTGCGCTTTCCGGAGCCACCGGGTCCGCGAGGCATACCAGGCGGAAAGCCTCCAGTCGCTGCAAACATGGGCAAACCGGAAGAATAGGTAGCCTGAGAGCGTAGAGATTGTACGTCGGGAGGTATATATGCAAGTGCATCATGAGTCCGGTAGAAGCTGGCATCAAAGCGACTAGGTGTGCCGGATCGGCCCCCGCTACTTGGCATGTACTCGCGGGCATTAGTTTCGTGGCGGCGGAACTGCTCCATGGGTTTGCCAAGGGAACGACGCGGTTTACTGAACTGGATCATGCTGGGTTGCAGGTTATTGAGTGCGCCTTCAACGAGGCAATTCTTTTCCTTGTAGTGAGTCAGTAGCGCATGCCATAAAGGATGCTAGGTAGGACTGTCAGCGGCACTGAGACTGTAGTCGTCCAACAACGAACCTTGCTCAAGACTTTCGGATTACCCAAAATGACGATACCATACTTGGCACGAGTAAGAGCAACGTTGAGACGGCGCGGGTCGTTCAAAAATCCAATGCCTTGATGTTCGTTACTCCTAACGCAGCTGAGGATAATGTAATCCTTTTCTCGCCCTTGGAATGCATCCACACTAGCGACTTCAACCTCCTTGTAGAGATCCTTCTTAAGTGACCCATTGAATTGCATATAGTTGACGATGTACGAGCGCTGTCCCTCGTAAGGGGTAACAATGCCAATTTGCGAAGGGACAACACCAGATTTGAAAAACTTCGTAACAATTTTCTCGACGTTGGACGATTCTGTCCTACACACAAGTGTTTAACACGGTTCTTTCCCTGTGAGATACAGATACATACCTGTTGAGGAATGATGTCCCGCTGGACGATATTTCCTCTTGTCCCAAGTTCTGATAGAAGAACATTGGGGTGTCCGGGATGGGCCAAGGAAAATCTACATTCTTGCGTAGACGCTCGGGGGCAGTAACACCATTTTGCAGAGTGCCTTCGTAGAACATATTGGAGGGAAACTCAGATAAGCAAGGGTGCATGCGGTATTGTACTTGAAGTCGGATAGGACGATTGCCGAGCACGACAAGACGCTCAAACAGAGATTGAGTGAGACCAGCACGCGCTGCCTTCTTATTCATGATGACTGGACCGAGTTGTTGATGGTCGCCGACGAGGACAACCTGTTTGCAACCAAGAACAAGCGGAATCATGCACTCTGAACGCAAGTCAACACTTTGCTACACCAAGGAACGTGAGGGAACTTGCCTGGCTCAGCGGCCTGGGTAGCTTCGTCGATGAGGACTGTTCTGAACTTGAACTTGTTTAATCTCGGATCGCCGGCACCGACACATGTACAACATATTACGTCCGCAGCAGACAGGATCTCCTTCTCGCACTGACGGATGAGGGTCTTATATTTGCGCTCGTCGTTCGAGCTCAATTCTCCTTGTTCGTTTTTGAGCTGAATCAATTTCTGGAGCTCTACGTGCGTGGTACTGTTTGCAACTTGCTGGTGGAGCGTCAAAAATGCGACGCTGGAGTCAAGGGCTTCACGAGACTTGGCAGTAAGGCGAACAACCTTCAGGCCAGTCGCGTGTATTTTCTCAGTCAGTTGGTCTACGGCGACGTTCGACGGTGCACAAACGAGGACTTGACCAGGATTCATCTTTGCAAGATGGTAGACGATCGACGCGGAAGTAACCGTCTTACCCGTTCCGGGCGGCCCTTGGATCAAGCTGAGCGGCTTCTGCAACACGCTTTTCACAGCATACATTTGGGAATGATTGAGCTCCGGGAGACCAGGTGCGGAAAAACGCTTGGGCATTTGTGTCCGAAGACTCTGAGGCTCGACTTCATGGCCAAGAAGTTTGTGATACTATGTATATGTCAGGGTTTGTGGGAATTGCCAAATGGCACCAACTCACAATATAACCATTAACACTTTTTTCGTCAACTGCAAACGTTTTCATGGCCAGCTGCATACGATCAAAGCTCGTAGATTTCCAAACGAAGTCCGCCGAAAAGCCATGAGTGCATTCAGTGGGTACGCCTTCAGTCTTTCTGAGCTCAAGAGCAATCTCGTCCGAAACGTCTGAAAAAGTCAGCTGCGTCGCCGATCACGGTATCGAATCTAACTCACTATTGGGTATCTTGATGACATGCCCAACGCCCTCCCAGGGTTTGTGCAATTCGCCTTGATACCTTAACCTCAGTTCGTCGCCAACTGCAAGCCTGACTTCACCGCTCTCGAGTTTGGGCATACAGAACCAAGCCACTCTCTTCTGGTTCAGACCGAGATCCCAGCGCACCGTTATGTCCGTTTGCGTTTGACTTTCCTTGAGGCGCTTGTCATAGTCCGCCTCGATCTTCACTAGCGGGCCGAATATATTTTGGTATTGGTACGCATCCTCGTAACGCATGAGGATTGACTGCGGTTCATCATCAACGCCGGGTTTCTCCAAGTCTTCGAGCGTGGCATTGGCGTTTTCACGCCACAGATCCTCAAGACGATTGATTTGATTGAATGAGATTTGGCGCGAGCGAAGTTGCTCCGTTTCACTGGGCGGCTTGACTAACCACGACAAGAAAGAGCGATCGTCGATCAATGGTGCCCACAGAGAAGCATTCCATGACATGTCTTTCGTGGTCGCTGCACAGGGTTGACTACATGGGTCACGGGTGAGTGGAAAAAAACGTTCAGATGATATTCAGCAGGTCCTACCGGCATAACAAAACGACAACGGTATCGCTTTTTGCAGGGATAAAGCCAAGCATGAACACGTTCTTGCTCCCGCAGTTATAGCACTCGGGCGTGGTTTCGCCAAGAGGGGACTCTGCGTGTAATATGACTTCTTTGTGTTTAGCCCTCACCAGGTGGTTTACGATATGGGAAGCAGAGGTGTTTCCGCGAGAATTGCAGAACCATTTGGAGCATATAAGACATTTCACGACGGATGCCGGAGAGTGGATACCGCAGTAACTAAGCAAACTTAGCGCAGTGTAGAGGGCAGGCTGTGATCGGGTACGCACCTGCAAGCATGCGGAGGAAGGTCGACGGTACCCTCATCCTTGAGATCGTCGAGTACTGCGTCGAAATCATCGTCGATACCCGAGCGAGGTATGTGGTGATGACCGTCTGTGTCCGCAAAGGATGCCTGTGACCGGTCGTCTGTAATGGCGAGACCACTGATGTCGAGAGGGGTGTGGTTCGCAGTGTTTGCAGTGTAGACTGATGAGTTGTCGTCGACTACGCTGATTGCCCCGCCGTACGACGAGGCTGAGTCGTACTGAAAGTTGTCGAACGAGTCCATCGTGGGGATCGACGAGTAACGAGTCCCCTACTCATCCCCACAGCTTAATACGACACACGCATAAGTCAGCTCGTTCCCACGCATGTATTATCTAATAGGGGTTACACTTGGTGTAATAAAAACAGTCCAAAGTGGTAGGAAATTACAACAGTCTGAGGTCAACGTCTGCCACCATTTCTCGTCGCCGGCCTCACTCTAGGTCGAGTAGGAGTTTCTTGCGTGGGTAGACGTGTGGGTATACCATCCACCGATGGAAGATTGTTTCGCCTAAGTAGACCACCAGTCAGCATCGTCCTATTCCGCAGCTGGTGAGTGTTGGTTCGTGTCGAACTACTTCCACTCTTCGATCCTTCGGCACCATCCACTCTGTCCATGAACTCATCCTCTGTATCTGAGCGTCCACGGGAACGATCGCTCTCGTCAGCAACACCGGAACTCCTTGAACCTCCTTGCGTGCCCTCGGGCTCTGCAGACCCCTCGGATGGGTCCACTTGGAGATCCTGGTCCATCGCATCCACGTCCGCCTGCTCCTCTGCCTCGTCTTCCCCATCCGTCTCATCGTCATAAATACCCCCTGGGGGTTCACCGACCCAGTCGTCGTCTTCGTCCGTCCCGAAGTCCCAAACATCCAACATGGTCGCATTGTTACGGTTACTTGCCGCAACACAGCACCGGCCTTCGAACACAACCTGCCAGACACCGTTCACGTCGGTAAGTAAATCCTTGGCAACTGTGCCTTCACGGATGTTCCACATCTTCAAGGTGCCATCAGAGCCGCTGAGTATTTTGAACTCGTCGTGCTGGAAGCACGTTATAGCCCCTGTGTGAGCTGCAAGTGTATGGCGGAGCTCCCCGGTATCAGGGTCCCAGATTCGTAGCGTGGAGTCGGCAGCAGCAGAAACCAAATAAGAGGGGGATAGGCCGAGTAATCCAACA
This sequence comes from Pisolithus albus, assembly GCA_024613165.1. Classification (NCBI taxonomy): domain Eukaryota; kingdom Fungi; phylum Basidiomycota; class Agaricomycetes; order Boletales; family Pisolithaceae; genus Pisolithus; species Pisolithus albus. The sequence continues at coordinate 968,303 of JANFAB010000002.1, read as the reverse complement.
AGAGACGTATGCCCAGTCAGAGTCTGTTGACACTGGCCGTTGCCTAGGTTCCAGACACGCACAGTACCATCCATCGACCCCGAGCAAGTAATGTTACGATGAAGGTCCAAAACCACACTATAAACTGGATACAGGTCAGAAAAGATGACGGCTACAGTGCCACACGTGTACCTTTCTGGGTGTGTCCGACCAGCACCCACTTGCACTCCCCTGTGAAGATATCCCATACTCGTACAGTACAGTCATAGCTACCCGAGATGAGCGTGCGTCCTCGTGCAGCTAGTGCACGAACAGCGTGGTCGTGGCCTTCAAGGTGTAGTTTGTGATACGGATTTTCCTCGACGTCCTCCTGAGTAAGAAACGTGAGGGATACCAAAGCCGATCGACCCAAAAAAACGCACCTCGGTCAGTTCTGCGTCTGCATCGTCTGCACCTGACCAGCGGTACTCGGGTTCACTCTTACGTGGTAAGGTCCAGACACGCAAAGAATGATCACGGCTACCAGTGACGATGAGAGATCGCTTCGGCCACTTCTCTCTCGTGACGACGCCTCCTTCCCCCTCAATATCGATTGCTTCCGGTCTCACGATTGCGAGACAGCGAACAGTGCTGGTATGACCTGCAAACACATGGGTGCAGCGACCGGTGTTGAGGTTCCAAATACGCACGGTGCGGTCCGTTGAACCACTGACGAGGACATCCCTGCTGGCGGCCAATGCCCAGACGCCACCTTCGTGGCCGTCTAGTGACTGTAACAGTTCGCCCGTTGCAGGAGAGTAGACGTGGATGGAGTGATCGTCCGACGCGGATATAATGCGCCCGTGCGACAGCAAGAGACAAGTGACGACGGAGGTGCCGTGAGCAGGGAATGACAAGTGCTTTGGATTTTCATTAGTTACCCAGCGTTTCCGGGTCAGATGCCTAGACTTGAAGAGTAGTTTGTAGGGATGAGGGAGGGGGAGTGCCACCTTTGAGACCTCGAGCTTGCGGCGAGAGTGAACGGAACGTGCGAAAGCTTGTTCGCTGTCACCTCCAAACCAGATTTTTGTGTTCTTCATGAGATCTCTCCAAAGCACGGGGTCAGAATCTATAATGGCACGCCATGCCTTGGACACTCTGGAGGCACGCGTAAGAGTGGAGTAAGGAAGATAACTAAGGATGTGAGAAACGAGTTCTGGCGGAAGGAGGGTTAAGAAGTCCCGCGCTAGAGTTGGAGTTAATACAGAATGAAGTACGCGCAGGACTGGTAGTGGGGAATGTCGAATGAGCGTAAGGAGAAAGTGAGCTTGAAGGGGTTGCGGCAGAGCTGTGAAATGGGTCAACAGGGAAGGGAGTGTAAGAAGAGTGGTGAGAGAGAGATCGGGTTGAAGGGGAGGTTGTGACTGAGGCGACGAGACTCCACTTGGTGGAGCAGAGGGCCATATCGGCTGAGGTGGAGGGGAACCGTGGGGTGATGGAAGAGGGGAAGGTGGTGCTGCAGCATTTATGGTCGAGATAGGGGGCACATGGGCTGCTCTAGCCTTCTTGCGTGGGGGTGTATGAGTGTCTCTCTCCGAGGTTAGTTCTACACCTTCCATCATGTCGTCTGCTGCGTGTGACCGCTTCCTTCCAAAGCGTTCCACTGCCTCTGCTAGTCCAACTACCCTACCCGTTTCGCCCGACTCGTCCTGCCTGAGCATTTTCCAACCAACTCCGCTGGCTACCGGCTCTTCCTCTTGCATTTCCTCTTCCCCGTCTTCACCATCATGGAAAGTGGCTCGCGAGCCGCCAGGGAAGACGAGAGTGAACTTCCTAAGAGACGGGGGCAAGTTGGCATGCAGCAAAGGATAATCCTTTGAATTCTTTGGTTCAGCTGGAGGGGGTAAAGCTGGCAGCGGGATGGGGGCATAGGTCGTGGTGGTGGTCGTGGTGGTTACTACACTGTGAGGCACGGTTACACGCTGGTGTAAGACGAAGCTACACAACAAAACGTACGTGGTGGTATTCACGGATGGTGCCAGCACCAACGACGGTCGCTGTTGGTGGTTCATGGCCACGCTGGATAGATAGATAAAACGGTGCTGGAGAGAGTGAGTGGACGCGGTCTAATGCATTATGCAAGGACCACCAATGCGTCGAGATTCAGGCGCCGCTCGAATAAAAAGTGCAAGCGCGTCGGCGTCGGCATAGCATGCGCTTCTTATTACCTGCCCTTGTTTTCGACGAGGGTCTTGTCTTGTAATTATTATGCCGCGAGCTGGTAGGTCGATCGTTGGCCGGGGCTCGAGGGGGGTGCATGTTATGTCTACCATCATTTCCGCTGTACAAAGTCCATCTGACGATCCATTGGATGGCAGTCGAGCCACGTACATACGAGAACTCTCATGGGCTGTCATTATGACAGGGCCGGTTTGGATGGATAAGCCTCGTGGCCACCTCATTTACTGTCACATTCCGCCCAATCCGGGTGGTGAAGACGGATATGCAACGATAAGTGTCATCGCTCGATTGGAACTCCGAAGGCCATCGAGTGTTGTTCGCCCCAACCCACCTGAGCTGATCGCAGGTTTGGAGGGAGTCGTGCTTGGTGGAAGGGGCAGCGTGAATTAACCGTCGAACACGGGGCAGCAATTGCCACACTCAGAGGGGCCTGCCGAGCTACCTCCGCCCGTCTCTTTCTCGCCACTCACACAGATCACACCCCCTCCCATCTTCTTCCTTCTCCACCTCGTCCCCACAGAGAGCCGTGGTCGTCGACGTCTTCCCCCTCTACATCGCTCCAAGCCCTCATATTGCGAATACATCATGTCGATGCACCACCGTGACCACATTCCACAACCCTCTGCGAACATGCCCCCATCGCGTTCTCCCCAAATCGATCCAGCGCTTGCTCTCTACCCCGGATACTATTCCTATCAACAGCAACCCCAACAACACATGGCCGCTCATCACCTTCTTTCAACAAACCTACCCTCTCCCTCTTCTCAGGATTCCGACACTATTGGCACTCCTCCGACCGAAACCATGCCCTATCCCCCTTCCAATGCCAATGGTAAACGCCTTTCACCCGCAGCTGTCGCGGGCCCAGACTCCAACAGGAAAAAGGCCAAGATGGACGACGGTGCCGCAAGCCCATCCGCCGAAAAGGACGGCTCAAAACCAAAGTCAACCAGGGGGTCCCGGTGTGTTCAAATCCAGATCAGCTCTCCTATCCGGCACCGCTCACACTTTCCTTTGTTCTCAGCGCCTGTATGGTATGTCGGCGTTTGAAAATGAAATGCGTCGGCGCGGAGCAGAAACCACCATGCAATCGTTGTCGGAATAGCGGTCACGAATGCATCTTCGAAGAGTCAAATCGCGGCAGGCGGCCCGTCAAGTAAGCTCCCTACATTCTATATCTAGACCAAATCTCCAACACTCATGTTCGAGCCCAAGAAAACATGAGATGCTGACCAAGTCCATCCGCAAAATGGAACAGACCCTGGATACCGTGCTCAAATCCATCGGCAACCCGAACATGAATTCCTCCGGCATGGTTTCAAGATCACCTTCACCCACACCCTCAGGTCAGGCTGCACAGACCCAGGCTCTGCTGGCCTCACCATCCCCTCAACCGCAATCTCTGTTTCCACCGCAAACTGCCAAGGAGCCTCCAACAGCGTCACCCAGGTTACATTCACTTCCCGATAACACCTTGAACCCGCTTGGGTTATTGGCCTTCGCAAGCTTGTCAAGTCGAAGGGCACACGGTGTTTCTTCCTCCTTCACTGCCCGCCCAACCGAACCAGATCCAAATCGTCGCCTAGGTGTCGCCAGTGACAATTACTTCAGGCCAGGTACGATCGGAAATGCTCGACATCGATCGTCGATAACAGTACTTTATATCGCAGGCCCTATGACCATTCTGCCACTCCGACGCTTGTACATCGAGAGGCAGATCCAACCCGAAATGTTGAGCTTCGTGAGCACAGAGGAAGTGGTGGCCTTGTTTAAGATGTCAGTGAATCGTGTTTTCTCGGAGAGAACTCGGACTAAAAGTATGACGCCAGTTATTTTGACCACATGAACGTTCGTATCCGAACCACGCTGATGTCGTCTTCACTGCTGATCAGGTTACAGATGCATTGCGGTCTGCTGGATCGTCAATTTCACACTCCCTCATTGGTTTGCTCCCGTTCTCCGTTCTTGCTTACAACAAGTGGGCATTGGTTTATTCCCGATTGACAAGCTTTGCTAACCTTTCCCTAGTTTGTGCAATAGCGTCCAAGTTCTATTCCGTCCGCGCGGATCTGCATGGAAAACTTTCTGACATTGCCGGGAAGCTCGCCTTCAGCGTCGCTGCGAAGGGGTACAAATCACTCGAAATCATCCAAGCCTATCTTCTACTCACCCTCTGGGGTTGTGGTGCCGTAGAACGGTATGAGTACGATAAGACATGGTTGCTGCTAGGCATGGCCATCCGGTCAGTGTCTCTCCCCGCCTAGTCCTACCATCCTGACGGCGGGCCTATTAGTATGGCAACAGACATGAATTTACACCGCAAGACAGCGGTTAAGAGTGATGACACGGAGGACGGCCGCGCACGGGACAGGGAAGTACATAATCGGGAGCGTACCTGGTACCTGTGTTTTGCTCTTGATAGGAGTACCAGTGCGCAGATGGGTAAACCGCATTCCATAAGGGAGGAGTGAGTGTCTCTTTCTGCGTCTCAGGTTGTAGTGTTGACGGCTCCAGCTCCATCATTCGAAACGTCCTCGGATGGATACGCTCGCCCGATGCGACGACAGGGGATTCGCTGTTGGCGGCTTATGTGGTGCGTCAACTGCCAAAGCCTAATATACTACTTATTTACCATTGCCCCCAGGAATTACAGCGCATCGTGTCGCGAAGCCTCGACTTCCTCTACTCTGGAACCAATACCCCGTCCGGTCTACAGACGGATTGCGATTATCTTCTGATCATCAAGACGATTGAGACGCAAATTTGTGCGTGGCAGCATGAGTGGACTGGCGTCCGCGAGTTCCAAACTGGTTAGTGAACGTTCAGTGTACCTGCCTTTAATACACTTACGCCATCAGGCATAGACGACGAAGTCATCAAGGCGTATCGCTCGACGATGATGAAGTTCTACTTCCACTATTATACACTCGTCGTCAATTCCTTTGGCTTGCAAAATGCTATGGAACGTTCTCCCGTAGACACCGCTCATTTCTTTGCGCGAGTCCACACCTCAGCGACGGCTGTGTCAACTATTGCGCGGGACGAGCTTGCACCACGGGGATACTTGAAATACTCCCCAGATTCACACTTTGTCTTCCTGTCTTATGCGGTGCTGAGCTTGTTGAAGGTGGTAGAAGGTTCTTTACTCATTACTCGTTGCATGCTGACGTTATTCTTCAGCTCATTCGACCGGAATTCCAGCCCTTTATCGAGAATGAACAAAGAATTGTGGAACTCGTTAAGGATGTTGCAACTGTTCTCGGCGAAATAGCTGTCAGCTCCCATCACACCCCCGCACTCTACAGCACCTTCCTGCGAGCACTCATCTCTGCTCGGACGGATGGTGTTCAACAGCAGCAACAGGCACAGCAACAGCTTCAGCAAACGCTGCAGCACCCACCATCTGGTGGAGGTGCAGTGGAAATTGACGATACATCGCCGCAGTCGGACATAGGCATGATGCCGAACTCCACCACGTTCGTTTCCGGAAATCCAATGATTTCCGTCAATGGGAATGGCATGACTGACTATCAGTTTCCCGGTGAGATGGGGCCGGCGAAAGACATCTCAACGTTCCCGCCCACTATGGCCCCGCTTCCACCCGATGACAGCATGAATATGTATTCTATGGAACACTGGCTCAGCAATGGATTCTGGGATAGTTTACTCGTCCCGGGTGAGTCGCTGGGTTTGGTTTGGAAACGACACACCTCTGATGTACTCTGTTTTGTTAGGTTACTCAGATGCGATGGAAGGGCTCAGCGGCGGTTTCGTGTATGGAGCGGGAGGCAGTGGTCTCATTACTCCTGGTTTATTGCCATCGCCTGTACCCTCGGGGTGTAACACCCCAGCCCGCCCGGATCCCAACGGTGCGATGGACTTTGGCCAGCAAAACCTGAATGTAGCAATGATGCATAGAGAATGATGAATTCTGTACCTGTTCCTTGCGCGTAGCGGTATCGTATTCGCACCGTTTTCTTGTTTTTCTCGGCCTCTTCGTTTTTGTTGATACTAGCTAGTAGTTTATGTTGTACGTGGTTTTGGCTCTGCGTCGTGTCTGCAAGCTTCACCTACTTCGTCACTCGACCTATTAGTGAAACGCTCTTGGAAATATTGTTGACCGTGGTATGGCTATTGGAATGACCCAACATTCTCCGTCCTGTCTTCTTCGTGCTGCCCATTCCCTGGTCTTCGACAAACGATACTTCTGGACTTTGGCCAGTCTTGTCATCGTCTGTGATGCTGTCCTCACTCAGCTCATCATCAAGTTCATCCCATGTCAGTCCCCGCCTCGTCGTCCAAATGCCGCTCTCGGTTACCAACTCATACGCTAGATACGGAAATTGACTGGGAGACTTACATGGTTCACATTGACCTTTACTTGAATGGCGAACGGAACTACTCCAAAATAACTGGTCCTACTGGACCACTGGTGTGAGTCTGCTATCAACGCTACTGACGTCTCAAAGACCGGAAGCTTACAAGGAGCAAGTTATCCCGCGGGACACGTCTATGTCCACGATATACTTCACTACCTAACTGACTCCGGAAATAATGTCCCCGCTGCTCAGCAAATATACGCCGGCCTTTACGGGCTCTCGCTGTTGCTGACATGCGCTATATACCGGAATGCGGGCCTGCCCAACTGGACACTTTTGCTCTTGCCTCTGAGCAAGAGGTTACACTCTATCTTCGTATTACGGCTATTCAACGATTGCTGGAGTGTCGTCTTCGTACAAGCTGCCATCCTCGCCTGTCAAACTGGGGTAGACGGCACAGGGGTATTGTTGTACAGGTCAGAATCTCACTACTCCGTACCCTTTTATACGTTTGACAACGAGCACTCAGTCTAGCACTCTCTGTCAAAATGTCGGCTCTGCTGTATCTCCCGGGATTGCTTGTCGTCCTCTTCAAACGACACGGTATATGGGGTACAGCACGGTACATGGCAGTTTTAGCCGGCTCCCAGGTTCTCCTTGCAAGGCCATTCTTGGGCGAAAACACCGTTCCCTACATACAAAATGCCTTCAATTTTTCTCGTGTTTTCCTACAGAAATGGACCGTCAACTGGCGCTTTCTGGATGAGGAAGTCTTCTCAAGTCCCTCGTGGGCCATGGGTCTGCTCCTGGGTCATGTTACCCTCCTCACGGCGTTTGGTCTCTGCAGGTGGTGCAGGAGTGACGGAGGAACCTTGGCTGTTATTCGAAGAGGCCTCCTTCGCCCATCCCAATCCCCGGCATTGTCAGCCGTGTCACCCGATTGTTCGTCTTCCTTTCTACTAGAGTGAATGACATACTAATGCTGGTCGATAGATATTGCAACAGTTCTCATGACCTCAAACTTGATCGGTATCCTCTTTGCTAGATCTTTGCACTATCAGTTCTATTCATGGTATTGTCAACAACTCCCGCTTTTGTGTCAGAGGACGAGATATCCACTCCTCCTTCAGTACGTGAACTTCGAAGCCACTTTGCCAGAGACCATTCTGAACCACGTTCACTCCAGGCTACTCATCCTAGCCGGATTAGAATACGCATGGAACGTATTCCCCTCAACGACGCTATCCTCGGGTATATTACTCGCAGCACATGTCTTACTGCTTCTGGGAATCTGGTTCGGGTTTCCTGAGGGAAAGGCACTCTTGCCTCGACACCTGTCATTCAAAGAGAAAAGTATAGAATAGACCACTACATAGATTATGTGTGGCAAGTCGCTGTCGTGAAGGGATCCAGGAAATTATACCCTCTTGGTTCCCATATTGACTATAAAGGTGCTCCTGCCTGCCCTCGGTAAGACCAATACCGTTTCAGCGCCGTGGGATTGGTGAGTGTCACTACTAGGAAGCGCCCTTGGTACGTCCCTTTCCCCATCTAAGGGTAGCGGCCTCACATCAACCCTCGGAAGAGAAATGTACCCGTGATGTAGCGGAACCAAAGTCAACGAGACGCGGAAGGTGTTCTTGTCCTGCAGAAAATGAAAAACAGGGTTGACTACAGTACTCAATATTCGTACCTGGACAACGAAATCACCTCGCTTTCTGCCGCATATAAGCCAGTCTTTGGTGCGCTCCTCAACGTCATAGCGCATTTGATACCGTTGCCGCATGTTATCCGAGTCGTTCCAGTGCAAAGACGTCGTGATACAAACCGTGGCTGAGAGTGCTTCTCCGGCATAGATCGGCGGACATTCGCCGCGCGGTGATTCCTCAGTTTGTGTATATGGTCGGACAGCTATCCAAGCATCTGCAACAATCTAGAAGCCAGTGAGAACATGTTCACCCTTTCCACTAAACCACAAACATTCATCTTGGGTACGTCAACGGGTATCGTCATCTCTCTCCAGGGACCACGGGACGGTGACGGTGGGTTCGGCTGGGACAATATCTATCGCAAACCACGCTTAATTGTTGCCCCATCTCTCAAGCACGGCGTACCTTTTGTACTGAAGAGAATGCCTCCTTTGCCCCCTCACCTACATCGAGTGCACTGGGTATTATGAGTTCGCCGGTGATGTTGTACAACTCCACCCAAGAAGCATCGCATTCCAGGTATTCTATAATGCCCTGTACGATCTTGGTACCAACCTCAGGTTCTTGCGACAATTGATGAAGAACGTCTTCTACAGTTTGATTCACCAAAGCCTCTACCTCTGTCGATGGTATTCTTAGATTCTCTCTTCTCCAAAACTGCGGCATGCTTATCGCACCTTCGCGCAGTATACGGTAAGAGATGACGAGCTTCAATGGGTCTAGAACTGAAGTTATATTAGCGACGCTGAACCGGAATGCGGGGATAGTATTGCAAACCTGGACCACGGTCTGACTCTATGCAAAATATGTAGCTGACTGGACGGTCGGGAACAGCCGTCTGCTTATGTTGTGGTTTGGCGAATCTATGTGGTGAGAATTGGCGGCTTAACTGACCATGACAGAATGGCTAGGACGACATCCCAGTATTTTGACGCCTTGAGCGGCATGTAGCCTTGCGGATGAAATCCGAACATGCTGCTGAGTGGTTGTCGAGATAGTGAATCTCGAAAAGAGCCTGTGTTTCTGAGCATAATACCGCCATCTAATGTAAAGCCGACTTGCCTCTCACCGCGAAAAAAATCTTCCACGTTCACGGCAACCGGTAGCGCGACAGTAACAACCTTAGACGTTCGCAATGTCCGCTCCAGTGCCGGATCCGGGACCGTCTTGTATGTTATACTAACGTTAATTTTCTGCACACTAGTCAACAATTGCTATGAGAACAGTGGAATTTATCCTACAATTGCACGGAAACGCGTTGCATCGGAATGGGGCACTAAGACGGTCGCGTTGGATTTTTTGGGCACATTGAAGATGCTGATACCCTCCTCGGATGCATCAATTTCGCCTACACCTATAACCTCCAGCATCACTGAGTCCGGAGGTATGTACGGTGTAGATTTGATTGCTCACCCGTGGAATGTAATTGAGAATTCACAAAGTCAAAAGTGATCCCTGCGGGCGCCGACAGTTTCACAGTTGCAGCCACAAGATTATTCCGTCCAGAAGAAATTATTAGGTGTAACCTGGGCGACGTTCCGAGCGTCGCTACGCGACCCGACAGCGGGTGAGCGCCTAGAACAGTCAAAGAGGGAAACATGCTCACTGTTGGGAGGAAGGCAAAGTCGGACATTTAAACTCTCAGGATTACGTGGCAAGTGCACCAGCACCGCGCGTTTCCGAGGGGTCAAGCCCTCCCCTGCACCACCACCACCTTTGTGGTTCCACTGGAAGTGGAGACGTGCTATTCGGATTTCAGTACTCTCATGCACGTACGTGCCATGTGATGACGTCTAGTGAATAAAGGTTCAAGGTATGCAAGTAAGCGGCCGGCGCAAGCTCTCACCGGACATGTCAAAGTCAAATAATTCTTTCCCGGCACTAACTTTGTGAACTTGCCCCTAAACTTTAAACGGGCGGTATCTTCGCCGACCAGCACCACACCAACTTCGTCCACATCAACGTCCTGGTCAACACTTAGCGGTCGATAGGGAAGCGGAGGTATGGACGCACACAAGGTAGACGATTGTGGATCAGTGCCGTTAAGTACGCCAAATCCTCGTCCTGACTACGTTGGACGTCTTTGGAAATCTCCAGAGTCATGACAGGATGATCCGGATGAGCGAGGTCTGATAAGTCCACATGTTAGCAGAGAGTTACTTGAACCGTACCAGGCACTCACCTGCATCCAGCTTCTCCGAATCTTCTCGCAAAGCTGTCACCAACTTTGTCACGTAATGGTTGGTGTTATGAGAAATGAGCGGTTCTGAATTAGTCTCGGTCACGTAAGTCCTCAAAAACGCAAGTAAGAGTTGAATCCATTCGCGGTCTCGCGACTTCTGGAGTAGAGCGTGCGTATCGATTGCCCGAGAGAGCATAAATGACTCCAGAGAAGTCCACATGTGAGGCGCATAATGCGCGGGAAGCGAAGAAAATATAGCCAGTGCATTAGGCAGCCGCCCGCGATGTCTTTAAAAAGTTCAGTGGCATCCAAGAGATCCTAAGGTCGACATACTCATCAAGAGCAGCAAGGCATCCATGTAGCTTTAACGCAAACTTCCGTCGCCCGGCTTTCACGTACATGTCAATTGCCCGATTCGAGATGGTACAGTAGAGATCATAGAATACTTCACTGTCTCCTACAGCAAGTAAAATTTCATACTTGCTAATCCGTTGTGATGGGTTTCTCTCTGGCAATGGTGAGCTGGGAGTTGTTGAAACGGTTTGCGCGGCCATCGAAAACGGGGGCTTCAGGGGAAGATGTCCAACTTTGACGCCGAGGATGTCAAGCTGTGGTTTGGGTGAGGAAGCACTAAATCGGGTATGCAAGGAAATACGGACCTGGCTTTTTGCAAGCTCAAGAAGTTCACCCTTATTTGCGCTATAGCGAGCAAGCACAACTCCCTCTAGCTCCGGCCATGAGGAAGCCCAAGAATCACATTGGTCCACGACACTAAGCGCGGAAGAAAAGATCCAGGATTCGACAAAGTGTTCGGGTAGCGCCTTCTGCAATAGCATATTAACTTCATGCCGGAAAGTACTTCCGTGTGAACAGACCTCGATCCCGCGTAGCCGTTTCCCAAACGTGCTCAAGAAAAGTATCGCCTTTCGACATATCTCAATCGGTTGTTGCATTTTATTCAACAACATGCTCTGCCTTGCGAGTAGGTACACTCGGAGATCGAAAACTGATATGGTGTTCGCAAGAATTAGTTCTCGGTAGGATTTCTTGGACGGAGAGAGAAGAGGTAGGGAGTCGTCCTTGGGTGTTGGATTGATTAGATTTCCGAACCAAGACATATTCTTCTCTCCCAGAACATTCATGAAGGTAGCTTCGAGCTCGTTGTATTGTTGCAACGCGTCTTCGAACAGGTTGACGCCTTCGAAAGAAGTTGCAAGACTTTCCTATGTAGAAAATTCCCCTCTAGTGCTTAGCAAGTAGGCTATAGGGGCAACCTACCTTCAGAATGAAGTACGTACAGAAATTCCATCCTGGCATGTGACGCTGGCCTTCGGAACGTTTCACTTCCTCCTCCCTTGCTTGTACAGCAGTGTCAAATGCAGCCAGGAGTCCGTCCTTGATTTTTCCAATGAGATCTGCCCAAACTGCTGGACTCTGTTCACCCGTAGACCAGGCTAGCTGCACACACCTGGACAACGCTGATGAAGCATACCTGACAGGATTGAGAAACCGGTACTCATACCTGTCTCGCTTGTCGGTGTTAAAATCCGCCTTGATCTTGTCCAGAACTGAGCCTTTCATGCTGAAGAACTTGCGATCCACGTTCTTACTATCAGGGCGTGTGACATGAATAATGAGCCATTCCTGGTTTTTACGTTGGTTGACGGAAATATGCCAATCCTTTATCTGCTTCTTTACAGTCGTCTTGTATGTCTCCGCGTCCTGGAAAGCATACGGTATATATATGCCCCTTTGCGCATGACTTTCGAGGCTGGCTGCTTACCTCACAAGCCAACACATACAAGTTCAGCAGGGGTTTCTCGAGCAGGGTAACGGGTACTTGAGAAGTATGCTCGTCGCGAAGAGAGTCGAGGGGCACGAGCGAAACGTCAAGTTCCTGAATAGTTCTCAAGTTCGGACGGGAGGCTGGTTTCCAATGGAGGTTGCGCAGGGGTAAGAGGGAACGCAATGCTGCCAAAAAGTGTGCCCAACTATCGGAGGACTGGAATGACTGGGCAGCGACGTAAGTCACTAGCACGCGCTGGTTTGCCATGGCAGACTGTTTGGTAGAGGCCAACTACTGCCAGGGTGTTGCTGAGCACTCAGGAGCTCAAGCTCTGCTCATACTCAGGCGTGGGAAATACTCTGCTTGCAGCAAAACCACCCTCCAAGTCACTCAACGCGAAAAAAAATGCCAACGCCGGAGGAAGCCTCGACGTCCACGGCACCTGAAAAGTCGTTTAGGGAGCTCGGGCTCATTGAGCCCCTACTTGAAGCCCTCGACAAAGTGAACTTCAAGTCTCCCACCGAAATACAGTCTCAGGTCCTTCCACATGCTCTTCAAGGTCGAGATATCATCGGTGTGGCCGAAACAGGTTCAGGGAAAACTGCTGCCTTCGCTCTTCCTATCCTTCAAAAATTATGGGAGGAACCCAAGGGACTTTTCGCGGTCGTGTTAGCACCCACTCGCGAACTTGCTTACCAGATATCACAGCAGTTCGAGTCGTTAGGTGCCGCAATGGGCGTGAGGTGTCTAGTTCTGATCGGTGGTGTGGACAAAATGCCTCAGGCTGTTGCTCTTGCGAAACGACCCCACATCATAGTCGCTACCCCAGGTCGCCTCAACGATCATCTACAAAGCACGAAAGGCTTCAGTCTTCGAAGCCTCAAATTCCTGGTATGGTCCACCGTGAAACAAACCTTTTGGTCGCTAAAGGAAACAGGTCATGGACGAAGCTGATCGGTTGCTGGACATGGACTTTGGCCCCGAAATTGACCAAATACTCAAAGTGATTCCGAAAGAGCGTACGACCTACCTATTCTCCGCAACGATGACCACAAAAGTGGCCAAGCTTCAAAGAGCCTCCCTATCGAACCCTGTACGAGTCGAAGTGTCGTCCAAGTAAGCTCATCGAACATGCTGTCGATGCCGCGTTGACAAAGTGCAAGATACCAGACCGTGTCGACCCTTCTGCAATATTATCTCTTTGTGCCGCTAATACACAAGGACGTGCATCTGATATACCTTGCTAACGAGTTGGCATCCAATTCGATCATCATATTTACGAGAACCGTGCATGACGCCCAGCGGTACGCACGTACTGGGCAGGCGTAGCGTAAACTCACAGGGAACTCTAGGTTATCTATCATGTTGCGCACTCTCGGCTTCCCTGCTGTGCCTCTACACGGCCAACTAAGCCAGAGCCAGCGACTAGGAGCGCTGAACAAGTTTAGAACAGGAGGTCGCAAGATCTTGGTCGCAACAGATGTTGCCAGTCGGTGAGGTCCCCGTTAACGAGAATCGGTCCATACGCTTATCAGCCGTGTGAATTAGAGGTTTAGATTTGCCGTCTGTTGACGTTGTCATAAACTTCGATGTCCCAACCCACTCCAAAGATTATATCCACAGGGTAGGACGTACAGCCCGCGCTGGACGCGCTGGAAAGTCGATAACTATTGTTACCCAATACGACGTCGAGCTTCTGCAACGCATAGAAAAGGTCATTGAAAAGAAACTTGACATGTGGCCTGTCAGTAAGGAGGAAGTGATGTTACTCAAGCAGCGTGTTGATGAAGCGGGCCGAATGGCTATCAACGAACTCAAGGAACATACAAAGGGCGAAGGGAAAAAGCGGAGACGTGAAGAGGGTCGTAGCAAGGACGACAGGGATCGAGATGACGATGTAGTCGAAGCTGGTATGCCCGAGATTAAGAAATCCAAAAACCGTCGCTAGAAATTACTTACGATGTCACTCGACGCTGGAATCAGTCTAGGAACATCAAATCTGAGCGAAGTACGTATTTGGTTCCCTCCTGAACGAGTGTTCCCTCGTGTAGTAGGCACTCGTTGCCATGCCTTTTAAAGGAGTTTGCGGAGAACATTGTCAGTAGGTCTGGTTACGCACCGGTGAAGGAGGACCGTGCCCCGGGTAAGGGGAGCAACAATGGTCTCACGTAGCTTTCCCTTGTCGTTGTAGAAAACTGTCTGCGGGAACTACATAACGCTGAAACAGGGATATCCACGACTACATACCTCTCCGCCTTTGACACCGTCTTCGACACCCGTAAGATAGATTAAAAGTGTCCATTCTGACTTTGCCCCTGTGTGGATGTCCTTGACAGATTCATCGTAGTGGGCTCCGAAATGCTGCAGGGGGGTATACTTGTATATCCGGATATTCGAGTTGCAAGAGTGTGGCAACCGACTTCGACCGTTTAAATTATTCTCGGGAGTGAGTCGTTTCCTAGTCGACGCAGGATAAGGGAATGATGGCAAGTGTGGGAGTAGCAGGGAGTGCAACTTCTCGGCAAAGGATGGAGAAGATACAGACAACCTGTCTGCGGGAGATCCCTGTCAGTACCTCGTGCACGGACGGGCTGATGGCCACTTGCAATTGACCCTCTCAGCTTCTCCTTTCTTCTTAGGTGGAGTGAGCTCAAGCGGCAACCCGTCGATGAATCTGACGAGCTTTTTACACTCCTCTGCAGATAAAAATTCCTATCATGATCGCAATTAGCACGAGAGCTACCAAGCGCCGACATCTCACGTCGATCGTAATTATCTGGTCCTCGAGGAGCACACGACGGGGCAGGTCGCTCTTCGCAGAGACCGGAGGAAAGCCGATGCGCTGGTCCTCGCATTTCAACGGTGCTGGCCTGGCATCTTGCTTCGACCCCTTTCTCACCATACCGAGTCCGGGGAAAGGGAGAGGCAAACAAACCCAAGCTTCTTCCGTCCGTGATTCATTCGACTCTGACAGATTTGTGAAAGGGAGAGTTTCGCCCGTGTGCCCCATGGCTGAGTTGGTTACAGCGTCCGACTGTTACTCACACCAAACATCGGAAGGTCGTGAGTTCGAGCCTCACTGGGGCAGGATTCCTTTTTTCGTTTTTGTTTTCGGTTCGTCGATGATAACCAGAGGATGAAACACGAAGGTAGCCAAGTTGACCGTCGAACCGTGCCCACGAAGTCTCAGCTATACACAGTTTAACGTTTAATGTCCACCGCTCGTGAATTGAGATTTTGTGGGCCAGTGAGCGGCACAGCCACTACCAATGCATCTGTCGAGAGTCGAAAAGACCCACCGAGAAGAGGTCCAGCCATGGCAGCCCCGACTGAATCAGACATTCTCGATGATAACCGGCCTCGCAAAAAGACACGCACCGGCTCGAAGCGCAAGTCTACTAAAAGTACACAACATACAGCACAACCGCGTCTGTTCGCGCCTTTCCGCGCACTCGGTCTCATAACGAATGAAATCCCATTTTGCATGCAAACCCGTTCCCACAAAGGAGCCACGGATGGCCCACGCATTCATATTCTAACTTGTCTGGGGAAGTCATGGGCATTATGGGAAGGCGGGAAGATGACGCTCTTATTCGTTGGCGAGTCTATCCTTCCTGACCGTTTGGCTATTCCATATAACGTGATTAACAGGTCCAGAGGTTGAGGATCCTATCTCCTGTGTAGCCATGGACGGTGATGCAGTTTGGTGTGCTTCAGGTGTGCATGCTATCAAGTACATCAGAGGAAAAGAGGTTTGTACATTTGCTGAATTGTTGCTACGTTTCTCATGAGGCTTTAAGGTCTTGAGGGTGACAAATCCCCTGGGTTCCACTTTATCTTCCCTTATTTTATTTGGATCACACCTCCTTGCTCTCACAGAAGACGGAACACGTATGTTGATTTGGGATGTTTCCGGTCAGCAATCTCGGCGACGGGGTATACCTCTTTTAGTGACAGCTTACAGGGCCATCTCTTTTCGCCACCATCCACTTTGATATCGGTTTCACCGCAGCTCGGATGTTGCATCCTGCAACTTATTTGAACAAAGTCCTGGTAGCAAGCCGAGAGGGTCAAATGCAATTATGGAATATACGCACACAGTACGTTAAATTGCCCTGGCAGGTAGCGGTGCTTACTTGTTTTTGTCGACGCAGGACTTGTATACACGCCATTTCTACCCCAAAATTACTAACAATATCGAGCTCTAGTCCCCTTCCGAGTCCAATTGTAGCCTTAGCACAGTCGCCTGCAATTGACGTGGTCGGCGTGGGATTTATGTCTGGAGAAATCTCCGTGTACGATATACGCGCTGATGAGAGGCTCATGAGGATGTTCATGGAGGGTGGGGGCATTAGAGCCCTCTGTTTTCGAAGCGGTCAGTTGACGTGGAACACTTCGGATGATTACTAACGATAAATTTCAGATGGAAACCCAGTCCTGGCCTCTGTGTCATCGTTGGGTCATTTGGCACTTTGGGACTTAAATGCTGGAGGCCGCCTTCTTCACCTCGTCCGAGGCGCGCACGACGGCGGTATCACAAGTGCAGAATGGGTTCCGGGGCAGCCGGTGCTAATAACTTCTGGAGAAGATAATAGCGTCAAGGTTAGTCGAACACTCTACGATTCCTTTTTTATGTTGCTTACCGAGGACAGCAATGGCTGTTTGACTCTCCAACGGCTGCCCCAAGGCTGCTCAAGTTGCGGGCGGGGCACCACGCTCCCCCTCACCTTATTAGGTATTACGGCGAAGATGGCAAACAGTTGTTGACCGCTTCGGCTGACCGGAGTCTCCGGTACACTTCTGTCGTCCGTGACTCACGTTCCTTTGAATTGTCCCAAGGTAGGGTAGTCAACCTTTTTTGTAGATAACGTCTACATTCATTCTTCTGTGACAAGGTTCTCTTGCGCGCAAGGCTATCACCCTGTCGAAATCCCTCTCCTCTCTCAAGTTTCCGCCAGTCACTTCCATCTCGTTCTCGACAACCAGGTCGAAAGATTGGGATGACGTGCTTACAGCACATGTGGATGAGCCTTTGGTACGTTCTTGGAGCGTGCTCAACAAACGCCTTGGAAAGCATACCTGGAATTATCACGAGAGCTCTAAACGGAACACACGTTCAGGCATCGTGAAGGTTTGTCATGTTGATCACACTAAGTGTGCCCTTAATAAGACAAAAGTCACGCAGTGCGTTTGCGTTACGGAATGCGGCAACTTTGGCATTGCAGGCTCATCGACAGGCGAAATTCTTATGTGGAATATGCAATCTGGCATCAAGCGGAAAGCCTTCAAACTTGGGCCACGTCTACAGACTGCAACTGAAATACTAAATGCGAAAGTGGAAACTAAGAAAGGCGATCGCGTCATTACGGGGCTAGCTACAGACGCTTTGAACCGCGTCGTCATTGCAAGTACGCAGGACGGGACGATCAACGTATGTCGTTTCCGTAACCGCAAAGCCGGGTGATGTACTTAACTCCGAAATTCCAGTTCTTTGACTTCCACACGACAAAGCTGCAGCATACCCTAACACTATCCGCACCGGTCTCGTCAATAAATCTACACCGTAGTTCAGGGCTGTTAGCCGCAACTTGCGGTGACATGACAGTTCGTGTCATTGATATCGAAACGAGGCGAGTCGTCAGGGAGCTAGTCTGCGGTTCGAAGGGTCGAATACTAGACATTGCAAGGCCATTCCTTCTTGCCGTTCGTCACAGCTGACTGACCGTATTCCAGGCATTTTCACCCGATTCCCGGTGGATCGTAATCACATCGCTGGATTCCATAATAAGAACGTTTGACATTCCCACTTCTCGTCTTATAGACGCTTTTCGCGTACCAAGTACAGCTACAAGTATCGCGTTTTCGCCCACCGGAGATTTTCTAGCGACAGCCCACGTAGACAGTGTCGGCGTCTTTCTTTGGTAGGTTGCCCTTCTTGATGATGGCTGAACCTTCGTCCTAACCATAAAAGGGCAAACCGTGCCCAGTTTGCGGAAGTTGGATTCCGATCCGTCTCCGAGGAGGACTTGGCAGAAGTTTCAATGCCTTCAATGCAAGGCGAGGTTGAGGACGAAAGTAAGTGAATGATCTTTCTCGGGTCTTCTATGCTTGACATGTTCAAAGATCTAGAAGCCCTGACTGCACTGACGTTAGAGGATAAACCTGTGGACGTATTCTCTACGCCGCCTCAGCTGGATGGGGACCTCGTGACGTTGACGTTATTACCACGTTCGCGATGGCAAACCCTGTTGAATCTTGAGGTTATCGAGGTTGGTGGTGGGAAGGAAGCTACCGACATACTTGTAACTTACGTTCTGAATCCAGCAACGCAACAAACCCAAAGAACCACCCAAAAAACCCGAACAAGCGCCATTCTTCCTTCCCACTCTGCCCGGGGTGGAGCATCGATTCGCAGTTGACCAGAAACAATCCGATGCTACTGACAAGAAGGCGCGTTTTGACAAGGCGATGGCAAAGTCTAAGAGTACCTTCGAGAAGAAACTAGCAGGATTGGATAAGGGTCAACGTCAGTACTAATCTGCATGTTACTTCTCAATCGTGTTTCATTGTCTCCCGCAGTAGACGACCTATTCGATTACATCAAGAGTTTGTCTCCCGCCGCCATCGACGTTGAGCTACGGTCGTTGGTTACACTTGATCATCACCGGCAGTTCCTTCGTGCTTTAAAACAGCGGCTACTTTCTCACCGAGACTTCGAAGGGATTCAGACATTACAGAATGTCTTTTTACGGCTGCACGGAGACATTCTCGTTGAGAATGTGGAACTGCAGTTAGAGTTGAAGGAATTGTTGGAGTTGCAAAAAAAGGAAAGCGCACGGATCCTCGAGTTACTTTCCTCATCGCTGGGGACACTGGCCTTCGTACGAGAAACGATGTAGTTGTCTTACAAGAGCTTTGCTTCCCAGGTTCATCGGAACTGCCAAAACATCATGCGTGCATTTCACTAAGAGTCATCAAAGGACTGTAACAAAAAGATCCATGTCTAGAGCCAGCATGAGTGGAGTGGTATCAGGGCCACAGTGACCTGACAGCAATGCATATTAGTACAAGCACAACTAGCTGGGTTGAGGCACGTGTTTCAGACAGTCTAATGAGTTCCAGGAGCGGTTGCGTCGGCATATAGGGGCTCCTACTCACGTGCCCCTCACTAACAACGACAAGGAAGTCACGTGCCACACGCAAGATTTGGTCTCTGGTGGTTGCTGCTGCTGGTGCCTTAGATATATCGCGGACGTCTGCAACATCGAAATCAGAACTCCAGGCTCCCTCTCTCCCCTTGAAGTCGCTAGAAGAATACCATCAAACCCTACCAGATCTTTCCCGGTAGGACTCCGGGTTTACAATGACGAACTGCACGATCGTGGTCTGGTTAGTCAAACAGAAACAGCCGTTGGAGCTTTGCAAGCTAAGGGGTCCACCGTTGGCAAGCTGAGTGTGAGGATGTTAAGAAGCTTTATGGGTATGCAAATACTCCCTGTGGAAATGGGTCTACCTCTCGAATCAAAATGATCCCGCAGCCAACTACTGCTCGACATCTGTTACCAACTCCTAATCGTCCCTTGCACGTTCTGCCACTTCTGCAGGCGAGGACGACGATGACGATGTCTTCACTCTTCGATCCCATCCGCATTACCGTGTGAATGCAGAGCACTGACGGCACAGAGGAGGAACAGTCGTCAGCGTTGAGCACCCCACCCATTGTCGCTAATTCAATTCTCAGCTTAACCCACGCAAGCACTGGGTGTAACTCGTCCGCTGAGTACCCACCTATCCGTGTCGCCAATCCGATTCCACCACGTAGTTTGGTATCCCAGGCTGCGCCTTGACCTCAAAGTAGATATTTAGAGGCGACCAACTTAAGGTGATGTGTCGGACGATACCAATGCTACGCTACCATCTCCCTACTATACTACTGTCCTATCGAGCAGCCGCTCGAACTATAGCTAACATCATAAGGGTCGCACCAGCCCGAAGTTGTGTTCCTCACACGCTTCCCGTCCAACTTCCTAAATATGAGGTCGTCATCCAAGTGCTTGTTCACGTGAAAGGATAGGCAGTATCATCAGTGGAAAAGATGCATGGAGGAGAATTGAAACGGCAAGAGATGAAGAAGACGCGAATAAGCTTTGCGAGTTCAAATTTATCGAAGGCTGTCGGAAGACTCTCAAGCTCCAAAGTTCCAACTTTCGCTTCCTCACATGCTTCCGTGTTCCTCGTACCCGATACCTGCGGATGCCATCGAGAGAAAATGAAAAAGGAATCTGCCCCAGTGAGGCTCGAACTCACGACCTTCCGATGTTTGGAGGTAGTAACAGTCGGACGCTGTAACCAACTCAGCCATGGGGCATGTACAAATTGTTGGGTGTCTGTGTCAACTATTGTAGCGACGGAACATTGAGACGGAAACGGAAAATAATCCGACACAAAAAAGCGTCACCTGTGCGATTCGAACACACGCGGGCAAAGCCCAACCGCTTGACTTATAGCAGGCGATCCCGTTAACCACTCCGGCAAAGTGACTTGAAACCTGGACTGCAGATAGTCTCTGATATGGTCCTGCTGACTCCACACACAACCCTGCTTCTCCCTGTACGAGATAAATATTACATGCATTGTGCTACGGCACGCTCTTCCCCTCGGAAAACTTAGTCATATAATCTACCAGCGTCTGGACTTGGTCTTCGGTGATTGCGTTGTAAAGCGAAACTCGGACACCTGCCAATGAGTTGGTCCGTCAAGTAAGATGGAAAACAAATCGTTGACCCACCTCCAACAGACCTGCAGGATCTCGTCAGTCCTCGTGAATCTAAACTGTTCTGAGCAGAACCCACCGATGCCCACGCAGCCCCTTCATGTTTAGTGCCTCCGCACCAGCAATAAACTCGTTTAATTTGTCCTCGCCGACTGACGTCGAAAACGACATTCATCTGACTGCCAGAGTCACCCCTAACTTTACTTTTGAAGACACCGTTTTCCTCTCCCTTCTTCAACGCGTCGTATACCTTGGCGGACTTGTTTGCGGAAAGTGCGGCATACTTCTCCAGCGCGTCTTCCCCAAAGTCCTGTATCATTTTCCTGAGAACGAGTCCGGTAATATAAATCGACAGTACGGGAGGGGTGTTGTACAAGCTGTGATGCTTAGCTAGCGTCTGATATGCAGTGCACAATGGAACAGGTGGAGCACCGTTCTGAGTGGCTTTGTCTACATCGACGATGCAGTCCTTTCTGACGATGAGTACCGTCAATCCCGCCGGACCAAGGTTCTTCTGCACTCCGGCATAGATAATCGCGTGGTCTTGTAGGCGAGGAATAGGATGTGACATGAAGGAGGAAGAGTAATCCCCGACCAGGGGCGCATGCTCAGGAAGGAGGTGGAAAGGGAACGAGGTCTCGTTGCCTTCATCGCGGGAGAACTCTACCCCATCGACAGTCTCGTTGGCGCAGTAGTAAATGAGGACGGGGTTCCTCGAGAACTTGTAGGTGTCACTTCTGTGACTGGGTATGTTATCGAATTTTTCTTGAGCTGACAACTTCCTCGAATCAACGACGACGTTGACCGTTCCGCCCCCCAGTCTCCTTGCCTCCTTCGCTGCTTTGTCGCTCCACGATCCTGTGATTATATAGTCCATCACTCGCTGTTGCGGTTCGAGCGCGGGGTAGAGTTCGTGATGTCTAGCTAGCATATTCAATACGACGGCAGAGAATTGTGCTGATCCTCCTCCCTGAGTGAAGAGAATCACATGGCTGTCCGGGACCTTGAGTAGTTTCTTGATGTCGGACTCGACACCTTGGAGGTAAGTCTTAAACTCGTTCGAGCGGTGCGAGATCTCCGCGATGCCAATGCCTGTGTCCTGGAAGTCCAGGAGGCCCTCGCCAGCCTGCTTCAGCACGGACTCCGGCAATGCCGAAGGACCTGCGCCAAAATTGAGAACGCGCGTCATCTGTGACGAGAATGAGGTGAACAAGAATCTTGTAGTCGAGGACCTTGCACGTCCTGGCCTTAAGTAGCAGAACAAGCCGACTGAAATCGGATCTATCGGCAAACGTCTTCAGCAGCGCTCGGACAAAATGGCTTGTTAACTTGACACCGACACGGATCGGACATCGGGATCGCGCACAATGCAACCGGCCGAAGTGGCCAGGAGACCACGAATGAAAATTAGGACTATATAAATCGTATCTGGCTTTTTCGATTTCGAAAAGTATTACGGGAGCGAATCCATATCAAGGCGCAATGTAACCACATGAGTCCAGTCACCAAGATCGTTCTCAAGCACGTTCTGTATCGTTACCTGTTGAGTCGCCACCCTGACGCCAGATCTCTTCCAGAGGTCCCGGATCGGGTTTACGCACACCTCCGTCGATGAGTTCAAGTTGTTCTGCAGCCTCGCCGCTCTCGCTGTACCGTGAGCCACCGTGAGAGGTAGAAGTGGGTAAAACATCTTCGTCGCGGGGAACGCGTGGGGAATATGGGCGGTGGGACATGGGTGAAGCAAGTGACGGGAAATATTGCCGATAGGTAAAATAAGCGATAGCAGCGCCCAAAATAGCTCCAGCTACAACATCGCGCCAGTGATCTGATAATGGTTAAGCATTCGATGTGACGGGTCAAGCTTCATGGGGGAACATACGTCTGTAGTCCATTGTGCGAGAGATGGCAACAAGGGTTGCGCCGGAAAATGGAGCTAGAGATATCCACGCCTTGTGCTAATCAGTGACAAGTCAGAACTGGTTGACGTATGTATATTGCTGGACGTACCGCGTGTCCCCGTTTGTCAAAGAGGTGCATTTTTCCCGCCAAGTAAAAAGATAAGAAGCCGAGTCCCGCGAAAGAAACTGCCACCGTCTCGCGTGAGACGTGCAAGTGGAGATTCGTAAATGACTACGTACGACTAGAGTGTCCACTTGGGAAGCTGCGCCAACCATCGATCATGATGGAATCATCGGTCTGAGTACAGATGGCATCACTGGACAAGCCATAAGTCGGATCTTGAGACCCAGCCACCGGGATGCAACGGGACAGTATGTCTGAACGTATGAAGTAAGTCGTAGTTTTAGTGAATGATATTTTTGTAAAGCTCGTTTAAGCCTCACCAGGTCGAGGCCGACCGGTGGTAATCTTAGAAAACTGGGTAATGGCCCCCGTGATCGCGAGGCCCAGAATAACTGTGAGACATTTCAGCTCATACACATGAAACGAGTGCTGCGAATGCACGTACGTCCGAGCACGCTGTTATGGAAATCCCAAAACGAGCGGATAGTGATTAAGTTTACCAAGAGCTGAATGACTATAGGGGCCACGAGGGCAATTATATACAGTGCCCATGTCTAGAGAATGAATGTGAGAATCGGAGAGCATATGGGAATCGTGTCATCTTACCGGGACGCGTTCGTGAACAGCATAACTGCATCGTCACGGTCAGTCAATGACAGACTGACAAATGGTGAACGTACGGAAATCGTAACCTATGTAGTGGGCGGCGGTGAGCTGAGTATATTTGATAGTAAACCGTAGCTCACGTCTCGTCGTCGACGGAAAACTCCCGCCTGAAGCCATGTACACCGTCCAGTGCAAAGAAAACAGCTCTACGAGACAGATGAGTGACTCAACCATACGGGTCGTGGAGCGGCGTACGCCAAAGCGATGGTAATAATCCTACGCGACGGCGAGTGAGTGCACGGCAGGTTTGGCTGACAGAACGACGCACCAGTCAGGGGCGTATGACTTGAGTAGCTGGAGGCGTCTTTTGTTGTCCGTTTTCTTGGTGGTGCCGGTACTGAGATATTGTCGGAGTGCGGTCATCGTGATAATTTTTGACCTGGAGGCGTTCTGTGAGGGATGAAAAATAAAACAAAGTGGGACAGCCCAGAAAAGCGTGTCGAATAAATGGCAAGCCACCGTTCGGGACGATCAGCGTGATCCGATTATGTAATCGCCGTGCCAATCCTCACCACAGCACCCACCGCAGTGCCCCACTCCACACAATGTCACAAACCGCAGCGACGTACCAGCTGTCACCAACTTTTCAATGGGATCCGGGTAGGAGCTAGTCGTGCGCTGTTATGCTCTGCCACGGGCTCACCATACGCGTACAGCCTATGAGGCAGTACTGGATCGCATAGCTGCCACGGACATCGTAGGATCAGAGTTAGAACGCTATCCTGCGCGTAGTCGTCCGAGCTGACCAGCCCTCTCACGGCAGAATAGAATGGAGTCAGCTTCGGGAGATGATCAAATTTAAGCTGGAGCAGGTTCGTTCGTGGATCGGTCTGTCTTCACCGACATTCGACCTTGACATCAGAGCGTAGAATGTCGCTATTTTCCTTTCAGACGCTGAACAATGCACTGAGGTTAGCAATGGTTCGCCCACGTTGCCCACCGGTGTTCCCGATAGCTTTGGCAACTTGAGGCTCCCTCCCTTTCCGCCTCATAAACCGAATGAATTGAATCCTATCGAGGCTCCGAAAGTGCACATGAACCGGGAAGAGGCCGACGAATTGAAAACACTCATATTTAAACAGCTCCACGAATTTGACGAGTGGGTAAATCATGTACTAGCTCCAGGAGTTTGATCAGATGTGTGTCTAGAAGTCCTCCCTTTACTATTCAACGTGTCTGTGAACTCTGTGTGCATCCGAAGAAACACTACAAGGCCATAGGCAAATATCTCCGTGCTGTAGAGAGGTCTCTACTCGTGACCTCGACATGGAATTCCTTCCCGCCGGAGACGTCACAAAATGGACTTTCCGTTGGGAGTGCTCAAGTCAATTTTGCCACCCAGTCTACACCGTCTACACCCATGTTCTCACCCATCCCGTTCTTACATGGCGATACAAGACGGTCAAAGTCGCGCAGTCCACCCCCTTCTCCCCTCACACTCGCCGCGATGGAGGCGGCTAGTAACATAGAACCTCTAGGGGAAGCTTTACCACAGCGGGCAATTGGACTGGTCGATGAGCTCGACGATCCAAGACCTGGTCACATGAGTGACCACCCAACCGCGATCACGGCGGTGACGGCTGCCCATCCTTTCATCGAGACGTTGGAGAGTAGATTCGTCAGAGGTGGAGAACAGGTCAAACAGGGTGAGACAGGGATGACGGTCAACGGCACTGACGGCAAGGAAAAAGAAGGGAACAATCATGGGATGTAGGATACTAACGAAAATCAAGCACGTCAGAGTGTTCTCTGCGATATATATTCACTTACCTACGAATCACGCTGCCCACCTAACACAAGTCACGCTTAATTTTTTCTAACATCGCGTTCATCCGCAACTTCATATTTGGTTGGCCCTTGGAGTGACCCGACAGATGCCTGCTCGCGCTATGGGGAGATAAAGTATTCGCACCCCGCCGCTTGCGCAGATCCGATTTGTGGTTATGGAGAGTACTTGGGGAATACGCTTGCCTCTTGAGTTCGCGCAACGATACTTTGCTTGTGGTCGAAGCTTGAGCGCTGTGCTCGTCCACAGGCAAGATATCCTTGTTATCGGAATCAACGGGAGGTCTGATATGCCATCAGGACAGCTTGTGTGGCCGTTTCGCATCCATGATTGTCAGGCTGTGAACCAGATTTACTCCATATCCCTTCCCTCTTCTTCTGTGCCCTCCATTGACTCTTTAGCTTTTTGCTATCAACCCATGATCTTCTGAGTTTTTTAGCTGTGCAGATTAGATCAAAGAATGTAAAACGTGACCGGTGAAATACCTCGGTTTTTTGGGAGGTACTGGAATGTCGGCTTTCTATCGGCGCCTGTCATTGGCGTGAGGAGGAAGGAGGTGCTGACATAATCCCTGGATATCCCATCAGCTCCGCCTCCGCTCGTTGTCTTGCAAACACGCCCACGACATCGTCTGCTGTACTTCGTCGCATGAACGTAGAGAACTTGAACAACTTTGGTGAATACATGTAGCTCTGGCAGATGAATCGACGGAAGGACTAACTACGGCGCTCTTCAGATCCTTTTGCTGATGAGGACGATCCTCTCGCAGGGAACGCAGATGTCGGCTCCCAGTCGAATTATCTCCACATCCGTATTCAACAGAGGAATGGTAGGAAGACTTTGACGACACTACAAGGTCTGCCAAAGGGTACGAGCTACCTAATCCGTTTGCATCTTCCTGTGGTTCACATCTCCGTCTAGAATATGATCCGAAAAAGCTCTTGAAGGCGTTCAAGAAGGTGGGTTGAATCGATCATGCGAAGCAGAAGTTCTCAAGTCACTGATCAACATTTCCAGGAATTCGCTTGCAATGGGACCGTGGTCGATGACGAAGAGATGGGCGAAGTCATACAACTACAGGGAGATCAGAGGGCCAAGATCGCCAACTTCCTCGTCGAGCAAGGCATGAGTAGGTCCTCCATCAAAATACACGGCTTCTAATGGGACGGGGGCGAGAGGGAATTTGATAAGAACAGTCCAGTTTTCGGGAGGAACTGCACCTCAAGTTACGCGCGTTGTTTTATGCTCTTTCATGTGTACGATGTACGATGTATCACCATGACTGATATGCATGTTCTGCTGCAATTAGATGTATTTCCCGGTCACACTCGTACACCTAAATTTTTCTGCATATGAATGTAATCGGGCTAACTGGCGTAACGCCTCAGCATCGCCTGCTACACAGCATTTGCCAAATGAAGGGCACTGGAACAGCAAAGAGTATGACTCAACTTCTACGAAGCAAGATGCTGTACTGTGGCTTGAACCAGCACCTCATTTAATCTTGTCGAGTGGCCTGTAGACGAAGGTGTCAACTAAAGACAACCGGGTTGAGACCAAGTAAAATACCTATTGAATCCTCCACGTCTGAAACGGCATGGTCAACGTTAACTCGAAATAGAAAGTTTTAAACGGGACTGTACCTGTTCATGTATTGGCGCCAAGTCCTTATCTTTTTGATATTTACAGAACCCTCTTGGTTGCCTTCGACGTGTTTTCCCTGTCATTCATGTTGTGTGAGCAGTGGGCAACCGTCAGCAGACTGCACCCCCATACTTTGGTTGACCCAAAGCCAGAGAGACCCATAACAGCCATCATGGCCTCCTCATCAGCGGTCGAAACCTCCATTTCTTCGCCTTCTTCAGGAGTATCGTTCGAATCGTGGTCTGGTTTTGAGATGGACGCCTCTAAGGAGAAGTTAGCCAATTGCCTCAAGTATAGCGAGGCACTTACGTGGTGGTTGTTTTCGCTCCGGTGCAAGCTCTCTGTTGATATGTTCATCTTGATGTTGAGGGGCAATACGCTGCGCGGGTGCAGCATCCTTTGAACGGCCGTCCAAGTCCTTTGTGGAGACTTTCTCGGGTACTTCGTGGTCGCGTCTTCCGTCTCTTCTACTACCTCTTCGTTCGTCTTCCCTTCGTTCTGCCCTACGGTCATCACGATCGTAATCCCGTCTTTCATCCCTCCTTGAGGACCTGTGATCCCTGTCCCTGTCATGGTCGACTCTGTCTTTGAATGTGCAGTATCTACATTACTCTCTTCGAAAAAGTCCGTCTAACGAGGAAAACGCACCTCTCCTTGGACTCCGAGACCGGGAGTCTCGTCTGCGTCCACCGTCGCGATAAGTAGTTGGCCTGCTGCTCCTAGAATACCGATCCCTGTCTCTGTCTCTGTCTCGGTATTTGTCGCGATCTCTGTCTTCGCGCTCCCAGCTGCGTTCGCGTCGCCTGTGGTCAGTCCTCGACGACATGGTGGGTGGGTGGTATGAGGCGGGTCACATGACTGGTCTGCTTCTACACGCTTCAGCGCCACTCACCGGCATGTTCAGAGCAAGCGTAGCCCGTCGAGCTGCTCAAGATGCCCGTAGTAAGTTTGCTCATGTCTACCATTCGCATGGTCTGAATCGATGTTTCACGCACAGATGTCAAAAAGCATATCATAGTAGAAAATCTACCTAGAACTGCACTTGCCGCAGACATCAGAAGGACTCTCAGACGTGAACGAGTTGTTGGCGTAGACGACGGTAGGTTTTCATGGTCACTTCGGCTGCTCTCCTCATCTTGCGACCAGTTCAGATCGACCTGTATCGCTTCACCTCAAACCGTCGTGCGTACCTTACTCTGTCCCACCCGGACTTCCTTCAGGCGAGTATCGCAAAACTCGAAAAGGCTTCCGTGGGGGGGTTCCTCGTCAGTGCATATCCAACGGACATTCCCTCAGTCAGTTCAGAGTTACGAGGTGTCAAGGGGCGCCAACTAGCGTCAAAGCGGGGGGCTATCACCGGGACAGGGCCATCCGGATGCATTCCAAATAACGGGAGACATGTTTGTATATGGGGCCTTCCGCCTAAAGTCTCTTCGGACAGCATCAGAGAGTATCTCCAGAAGTTTGGACTGACTAAATTATGTGACAAGACTGAAATATACCAGGTGCCGCTGTATGTACTCTCTCCCGTTTCAGCGCTTGCGGTGTGGTGACTCTTGCTCTAGACCGGAGAGCGCCTTTTCACTATTTTCAAGGCACTTGTTACGGACACAGTCGCTGTCCGACTCGTACCATATCGTACGGCGTGTCCATATGACCTATTTTCAGCCCGAGGTGTTTGGTAAAAAATTCCGGGTGCATGCTTGTGTAGTTCGCTAAATGTTCAACGCCTTGATCTCGTATCGCTTGCTACGTCCGAGCACGCGTAGCGCTGACGACAGTTGATAGTCTACGCAACTCGAATAGAGCAGTACATACAGTATCGGTATTACAGATGCCAAGTGTTCAGAACGACTCCGCTACATTCCGTCTCTCTCTTGATCGTCCAGACGAGAACGATGACCCTATGGGACGCTAAAGTTGAGCGACGATCTTTAAATCAGGGCACGGACATGGTACGGACCAACCGGGAGATGTCACCATCATCATCTGGCGACCGTGCACGTTTGAGCGTCGTGGTGGGAACCTCCGTCGCTTTCCAATCTCCACCACCAGTCGCGACAGCACCAGGTCCTTCTTGAGCGTCGGCATAACGCTCCTCGAACTCTCTCCTTCGCTCTAGTTGCGCTTGGGCACCCCACCCTCCGCGACCAGGGTCGTAGTCCGTTCTGTGTTCGTCACGCACTTGACCACCGCTCTTGCCGCGACCGAATTGCCGTCCTTCCGCGTAGCCGAGGTCGAGGTCGCAACGGATGATACGTTCGTCAAGTTTGGTGCCGCTGATGTACTTCATGCATGCCAGTGCTTCTGCATGTGTGTAGTATTCCACGAAACAGAATCCGCAAGGTGTCCTTTGGAGAGGAGAACGTTAGCAGGTTACCTCTCGAGAAGAAGCACCATACCGTGTGTTGCGATCGAGACCCATGATAATACGCTTGATGCCTCCGCCATCTTCCGGGCTGGTACACTTACTGAATAACTCATATATTTGCTCTTCAGTCGTATAAAAACTCAAGTTACCAATCTGGCAGCTCGCTGGTCAAGTTAAAAGTCATGTTACGAGCGGTAGCGTCATACGTATAATGTCGATGATTTCGAAAGAAAGTCCTGCTGCTTCTTCCTGTCGACTTTGGCTTGCGAGTCCTTGTAGTTTGACGGTTGGTCGAGAGGCTGGACGACGTTTGCCATGGCCAATATAACTGTGAGGTTTGGGGAGAACTGGACCCGGTTATGAGACACAGGTCATCCACAAATGGAAGTTTGTTCCCATAACACTTTTGAACGCGTCATCGGTCGCGTCCCAGTTGACTCTCCTCAAGTCGAAATCATGGAGGTCATAGGAATGGATATACAGAAGGAGGTGAGTCTGGTGTTCTTTATTCGTTGCGGCTCTTATCTCTTTTTCCATGCAGGAACCTACTTTCGAGTCTGTCGTGACTGAAAAGGCTGCCTTGTATAAAGAACTTCAGGAAGAGGACCTTTATACAAAGTACAAGAAACTCGAGCGTCATCTTGAGCTTCTCGATATCCAAGAGAGTTATATCAAGGACGAGCAGGCTAACCTCAAACGCGAACTTATTCGCGCACAGGAGGAAGTCAAGCGGATCAAGTCTGTCCCTCTTGTTATCGGACAGTTCCTCGAAGCAATCGATCAGCAGACTGGCATCGTCGGCTCGACAACAGGGTCGAACTATGTAGTTCGTATTCTGTCGACGCTGGACCGTGAACTGTTGAAGCCTTCGTCATCTGTTGCCCTTCACCGACACTCAAATGCCCTCGTCGACATATTACCTCCCGAGGCAGATTCGTCCATCTCTATGCTTGGGAAAGAGGAAACACCAGACGTAACCTACTCAGACGTGGGTGGAATGGATTCCCAGAAGCAGGAGATCCGTGAGGCTGTCGAGCTACCTCTGACGCACTTCGACTTGTACAAGAAAATCGGCATCGATCCCCCCCGAGGTGTGCTGCTATATGGGCCTCCGGGTACGAGGTTTTTACCATTGTATCCCTGTCCCTTACCATCCGCGGTGCAGGAACTGGCAAAACCATGCTTGTGAAGGCCGTCGCCCACCATACCACGGCGTCTTTCATCCGTGTAGTGGGCAGTGAGTTCGTGCAGAAGTACCTGGGTGAGGGTCCACGAATGGTTCGAGACGTCTTCCGTCTGGCCCGTGAAAACGCACCGGCTATCATTTTCATCGACGAAATCGATGCTATTGCAACAAAACGATTCGATGCACAAACTGGTGCTGACCGTGAAGTTCAGCGTATCCTCCTCGAACTTCTCAACCAGATGGACGGTTTCGACCAAACGAGTAATGTCAAGGTAATCGAAGTGGCTCTGGCATGATTTCCATTTCATGGCAATATCCTTTTGTTGGACAGGTTATCATGGCGACCAACAGGGCTGATACCTTGGATCCTGCACTTCTTCGGCCTGGTCGGTTAGACAGAAAGATCGAATTCCCTTTACCGTCCAGACGAGAAAAACGGCTCATTTTCCAAACTTGCACGAGTAAGATGAATCTCGGTCCCGACGTTGATTTGGAAGATTGTGAGCTTCAGCTCTGTTCCCATGTCGAATCAATTCTAACGTTCAATCGTTTTCAGTCGTCTCGAGACCGGATCGACTATCATCTGCAGAAATCGCTGCCATTGTTCAAGCTGCTGGTTTGCAAGGTGCGAGTAATTTCTTGGTGTCCGTCAATGTCCTCAGCTCGCTTCTAGCTGTCCGCAAAAACCGATATGTCATCCTCCCAGTCGATTTCGAAGAGGCGTGGAAAGTGAGTTGTTTGTGCTGTGTTTGGTCGACGTCAACCAAACTCAACCACCCACTTTTTCTTTTTTTCTTCTCAGCAAACGGTCAAGCGTGCAGACGACACTCACGAGTTCTGTAAGTCTTTGGACCAACCTGTCATATAATACTTGACTCAATTCCACCGCCGTTCTCTACAGACCGATAGATATTTTGTTTTGGTTGTGAGTCTATTGTTATACTCTCGAGAGCCGTCAACTGAATGGTTCCGTCAGCTACAGTACTGTATTACATACACATGTTTTGCTCTCTGACACCCGCACCGTGATTTGGTATTGGATATCCGACAGCTCTTTCACTTTAGCGTCCCACCGCACTCTCACGGCGAGGCGCTCATTCTTCGGAGCAAAATCAATCCTGGCTGCTTCGGTGGCTTCTCCTGATACTTTTTTCACCCCGTTGCCTCGTCATGCACAACCTCGGGGTTCGCACGCAGGAAACATAACGTATGTATGGGTCGTCATTAGAGCGTGTATATAATGTCGGTGAGTCAAGCATTGTGTCTGTCATTAAAGGTTCACGAAGTGGTGTCGAGTAAATCGAGCATCACTCCACTTCGTTGTGTGAGCTTGAGCGATTCGCTCTCCAACACTCTGGGCGGCGTTCATCACCCACACGTTCGTCCTCATTTTACGAGAGCAAGAGGCAGGAGCTACTACTAGTTGTAGCTGCCCAGTTAGTTGTCGGCCCTTGTGCATTATGTGATGGAAGGGCTAGAATGTATTGCTGGGAGACATTTTTAATAGCTACTACGAACTTTATGGCAATGTCTACGACGGCGATGACGGATGCCTTTTGACTCGACATGACTACTTTTTACCTGGCTGACCAAGCTCACTAGCCCGTTCGGTTGCAATTTGGATCGCACGGGCGATTGTCGAGCGAACTTTGCCATCTTCCATGGCCAGAAGCCCGGCAATAGTACAACCCCCCGGAGCTACAAAACGCATCAGGCAAATCGTGATATAGATCGAAGGGCCATTTACTTGTCACAGAGTCCTTAATCTGGGCCGGATGCGTTCCAGCTTGAAGGACCATGCGGGCCGCCCCCTGTAGAGCTATCGACGAGGATGAATGGAACATCAAACATCTGTTATCGGCCCAACGCATTACTCACTCTGCGCTGCCAACTCAAGTGCCTCTGCCCTGGGTAAACCCATCATCACACCGCCATCCGCCATTGCTTCCAAGAAAATACAAGCAAATGCAGGGCCAGAACCGGAAAGGGCCGTGCAGGCATCGAAATGTTTTTCGTCGAGGAAGCGACAGCGTCCAATGGATGAGAATATTTTTAGGGTAATTGAGCGGTCCAACTCAGCCTCGTCGGTGTCGGATAGTGGGAGATTCGAAACGACCGTCATACCCTCGCGAATCTGAAAAGGTATCCTTTCAGATGGGATGGTACGCATAGTGGGGTTCGTCAGACGTACTCTACATGGCGTATTCGGCATCGCACGCACCACCTTGGTAGTTGAAGGGACCAATTCCCTCAGCTGTGCGATGGTGACACCTGCCAGAATGCTGATGAGGAGTTTTCCAGAGAGCGCTTCCTGCATCCCATTTTCTTTAAGAATGGTGTTGGCCTGGTTTGGCTTGCAGCTGCTCTCCCGTTACCCGTCTGCATATCGAAGTCACAGCTGAGTGCTCATACCATAGAATGACAACATCGGCTTGTTGAGCAGCAGCAACGTTCTGCCCGATGACGACCTGAACGGATGGTCCGAGTCCTCCCAAAAGACGAAAAGTCTGCTGAAGTTTCTTCGCGCTCTCTGAGCGCGTGACAGTCGCAATGAAGAAGGACGGCAGGGATGGGTCAGGTGTGTCCGCAGTGGGTGTCGATGTCCCTGGCGTATGTGACTCCCACTTGGGGACGGGATATGGTGCATCTCTGGACTGCAGACTGGCGATCACGCCAGAGATGATGGCGATCCCCATCGTGCCGCATCCTGCAGGGCGTGTAAGCTGGGCTGTATCATGGCACCGAGTCTGATTTTTTTTAAAAAATACCTATCACACAGAGAGTGTAGCCCATTCGTAGCAGACAGTGGTCGACTGGAAAACACTTGCGAACTCGGCCGACGTCTCACTCCGCCCACGTTTATCAGATACCACTGCAGAAAGATAAAACAATGCTCGTTTTCATCACTGTAGGCTCGACACGATTTGATGCACTCGTGCAAGCTGCCATCTCTGAGCAAGTTCTGGATGCCCTACGCAAAAAGGGGTACAAGCGAGTCGTAATTCAGCGAGGCAACTCTGACTTTGGGAGGGAAACAGGTGGCAATGGGCAGGACCTGGTGGTGTTTGAGAAGAATGGGATGGAGGTGGAAAGTTGGAAGTTCAAGTCGTCGATACTGTCAGAGGTCCAACGTGCCGATCTCGTCGTCGGTCATGCAGGTATTATTCGACTATCGAGTTCTCTGAATTGGTGTGTCAACCTGTCGTGACGCTTCCCGTCTAGGAGCGGGAACGATTCTCGACGCCCTCAGGCAGGGAAAGCCCATGATCGTAGTGCCCAATCCCACCTTGCTCGACGACCATCAGGGAGAACTGTCGTCAAGACTCGGCGCCCTTGGGTATCTTATGGCGACCACGGTCGAGTGAGTGTCCTTCTAGTGTACTCGTCCTCGAGCTGTATCGACCAGTCACTAGCAACCTTGCAGCGACTATCGCTGCCTTCGATCCATCGAGTTTGACATCATTTCCGCCCTTTGACGGGAGTAGATTCCGTAGACTGATCGACCAAGAGATGGGATACAACATCAATCCTTCTTAGTACAGACTCTCGGTAGTTGCATCTTGATAATTCTGCACGGTTTCATGAAGAGCGTCGCGTCTACCGTCGTCGACGACGACGATCCCCAGGCATATGAAGACCAGCATGTACACGCTATCTACGACCACATAGCGCCCCATTTTTCGTCGACGCGGTACAAGGTGTGTCGATCTACACCCCGGCCTTGGTCTAGTCCAGCTCACAACACCAACGAGGTAGCCTTGGCCCATCATCGCCGCATTTCTCAATTCGCTGCCTACGGGTTGGATTGGTCTCGACTCGGGAACGGGCAACGGCAAATACCTGCCCTTTCCTACAGAACGGCCTGGTAGCATCCTCACCATTGGGTTGGACCGAAGCTGGAACCTCTTGCAGATCGCGAAGCACGCAGGTAGCAGGCCTGGACTATCAATCACGAGAGAGGTTGTGAGGGGTGACGTTCTCGCAAATGGATGGAGGGACGGTGTCTTCGTGAGTCTGGTCAACATATCGACTGGTTGCAGCTGATCTCGCAACAGGATTACGCTATTTCTATAGCTACGATACATCACTTGGCCTCCCACCAGCGAAGAAGACTCGCCGTGCAGGTAAGTGTACACGTTTTGTGCGTAGCCTACTCGCTGACCCCTTCCCTTCAGCGACTCCTACAATGTGTTTCACCCGCTCATGGTCGCGTGTTGATTTACGTCTGGGCGGTCGAACAAGATGATTTATCAAAGAGAAGCGTGCCTATAAGGGAGGGGGATGGATCGAGCGGCCAGGATGTCTTCGTGCCATGGGTTATGTCCCAACAGACGGCTCTGCGCAATAAGACGCATCAACCCGTTGCCGAAACAGCCAGCATGCAGGACGATGCAAGACCAGCGGGTGTCTCCGTTTACAACCGTTATTACCACATGTTTGCCAAGGGAGAGCTCACGAAGCTAATCAAGGAGGCAGCAGAGGGGATGGGTCTCATTGTTGGACCCTTGACCGCCGACGTCACGAACGTGTTGGGTTGTGACGTTATCCGGGACGGCTGGGAACGCTCGAACTATTATATAGAACTGAGACGGTGGACATCATGACTTTCGGGTTGGTTCAATATTCACGCATATGTTACGAGGACAGCAACCAACAACCAAAACGTATTGGAGAGGCATGGTGGTGATATGATACAGTGGTGACGAAGGAGACCATCAGGAATTGTGAACATCATTCACTCGCCGCCATAACTGTTTCCGATGATGAATTGTTTGTCTAGGGGAGAGTAGGAGGAACTCACTGGCGTTGATCAGATCTCCGCCGCTTTCCTTTAGTACCCTAACCGCTTTGGCCCGTGAACAGCCAACTTGATTCATAACCAAATCTACGTCCTTGGCATCGACACCAGTTTCATCGATAGGTCCATCATCGTCAGGTGCCTCGAGGTTAGGAATGTCATCGTCGTCAGCCTCGACCGTCGAACCGGAACTCTCCAAGGTAGTGACGTTGTTGGCGGCTGCTGCACTCGAGGAGAGATGTTGAGCCGCAGACAACTGTGCTTGTGCATTCATGTCCTCGAACTGGGTCAATCAGTACATCGCGAGATTGGTTTTACTAAAGTGAAAACTCCGTACCTTTGCTTCACCAAAGACGATATAACAGTCGCTGTTGTGTGACTTGTATACATCGGGTGAAGAAATCACGAATAGGGCATTCTTCGGTCTGCGGATGGTGACCCGAGTGATGCCGGGGACTCTTTTGAGGCCTAAGCCGAGAAGGGCCTTGCGGGCTTTGCGCTCGGAGCGAGACTGAATCTTGTCTAGAGCAGCCTGGGAAGTGGGGTCCTCCTCATGCTCAGAGTGGTCTGAATGAACTTCCTCGGCAGACATCTAGGCAAGGCGGCATCAGCGAACAAAACCGTTGAACCAGACATCTGAAGCACAGAACATGAATCCATCACCAGCCATGAAAAATACTTTCCATGGCGACAGAGTAACAAACCAGACGCCGGACAATGGCTCACCTTGGTATTTGTTGAGGAGTCGTCGGACGGATGGCTGCGTTGCTCGCTGTCGTCGGCGATGGCGACCGTGCTGGAGAGTTCGGTGACTGCCGATTACGTAAGCGTTCCCCGAAGCCCGTCGGGTCTCGACGTGCCCAGTCTCTTTTCAGTGTTATATTCGTTTCTCCGAGTCACCTTCAACGGGGCCCTTGTTTTAGACCACATCTACTAGGTAAGTCAAGTTACATTATTAGACCTCTCGACGACGGCCCATAAATGCCGAATACAATATTACAGCACCCCTATGAAATGGCTACACGGTTATTAGACAGATTCACTCATCTCTACAGGTACTGGTGTATACCCAACCGCTGGTCGTCGACGGCGGATCGATGCAACGAGAGAATCCCTGACCTCACCCACTACGCTCCAGATGGTTTCTCTCCGTACTTTCATTCCAGGCATGACGCTTGACTCTGGACGCACCCACCACCTCAGTAACAAGGAACTGGTCACGACACTCACGGATGAGAATGCCATCGCCGCTCCTGCCATCATCGGGTGCAAGTACAAACCGAATGGAAGGAACAAACCCATTGCCAACGGGATCCCAAGGATATTGTAGATGCACGCCCAAATGAGGTTACGTCGAATCGTGGCGAAGATGCTCTGAGAAAGGTGAAGCGCAGCCACAACGTCAAGAAGGTCAGACCGCATGAGGACGATGTCAGCAGCCTCAATGGCAATGGAAGTACCCGAAGAAAGAGCAATGCCAACAGTTGCAGCGACCAAGGCTGGAGAATCGTTGATCCCGTCTCCGACCTTCAGTACCACCATCAATCAGCGGATGGATGGAAACAGAGTGAACCAGCTCACCATCGCAACACCACCTTCACCTTTCTTCGTGAGCTCGGTTACAAGGGAAGCCTTGCCCTTTGGACTCATGTTTGCCCATACAGAATCGGGACTGACGCCGATTTGTTTTGCAACAG
The DNA here is from genome assembly GCA_024613165.1 of Pisolithus albus. Lineage (NCBI taxonomy): Eukaryota > Fungi > Basidiomycota > Agaricomycetes > Boletales > Pisolithaceae > Pisolithus > Pisolithus albus. The sequence continues at coordinate 931,165 of JANFAB010000002.1, read as the reverse complement.
CGACTGCCGTCTTCATGCTATCACCAGTCATGATGCTCACGCTGATTCCCATATCCCGTAGTGCCCGGATGGCTTGGGCGGACGAGGGTTTGGGAATATCAGATAGCGATACTGCGAGCACAATCGTGGGTGCCGCAAACGCTCTTGCTACGGACACGTAGACCACCGTGCGCGCAAGCTGACTTTCTTGAGCTTCATATACGGAAAGAGCAGATGGTAGACGAGTCGCATCAGAATCCGTCACGAAACTTGCGTTGCCAATGAGAATGGTATATGTTGTTCCAGATAGACCCAAGGTAGCCTTAACGCCAGCACCAGTAACACTCTCAAACGCCTCCACGTTTACCTCCGGCATCACGACACCGGAACGACTGAAGAGTTCCTTGCCATGAGTAGCAATTGCCTTCGCTAAAGGATGCTCCGATCGTGCTTCCGTTGCTGAGACCATTGCTATGACTGTCGCACGGGTTGTAAATCCGTCTGCGCATTTGAGCGAGAGCGACTGCGGACCATTCACTTCAGAGGGAGATTCAGGGTCACTGTGAAGAGTCGCCCAGGCCATTCCCGTGACAGTTAGCTTGCCTTCAGTCACAGTGCCCGTCTTGTCAAGAACGATGTGCTTGATGGATCGACTTGCCTCCAAGGCATTTCCACCTTTGATAAGGATCCCGTTCATAGCGCCGACACCAGTCCCAACCATGATGGCGGTTGGAGTACTCAGTCCCAATGCACACGGGCAAGCGACCACTACAACCGAAATGCACATTTGCACACAGACGGCGAAATGACTTGCCCCGTGACGATGGAAGATAGTGGGCAATGCATCTTCGCTGAGGATGTTCGCCAACACTATCCAAGTAAGGAATGTGGCGAGGGCAAGGGCCATGACGACCGGAACAAACATGCCCGCAACACGATCGGCAAATGCCTGTATTGGGGCTTTTGACGTCTGCGCGTCCTCGACGAGCTTGACGATCTGCGAGAGCGCCGAGTCTTTGCCTGCGCGCACGACGACCATATCAAATGTCCCGAGGCCGTTCACAGTACCGCCAATAACTGCATCCCCAAGTTGCTTCACTGCTGGTAAAGGCTCTCCGGTTACAGCACTCTCATCCACTGTGGAGTGTCCTTTCACAACCGTCCCGTCAGCGGGTATCCTGTCACCAGGGACGAGCTTGACGATATCTCCAACTTGAACAAGCTCTGTGGGGATGCGTTTTTCCTGAGTGCAGGCGGGAGCGTCCGTATAAATGGTGGCCATGGACGGGGAAAGAGCTATCAGGTCTGTGAGGGCCGCACTAGTCTTGCCCTTGGCACGATTCTCTAACCAGCGCCCAAGAGACACAAACATGATGAGCATGGTACTCGTGTCGAAGAAGAGATACGGGTGAAACCCCGGGGTGGAGTTAAAAGCAGCGGAGATGAGAGAGAAAGTCGAGTAGAGATATGCAGCTGATGTGCCAAGCATCACGAGGACGTCCATGGTGGCACTGCCATGCTTAACAGCCTTGTATGCGTTTCGATAAAACTTCCGCCCGACCCAGAATTGCGCGGGTGTGGTGAGGCATAGGACCACAATATCGCCCAAGTAGATCCCGTTGAATAGCTGAAGACCGGTGATCGGTCGCAAGAAGGATATGTGAGGGGCAAGCATGCTGAGGAAGAAAACCGGAACGGCGAAACAGGCGCTCCACTTGAGGCGATTCCACCATTCATGTATTTCTCGTGTTCGAGCGAGCGAGCGCTTCTGCGTTGCATCGTCCTGGTCAGAAAGAATTGCGTTGAATCCCATCTCTTCCACACACTCTACAAGCTCCCGTGGGCCGACCAAACCGGGTTCGAAATCAATCTTAGTTGTCTCGGTTGCCAATGAGACTGAGACGCTCCTAACGCCCGGCATTTCACGTAGGCCCTTTTCCACCGAATTCACGCAGGAGGAGCATGTCATGCCGTATACCCGAAGCGCGATAGCATCGGTTCGCATTACGGGAATAAGTGAAGCGTCGAAGCCTATATCAGATATTTCCTACAAAAAAAATGTGAATACGGGGCTATCCCGCACGGGGGCATTGTTGATTACTGACATTGATGATTCTCTCACAAGTCCATACCGAGGGATCGTATTCGACGACTCCGCGTTCGGCCAGAAGTGCGACTTTAATAGAATAAATGCCTGGCTGAGAACGAAGCATTCCCTCTATCGACTATACAACTGTTAGTGACGTGCAGCACACAGGACAGTGTCAAGATCCCACCTCCACACATGCACCACAGGTCATGCCCTCTATTCGAAGCTCACATCTTCCAAACGTACTTCCTTCTAGTACTGGAGACACCAATGGTTCGTTCTCCGCTCCTGGAAGCTCGATGTTGGTGGAAGCGCCCCAGTTGTTGGTACCAAACGCATTCCAAAGGGTGGACGGAAGCCCAGCGAAGGAGGACATGGTGTAAAGAGATAAGAGCGTTTGACACGGAGTCCCAACGTGTTCTAGTTAAGAAAGTCAGCAAGGCATAAAGAGGGTTTTGAACCGGCTCTAAGTGCGCGTTGACCGCGCTGTGCTAGTACGAGGGTGAGTCAGATAAACACAGGTTTCGATGAACTTGCCTACTTATAAGCCAGAGTGCGAGCGGCGAGTGCACCCAAATCGTCATGCAGGCCGGCTATGCAGTGTGTTGCCTGATTAGTCAGCGTGGACGCAGGGAGGTTTCATCGTTTCAGACATTCATGGAGTCACTCTGAGCAGTATAAAATATCAGATTGGATCGGAAAAGGGCTTCGTAGTTGTGAATGTAATTGCCGTGTCGTGTGCTGCTCGTGTGTACTGACTGAGCCACCCGAGAAGGTGACCCGTCGATCTGGGAGTGCTATTGTACTCGCTTGCCATGCCCATCGCCGCTCTCTCTCACCAGATACGCCTCTCACTCGAAGATCCTGCGAATGTCGTGCGACGCGAGCAGTTGGGGAGTGCAGTGGATGACTTCGTCAAAGCCTCCTTGGATGAACCGGAGGTAGTTCTGCAGTTGCAAGAGGAGCTTCAGACTATCCACAGTGACGTCGTGGACCATACGTCGCTGGGTCACACCGAGATATTCCTGGGGGTTCTCTACGGTCTACGCTCGCTTCTGTCCTCAACTTCCATCATCTCGGGTTGGTTCGATCTGGTCCTGCGCCCTGCACTACGGGAACCCAACCTTCCTACTGTCTCGGTAAACCATGCAAAGGAACTCATTATCTTGGCAGCGACGCATGCAGATGAACGGAACCCAGACAAGGCACCTCAGTTCTGGACGAGGCTACTGGAGTTGTATCTTCTCGATACGTCAGTCGAAAACTCCGGTGGTGACGCCTTGGAGTGGGTAGAGCTCGATCAGAAACAGAGGGATAAGAAGTCTCAATGGAAATCTAACTTGGAGGATGTCCTCGTCAAGCTTGGCTTACAATACCCGCGGGTGAGTTCTCGAGAAAAAGGTGGACCGACGATGATAATCGTCATTGATCCACAAGGAACTCATGGACAATCTGCACTCTGCATTTGCAATGCCCTCTTCACGCCTCCAAGTGATCGTTCTGTTGAACTCTCTCGTATCAAATCAGGCATTCCCATCGCTGGCAGCGAAAGTAGCAAGCCATCCCCAGATCGACAGCTTGTTGAACTCTCTCTTGTTTGACAATTCTTCGACCCCCTGCACCATTGGCCTTGCCGTAATGGTAAAACTATTACCTATATTCGCAGTCCATGCCCACCAGGAACTCAAGAATATGCTGCCTCGCCTCTTCGCTGTCCTTGCAAGAATCCTGTGCTGGAGAGAGCACGCATTGCCTTCCCTTGACGAAGCGGGTGAGCCGACGGGGCCAAGTGAATCCAGCTCAGACGAGTTTGTCGAAACGCCACAACTGGAAATACGCCGCGAGGTAGGCTGGCAGAGACTCGAACTAACCGCCAAAGCCGAACCACCCGCACCGTCCTCCGACACATATTTCTCGTTTTTGTATTATCTTTTCCCTTGCAATCTTATCCAGTTTCTTCGCGGCCCCGCCGCATACTTGCACGACAGAGGCTACCAATCACCATACACCGTAAGTTGGGAAGACGCGTTGGATCAAGCAAATATTCGAAGTAAAGCAGAGGTATGTTTCATTCCCCATTCGCCTTGACAGGTACTGACGTGTGGATTGAGATCCTTCTCCGTTCTCGCGTAGTGCACTCCGGAATCGTTCGGCGAGACTGGCAAGTTGAACTTGATGAAGACGATTCATGGGCCGATTACAGCGTCTCTCGGATCACTAGCGAATGCATGACGCTTGACGCGCACAAGATGGTACTCGGGAGCTGCGAACGACAGTCTACCACGCGCGAAGTTGAGACTCCGTACTTGATGATAGTCAACGAAGAAGAAGTTTCGGGATCACCGACACCCCATCCAGACCGTCTGGCGCTTCCGTCTTCCAGATTGCGCTTATCACTGCAGGACATGATCACCGCGTCGGTCGCGCTCAAGTCGAATCGGGAAGTTGATATGGGCGACCCAATGACCACGAAGTGGCCAAGCCTACTCTTCCCGCATAGCGGAGACTCACCGTCGAGGAGTAATGCCGACCTACCATCTGAACCCGGAAATGCGTGTGACAGCTCCCAACTTTCCGGGCGGGTCGGCGAGGTAGTCACGCAATTGCAGCGCGAGGTCCTGCTACTCAGGAACGAACTCAACTTTGAGCTGTGGCTGTCGCGGCAGAATGTACAACATATTGGTCGGCTACACCAGGATCGCGTTCTTTCCAAAAATGCAGAAGTGGAGCGCCAGGGATTGGTAAGGTGTATCATGACCCATGATACAAAATGTTCATCTTCGTGCAGTACAACAAGTTGCGCCAATACAAAGCACAAGTTCAGAGTTTGGAACGAGAGATCCGCGAACACAAGGAACAATCCTCGTCTGCAAAGAACAAGTACGCAGATTGGAACAACGAACTTCAGAAGAAGCTTCGCGAATTGCGAGAGGAGAAAAAACGGTGGGTGTCTGAGGAAGCGGCACTGCGAACTACCAATAAGGAAAACCTGGTGAGGATGGTATTATTGATCGTATGACACTAGTGCAGTTTGCCGATTTGGATTGCCAGGCACTTTTTGATGCGCAGAAGAAACTGCTAGCTGATGCGGAGAAAGAGGTTTTCGAGTTGAAAACTCGGCAAAAAGAGAATCAACACAAGATTGATCGTCTGCATGACTACGAGCGTCAGATCGAACAACACATCCGTATGCAGAAACTCTGGTGCGTGTAGACGTCTAGTCCACAGAGGAACCCCGGGTTTACGTTGTTTTAGGGATGCGGACTTTGAGAGGTTCAATGCTCGGGGGCAGGAGATGGAACAAATGAAAGCCACTTGCAAGCAAATGGAGATGATGCTTGAGAGTTGCGAGAAATCACTGGAAAAGGTGGAGGAAGAAGCCCGGTAGTCCCTATTTTTTACCGCAGCCACGTGTGTGATCGACTCATGGAATGATCTAGGGCCTATCGTCGCCAAAACCAGGCGCTGGAAGGGCGTCTAGTGCTCTTGCACAAGAAGTACGATGCATACCGGCGACTTCCCGAGAGCGAGATTACAGCTATTGTTGCTGAGAAGTCTGACCTTGCTCTGGCCAATGCGAAACTGCGTGAAGAAAATGCGGAACTCAAGGATGAGATGGACGAAATGAGAGCTGCTGTGGAAGGACTGCGTGCACAGCTCAGTGGCCAACGAGGTTTGATATATGAGCCACGACCAAGGCCAACCGTCGCCAGTTAAGTGTTGTAGTCGTTATCTACATTGTAATCGATTGGCGGTATTGGGCCGACGGGTAACTAATAGTGGCTGGAAAAGGCAAGTGAGAGAATGTTCCGGAAAGTGATACCAACTGGCTCAGTCACTACACAGAGACAATGGTCGAATCTTCTGGAAGGAGCGGAAAATACATAAAGACAAGGGACGCGTCCCCCTTCCGCTAGCTTCAGTTCCTCGTTTCTACCTACATCTTTCCCGTAAACAAAAAAGAGTGAGGGCAGAGTCGCATCGTATCGACGTGACATTTTGCTCATCTATCTTTTCAGTCCGCAAAATGGCCTCCGAAAGCTTTGGATTTCAGGCAGAGATCAGTCAACTGCTTGACTTGATCATCAGTATGTCTTGGTCAGTGCCATGTGGGGTCACTCTCTGATCACCGCCTTCAGACACGTTCTACTCGAATAAGGAGATCTTCCTCCGGGAGTTGATCTCCAACGCGTCTGATGCGCTCGATAAAATCCGCTACGCATCGTTGACCGACCCTTCGGTCCTCGACACCGGCAAGGAGCTTTACATCCGGATCACTCCTGACAAGGAAAACAGGGTGCTTTCCATCCGTGATACCGGTATCGGTATGACGAAGGCGGACCTCGTCAACAACCTTGGTACCATCGCCAAGTCCGGCACCAAGGCAAGTTTGATTACGCTTGTTTCAATTCCCTTGGCTGACATTTTGTCCGCAGGGCTTCATGGAGGCTCTTAGCTCCGGCGCCGACATCTCTATGATCGGTCAGTTCGGTGTCGGCTTCTACTCCGCATACCTCGTTGCGGAACGTGTACAATTCATCTCAAAACACAACGACGACGAACAATATATCTGGGAGTCCGCTGCTGGCGGCACTTTCACCATTACCCCTGACACCGTCAACCCACCTCTTGGCCGTGGTTCTGAAGTTCGCCTTTACCTCAAGGAAGATCAGACCGAATACCTTGAGGAGAAGAGGATCAAGGACATCGTCAAGAAACATTCCGAGTTCATCTCGTATCCGATTCAGCTTGCTGTGGTGAAGGAAGTCGAAAAGGTTCGTGTGGAACGTGCAGCGCAATGTGTTTTCAATCTGTCTGACATTGTATACAGGAAGTCGAAGATGAAGACGAGGAGATGGACGAAGAGGAGAAGAAAGAAGAGTCCAAGATCGAAGAGGTCGACGAAGATGAAGCCAAGGACAAGAAAAAGAAGAAGATCAAGGAGAAGCAGGTTACGAATGAGGAGCTGAACAAGACAAAGCCCATCTGGACGCGCAACCCCTCTGATATCTCGCAGGAGGAGTATGCCGCCTTCTACAAGTCGCTTACCAACGACTGGGAAGACCACCTTGCAGTTAAGCACTTCTCTGTTGAGGGTCAGCTCGAATTCAAGGCTATCCTCTTCGTTCCAAAGAGGTACGTGAATCAACATTCCACCTCCTATACGCGCAAACGTTAAGTACGATAACTGCAGGGCTCCGTTCGACCTCTTCGAGTCTAAGAAGAAGCGCAACAACATCAAGCTTTACGTCCGCCGCGTCTTCATTATGGATGATTGCGAAGAACTTATTCCCGAGTACCTCAACTTCATCAAGGGCATTGTCGACTCTGAGGACCTCCCCCTCAATATTTCGCGTGAAACCCTTCAGCAGAACAAGATTCTCAAGGTCATCCGCAAGAATATCGTGAAGAAGTGCATGGACCTCTTCAGCGAGATTGCCGAAGACAAGGATAACTTCAACAAGTTCTACGAGGCGTTCGGAAAGAACATCAAGCTCGGTATTCACGAGGACTCGCAAAACCGCAGCAAGCTTGCTGAGTTCTTGCGCTTCTACTCCACCAAGTCTTCGGAGGAGATGACCTCTTTGAAGGGTTTGTATGATTGTTCGTCTCGAAGACACGCGATCACTGATTGATTCATGTCTAGACTACATCACTCGTATGCCCGAGATCCAAAAGTCCATTTACTACCTGACTGGAGAATCCCTCGCTGCTGTGAAGGAGTCTCCCTTCTTGGAGGTACTTAAGAAGAAGGGCTTCGAGGTTCTGCTACTCGTGGACCCTATTGACGAGTACGCAATTACCCAACTTAAGGAGTTCGAAGGGAAGAAACTCGTTTGTGTTTCGAAGGAGGGTCTCGAGCTGGAAGAGACCGAAGAGGAGAAAAAGGCCCGCGAGGAAGAGGCGAAACAATTCAGTGACTTGTGCTCGATGATGAAGGAGACGCTTGGCGACAAAGTCGAGAAAGTTGTCGTCTCAAACCGTATCTCAGACTCACCTTGCGTTCTTGTCACCGGTCAATTTGGCTGGTCGTCTAACATGGTACGGTGCAGTTTGCGTGATTGTGATCCCAACTGACTCGTGGGCTACAGGAGCGTATCATGAAGGCACAGGCCCTCCGCGATTCGTCGATGTCGTCGTACATGGCTTCCAAGAAGACATTGGAACTCAACCCCCACAATGCCATTGTACGGGAGCTCAAGCGCAAGGTTGCGGAGGACAAGGCCGACAAGTCCGTGCGCGACTTGACCTATCTACTGTTCGAGACGGCTCTCCTCACCTCTGGCTTCTCGCTTGAGGATCCGTCGTCGTTCTCGAAGCGCATCCACCGCATGATTAGCCTGGGTCTGGATGTTGCTGAGGATGAGGAGCCAGCGGAACCGACGTCGGCTGCACCACCACCAGCGGCAGAAGCCTCGACGTCGGCAATGGAGGAAATTGACTAGAAGAGTTCCAAGAAATTGTATCATACATACGCCTTCGCATTTTAATCGTCTTGCATTTTTTTCCGTGTCGTTTGTGCGAATTTACTGATGCCACCCCTAATAATAAAATGATATGGGCTTGGGAGTCGTAGTGTCCCGTATTTGGCTAGCTGCGGTGGAGGTGCTGTCCTTTGTCGTCCTCCTTTTGCAGAGGACAATGAGGCTTGCCCTCCTCTCACCTGTATTATTATCATTATTCCCTCGTCTCACCAGTGTAATCCTACCACAATGCCCGACATCGCAGCCCCATCACCCCGCCGTGCTCCTCCATCCAACTTGTTGCCACGATCAGTAACATTATCGCATCACTTCGTAAGCCCATCTGCCCCTCAAACATTGGTGTGTGTTGTCTGCTCAACTCTGGCTCCAACTCACACCCTTCCCAGCCACCTCTTTTAGCATGCAACTCAATTCAGCCGTCACGGTTGTCCTCGCCGATTGCACTTCAGGAGATTCCTTACTTATCTTTGGTACTTGTCAGGTTCTCATGGCCGCTCTGATCACTAATTCAACCACGACTTTAGCATTGCAAGTCGCCTCCCCCCTGTAATGGACCATCGAAGAGGAGGTCTGCTCCCCGACCTTCTCGTTCAACAAGAAAGCGTCTCCACTTGCCTCGCATCGATTGCCCGTTCGATCCCTTCAGGCGCGCAGCTGTCTTCGATCAGCTTTCGTGGATACCGGCCCTGGACGGACCCTCGTGTTTAGAACATGACATTGCGGACCTCTCCCAGGTACCTCTGAGAGAGGACTTCTCGCATTCCACACCCACCAGTGGACCAGTACGTCGAAGAAAGACATCTATGCGTTCAAATCCTCTCGCCTCGACACCTAGCAATCCAACCGACGTTCCTATAACGTCACTCTTGCCACTCTCCCAATCCGCATGTCCAACGACGCCGCCCCCACGCATTTCTTTAGATCCCAGTCGCGTTACTTTCCGCCATCTCATGCCTGTCTTCCCACATGTCACCAGTCCAGAGGCATGAGCTCATGGCACTCCCCGTCCCTGACTCCTGTCGTTAACCTACCCCGGATTTGGCACCCGCTTATCATTAACGGACCATCTACCCCCGATTCAATGCCCATTGTAAACAATCAATTTAGCATCATCTCGATGACATTAGTGTACCTGCTCCGTCGAATCTGCACTTATTGCTCCCATCGGCTCCGCCGATATCATTTTGTATTGCCATGGCACGCCTGTCTTTGGGTTGCTATTTATTCCATCGGACATGGTCGATTTTAGTACGCTTATGTCAGCAGTATCAGCCCCGTTTCTTCAGTCGGACCAACTAACTTACTGTCCATGTCAACCTCCACCCTCGTTGCATCGAGTGTCTGTGCGAACCGTGGCGTCTTTCTCCCTGACGTGGGGTAACTAAGGGTGGCCACCAACATTCCGCGAGAACTATCCCAGGATGCAGCAGTATGTATTGGAAACAACTCAAAGCCTGTCCTCTCACACGCATCTACATCTAGTGCGCATTGCTCGAGTGGCTCACGTTTCGCACAGTCACATAACGAACCCTCAGCAGGGCGGAGGTATCGATATTTCCGCACCAGCACCTTCAGTTTAGTGCCCTCTTTCGTCACGGACGAATGTCCGAGATTTTGGGCCTTCGAAATTTAGGAAAGGCAGTCGTTCCGATCTACCGGTGCCAACTTGCTAGTGCAACCATCAGGGTAACTTGTTGGCCGTGTTTTCGTATCTGGAAGCTAAGGCAGAGACGGAACCGCACGAGAAACCGATTTATTTAAAGTTTGTGGACCCCGTCCAAAGTCCTTCCGGGAGAGCCCACGCACACCAGTTACCGTTCGAAGCACAAAGGACTGCTTGGATCACAACCCGCATCCCAACGGGTCGGTGCCTTACCGCGCGAGTCAAGCAGCGCATGCAGCCAATACCGACAACACACGGTTTACCGATCCAACTGACAATTCAGACGGTTCGCGAGCTCACGTAATGTGCGACCAGGGGACTTCTAGTGCGTGCTGCCATTTCATTCAACAACGACGTGTTTGACGAAATTTTCCGATGCCTCTGATAGCAGACACTGCGGGTACATAGCACCAGTACAGTATATCCCACAGACTATATTTAATGAACGCTCTGGGATATAACGCGGATCAAATGTGGTCTAAGTCCGCGCACGTTGTAATCAAATGGTCAGCGCATTAACCCTCCAGCTTCGTTTTCATGTAAGAGTACGTAGTCACCCCGCTCTTGGATCTGAGACTATTTTCTATCTCTGCTCTGCAGCACGTCAAGCTCACCGCCAAACCCAATGACATCTTCAAGTTTTCCGCTGTACTTATCCGTACTGCGTACCTCGAGTTCAGGGTAACGCCTCGGGTCCTGGGTCATAGTCCTGCAAAAATATCATTGGTGCAGTGAAGCCGCGGAACTCGCGCGCCAAACATCTGGAATGATCATAGCGCTTTCGACTACAGTAAGCAGGGGAGTATGCCAAATGTGTTATGAGTGAAAGTTGCCTTCAGGGATATACTTATCATTATAGGTACGTTCTGTAGTTTCATTCGTGGAATTGCTGCAAGGACATCTTTTAAGCCTCTTGGCCACAGTACATGTCACATTACACACCAAATACAACCACGGGGACCATCAAATCGTCTTAAATAAAGTGCTTTGACACATGGAAGATCGATTCGGCCACCAAATCACGGAGTCAAGCAATGCCGACTACGTGGTCGATCACTTTCTGCGCTTTTATCTGCGCATCTGGGTGCGATTTCATTGCAAGCGAGAAGACCAATATTGCGGAGGTGTCTACGACTCACTTCAGAAAATACGCTAAAATGGACGGCATGGTTTTGGCGAACATTATCTGCGCCACCTTAGACCGGTTGAGGTATGCGAATGACACGAAGAAAGTATATCTCCCCGCAAATACAGTAGCGACCACATGTGCAGGCGTACACCGTGCACCATGGATTCCACCTGCAGGTCCGACAACCTCCCAAGTGCGTAGCATCAAGCAAGTACTACATGACAGCCACATTGCTTACCACATTGTCATGCACCTACTGCACTGGGCCGTACGTTCTTACAGACAAGTTACAGACAATCACTTATACGCCTTCTCCAGGTATTCGAGGCACTAGAATAGTATAAATAACTTTATCAGATAAATTGAAAAGGAACACACGCAATGGGAAGGCTTCAAGGAGTACAGGTCACTCAGGAGTCCTCACCTCCGAGACTAATGAATGCTACGTTGGTCGCCCTCCCCCGAAAAAACGCTTCCACGATTACCGCGATCGAGAACCTGGTTGCAATTCATGTGGCCAATACCGATAATCTACATTACGAAATGGGCCTCATGAGTTCGTGCCATCCGGGGCGAGATCTTAGAGTCCATGCGCCCTTCGCAATTTCATTGTTCCCTATCTCAGACCTTCTTCCTTGGTTAGCACCGTATAGAACGTCTGTCTCAATTCTTCACCGTAGGACATTGTTCTCGTGACAGAACCCAGACCATACCTTATAAAAGGTGAGTTTTCCTCGATGTGGCGTGCGTAGCATACCTATAATTCCAAGGATAGCACACGAGGCAGACGAGGATGTAAAGAAGACCGCTGGTCCAACATCTCATGGGTGACGATGCGCTCTTTGCCAAGTACAGTACTTGCGAGCAAGTGAGAATCACCTAATGATATGCAGGGTAACAAACTGAGCGATATCTTCCAGTTACACGATGCTTTCCAAGCTCTTCATATGTCGCACGTAGCTAGAATACATCTTGCAGTAATGGCACGGCTGGATGGTCGTGCTCGGCCTTCCTAAGCATAAAGGAAAACGCTCCGGAATACAGTAAGATGGAGATGCAGATATCGTGGTATGCATAACCGAGAACTAACCAACTACGTTTACTATGTACGCACAACTTGAAGTAGGCCTACGTGAGAGTGGCTAAGCATTTGACTGACTCGAAGCCGCCGAGAGTCACCAGGTTTCACCGATGCACCATCACGGGATCGATGTGAAAGCGTGAGCCGTTCCCCGAATGGCTCTGGCAGTGTACCATACGGATGGACGTGAGCAGGAGCTCATAACGGATTTGTCCCCTATTTAAGTAACATGTAGAGAGTCACGTGATCTTACCACTATACAGTTATATCCCACGCCTCCCTTCCCGCAAGCTTCACTTGGGTTCTCGTTCCGACAGTTGCTCAGCTTTGACAATGGAAAACGATCAGGTATGTATTCACACATCAGACCACCCGTGTTGCAGAACTGACCTATCATTTGCAGGGTGTCCTCGTTGATCTTTACGTCCCCCGCAAATGCGCGGCCACTAGTGGGTATAAGCTATCGGGACAAATGACATTCATGACCTGCTTCACAGGTCGCCTCATAACTGCAAAGGATCATGCATCTGTCCAAATTAACATCGCTGACGTTGACGCCGAAGGCCGTGCGCTTCCCACTTACACGGCATTCGCACTTTGTGGCCAGGTGCGCTCGCAGGGAGAGTCGGATGATTCTCTAAACCGGTTAGCAACCAAGGCTGGTCGTAAGTCTACTTTCATCCAGTACCAGGGCAGCACTGGGTTTGACGGCTTTGTTATATTGTTTTCTCAGTGCTTCGGAATGTATGGTCAGCCCAAAAATAAGACAGCGTTTATCATGTTGTTACCTCCACCTTATTATCATGACCACCATACAATTGTATACTATCCGCGAGGTATGTGAGCGACTAGTGATGCTGCAAGTCCACACCGACCCGCAGTCTCGGTTTGCTTGTGATTATCGAGAGCCAACAGTGCTAGATGTCACGTGTATACCCGCTGAGATGCGACTACGTAAGTTAGCTGTGAGAGGGGATGCACTGAACACAACCCGCATCGGCATAGATAGACACTTGTACACACTACAGCTCAGCGCCTCGCTGGGTTTTGGGACCCGCAGCCGCAGCGAGAATTCTTCCGGTGGTTCTGCAAAGGTAGTCTCCATGCCTGGCACCAGGTCCCAGCGTTCTTCACTGTCTGACGGCTCTTTGACCACACTCTCCGTTTGTGGCTCTCGTCGTTCGATTGCCAGAAAACTGACGCCTCCTGTCCAGTCCGATTCCATGGTTGAAATCAAACACGAACAAGCCCAGGGCCAGAACGACGGTGACGGTGATCAGTTATCGGCTTCTGTTGTCGAGGAAAGCAAGTATAGACTGCTATACAGCAAGTCTAAAGTGTATGTCTACCCCACGGCCTACCAGAAAGACCACATTCCGGGCTTCGTCGCTCTCGTCAAGCGCGTACGTGGAATGTTGCACATTTGGATATTCACCACTTACCATCGCTCTTAGGAGGCAATCAATCCAGTTTATTTAGTTGCCTGGATTCCGGAAAGCTTGCTCTGCGAGAAGGGCACGGAGGAGTGGGATAAATTTGTGAAGATCGAGGAGAGGACAAACTTAGACGATGAAGACGAAGGTCGGCGAACTATGTACTCCTCCCCCGCAGTGTTTGACTGTCCGACTATAGATGCGGTCTTGATAGACCTCCCTGCGTCAAGGCCCGAATCTTATGCATTCTCCGTGCCACTGACATCCATATATTCACTATTGGTTCACCCTCCAGCATTGTCGTTGTGGCGTACGTTTACCTCCTGCCTCACGTTCTTTTGGTGCTTACCCTCTTGCCCGGCGCAGATGGAACCATTGGTATCAATCTTATTAATGGCTCTACTCTACCGACGCTGCATTTTCATGACGATGAGTCGCTGTCGATGACTTTCCCGACGCGCCGCAGCAAGAGAGAATCCTCAAGTTCATACCCTCCTACGCCGACCCGCTCAAATCCGCGTTTGCCCATATCGTGGGGAGGCGAGGACCTTTTGTCACGACTCAAAAGTTATGCCCACATCCTTCGATCCACCCTCGAGCCATCCCTCTATCTCGTGGACCCTTCCAAGGCTGATATCGAGGCGCACACTAGACAGATCTTTGATGACGATGCTATCGATGACATACTAGCACGGTCTTCTTATGCTAATTCACATTCTCCGGTTCCAGCCCATCGCCGCCCGCGTCCTCTTTCCTCTTCGGGGGCAAGCACCTCCAACCCATACTCGAGTCGGCCGTCCGTGCTGCACCGTTCGCTTTATCCGCCTTCAGTTTCCACAACGCAGAACGCGTCACAGGCAAGGATGGCCCTCCTCCAATCGTTTTCAAATATCACTCGTGCCACGCGGCATGCCGCTCAGAACATCCTCTCTCACCCATACGCAAAGCCAATCTTGCCACATCTACCGGATCCGGTCAAGTCCCTTGTCAACGCCAATGGTGAATACGAGTGGGGCAGCTGGGTGGAGAAGGGTGGAGTAGGGGAGTTTGAGAGTGCCCGCGTTTACCTGGCTCGGTGGGCGCGAATAGTTGCCGAAGAAGGAGATCGAGCACGCCGGAGAGAAGCACAGGCACTTTCAGCCTCTTCGGGGAATTTGGAAGAGGAAACATCGTCGCTGGGTGTATTCGAGCTACTGAAGTCGACTATCAACTTACCGACCCCGAAGACTTCAAGGGAACCTTGGAATCCTGTCGATGAGAAGACGTGGGAGAAGTGGTTTGACGCGGACGGTAGACCAAAGGTGAGAATTGAGGAGATGCAAAGAGAGGTGTTTAGGAGGGGCATAGACCCTACCGGATCGCTGAGGAAGCGGATTTGGCCATTTCTTCTCGGAGTACATGCATGGGATACTGATCACAAAGAGCGTGCCATGAGTTGGGAAGCAAGGAAGTTCGTCAATTGTCGTCGCGCATCGTTACCGTATTAACAAGTTGTCGCAGGCAACGCTACCACGAAATCAAAAGCGAGTGGTGCGGCGTCCCCGAAGTGTTTGAACGATCAGACGTACTTGAAGAACGACATCGCATAGATGTAGATTGCCGTCGTACAGACCGTACACATCCACTCTTTTGCACAGCTTACACGGGTGCTTCAGGCGGCGAGGCCCATCAACTCGATCGGCGCATTTTCACTATTTCCCCGCAGACCGACATTGGGGCTCAGCCGCCGAGCAACGAGCACATCGACAAAATGGCTGGCATTTTATTGACATATAATTTTTATGACAAAGACCTCGGTGAGCCCGCCGATCAGTGCTCACCAATACATAGTTTTTTTTTGACGCGGAATCATTAGGGTATGTGCAGGGCATGTCGGACCTTTGCGCCCCTTTGTATGTGGTCATGGACATGGAAGAGGAGCTGACGTTTTGGTGCTTCGTACAAGTGATGAACCGCATGGTGGGCGCTTTCGTTGAATCAGTGGAGCCTGATGCCTTACTGCTTGCGCCGCAGGGTCAGAACTTTCTTCGTGACCAGAGCGGCATGAAGAAGCAACTTTTGACGTTGCAAGACCTTATTAGTGTCATGGATCCTGAACTTTACCGTCACTTTGGTAAGTTTTCTTTTCATCTGTCTTGCTAGTGTTTACGACGCATCCCGCAACAGAGAAAGCAGACGGACTGAACCTCTTCTTTTGCTTCCGGTGAGCGAAGTAATCGATCTATGGGCTTCCATAGCTAATGGCTATTAGCTGGGTGCTTATCGCATTCAAACGTGAATTTACATTCGACGACGTTCTTCGGCTTTGGGAAGTCCTTTGGACTGACTATTACAGCAATAACTTCGTTCTCTTCGTTGCACTGGCCGTCCTGGAGTCCCATCGTGACCCGATCCTGCGGTATTTGCCAGAGGTAGGTTAATCGTTAGATCGTCCTACAAGTGTTTTGACGCGCGGCTGTTCAGTTCGACGAGATATTGAAAGTGAGTGCCAACTCTCTTGGTGTCGCGAGTTCTGTGTGACGACTGCACATTATCTAGTATTGCAATGACCTTAGCATGACTATCGAATTGGATTCCACCCTCGCGCAAGCCGAGGTGCTATTTCTTTCTTACGCACAACTTGTTGCCGATATCGACCGGCGTCGGGCGGAAGATGAGAGTCAGTTTTCTTCATCCAGCAACGTCCGTCGCCGCCGGAGCTCGACGCCCAACTCAAGCGGAGCAGCGCCGAAAGTCAACGTAGTGCTGCCGTCGCTGAGTGAGAATTTGAGGGAGTTGCTAAGAGCTGGACGATCATAATACATTGGTGGACTTTCGGGGCTGCACTCGATGAAACTGCTTTCTCCTTTGTTTTTCTCTTGATAGTATATGCTACACGTAGCTGCGCACTATTTGTATCATACCACCTCCCGACGCAAGAGAAAATGCTTTGCCTGCTTTACATAACACCCTGACCTGATAGACGTCATTCCAGCCCACATTCAATTCTAACGGCAAGTAAGTATATAATCCCTGGCCAAATGGGAGGCAACATCCACTCAACTGCTCGGGTGGTATCGCCATGTCGAATCTGACCGTACTGCGGTCGTACGCGGAAATGTCGAAGCCCGAGAGCCTTCCCCCCGCCATCCTGTTCAACTGTTCTGAGACGTGTCTGACGGTCTTCGACGCGTTTCCAAAGGCGATCTTTCATTTCTTGGTGCTCCCTCGCGTCAGGCCACCACTGAGGGTGTCTGACCTCACCGATCTCCGGTCCCTGCTCAAATGTGAACGCAAGACCGCGAAAGCCGTCTTGCAGGACCTAAACGATGAGGCGGTCAATGTCAAAAACATGATCCAGGAAGAAATGTTGAGTCGGTACGGCTTTCAATGGCAGATCTGGATGGGGTTCCATCCCGCCCCTAGCATGGAGTAAGTCATCGTTGTCGCTCGGCCGTCGGTCCTTGCCAATCGCCGGGTTTTGTGTGGAGGCACTTGCACCTTCATGTGATCTCTAGTGACCTGTGTTCGCCGAAGCTCAAGAATAAGAAGCATTACAACTCGTTCCACCCGCAGCTTGGATTTTTCCTGCACCTGAACGATGTATTATCGTGGTTTGATGCAGACCCGTCATATTTTGAAATGGTACGTCGAGAAAAGACCACCACTGTTGGGTTCGCCAGTCACTCACAGGCTTTCGCCATCGAAGACGTCCCGACTCAGAAAGAATGATTATGAGCCACTGCTCAAAGAAGACCTCACTTGTTGGAAATGCGAGAGGGCTGTGAAGAATATGCCGACTTTAAAGGAGCACCTTCAAGAAGAATGGGATAACGAGAGACGTAAAGAGAAGGCCAGAATCGCGAAAAAAAATGCAAGTCTGAAGAATCGAGAAGTTACCCAGCCTGGTTCGTCCGCTTCAAAAGGACAAACTGACGAAGGGCAGAGTTCACCCGCGCTATGACGGCTCCGCAAGTCTTGAAGCGTCGGCGGTACGGCAGTATGTACATACACAGAAGTCTTGACGATAGGCACCCAATACCTGATCTCTGATAAAACGGTGCTGCGACGTCTGTGCTTCCATGCCATCCAACACGTCCTCATGGCCTCGAAGCTGTAGATTACCCCCTTCACTTTGCCAAATCGTGCCTGGCAATGTTGCCTGATATATACGCACGGCGGCTCTCGAAGTGCCCAGGTCTGGCTACTGATAGGACGTCACCGTATCTGCGTAAAAGATGCGTCACTGCTGCGCAGACGGAAATGAGTCCAGTTGCCAACTGCTGATCGCGGTTCCTTGCAATGACGCTCTCCGTTAGTCAACTAGTGATATCCCAGCCCTCAACGTCAATAGTGGCCGGCGTCTGTCTCAGGATTTCCTGTCTGGACTCATTGAATTCGGGCTCGGCTGGATCCAAGACTTGGGGCCCTGTGCTTCCGAAGTTCCAAATCACTAATAAGAGTTCAATTACAAAATACACAGAGATCGGGTGACTGTCTATCTACACATCTATTTCGGTATCGTATCGTCGGGCACCAAGTATCTCCGCTTTCTTGGGGTGCCCTCGGGGTAACTAAGCCTCGTTCTCCTCCTCGACGAGAACTTCTTCGACCACTGAAGTGGCCGACCTTCTGGCCGCAAGTCTCATAGCGCGTGAGCGCTCACTGGCCTCACGAATAGCCCAAGTAAACTCGTAAGTCCTGCAAGCATCTGCGCGTTGTGTGAGCGGCCAAGATCGCACGTAAATAGTAGGAGACCATACCTTCATATGTACTCAGAATTTGAGCGGCCTCCGGATCTTCCTCGATGTCCTCAATGATATCGATCCAATTGGAAATCTGGAAAGAAACGGGTTAGTTCCGATACCCCCGCAAGGGGAAATAAGCTTAACCTCGGAGAAGAAAGGGTCATCATCAGGGAAAGTGTACGCATGTTCGTGGTCATCACCGGGTTTGCGGACGTAGAGGATGGGCTGGACATAGGGATTGACAAGCCTAAGATACTGCTGAGTGACTCGTTCTGCAGATCGAGAAAGAATACCGACTTCAGGCAGTATCCATCGGCGTGGATTTCTAACTCGCAGCTGTAATTGCGACCCTGGAGGGTGGCAACGTGCATCAAACTTCCTACCGCTCCAGAGTCGTATTTCCTGGGAAAATGCCATATTCAACCATAGGCCGACTGTTATTAGCTTGACAGAAGTCATACCAAGTAGCCGAGGTGACACGAGGAATCCTGTTTTCGGGGGCAATTTTGCTCTCGTCAATGCCCATCTTGGAGAGATGGCCGGCCTCTTCGTCCCATTCAAGCGAGTGGGCAGTGACACTAGAAATGTCGACTTCACCACCGAAGTAGCGAGAAAGGTCACAGAAGTGGGTTCCCTGTTCAATGATGGGACCGGCACTGGGTAATATGCGGTCAGATGATGGCAGGAGTCGGAACATCACGTTTACCTCCTCGACTTGTCCCACCAGTCGGGCTTGGTAATGGCCTCGTACGCAGCGGCATAACGGGCGATTGTGGCCATGACGACGAGGTCGTTTTCTTCGATAATCTGTTTCATTTTTTGAACTGCCTTGAGGTACCTGAGCATGTACCTGCGGAGGGAAGCGGTTTGTGAGGTAGAGGAAAGTACTCAACGACGACGCTGCTCACCCTACGGAGCAGATAGAATTGCTGTCGGAGATGTGCCTGGCAATTTTGAATCCTTCATCGATCTCGCTCTTAGGGCCTGTTGCAACAGGCTTTTCGATAAACATGGCTACGCCCGGGAAATGTTTCATGATCTGCATCTCAATGTCGCGACCAGGTTGCAAGGTGCCCCGGAACATGGGCGGGCTACCGACGACAACGGCGCGGGGACGCTCCTTCGGGCTCATGTTTTTGACGAAATCATCTAGGGTTTTGAAGACGCGTGTATTCTGGTATGCGGAGACGACAAAAGAGTCGCATTTCTTCTTAAGGACTGCATTTGCACGTTCGACAGCTGGATCAACGATAGCGACGACCTTGAGGCGCAAGCCGAGCTTACTGGGAGAACATAAACAATTATGGACGGGATGCGATGATCGGCGTAGGGAGCTTACTGTTCAAAGCGGAATGAGTGGTTCCATGGACCCTCGTCTGAACCTGGAACATATGGGGCGCCGCTAATTAGGGCTGTGGAGACACCGGACGAAGAGCGGGCACACCAAACATTATGTTCCCAGCGCCAATGAAGACAACATTGAAGTTATCAGTGCCGCCGACATGAGTAGCTCTGATGACAAGGTTAACAGGCGTTTCATAAGGTAGGAAGGTACCGACTTGTCCATCGGGACCAGCCTGGATGGATCGATAGAGGGCCTCCTGGAGGAGAAGCCGGCGGACGAGTAGCCAGAACCACGCCTGTCCGTCATGCGAAGCTCTGAGCCCCTTCTGGACGGTGGGGCCTTGGTGGAGGTCATCTCGAGAGACGACGACAGCCTGCGATTGACTGACATGGTGGTGGTGGTTAGATGTTAGATCGTTTCGGGGGGTGGGACCCG
Organism: Pisolithus albus; assembly: GCA_024613165.1. Lineage (NCBI taxonomy): Eukaryota > Fungi > Basidiomycota > Agaricomycetes > Boletales > Pisolithaceae > Pisolithus > Pisolithus albus. Next base: position 910,799 of record JANFAB010000002.1, on the reverse strand, counting down.
CTGCTGTTATCGGCTTTTTATCTTGTGGAGATGGCTACCGTACTAGTCACTGACGTGTTGTTCCGACGCGGGCGACCGACTCCACGCTTCCCTCAAACCTTAGCTTACAGTTGGAAAAAATAAACAGTCACATCGCAATCATTCAGACCTGGAACTCGATTGACAGAGCGGGCAGCAGCAGTAAACAACTGTGAAAAGCGCAACCATGATACTTGCAACGACAGAAGAGAAAGTGCATTTGGGTATCAAGCATGTTCGGGACGAGGCTTGTGAAGGAAAGAGAAAAAAAAAAGGGGGGGAGGGCAGGACCAGAAACGATAGACACGGAACGTATTGGGCGGGTATCAAGCGTCAACGCGAGTCGTCTATGATGAAGGGTGATGTGGCTGTTGTTTTCCGTTGTCCAACTCCCGACGCTTCCGTTCGGCGGCTTCTAATCTCGCGGTCATTGCTCTCAGCTCCTCTTTCAACTTCTCGTTCTCCTGCGTTAGTTTAAGAACATTACTCGCCCTCTTTTGCACGTTCTCGACGCTGCGAGGTTCGGTGACCACTCGTCCCCCTCACAAAAAGCGACTGATCTGACTCGATCACACTTACCGCGAGTCAGGGCCATTGGACTGCCCGAATATGGGTCCGAACGAAAAGGTAAGATCGAGATTTGCGGTGGGTATCTCTGGCAGCGACGGAGATGGCGAGCGAGATGTCGATTCAGGCAATGTGGACAGGATTCCGTCTGGATGCGGTCTGTAAACACAGATGCGGGTGAGTCGCCGTGACGGACATGCAGGAGAGTCCGAGCGCACGTTGAACTCGCGCTCTTCGCGCTGGCCATGAGTTGGTTTTTTGTTTCGAACCTGGCAAAAGCGCACAGCCAAGGTGGTCCGTCCTTAAACGGGATGTCCCAATGAGGAAAACGTTTCCCACGTCTGTGCCGCGATCGGTTATGAGGCAGTTGACTCCTTTTTCCTTTCATTTGTCGACCTTTCGTCGCCCCCACCCTTCTGCCCCCGCCCCCCAACTGCAATCGTTCGTCCTTGGGCCATCTCAGCTGTTCGTCGTTTGAGACGACAATGAGCAACCTGGACACACAAGCAGACTCGGGGGTGAACGACATTCTCACAACGAGCCCCCTCTCGCACGCCTCCACTTCCCCACACGATGACGCTGACGTTCATGACCTCAACATTCACGTCCCCCAGTTTCCATCTTCCATGGGCTCAAACATATCTGTATCTACTAGTTGTCAACCAAACCTGTATTATAGCTCCTTCGACACCGGCACTTACTCTCTCGGCTCGTATCCTTATCCATTGCAGGACGGCCACTTGCAAGATGGTCACCTAGACCTGAACTGCATCCTGGTGCCCGAAGTTCAAACGACTTCCTTCATTCATGACAGCCCCAATTTAATGCCCAAACAGTTTCATAACATCCAGGACATCTCCGCCGGTCGCCCTTCCTCCGACCATGAATCCCAATATCAGTCCTCTCCGTCCTCCTCGTCCTCTCTCAGTTACATTTCCCCCCTCCCAGACATTTCCTGCCCTTCGGCCGCCGTCACTACCCGATTTACCATGCCCCCTTCACCGCAAAGATCATCCGGACATGCTCATACCATGCTCCCCCCCATTGTACAGTCGAATCCCGCAGACGTAGCCAAGACAGAAAGTGACGTGAGTCTATATATGCGTCGCCTATATGCTCTCATGTGTCTGACTCTCCCTGCAGAACCGTGCTGCTAGCAAACGTTTAAACGCCGGAGCATCCTCTCAAGTGGATCCATACGCCGCTGCGTTTTTGCTGGAGCAATTGGGCGAAGCAAAGTGGAATACCTTTTCTGCACGCCTGTTCGAACGGCGTCTTGGTCCCATCAAATCCAAAATGCGGGTCAGAGGCAAAGGCCAAAACGACGAGCCCAACTCCGCTCCGGGTGCGACGGCCATCGACTTTCTCGTAAAGGTCGAGGTCGTCAAAGAAGTCCTGCGAACTTATGTCCCGTACGTATCCACTGAATTCAATCATTCCCACCCCTCTCACATCAGTGCATCTTTGCAAATTCGGATCTTACTCACTTCTCTCTCTTTCTCTCTTTCTCCCCGTCTCCCTCTCGTGTGATTACGCAGACACCCGTACAATCCCCTCAAGTGTTTGTCCCACAACTTCCCTGGTTCCCCGTCTGGCGTCGTCACTCTTACTCGCTCTACCATCCTAGTGCTCTCTGGCTGGTCCAACACCCAATTCTCTTATTGGGCCCGCAGGTCGGAGGGCATATCTGTTCTTGCCGCTCATGACGACCGCCTCCATGCGGTTGCTGTCGCCCTTGACAAGAGACTCAAAGAGGGCGGAGTACTCGTCGACTCAGTGGAAGACGGTGAGACCTACGGAAAGTACACTGACGGGGGACCCACCGTCACCGGTAAAGGCCTCGACATCATAATCGAGCAGGTCAAGAAGCGTACTGGTCTTAGCCCCTTCCTTCGTGGCAAGCACTCTAGTCTGGACCCGTTCGGTTCTACAAACAGCGATAAAGATACCGGCCCTGGTCCCCCTCAAGGAGTCCCTGCTGCACCGGTATACATGCCTACGTTCCAGGCGATGCAGTATTCTCATTCTCCCGCCATCACCGCGCCGGAGTCGGCTTCTGCCCGACGGCCCAAAAAAAAGAGAAGGATAAGTTTGGCAGATTCCGTCTCGTCATATGCCAGCTCAGGTGTTCTGGGCTCGGAAAGATCCGACTTCGACGAAGGCACTATCAACCGGTACAGCCTGATGTTCTCAGACAACCGTTTGACGCCTGACCAGGAGAGTGTGTCATCCTCGGACATGCAGCCGATCTCACCACCGTCTTCCATTGCTCTGCCGCAGCTTCTTACGCGTCCGCGCGGCATGGGCGTAGGTGAGGGGGACTTGAGCCCCTACGAGGCTCTCCACTCATGGATCTATGATAGGACACGGAACACAGGAAGGTCGTCCGGAATATTTTCCTGTTTCCAATTCACGGTCGGACTTTGACATTTCCGACACTGAAAGTGGTACCAGGAAACGGTTTTGTGGGATTCCAGATAGGAATCTTGAAAAGAGGCCAAAGTTAAGCACCTAACTATCTTTCGTCCTGTCTCCACCTTGGTACAGGGGCTTTCTCTCCATGTAATCTTGTGCCTCCGCTCAGGACATTTCGTTCTGTCGACGACGTCGTTGCTGTGTTTCACGATCACGGATAATTCTCGTCCTCGTCTTGTTGTTTCTATGCATTTCCCCATCGCCGCTCTCCTTTCGTATGTCCTTACAGTATGTCTAATTGTACCAGTACCGATGCACTCTCACTTTGCTACTCAACACGTTTACTTGTTACCATCCTGACTACTCTACGTTTGCACTCCAGTTTCTTGTCGACTTGTGTTGCGTGTAATTCTTGTGTGTAGTTTTAGATCACCACCCGCCCTGTATGAAAATGAAAATCTGCCCACAGCTGCAAACGTCTTTACATATGTAGTTCCGTCTCGAGACATCGAACCGTAATGATCAGTGCTCGCTCGGAGAGCTGCTGAACTTAGGGGAGCGCTTCTGCATATGTGTACTTCGTTGCATCGTGCCTGCTACCACCTGTAGTGTTCCCTGCGATAAGGTTTGTAGCTAAGACAACGCGTCCTACTGTAAAACGTAGTTGCGAAAGTGTTTACCATGCTCTTCAAGCAAGGTGATTGCCGAGCTGCTCTCTAAGAAGAGAGCGTGGCTGCTCGCACTCGCTTACGTTGGGCGGGCGGTGGCTTGTTTTGAATTTTGTAACTTCCAATGTCGTGGCACTCGAGCTTGAACGTGGGCCACCTTATCGTTGGCTTCACTGCCTTGTTTTTCGTTCTTGCGGGCTATGCCGTCCTCGCGAGTGCGTTCGTCCCACCGACAGGGATCTTTGTACGTCTAATGCATACCGGGTACCCTAGCGAACCACAGTTCCACTGACGTACAGATCTCGCCAGCTGCTTGACGTCCTAGCGCAAGACACCCATTACAAGTACTTTGCCCTCTTTCTTATACCAACCAGTTCATACTTTGTTATCGCGAACTGGGTGGGCTGGCAGTATTACCAAAACTCGTGATCACCCCTGCCTTCTCCGGGGTTAGCGAAAATGTCGCTGTTCGCACACTCGGTAGTCTCGTTCATGGACTTGCGAAGCACCGTGTAGGTTTCTCCGAAGGTATCAGAATCAGGCCGCGGCTTCTGCAATGTGCTCACGAATGCGTAGGGGATCGAAGGAAATATTAGTGGGTCACGGCATAGATATACTAACCATATGGGCATACGATACAGAACGAAGAAACAACATAACAAACGCAAGTCACCCTGTGTAAGTAGAAATAAATAAGATAGCAAGCCAAGCATGCATGGTCCTGGCACATTTTGACACATTGTCAACAACAGCAAGGGACATATGTAGAATGTGATGCCTTCAGCGTGGCACGGGAGATCGAGATCGCTCAGTAGGTGGCCGGGATCTCATGCGAACCTGCTTCAGTTCGTGCCACAACCGGCTTCGTTCGGGTTCTTCCTGGCTCGCGGGGGCCGCAGACCTTGTTGGACTGGATCCCCTTGCATACGACACAGTCGATCGTGCAGGACTGGGGTTACGTGTCACACCAAATTTCGGTCTAGGCACTGGGGTCGAACACATAGACCTAGCAGGGCTGGAGTCTCGTACCCCTCGGCTAGACAATTTTGAACGTGCACGAGGAGCAGGCTCAGCAGGTGTGCGAGTCGAAAGAAGACTTGCAATGCCAGCCCTGGGTGTGCGGGTAGCCGAACGTATGGCAGGGCGGCTTGGGCCTACGTCGGAATCCTCTGTTTCGGTATCCTCCCGCAGCGCCCGACGAGGGAAAGCATTCCGTGTTGTCACCGGGACCAGTGGACCAGTCACCTTCGACGCCGAAGCAGATTGACCGGGAATTCCACCGGGTAATCGAAGGTAACGAGCGCGACTGTGTCACACCCTCAGTACGTAGTCGAAGACGGTTTCATCTGTACTCACGCAATTTCCTTCAGATGAGTCCGTACTTTGTATCCTTGGTGCCATTTCTCAAACGCCCGTGCTGAGAAAAATAATTAATTGGAGCACGAGTAACAGTTGTCATCGCTTACACAGGACGGCTTTTGTGTGCATCTCACGCGCTCTCTTCGCTTGCAGAGCCTGTGGCATGGCTGCTCGCCATACTTGCCAAGATCGTTGTTTTAGTCGGAACGCGTGGAAGCGGATGGCAGGAAGGGACTGCGAGAGATAAGTTAAATGAGAGTGGCTGAGCACATCATGGTACGCACTCTGGTCCTGACGAGCCATATGCCGAAAGCGCGGAAGAGAAGATTTTTTTGACTGCGTAAGGCTACTTGGTGCGCCTGAAAAGGGTCATCAGCACTTAGAATTACTACCAACAAGGTTATTTACCATCGGTCTTAATTTTTCCTTGATAAACTTTTCTCGCCACCGGTCCCAGGTAACCTGCAAACTTGCTCGAACGAATGTAAGCTCTTTCTCTCGCAAGATCGTCCGTCTTTGATGGCGAGCACGAGCGAAAGCAAGCCAGCGGTGGAAAACACGACGCATAGTTTCTGGGCAGAAGACGACGTCAGCGGGTGTCAGCATGATAATCGGACTTCTCAACCAGCTCGTTTGATATCAAGATGACTCTCCATAAGGCTGAGGTCTTCTACATGTCTTAGGCATACGTTTTTCCACTTCGTGAACGCGAACCTGCGGCCCCGAATCAGCACGAAAATGACAAGTGCGCAGAAAATACACACGTCTTCAGAGCATGTGAATACTTCTGTTCGACTTCCAATTCCCTCAACTTAATCTCGATGACACGATTTGTCCAGCGAACCAAGGCATCGGTAATTAATCGCTGAGGGTAGGCTTAGTGAGATTCTTGGCTTGCACTGAGGACTACTCACTGCAGCACTGCGGTTGGTAACCTGTTGCTCTGCCGCACGAAGCGAACGTATTCGACTTGCTTTCCGCTTCCATACTGGAGAAAAAGACTGAGTGTCCGATCCTTGACAGAGTATGGCAGCCATACCGCTCATGCAAGCTTGTAGCCTGCGGATTTCCAGTGCCTTGAGTTTGTCGAGTCGTTTCTTCGCTTCCAGTTTGAATTTCCATGATTTGAGTACCCGCCGCTGAACTAAAAACTTTTCTACTATCCTGGCATGCTTCAATAGCTTGAACTTCATCCGTAGTTGTAACCGCCATGTGAGGAGCGCATTAAACTGTACACGTGCAAGGTGGTGCTGGATGGCGAATGTATGGCGGTTCCGATATACATTGTACGCATTTTGCCATTTCCGAATAGCAGATGCTGCAACATATGAATTAGATCGCATAGAGAATGCAATGGCATAGTCTGGTACAACATGAGCGAAATAAGAGTGTATGGTGTTTTGAGACAAACCATGAAGATGTCGGCTTTGGCGTATCCGTTCTCTCCAAGTCGACCAGGCGTCCTTCAGGAGACGCAAAGCCCTTACCCTTTCAAGCAGTCTACCACGTTCGCGGGCCTTCCAAACTCTTGTGACCGCTCGGATAAGGACGTGATCTTGCCTTGCTAGGTACTTGTCCGCGCGCCTTTCCGTGGCCTACGCCAAAGTGAGAGAAGGCCGTTGAGCTGAGATGACGTACTTACACGTATCCGATCACGGGCGGCTTTCCAAGACCTTATTGACCGCTTCAATATACACACATCGTGAAACTCTCGTGCCAGTTGATGGTCACGTCTGAAAGAAATGTATTTGTGAGAATGAAAAAGGGGGAGTTGAGGATTTCGCTTACGTCCGTTTCTTCCAAATATCCACCACCTCTCTCTTCACTCGAAGGCCCGCGTTCGCAGTCACCACTTGTGCTGCGATTCGAATTCTCAAAGCACGTCTCCATAGCTTCCACGCATGACCAACCGCACTGCACGTTGGACGTTCGTGAAAGTTGGTGGCAGAGATTTCTAAACTGTCGAGATTGGCGAGTTTCATCTTCCAACGGAAGAAAAAACGCCCAACCAAACGTTCCATGAACCGCATTTCTGCCAGGCGACAACAGTATGCATGCCGCCACTGTGACCATGCACCTCTCTGAATATTGTATTCTCTCTTCTCGCGAATGGTCTTCATTTTCGCCCGCATCGCATTTCGCCACGTCAGCTGTCTCCTTTCCTTTAGTTTCCACCTCCACATAGCCATGGCTACTCGTAAGCGGCGGACATTAGCGACACAAGCAGCACGTTCGTCCCTGTCGAGAAGTAGTGCAGTCCGGTTGTGCCACCGTCGTATAGCTGAACCGATGATGACCTTGTCTCGAGCCTCTGACACTTGTTCGCCTGTGGTCTGGATGCCTTCGTCAATGCACAATATGGTGAAACGCAAGCCACGCACTATTATCCACTGGTAACCGAGGGCCCATGTCTCCCAACAGCGTTCGAGAAGCTTGAATTCGCAGAACTTATCCGCGTCTTCTTCATCTCTTGCAATTTTGATTTTACGCCAAGCATCTTCTTCATTAATGACACTGCCTCTCCGCTGGCGAGGATGAGCGGACACTTGAACGAGGGCCTCAGATTTAGGAAGTTGAATGGGAGAAGCGTGAGGAATTTGACTTGCGGGTGCGACCGTCTTGTTGTTAGCTGTAGTTCGGTAGGATGGTGGTGTAGTAGATGGAGATGGTAGCGTGACATTGGTATCATCTGACATATCGCCCCATGCGGGCACCTGCCTGATCGCCTCTAAATATCTGCTTTGAGGTCGAGGTGTGGCCTGGCGTATCAGACTAGGCGGCAGAATTGGATTAGCGACGGAGGTGGGTGGGGTACTCAGCAGACGAGTTAAACCTAGTGTTTGCCTGGGCTGGTCAACGCAAACGTGAGTCGGGGTATCGTCCTCAGCAAACGCTGAAGAGCATTCCTCTTCCAAGGTGTCGGTGCTCTGCATTTCATGGTGATGCTGATGCGATCGAAGAGTGAAGACATCATCCTCGTCATCATCGCCACCATGGCCTGCAGTAGTGGTAGAACGTGCAAGAGGCCGATTAAGCTTTGGTAACAGATGCCGAGCAGCAGTTGGCTGCGGGGTCGTTTTGATTCCAGAGGTAGGTCCGTTTCCGGAGGGAGCATTTGCATACCCATATAGCTTCTTAATACCGTCCCACTTAGCCTGCCAACTTGAACCCCTTAGCTTGCAAAGCTCCAGCAGCCTCCCATAATGAACAGTTTCCGTTTGGCTATCCAGACCACGGTCGTGCAGTTCATCATTGTAAGCCTTGAGTCCTGCCAGGAAAGAGGTAGCGTTCGATGGTATTCTTCTAACCACTGCGTCCAAAAACTCGACTTCAACGGGAGAGAGGGCCTGGAGCTCTGATTTCGACGTTGCAGATGTCCGCGATATATCTGAGGTACCCGCAGCAGCAGCCACCAGAGACTTGGCAGGCGAGGACGTGGTACAGGGCCTAAAACCAAACATACGCTTGTCAGTAAATTCTGCGTGCTCGTGTGTCGCTCATATCACAGCCAAATCTCGCGTGTTGACGTCGCGTCCTCGCGTGTGGCACGTGACCGAACAGCTTTTTAGTTACCTTCTTTGTTGTTGTTTGTGAAGGGCACGTGAGTAGAAACCCCTATGCCGATGCAACCTGCGTTCTCTCTACGGCCATCATGAAAATTACCGAGTTGTTTTCATGGGGATGATCGTCTTACTGCAACCTTCGCAGATGAGGCTGTTCCATGGCACTGCGCTCATCCACCAGATACAGACTGGGCCGCCATCACATTTGCTGTGTCACAGTAAATGTCCATAGCGACTCATGGACTGATGCAGCAATTTCACTCTCCATGGTACTCTTCGGCTTTTCGTTTGATAATGACCAAGTCCTCCGGTGCCAAACTCTGTTGAATCATCGGAAGTGAAGTGGAGCGGTCTACTAGTAAGCCTTGTGTCCCGCCAAGCCCCACATTCAGTCAGAACTGCAAACCTGAACATAGCCATAGTATATATCATGCGATCAATCGATCAAATCACTCTGCCATCAGACTGAGAGGCACATTTGTTACTGCCTCTTTGCCAAGGATTTCGCTTCAAGAACCTGTTTCTGGTTGCCATCCGAGTAAGTATAAAAGTCGAGATACGTCGTCCTCTTTCCCCTTAGCCTGGTTGCTCACTTCCGTTCGAACACTGTCATTTTGCGTTCTGCACGACGTTTCAACTTTGTCCTATCTATTGCCTTCGTCTTCGCTCTGTCACTTTACTGCCAAACATGCGTTCTTTCAGCTTTCTCGCAGTCATCTTCTCCTCCGCTCTCATGACCACCGCCGCCTCTCTTTATTCTAAGCGCTCCACTGCTTACTTGCAGCAGAATGGGCCTGCCGCTAAAGCCTTGAATGATAAATATGCGACCCTCACCGCCAGCTCGTCTTGCAATGACGGTGACGTTGCTTGCATAAACGGCCAGTTTGCCAGTTGCTGGGACGGCTCCTACCACTTATACAGCTGTCCCGGTGACTGGACTTGTGCGGCGATTCCAAACGAGTGGTCGGATGGTACGACCACGACTTGTGATTCCCCGGACAACATCGCGTATCGATTCTCGGTGGCTGGTGTCTCCGAGACTAGGCGATCTGTGTCTGACAGACCTAAGGCATTGAAGTCGTGCGTAGCACAATTTTCCCACTCCTCATTCATATGTGTTGATATTCCCATTCAGTCGCTCTACTGCTTACCTTCAGCAGAACGGCCCTGCTGCCAAGGCATTGAACGACAAATATGCCACATTGACGGCAAGTTCGTCGTGCAGCGATGGCGATATTGCCTGCATCAATGGCCAGTTCGCCAGTTGTTGGGACGGCTCCTATCACTTGTACAGTTGTCCGGGTAGCTGGACTTGTGCCGCTATCCCTAATGAGTGGTCAACTGGTACCACAACGACTTGCGACTCCCCAGATGACATTTCGTGGCGCTTCTTAACGGCTGGTGTTTCTGAGACGAAGTAGGTGGTTTCGAGGCTCGTGAGTTCCTCCCGGTGAGTTGTGCAGTAGTATGCAGCTATAAACTGCTGCTCATTATTTCTTGTCCCTAATTCGCACTGTAGGTTGATCGGGGCTATTTTTTTTGGCGATTGATGGTGATATAGTTAGGATAAACTTATGAAGTCCGTACGGTGGAACGTTGACAATGCCAATGACATGTGACATTCCGTTCTGGATGGCTGCAAAACGGTACTGCGCGAGAGCACCGTACCTATCCACCGCATACAAAATCACCGAGTCTACGCATTGTATCGTTACAGCGGGGATGCTAATGGACATGATTTGCACGACGGCATGAAATGGTTAAATGTAATCTATACGGAAATCATCAGTCCGGGTCATCATTAAATTCGGCGTCTGCTTGTGAGTAGCGAAACCCTAGCGGCGGTCGCATTTGCGTTGGGTATGCAGCATACTGTGAGCGGCCCATAGTGCTACTCATGGCGAAACACGCGTCCGTTCAGTGGCATCGTCGCGTGTGATTTCCTCGTCATTCCGCTTTTTCTCGGTGTCCGTGACTTGCACTCCACTGGTACTCGTCCCGACTTCTGGTTGGGGTGCAGCGCCTTTTTCGGCATCGACTGGTTTGGACACCCCGCCGCGAATAATAGTCCGCTTCAATGTATAAGCCTTGAGACACAGTACGGCCAGGAACCCAAATGCCGAAACAGGCGTATTAACGAGCCAGATCGTGCTGATGGATCGAGCGTACGCATGCATGACCTCCGCTCGAAGGGTGGGGTCCTGGGAAGTTGAGGTCGTTGAGGACAATAACGAAGTAGAGAGAGTGCGTCAACTTACAGAAATCGAAGAAATTTGCCTCACGCTATCATTGATGTCATTAACGGAGGTGCTCATACTCAAACCTTGAATGCCACTAAGTTTTCGGACGAGCACGCTCGATATGATAGTTTCGCCAATGGTGATCCCAACGGTCCCACCGAGAAGACTGAACGACGCTAAGGGTTGGTGCGTCCCAATTCAACGTCGTGCTTACCGGAGGAAAACAAATGCGCCCGTGCTGGTAGCCATGTCTTTCAGTGGCATAGCAGCCTGCAACCCAATGAGGGGCGTCTGGATTGAAAAACAGGATATTCAACAACTCGACAAAGAGGCTATCCGGTTCCGTACCTGGAATAAGCAACCAATCCCAAGTGCCGTAACCAGTGGATATATTTCTTTCTCAGCACTGAAGGGAGAAGATCAAATATAATCCCAAAAGACGGGCTCCACGCACTTATTAGAAGTGCTGTCCAACATGATCATTAGACCCCATCCAACAGTCATCACCGCCCAAGCGCCCCACATTACTGGACGATAAGATCCAGTTCGCGTAACTACGATCCCTGATAAGATGGATAGCAAAGCGCCACCGAGGGAATAGGGAAGCATCCTGGAGAAAGCGATCAGGGCAGTAATATAACATGGGGAGTAGCTGACCTAATGCCGGAGCCCGTAGCGGAAGCACCAAGAACTAGTGTGCAAAGTCAGGAACTGGCACCGCAAGGTAGCTCGGTAGTCATACCCTGGTAATACATTGGCAGATAGCTGTGGAAATGTTAGCAAACGTAGGGGACGGCAGAATAGCAGCGTACTAAGAACCTAACCGTCACGGATAGATTAGACGAAAGACCATGACGGCTGAAGCGAGACACATACCGCCAAAAAACACAAACGCATGCAAAAAGACAGAAATCAAGATGGCACCAGTTGTACGTGTCTAGAGAATTGATAAGAGAAGAATTACGACTCGCGAAAGTCACGCACTTTGAACAATCTTGGGGGGATGATAGCTGATCGTTTGGTATACATCTCGTTGACTCCTCCAGCGACGAGTAGGATTCCGCCAACAACGAGGAGTACGATGGTCTCCGCACTTCTCCCTAAGGAAAGGGATATGTAAACTAGAGGTCAAAAAAGACTCTGACGACCTACATTTGGTTTCACTCGAATTGAACCCAATCAATAAGCAAACGACTCCGGATACTACAAGTGCAAGTCCTAGAAAATCGAATTCATGGACGTATTCACGCAACGGCTTCCGCCGGTGAGGATTGAGGTTCAAGAATAGGAATAGCAAAGCACCCGCAAGCCCACCGGTGGGCCTAAACCACGCTTAGACGTGTACGTAGGGAAAGCGGGGTAACCTACAAATTAATCCAAAAACACCTGTGGAGACGTTAGCAAAAATAATTAGGCCGTTACTTGTTTGCTTACCAGCGCCACGATACCTTGTCCGTAAAAACCTACCAAAAATAAGTTAGATCTGACTCGAGATTAGGAACGTCGACGAACTCCACCAAGAAGCGGCCCCACTACGCTGTACGGAATTTTAGCCGGGCTGTCAGCTATACTGGAATTCAGAGTCACCTCGCAATCCCCCAAGTTGCGCCGATGTAACCACCGTACTTTCCTCGGCTTGAAGACAGATCAGCTATTGAGGGCCAACATTGACGCACGCACTTACTCCTGCAAGGAGACGATATCCGAGACGGTGATCTGCACGAGCTGGATGATACCCCCGCCCCCAATGCCTTGAAATGCACGGCAGACGATAAGCCACGTCATACTTTGGGCAGCACCACACAATGCGGAGCCCACCTTGGTAAGGAGGTTAGACACAATTCCCATCCTGGAAGAGTACTTACTAGGAATATCACGATACAACCATACAGCACCGGTTTTCGGCCTGAAAGACGAGGTGACTACGGGTGTAAAAATCCGTTGGAGAGCTTACCCAGCATGTCGGAAAGTTTACCATACAGTGGCCCTATAGCAGCACACGCCAACATGTAGGCGCTGTTGACCATGAGCACGAGCATTCGCTGCATGACCATGCGAGGAACGCAGACTACCTTCCGACCCAACTATAGTTCTTTCCGCCACCGAGATCAGCGGCGATAGTGGGCAATGCGGTAGCAACAATTGTCTGAGGAATAAAGACGTGACTGACGCTACGGAGGGATGAATGACGTACCTGATCCAAGGCAGCCAAGAAGACGCTGCACATCAAACCGAAGAAGACGATACCCAGGCGATTCTTGGGTAAGACATGTTCTTCGTTTTGTTTCCAGGACGCGCCAGCTTGTTTGGTGGCCTTGCTGACGTCGTTCATCGCACTTTCAGCTTCGACAGCCATTTGGGCGACCGAATGTTCGTCCTCACTGTCTAGAGATTACTGAGTGGGAACAGAGATGCCTGCGAAACGAGCCTACAGTTGCATTTCATATATACCGTTGAGGTGATGATGACAGAGACTGTGGAAGTGGGACAGGAGGGTGGTGGAATGCCGAAATGCCGAGGGTCGATGTGCCGTGACATCGCCCCTGATTACTCATCAGAATATCGTACTGTTTCCCAGCGGACCCAGGACGAGCTCGATGCGAGTTTGGGTGGTCTCGCTGACTATTTGCGACGAGTCCAGGAAGGGAGGCGGTTGGACATGTGGGCCACCGGGAGTATGGAGTGCCGCATTCCTCTACAGCATGAACGAACTGTCAGCACGGATGTGTCAGCGACGTCTCCATGTTGGTTGACAGCTCTTGAACCCGGTGAACGCATTATATGATGTAGTACGTATGTTCCATACTTATCTACAAACGTAAATACGGACTTCAGTCAGGAACAGTCATGAATCACTCACGAATGAGATGTTGCGGCCACACGAAAGCTTATCGAGTTGGAGTGCTGTGGGCAGACGCTATTCATGAGTGAGCACGTGAGCACGTTTCGAGACCCCCCAAAGAGGGGCGCAATGAAAACCAAACCTTATCTCATCTTCCGTTCTTTGCTTTTTGGCGTCGCTCAAATCCGTTTCGTTTTACTTTTCATCGTCATCTCTCTAATTTACGAGTAACGACCATGGCACAGCAAGGGAATGCTTCTGTTCCTACCTTCAAGCTTGTGCTCGGTACGCATGTGTTGGCCCGTCTCCCATCGTCGTACTGAAAAACTATCGTCATGCTACTCATCTGATCGATCCACCTCCATACTGGTTCCATCCTTGCGTTCCATCGTGCGGTCTCACCCGGCTTTACTTTTCCGTGCGTGCGAATCGTAAATCAACGCAGTCGGCGACGGTGGTACCGGAAAGACCACCTTTGTCAAGGTAAGAGATGGCGCAAAACCCACACGTACTGTTGATGATCGCCCACTGATCTGTGCCAATTCATAGCGTCACTTGACTGGTGAATTCGAGAAAAAATACATCGGTATTTCTTTCCTGCTATCCGTCGTTCATGTGGCACTCTGTCCTGACCCGTACTATCAGCCACGCTCGGTGTCGAGGTTCACCCCCTCGCGTTTACAACAAACTTTGGGACAATATGCTTCAATGTTTGGGATACTGCTGGCCAGGAAAAGTTTGGTGGCCTTCGTGACGGCTACTACATTCAGGGCCAGTGCGGCATCATCATGTTCGATGTCACATCCAGAATCACGTACAAGAATGTGCCCAACTGGCACCGCGATCTTGAGCGCGTTTGCGAGAATATCCCCATCGTCTTATGTGGAAACAAGGTTGACGTGAAGGTAAGCGTGATCGAACATCTGTCGGCCTAGCCGGGTCAACAACTCCGGGACAGGAGCGCAAGGTCAAGACGGGTGCTGTCACCTTCCATCGCAAAAAGAATTTGCAGTACTTTGAAATATCTGCAAAGTCCAATTACAACTTCGAAAAGCCATTCCTTTGGCTGGCAAGGAAGCTTGTCGGGTTGGTCTTACATTGTACGACTTTTTGCGATGGCTGGCTAATCGCACGTGGCAGCAACCCAACGCTTGATTTCGTCGCTGCCCCGGCACTTGCTCCTGCAGAGGTCCAAGTCGACGCTGATCTCATGGCACAATACAACAGAGAATTGTTACAGGTATGTATTGCTATAAGCGTCGCTGCGATCTGAGGCTAATACGTCGTGTAGGCCGAAGCTGTTCCTCTTCCCGAAGAAGAAGACGACTTGTAATTCATTTCATGTTTGATACGACTCGTGTTTTCGATAGTCTCGTTCCATACAATTCCTTCTTGATACGAATTCCTTCCTTACCGCTGTATCTTTTTCCCTTTCCCGTCGACAGCGATTCCATGAGCCCAGCATTTCCCTGAGCATATCCACCACGCATCAACCATTCTCTTGGCAGTTCTAACTTGTATAGATGTGACCTTGCAAGTTGTAAGGGAATTGGATTATAGAACATGCTTGAAACTGTTCGACCGTACATACAAGCCTACGAATGAAAGATCACTTCTAATGTACAAATCCGGAGTTCGCTCCAGCTCAATTCTGAATTGCAGATCTACGAGCGGTGTTTTCACAGTGAAGCAGGAAAGAACCGACTTCCAACCGTGACATGCGTAAAATTCCATTCTCCTCATTGAGCCATTGCACGCGAGCGCTTGGGGGCCAGGAAAGGAATCCCTGCAGGGAAGCTTGGTCGCGGACCCCGAGCATTATGAAGGCATCGACATAGGCTTCGAGAGAAGGGCTGGCCAACTGGAGGAATTGTCTCACAGCATCTTTGCCGGCTACACCGTCATCGGCTGGTATATTCGGATGTCGTGGGGGAGTGTGCACCCTATCGAATGCTGATGCATCCGCATTGGATAGAGCAGGAGAAGAGAGCCGACTAGACGATCGTTTGCTTCTATAGGGCGGAGGTTGCTTCGCGGAATGAATCGTGGGTGGATGACGGAAGGCGGGTTCAAATGACGACTCACAATTCTTCGAGGGAACTTCCTCAGCCTCGTCCTCACTTTCAAGTAGCGGAGGAGGTATAACATCGCAGGCCATTGTCTTTCGTATGTGCTGACCCAAGGATGAGCGTGGAGAACCTATGGGCAAGTAGTTTTTGAGATCCAAAGGAGATGTAATAGGGTGGAGTTACTCACTGCATCGACGACGACCTGTAAGCTTTCGATATGCTGATCCTGGGGGCGAATGCCGAGGTTGAGATGTGTCTTGGCGGCGGTACGGAGAGATGCCTGGATGGGAGAAGGGGGAGTTCACCCATTGCGGTGGCTGAGGTGTGTACACAGTAGAACGTACTTTCAACGAGGCATACTTTGCAATGTCGATCTGGCATGCCTCGAGGAAGTCATCGATGGCTGCGGTGGACCTAGCCAACCACGTAAACTCGTGGTCGTTGGGTCGATATCGGACTTCGCGATTTTTGTCTGTGATGGTCGGCTGGAGTGAGACGTTGGAAGCATGAGCCTATCAGGATGTACCCCATGCGACTCGGCGAGCTCTGATCAGCTTTTTCAGTGTCCTGCGCATATCGCGAGTGTGGGGGGACGGAATGATTACGTTATCAGTGTGGAGAAATAATAAAATAATTACGAGATGCACGTGACCTGTGTACCTCGTTCTCCGCTGTGTGTCTTTTTTGCAAGGTAGAATTGCTTTGTCGCCACCCATGCCAGTCAATCACCTGCACCCCCTCCCCATCGAGCACTCGCTCCAGCCAGACACGCAGGCGACAAAGTACTGCTCGCACTGCTCATCGCCCCTCAACGCAGACGCCGTCTTCATCCTCGACGACCATGACCCAAACCTCGTCTGCAGTGCTTGTCGGGCTAGAATTCTCTCGGCGCGCTCGCAAGACCGGACGTCTACGTCGACCGAACTTCCCCGTCGATAGTCCGTCGTGATGGTTTCTCCGACATCGATCCCAATTCTGACCGTCCATCCCGCGGCCCTCTTCGAAGATGATATCCAACTCAGTTCTTCTCTTTCGTCCATCATCGATCCTTCCATCTCGATACCAGCCCATCCTATATGCCAACCCTCCACCATTTCTTTACCATCCGTTGCATCGAGAAGGCCCCAACGGCTTTCTATCCCTCCCACATTCAACGCTATCGGTCGACCTTCTCCGACTTCCGCGCAGTCTTATTACAGGCAAGAGTCGTTGCCGGATCCCTCCGTCGATATCACTCGTCTGCGAGTCCGTTCCCAAACTTACCACTGCCTGTATCCTGGCGCAACCTTTACCGGCACACAAAAGAGTGGTCGCAATAGCTACGACGTCACCGTAACCATCGTCGTGCGTTTTTATTCATCTAACATCCAGGTCCATCCTCCAACCCGCTCACACCATTCTAGGACGTCGATCTGTCGTCCTCCTTTCTTTGCGGGTACCTTTGCATTCGTGGGTTGACAGAAGACTGGCCAGAATTGACAACGTATTTCGACGCAGAGATCATAGGCAACCGGCATGGTTTTCTAACACAGAAATGGGGTGCCAGCGAGCAGGACTGACATGGTTCATTGGCAGCGGTTCCCCGCGTTTCGTCACTGTCAGGAACGAACTCAAACGACCTCGTTTGACAATGCCTGATCGTGACCGAGGTGCCATTTTCATGCGATGGAAAGAGAGGTTTTTGATACCTGACCACAAAGTGCATGACATTAACGGCTGCAAGCTTCGCTGGTAAGAACACTAGGGAAATATGCACACTCATGATATCTGACGTGGTCGTGGCTCGCCCGTTTTTTGATAGGATTTTACTACGTCTGCGTGGAATTTAATCCACAGTCCTCCACATCAACGTTACGTCCTACTGTGGCCCACGACGGCGGTGAGACCACCATGTCAACGTCGCCGCCATCTGGACGTCGTCGGCGAGACTCGAGTGTGCGAAGAGCTGGCCGTGGATCCTCCGTTGGTCCACGTTGCCCGCCAACGGCTGCCACGATGAGTGGATTTTATTACCACCAGAAATCGGAACCGTGAGTTGGATTCTCTTACTGCTACTAAAAGTAGCTCAACCATTTCGAACAACCGCAGATATCAACAACTATCTCTCAGCCACGTTGCTGAGACGTTCAGCTCGACGTTTGAGTTCCGCTGAAGTTGGACACGGGGGCATGGGGTGGCGCAGGTGAAGTAGTAATAACGACGGTAATATGGGGACGAGGTGTACGAGTGACGGACCTGCTTCTACTTCTACGCGGTGGTGGTGTACTACTCCCCCGCCCACATGTACACTATGCGATCATCACCGATGAGTACCACTCTGCGCTTGTTTTCGTGAGCGTGTGTGTCTGTATTGCACAGCAATTGTGTGTCCGTGTAGGTTCGGTTATGACCGAACACCTGTTGGGTTATTAGCGAGCCCCAGTCAATCTCCACCCTCCCCGCCCGCTCTTCGCCTGAGCAGGCTGAGCTGTCGCGCAAACCCCGAGGCCGACTTCTTCGTCCTCTTCCTTGTCTTCACGCTATACCATGTCGTCTCACGGCACCCCAAACATCGTCGGCGTCCACTACCGTGTGGGTAAGAAAATCGGCGAGGGCTCATTTGGCGTCATCTTCGAAGGTATCGTCGACCTCCTCTCCTCGCAATCCCACGTTATTGGAACATCTCTAGGAACCAACCTGTTGAACAACCAGACCGTCGCCATCAAGTTCGTACGTTGATACTGCCACCGTACCATTGGGTACTTGAATCACCTTGGCCACAGGAACCACGCAAGGCCGAAGCACCACAGTTGCGCGATGAGTGTCGCTCCTACCGAATCCTCGCGGGTTGTCGTACGTCGACGCTTCATTTTCAGGACCCATCCTATCCCTCATCCACCTTTTACCACACCCACAGTTGGAATTCCGCAAATATACCATTTTGGACAGGAGGGTCTTCACAACATTCTAGTCATAGACCTACTCGGACCCAGTCTGGAAGACCTGTTTGACATGTGCGGACGCAAGTTTTCCACCAAGACCGTCTGCATGGCTGCGAAGCAGATGGTTCGTACCCTCTTATTTCTCGGCTCTTCCTCTGTGACGATCCACCACACCTCGTAGGTTACCAGAGTACAAACCATCCATGAGAAGAACCTCATCTACCGTGATATCAAGCCCGACAACTTCCTCATCGGTCGCCCCGGAACGAAGAACGCTACTAGTAAGTATATATCCCGCATATATGCACACCGAGATATGCAGGCGAGCCATCAACCTTCATACCTTAGTAATACATGTCGTGGACTTTGGCATGGCAAAGCAGTACAGAGACCCCAAGACCAAGCAGCACATCCCCTATCGCGAGCGGAAGAGTCTAAGCGGTACTGCACGGTACATGAGTATCAACACACATCTGGGGCGAGGTTCTGTGTTTCGCTTGTCTGGTCGATTTATACTCACAATCGCTTCTCTTCAGAGCAATCGAGAAGAGACGACCTGGAAGCTCTAGGACATGTTTTCATGTACTTCCTGAGAGGGAGCTTGCCTTGGCAGGGATTGAAGGCCGCCACGAACAAGCAAAAGTATGAGAAAATTGGCGAGAAGAAACAAACAACACCTATCAAGGAACTTTGTGAAGGATACCCTGGTTAGAGTCGAACATCAGTATCCAGTCGAGTAGGCTAACAGAAGACATTCTGCAGAGGAGTTTTCTATTTATCTCAACTACGTTCGTAAGCTTGGATTCGAAGAGACTCCCGACTACGATTTCCTGCGGGACCTTTTTTCGAAGGTGCTGAAAAACATCGGCGAAGTTGACGATAGCATCTTTGATTGGAACCTTCTGAATGGTACGTTCCGCGCTTTCTGAGAGAGAAGGTGCACTCGATATTCAGCACGATCGTGTCAGGGGGCAAAGGCTGGGAGGCATCAACAGTGAGTGCAAAACACCCATTTGCTCCGTCTGTTCTGATGACACTGGACCCTCTTCTAAGGGCCAAGCGCAACTCTCGCAAGTCCAGAATATTGCACCTCAACCCCAAGATCGCAGGAGAGACGCAGAACGGCACCGAGACGTAGAGTGGAGGAGAGCATCACAAGGGGGTGTCGCACCGCCTTCCCCCGCACTCGTTCGTCATGGGTCAAAACGTAGAGGTCCTGTGGGCACACCTACTGCCACACCCGGCCAAGGCACACCCTTGTCTGCTGCGGCACATGTAAACGTGCCTATATCCACACCTCAGAACCGCGCAAGTCACATCAGTGCGGCACAGCATCCATACGCAAGCGCGACCTCTGGTGTGGATTATCCACAAGAACCAAACGAAGATTCCTACGTTGCGCAAGCATATGGACGAGGGTCTCCCATGATATCGACTGCTGCTCCACCAGCAATCAGTAATGTGCGCGCACAAGGCAATGAAGTGGGGGCATCGCAAGGGATCGAAGAGTATCGCGAGCAAGACGGCGACATTGCGCAACCTAAGTCGACTTTCTGGCAAATCCTGACCTGTCGATGTTGCTGAGATGCGACATCGTGTCGTACAGAGAATCGTTCCGGCAGTCGCCAAAGCCTCTCCCACAGCTCGTCGAGCTTTACTTTGGTTTCTTGATATATACCCTTCCATTACATAACTCCTAATAGCATTAGTTGACCATACGACCTCTCTTCTTTCGTTTTCATTTCATTCCTGGGACGCCGATTGTGGCGAGGACGAAACGCCGAACTATTCCGTTACAGTAAACGACTTCATCAGTGCTTTTGAGAGCCAGTAACGAGTATACGTTGGTACATGTGTTCATGAAGCTGAGGACCCCTCTTCTCGCATTCCTCCAGCAGAGTAATACTACACTACTTGTGGCACGTCATCGTCATCTCCGAGCGATACCTCGTCCTCCGAAGCAACGCAACCACATTCCGCGTCCTCGAGTTTCGGCTGTTTGGGTATAGCGACATCTAACTTGGGTTCTACAGCCATAGGGAACACCACGAATCAGATTTATGACGGCACAAGGAATGGCGTCATACCAAGTCTATGTTCGTTGGAACAATCTTGTTCCCTGACAGGTAGAGGAGCTGCTCTGGGATGACCTGGCCGGTGAATGCGAGGGCAACGATGTTGACGACAGACAGGACAGTACGGGGTTGACCATATGATCATCGCGGAAACCAGAACGCAGCACAGGTATATGGGCGCTGACAGAAAATGGCCCATTGCCTCCCCCGCGAAAGCTCCGCCCTCGCGATAGTCCGTGCTTAACTGGCGAATTTCGAGAGTACCCGATGGAAGGACGGTTCCAACGCACATCACAATCAGCGGGGACGGTATTCATTCTTCTCATCCTGTCACTCCGCGGTTCTGTGGGGGTGCGCCGCCTATGCACGGGTACAGGTTCAATTCGGGTGATTAACGAAGGCACAGGATCCGGCGGAGAGGTCTGTGAACTGGAAGAGCTTTGGGCTGGTGGGAGAAACGATCCTTGAGCTAGAAATTGCTTCAGTGTCGTTAAGTTTTCCATTTGTACCCTTAGAGATTCATTCTCCTGTTGAGTGGTAGCCAACTCGTCTTGCAAAGTTTCGACCTGTTTCTCCAGAACATTAGATGTATCCTCGGTAGGCGCAACCGACTTTGTGAAATGCAGCTTTGTCTGGACAGCCTTATCGATGTATTTTGGGGGATTGTGTCCAAACGTTACATTAAGGGCAGAAGCTAGTCCGCCATCTCCCAAAGACCTGGGATCGCCTTCCAAAACTCGTCGCCGTTTCACTGCGACGGATGACCTTGGTTTAATGCAGACGCGGTGGTGAAGTTAAGGTACCATCCAATGACAGCAGGTGAATAAATCCTTACTGGGCTTTGTGCTGTTTCCTTGCCCTTCTCTTCGGCGTCGGGAGGTGCTCAGCTGAACCCTCATTCTCGGTTGCGACAAGCGTCGACGGACTACAGTCATTAACGTTAGCGTTGCGGCTGCCCTCGGACCCAAAGTGGGGCATGGAACGGGCCAACTGGTGGATTGGAAGGTCATCAAACTACGAACATTACAGGTTAATTGACATTGATGCATAGTGAGAAACGACAACCTCAGGTGTGTTAATTGGCCTTGAAAGCCGTGGTGCAGTCGTTCCCTTCCTGCGCATCTTCCTGTACCACTCTGGCCGCGGCACCTCTACAAAATCCATAATCATCTTCTGTTTTCCCTCTGGGTGTTTCGTGTGGTTGTTTGATGCAGTGAGAACAGCGGTACAGATTGGCCGCGGGGTACCATTGAACGCTGGTGGATCATCATCAATCTCCGACGGGAGTTCCGTCAACACGCTCAAGCCCCCGGGAGAATTATACTCGGTATGAGTGATCATTGGCTGTGTTGGATGATCAAGAATCATTGACATCTCCATTCCAGCAACTTGATCAGCGGCATTGCAGTCCATGTCGGCTGTTCCGTCAACGCCAGAGTCAGGTGCAGGTACCTCGTTTGGAGTACCCTGATCATCAGCGGTATCGTCAGGGAAATCAGAAACAGCTTCGGCTTTGCTAGGGGCAATCTTGGACATTCGTCAAAACGGTCGCAAGAAGAAATTCGGAGAATTACCGGTACGACCGCTGCGATTGTGAAATAATCATACCATCCGGGCTTCGTCAAGTCGGGTTTAAGGGGCTTGCAAGAAGTATAAGTCTTCGCTAAATGAGCTAGCCTAAGTAGGATATTCGGCTTTCTCCCAAGCTGCTCGTCCTCTAGGATAGTAGGTAGCGAAGAGAGGAAATTCTCATTGGATGCCTGATGGTGGTGATGCCAGCCAACATCATTTCCATGCCGGTCAGATACACGGATCACCTCCACCGAATGGAGAGAATTCTTCTCGAGGAGATGCGTGAAACAGCGGGACGCGTGACATGGTTTACAGGTAACAACTGCTGGAGCCGGCATCGAATGCGATCTCTCAGAACCACTGAGTAAAACGACAACTCTTTGACTTTGTTTTGGATCAGAGCGCGTCACATCCGGTAAACAGGATGCGTCTCACCTTCAATGCAGATTGTCGTGAAAGGTGTAACTTGCAAGCTGACTCGAAAACTCCACTTCCTTTTTCCAATAGTTGACTACGAACTCGTCAGAGGATATCCATTTAATACTAAGACGAAACTTACTTGGGGAGTTCCATAAGATACCCGAGTTCCTGCCCAGCGCGGCTTTCGGAGCGACAAATTGCCTTGACGGCACGATCTCTGCTCTGTAGCAGGTCACCCATGACCCTGCACTGAACTGGTTGCATCTCCCCACATTGACAGGTCCTGCCCTCGACATAGCAAGAAGGACATAAGACCAACCCATCACCCAAAAGTACAATGCGTGACTCTTCTGAGTTCGAAGAAGACGAGGGCAGGCATTTGCCGCACTCGAAGAAGCTCTGGAATATATCAGCACCACAAAAATCGCACCGAATGCTCCCGAATGGTATGGGTTCTGGGTCGGAGGCATTAGAGACGTGTGCTAAGGAGGCGTGCCTGCGAAGTATATTCCAGAGCTAGGACATCGTCGAATAGCAGAAGGAGTTGCTTCAGTTTGCTGACCAATGAGGCTAACTCGGTTTGAGAGACTGTCTGTTCCACGACGCGGGTATAGTGCTCCATGGCATGGTATATGTTGGATTTAACTTTGTAGATTTCGTCCCGGCATACCCTGGATGGATCACTACACATGCACAACACAGTAAAACAATGGCTTACCGATGATAGATAGGAAGCTCATGGTAGATGGCTATGCGTAGTCCATCCAGTGACATTCGAGACCACGACGTTTTGATAGTGATCCCACCACTGTTGACAACTTGATGACAGCTGCGTGGAGGGACGAGGACCAGATCGCCAAGCTGCTGCTCAGTAACGTAAACATCGAACGGTGCCGTGCGCAGCTCCTCCAAAGTAACGACGTGTGATTCAAGATCAACTTCATGACCAAGTTGATGGAAATGGGAGACTACTTTCGGGGCATCCGAGGCTTTGGTCATGAACCAGTAAGATGAGCCGCCGTTCTCAGTGTAACACATAAGATTTTGCCCTGATGAAGCACACAAATCCTTGTGGAATGGTGTGAAAGTATCTCCGATACCCATATAACACATCAGAGTTTGCACCTTTGCCTGAGTGATGTGGGTCAGAGAATTCGGTAAAATAGGGAAGAGGAAGCAGACCGATTCTGGTAGAAACTTCAGAAAGTCATTTGACCCGCAGAATAGGACCTCATCCGGGATCACACCACTCTCTGTGAGCCATTTGGTCCATTCATCAGGGCAATATCCGTCTTTCCCATATAGTCTCTCTTTCTCTGCGACGGAGGTACATCAGCCATACCTGCACATTAGAAAAGAATCATGATCACTAACCTTGGGAAGTTACGTGGGGGGAGGTGGTACGCATTTTCTCGATGAAATCCGAGAGTGGTATCTGGAAATCACTCCAATCATGAACATTGCGGACAGATGGGGCTTGTGGCACTGTGTCAACGCCAGCGCCTGCTACCACTATGCTGTGCAAGCTTACACTGGTCGCCATTTCTTCGTAGCCACTCGATATTGAACAAGGACTTGGGCCAAAGTGGATGCCTATTCCATCCATTTATTACGAGCGGGATCCCAGAAGCTTCATGCTGAGACATGGTTTCTTTAACGAGTGGTGCCGAGTAATGCAGGCGGTGAATGCGATGAAAGTTGGGGGAGCTTTCGACGAGGTCGTTCAACGACCAGCCCTTGGTAGTAATTCTTGGAGATGAGACAGCATCTGCCATGGCTATCAAGACGAGGGCCCGCCGTGGGGAGGCACTTATCGAGGAGAGGGCCAGGGCGTTGGGACATAAGATGGTCGGCACGTGATCCAAGCGAACGGTCTGTTATCGCGGCCATCGCCAAACGCGTGCTGTGCGGTGGGCATGTCGAGAACGGAACAAAGCTCAGCTGCAGAACAAGACTTGGACGACTTTTGGGACTTTGTCAGTTGTGCCGTCTGCCATTTTCCCTTCGCAACCAGCCAAAAAGGACCCCCTGCTGTGCCTTTCTGGCTCACCGAGTGCGGCCATGTTGTATGCAACAATCACCTCAGTACGGACCAGGCTACGGGCGTCTGTCTGACTTCATCTGGATCTTCACGCTCCACACAGGCCCTGACAGAAGCTGTGCAAAATGTGGAGACCACGGCATCGAGCTAATCCCCCTGCAACGAAATGTATGCATGTTCTCGCAGCCACCGTCAAGCTTGATAGCTCAAACCATGGCCCAGATGGATCCGCCGATGTCGGATTGGTTCCGCTCCCTGCCTCACGCGATAGACAGTATCGCAAACGCGGTCAAAGTTGGCACTGACACGTAACGATTCCCGCGTAAAAACTAAAGGTCCACTGACAGTTCCAGCAACAATCTCTGGCAACTCTCGTTCAGCATTATCGGAGGCAATGTCTACAGCTCTCTGCCACCTGCGACCGCTTACGAAACGAGCGCAGGGAACTAAGAGGGTACGTACGTTCTTTCCTTTCCCATCATTGTTACCCTTCCCATGTCAGGCCATTCTGGCAGAGAGGTAGAGACGCTACGTCATGAAATCACACAGCTAAGACAACATCCGGAGTCTGCCCTAATGCATAGCCAAGAGCCTTCAACACGTCAGAATGCCAATGGGAAACGTCCTTTGGTTGAGGGGGGAGGGTGAGCTTATCAAAACTACCGTTTTCATCAATGACAAGTGGTTTCAGTCAGTCCGGGAGCGTCAAGACCAACTCCAGCCCCAGGTCGGTCCCGACCCCTGTCGCTCCATTACGATTGACGCTTCTACCGGGTGATACGCTGTCGCCGAGTTATCACCGACGCGATGATAGGCTTTTCACGCAACAGAGACCACGCACAATCGTCGATCGACCTGGGAGTAGCCGTTTCGCGGAGTACGCCTCTGTGTTGCGATAATGACCTACCTTTCTGAACCGGTTTAGGCAGTACGCGTACCAAAACGCTTCGAAATCGCACACTCTACAAGGGGCATATGATCAGGTCCAATCCTCAGGCCGTTCAAATGGCTGCGATAGGACCCCATAATTCTATGCCCCCGCCGCCGACACCACATGGAAGTCGCTTCAAGCCAGGAAGCGAGCGCGCTCGACCGCCAAAGACAACTAGGCAAGAGTTGAACGGAATGAAACCTGCAGAACAAGGCATTCCTAGCATAACACAGCCGCCTTCTACACCACGACGGCCGTTCTCTAGAATCCCGCGAACTCCGGTTTCACTGGCTGAGCAAAATGTTACATTGCAATCGAACCGTTTCTTACCTGGTACCAGCCAAGGCGTCACGGCGCCTGGACCCGTATTGCAAACGTCGTCCACCAAGATCCCCGAAACGATACCAATACAAACAGTTCCTCGGGACGACAGCGGATGGCTTTTCTACCGGGAGGCGTGAATGGACCTAGATGAACCGAACATTCGGTCCTCATTCCTGAATGACATCTGAGATATTCACTTACATGTCGACTCGCGACAGCGTGCAGTGTCGTTGAAATGTCCGTAGTAGTAATAATTAAATGTTCATTTTCGATTGGGTGCCTGGGAGGCTTGGAGCCCGTGGGCGTGGCACTGCCGCGGCACTTGTAAGTCGCACCGCATAATGCGCAGTTCACAGTTGCATCCACACCACCATGGCGTACAGAGACCCATTTGCTGAGCGATATGGGCACTATGACCAGCAGTATAGCGAAGGACCCGCCTTCGATCCTTACCACAGCAGTCAACCACACCCAGCATACGACCAAGGGGGTTATGATCCTTATACATCAAGTGGATACAGGGATAATCCTACCACCCACGACCCGGCAACCGCTGGAATGGCGACGCTTCCACCGAAGGAGGGAAACGACCTTTATTCGACTGGGTACCCGCAGCCTACCGCGGCAAGGTTAGTTTCTGACAATGGCGTATCCCACTCGAGACTCATCCCCGTTGCATAGTCGACCCCGGGACCTCCGGAGGTGGCGGTATCAACACCATCGCTCACTCTGGACCAAGGTGAGGTGCCTTCGGGCTGGGATACTCACGAAAGCTTGACCTCTCGTCAGGGCAGCAGATGGCACTGCGTAGGGCGGTTCTGTTGCTGCACCATCATGATTACATTGTTCTTCATCATCAGCATCATTCTGGCCTTACTACTGGTAAGCAACCCGAATGTGCACGTTCTCACCCTTTCTCTGACGTGGTGTCAGTTTGCACGGCCTCCCAATGTTATTATTGGCAATGTAGAGCCCTCCTCCACGGCAAGCGAGGTGCGCTTTCTAGTTTTGCGATCCATGTTCACCTCTGTGACGTACTCGGTGGGAAGGTCCAACTAGAAAGTAACGGCGTGCAGCTCAACCTGGCGATTAACATAACGTAGGCAACTTCCTGGTTACGCGGTGTGCCGAAGCTTAATCCTCAATAGCGTCAACAATCCAAATTATTTCTCAGTATCATTTTCGTCCGTAAAGGCGAATGTAAGCAACTGATATTTGGATTGTAACATATTGTGATTGGTTGGCCTTTAGATATACTACCCCATCAACAATACTTACATCGGAGGAGGTAATCTATCCGACGTTACCTTCCCGTCCCACACAAACAAGACCGTTACGTTCCCATTCTCGGTCGTTTACTCCACGACAATGCCCTCTAGTGCCGAGATTCTGGCAAATCTGGCGACCCAGTGTGGTCTTACTGGAGGTGCCAAGTCTGACATTACCGTAGACTACGATATTACGGTAAGCAGGTGTTATTTTCGCGGTCTAGTAAACTGATAGTGTGCTAGTTGGGCTTGCGCGTCCTTTTCTTTACCGTCTCACCAACAGTCAGCAGTTCAGCGAGTTTCCTCTGCCCGTTGTCGTCGTCAGATCTATCGGTCCGTCAAATAATGTTGCTTTCCGAGAGTGCTAGGAACTGATGATCTCTTGACAGGGTCTGTCGTCCATACTTGGAGGAATTGTCTAAAATGTGTTGGCTCGGCCGCCTCCTCACTGTTGAGTATATTTCGAGGACATCCTATGCAGTTACTGTTACACTGTGTTTCCATAAAGTCTCTCGACATTATGATATTAGCTCCGTGTCTAGGATACTCAGACTTGAGATGCTAATACATCGATGCTATTATATTACTGGCTACAAAACACTCTCGGATAGATATTCGCATGCACGCTTTTCAGTGTCGCCCGTCACCATGTTGACTGACAATCATCACAGACTCATTGAAGCCGCTAATCAAGGTACTTGTAATCGATCTACTATGATGATCCATGGAGCACTGTGCGAACCCTCACAATCACTGCATAGCAAAGGAATACGCTTATGCGCCATACTCCAAGTTCCGCGTCGGGGCCTGCATTCCTATGCGCAGATGACACGATTGTAAAGGGAGCTAACGTCGAGAATGCCTCGTCGGGTAGGCATCCGTTATCTAACGAAGCAAATTGCTAACGTCTAATTTCCTGTCTCTTGTAGGAGGCACTATCTGCGCTGAGCGAACTGCAGTAGTCAAAGCGGTCGTAAGTAGCATTGGACGCCCTCCCGACCACGGATTAACCATCGTCCACTGCAGAGTGAAGGCCAAAAAGACTTTATAGCCCTTGCCGTAACATCGTGAGTGCTCATGTCGCCTTCCGCGGACACCTCGATGTACGCTCGATTAAAGGGACGTCGCTACTCCAATCTCTCCTTGTGGCATCTGTCGGCAGGTTCTCCGGGAGTTCTGCACCTCAGACATGCCCATTTTCCTGGTTCCCGCCGACTATCCCAAGGAAGATGCAGAAGATGGAGGCATTGTGGAGGTGACTGCAGGTAGTTTGCTGCCACACAGTTTTGGGCCAGAGGATTTGGAATTACCCAGAAAAACCACTCGCGCTTGAGGTCTTTGAGTTTCTGACAAGTAGCGATGGCATACGAACTGGAAATCAAGATAGGGTCCCTCCATCTCCATACACTTGTAGAGTTCCCGTGTCAAGTCCTTTACAGGATGGAATCTTTGTGCCTACCCGAGCTGCAACGTATCCGTATTTACGTGCAAATCGAATATGAGCATGTTGGAAGCAGCCTCGAGCTAATTCGTCTTTCTGAGCTTCATCTGGGGATTGAGAACTCACCGGCATCTGGAGAGCTGAGATTGCAACTCGATGTCTTGTCCACTAAACAAGGATATCGTCAATCCTGAGGTGTGTAGTTGGAGCTTCAAAAGTGCTTTGGAGGTGGACATGCACAAGCTTATCTGATTTAGTTTTAGAGAGGCCTGAAACCAAACTACGACAGCCGCGATTTTGACAACAGAGCCCGTCATCGTGTACCTTGTGCATACCTTCACAGTTCCTCAAGATAGTAGAAGTCGAGGACGCTATAACTCACATCCCTAGGTCATCCGTCAAACCACCATCATGAATCACGGCCCGAGTCTTTCAATTGCGAATGTCAATCAATTAAATGTCGTACCTACTTCCTTGGGTTGACGGCAAGTACTACATCGCTGTTCCCACTCCGATCAGCTGCCCTTGGAGAGAAATGGGGTATCCCTCTATCGCCAAGAACAAAGTCCTACCATGGGTCTCGTCTATGGTCCAATTCTTTTCGGATAAAGCTGGATCTCAGGACAATTCCATAGTAATTCCCAGAGTTGGCCCACGCCTTGTAGGCCAACCGAAAGATCAGTTTCAGAGCATTCCGGCTCTCACCGTTGGGGAATGCAAGTCTGCTATCCTACGTGCCGTCACAATTGCCACGGAAGGATAACAAGTGTTCCTTACTGCTGCGCCCCTAACACATCAAATGTCCATTTAGTGTCCAATCAAATACTTTACAGAGAGAATCAAAATTACATGGGGATACATGTACCTTAAGCAGTTGTTGTCGCAATTGTTGGGCTCGACAAGCTTGCTGATGCCTTTGTCACGCCCTTTTTGCCACGCCCCCACCTGGCACTCACTCGCTGGCCGTCAATGTCCAGGCCGTTCGCCCATGCCTCAGCAGCTCTCTCAGCAGATGGTCTGTCCTTGAAATTGATGAAGGCACACCTATCTTCCTTGAGATAAAAGAGAAAACTGCGTATGTACCTGCTACACACCTGGTCTTTTCCACGTGAACAATGGACTTGAGCTGCGACGACTGCACGTGAGGTAGGGACTTAACCACATGCGTGCGGATATCTGCCTCGGTGATGGAAGTAGGCAGAGAAGATAAAAATAAAGACATCTAAAAAGCCTTCAGTGACTGTGGAAGTCAAACGAGAGTGATGCCCACAATAGACTCGTCTTCAGGAGGCTTCAAGCCCTGAGCTGCAGCGTAATTGGTTAAAATCGTGTGCGCAACAGGATCGTTATTTCCGTGGTATCGATCTTTGATGTTTTGGTGCGACAGTTCGTTTTCCACCGGCTTTTCATGTCTGGGTAAAGCTCGAGAGATCATTCTAGGCAAAAATGAAAGGGGACACACCTGTACGGACACTCATCACCCCGTTTACACTCGCCTTTAGCAAAGAAAGAACATATATGGGGTCGATTGCGTTTGTAATACGGATTTGTGCGAGCCAACTCCTTCAACATTTCCTTCCCTGCCGAAGACGTCTCGCCGCCAAGTTGCATCATGGATTTGGTACCATTGGCCATCTGAAGGACCGATCAATACTCACTCACTGAAAAAGTAGTCAGAAATATATACATTGTTTTCCATATTCTGCGCATAATATTCGCGGTTGACGTCACTCGTCGGAGCCTCGGTCTGCCTTCCAAGGGCAGTGTCACGAACTTGCGTCGGCAAGCCATATTCAAGATCCAACAAACACGTTTGGCAGACATTTTTGACTTTTGCGCAGGTTTGACAGATAACAGTTGCTTTGTAGCGGGCGCCCGACCCCGGATTCCAGCGAAAGACTGTAAAAGGGCGCGCACATGTCCCACAAGAACGGCCAAATTCTTGTTTCGTCTGGAAACGAGTTCAAATACTCGTCTACGAGAAACGCCCAAGAACTGCCTACCATTCGGATAAATGGGTTATTTCCGAGACCTGTAGTCCACTGAGTCTATACACGGACTGGATGGCTACTGGCTCATGGACGTACATGTCTCGCAGAGAATTGGGAACTCGCTCTGCTCCCAGCCTGCTTTGTTAATGTCGGCCTTGGGCATTTTGGACGACGAGTTCGATGCTTGACACAGGGAGATCAATGTAGCTGACTAATCCGCGCAAAAAACTGTGTACGTAAGCCGCCGTCTGCTCTATTTTTCAATTGCGCCAGAGATACAAAAATTACATTGCAATTACACTTGAACTGTAGGGCTACGTGTATTTAAGCACCAGGGAGAGGTCGAAAGGAAGGGTTGAAGCGGTGACGATTATCGGCTCACCCTCTTCTACTATCTCCGATACCCTCTTCTCTAAGTTTGGTCGCGTGGCCTGTTCAAGTTGTGGTGGTCCTTGCAGATATATGTGCTTGGCTGATGTTGCCAACGACGGTTTTTTGATTTGACTACACGAATCAGGATCAGAAAACGACAGAAACCAGACATGGAGGCGTACATGGTTTGCCTCTCCGTCAACATCTCAATAAGTTGCTCGACCGTGGTTTCGTGGCTTATCGATATCTCGAGCGACTCCCCTCCACAAACCGGGCAGTCCTTACGCTTCTCGTGTTCAAATGTATACGAATAAATCCCTTCAGTACCTATCAACATGAAGTAATTATTGAGATACGCAGCGGAGCTGGTGGCGATCTTGAACGCTTCGTTGCAACAGGACGCTGGTATAACGTAAAAGACAGTATGATAATAAGGTAGTTAGAATCTCACCCGCTATGATAGCATTCGTCGAAGCAATCGCTGGTATTATACTCTTGACAACACCATGTGTCAGCGAATATGTGACGCCTTCGATGTTGAATTCTTTCGCTCGTGCCGTTGCCACTGTGTATAGCCAATTGATATGCTCCGGATCGTCTGTGTCGAGCTTTTTCTCTGAGGCAACGAGCTTATCATGGTACGTCACACAATCAAAACAAAGTCTACTCACCTCCATGCATTCGTGGCCACTCCAAAACGGATGCCCATTCAATGCAGTGCTCAGGAAGTCGCGGCGTGTTGGCGATAGTACAAATCGGAAAAGTGGTCGGTTTGTTCAGCATATCCAGGGAGCACTCATAACAAGACGTTATTGTCGGCAGGATTACGCGGGCTTGACCTTTGAACCCTGTAGGACCATGATGAAGTAAGGGTAGCACGCTGCGGCATGCCGCATACCTTCGGTACCACCGTCAATGAGGGGCTTTAGGCTCTCAGGGTTCTCGGGGTCTACGAGGTTAACAAGAGTGGCATTGATCCATCGCCGGGCCTCTACGGAGTCGAGGCCACAGATTACAAGGTTGAACTGCATGTAATAATCGTCGTCTTTGTCTTGAATTTTCCCGAAGTAACTGCCGGTCATGCAGTATTGAGCCAGCGTAACTAAAGGATGTGCTTACGGCGTAACCTTGACACCTGGTACTCGTTTCATAATATACTCCGCTGCAACTATTGCTTTGGGTCTACCCACATCTGCCGGCCTTGGCATGCGGTTAGAACAATATTCAGAGCCACTTAAGGAAAACCACAACTTCCAACCTGAAGAGAAACTGTCGATTGAGATTGCTGATGTCGATGGTGTCCATGTCAATGACGTGAATGTCTCTGAAGCCAGTCAGTGCAAGATTCGCTAGAATCTCGCAGCCCAGGCCACCGGCACCGATGACGAGAATTCTGCACTTGTTCCTCAGAAAATCTTTGACCTGTTCACTGCCAGTGAGCTATAACGGTCAATCCCTATTCATCCAAGCACCTTACCTCGTCACCAGCCGAAAAGGATGGGTCCGTCCGTGGACCCGGCCTGTCTAGGATTTGATCCACATGAAAGTAGCGATCTTGCCAGTCTCCTGGATTTGCCAGTCCATCGACACTAACGGATACGCTGGCCGCCATCGAACAATGCGTCAAGTTGCTGTAGTGTGAGTAGTAGTGGTCTACACCCGCATTATGTAAGTCATTAGCCCTGGCACAACTGCTCTGCACTATAGTAATCCATGGCATCCGTGATAAGCTACAGCGGTCATCAATACCTCAGACATCGTCTAGTGTTGTCCATTCTCAGTGGAAAGACGGTTCGTATAGAAAAAATCAGGTCTGAAGACGAGAATCCCGGCTTGACAGGTTGGCTTTTGCCTTACTAGAGCCTGCACGCACTGAACAATGCCGCCGATCTAGATTACGAGGTCAGCCTCTTACGACTACTGGAAAAAGTGACCAATGGGACCATCATAGAAATTTCTGTAACCGGTGTGTTTTTCGTAGAGTGCGTGTGGTCGCGTCCTCACGGCTCATTCTAGGTACCGCTGTTCTGCTCAAGCCTGGAGTTATAGCCGGCGGTCCCGTTACTCATGACTGTCCACTATCACGTTCAATAGGATACTTTTTAGAACCTTTGGTCATGCTGGGACCCTTCTCTAAGAAGCCCTTCAACTCACTTTACGTGGCATTACTACAGACCAGAATGACCTTTCCGTGCGTGTTTCTACTCCGCGATTTCAGTGATTTTTCATTGTTATCTCTCCTAGGTTGACCTAATACGTACTGTCACTCTACCGCACCTGCAACCATTTGGTATCTCGGAGGGTCTTGAATTGCGGGTACTGCCACTCTACTTAAAATGGTGAACATCCTTTGACAAGCATGCATAGATAAAAAGGCGTGGAGCCCCTCCCGGTGGAGGTGGAGAAGTGCAGTTTCTCTGTCCGGTAGTTAAACAAGTTACGACTGTAAACTTCGTTGAACCTGGAAAAATCAAGAGGATACGAGGGATCGCGTAGGTGGCTACTCGTGCTGTGATCGAGCTGGCCTTTTCATTATTCAACACAGGCACGCAGTACGCGTAAGCCCACAATTCTCCAATCGTATGATCGATGCCGCTCGGTCGGTTTTAAATCGCTACATCCCTGACATATACCTCTACTCCGACGTTTACAAGGGTGAGGAGAGTGGGAAGTACGTTGCGTCCTTTCTGTGCCGCTTAAGACTGGACATTTGGCTGTAGGTCCCCAGGATATGGGTTAAGTTTGTTGGCAGAGTCTACGACCTCTGCAATACACTGCGCTGAGGCTGTTTCGCAGCCAGGCGGGACTCCCGAAGACGTTGCGCTCCTTGCGAGCCGCGCTCTTTTGTCGGAGATACGACAAGGGGGTTGTGTCGATAGGAATCATCAATGTCTGGTACTGTTAATGATGGTACTTGGGAGTGAAGATGTCGGACGCTGCAGGATGGGCGAGCCGACAGTGCGAACGTGAGTCCATCATACGGATGCGGCGAACTACAATTCAAGGGAAATTCCAAAAGCGTTCAATTTCTCCGAGACATCAGGGACTTCTTTGGAACGTCCTTCAAAATCGTACCTGCAAACCCATCAGACCCATCATGTACGGAGCTGATGTACTCCTGCTACGGGACTGGCTATGTCAACGTCAACCGAACGCTCGCTTGAATGCGTTCGTGTTATCATTAAAAGTATTCGTATGTTACTCTTAGCCTGCAGGTACTCTGCACAGATCACCGATATATCATCACTACTTCTCCGAAGTCACCGTTACCCTTTCCACCTCCTATGGCAGTTAGCCACTGCTGCAGTAGAGGCCATCCCACCTCAAAGTGCGTAGAGAGTTCGTCGGTATGATGTTCTCCATCGAGCATAGTAGTGAACTCCGGGGGTATAGGATTGAATATTAGTGGTGAGCCTTGAGAGGACGGCGTATAAGTTTGCTGCGTTGTTGTGAAGGAAGGGGAGCGTGATATTCCGGTAGGGCGAGGTGCCGGTACGACTACGGAGGGATTGTAGAGCGAAGCACGCTTGAGCCCTTCACTGACATCTGAGGTTCCATGCTGGAAAGGCGTGGACTGCCGACGTGTGTCCGAGTTAACTCGGTGTCGCCCGAATGGACGGGCCAGGTAACTACCACTACCCTCGTCAGGGGAAGCCGACGATACTATTTTTGTCCGAGCGGAAGAAGTAGACGCTGTTCGTAACAGAGTCGTGTGTAACTGTTCCAGTGCCTTCTCAGCGGCACTCGTGCGACGCCGGGAATACACGAGCGGCTCCGTTTCTCTGGTAGGTGAATACAACCTCTCCTCGCTGCCCACAGAGACAGGCAAGGGACCTCCAGAAAACTTGGAGGCGTCCACAGCAGTCGATGTTGGACTTGGTTGTGACGACGTATTCAATTGCGCAGGAGACTTGGGGATACTTCCGCGTCGTCTGTTGGTTGACGGTTGATGGTTTGGCGAAAGGAGAACAGGGTAGCGGTGTACGCGACGTAAAAAGCCCTACCAAGAGGTCCTACAGAGAAACTCGAGATAATTGGCCATTTTTCTCACCTTGATCACGCCAAAACTTGTAAAGCGTCGTACGTCGATACCAAGCTCATGAATATCGAGACCTTGCATCCACTCGAACACCGTCTTCCCTGGCTTAAGCCTCGAGTACAAGAACAAAAGCTTTGGCCAATCTGGGACCGGCTTGCCTACAGAGATTCAGGTAAGAGTTAAGACATAAACACGGAAATTACCGGGTTTTGTCACATAAGGCCCGCATTCGTCCTTGACATGGGGTTCATCCGCGAGCCATTGCACGTTCTTCCGCAAAGTATACATATTCGAGTACTGGAAGATGTCCACCGTCATGATAACCTGGTAATAACTGAGGAGTTTATCAAGACTTGCTCCCCGTTGATGGCATCGTACTCACAGCAAATGTGCTACCGCCTGGCGCGTTAGCTGGAGGTCGCAATCTGCCAGCTGTGCTATGCGGCGAACGTGATTAATGCCGTTAATATGTTCACAGACCTTTCGGATGTTAGTAACTACATAGACATCCAAAAAATGACCTTCTTCACCTTCCTCACAGTGAGATCCCAATTGTCCTCCACACGACTTTTCAGATTGATTAACGCAAGCGGTACCTGCCAGTCCTTGACCGGTGGCGGGTTTGGGTAGAATGGGAAGATTTTGAGTTCGATAGAATTGAACTTATCAATTGGTATTGAAGTTTCAGAATACGAATTCAAGTCTTCGTAGAGTTGTTCGAGGATAGCGTGCATTGCCAAGGAAGACTGGGGAGAAGATAGAAACTTGGATTCTTCCTTCAGCGTCCCATGAGTGGCAGCAACGCAGAATAAAAGAAGATGCAGAGAACACACCTCACAAGCCGCCAAAACGCGACCGACTTTGCGAACAATAGGCTTGTAACAGCTCAGATCCGCGGCGCGTTCGAACACGAAGCAAAGGTTGAATCTGAAGTAGTTTCGTTTGTACTCGGACCCCAAGATGGACACGGGAAATCCAATGATATGGTGGTTACGCGTGGCACAGATGACGAGACGGCCACAGAGTGGATTGGACGGTATCACATACTTGGAGATGTCGTTGAAATTGAACAGAACCCGGTTTGAGGATGGATGTGGAGAAGAGGAGACCTGCCTCGAGCTCGGACGGGGAGTATCTCCTTCCAATTGGACCGCAGACGATTTCGGCGACGACGTCGCAGATAGGTTGGACAGACCAGATGGTGGAGTGGCGATTAACCCTTCAGGGACCTGATATACGATCTTGGGTCCCTGCTTGACGTCGAAGATGGCATAGAAAACCGAGTGAATTCGCGGTAGAAAGGTCTCAGACGGCATCTTATGTAGTGGACTCCGTCGACGAGACGGCAGAGCTCATTATATGGATTCGATCCGACTTGCAAGAGTGCAGATGCTCATAGACCTGGTGACAGCCGTGCGTCGAGTATTAGAATTCGGGGACTTTCTTCTCTACTTTGAATAACTGACCGCGCGCCGAGTCGGCGTCACTGCGAGCCTACAAACCCTGTACGCTCGACACATGGCCTGTACGACGACTGGTTTTCGATCTTTACCTGTGCCCATAGTGCAGCTTTCTCTAGAAGCCGTGCTGCGTTGTGGACAGTCTTTCAGGTGGACATCCTATCCTCTGACACCTGACCTCGACGATGAACAACCTCCGACCCTTACTCACGAGTATCGATTTTGTCTGAGAGACCGGGTAATCTGTCTGAGACAGTCCCGCCACGCTCTATTCTACCGCTCTGTCTTTCCAGAACAGAACTTGTCCGCTGCAGAGACAACCCTCCGAGAGGCCGAGACGTTGACGTGGATAAAGGACTATTTCCAGTTGGACGTCGATCTCCCTAAGCTGTACGACGACTGGAGTGAACGAGACACTGTCTTCCGCAGTCTTCGATCTCGTTTCTCCGGCATTAGGGTTTTGCGACAGGATCCATGGGAGAACCTCGTCTCGTAAGTGAGCCTACTGTGATGAGAAGTATAACGGTTGCCCATTGGAACTATCAGATTCATTTGTTCCTCCAACAACAACATTGGCCGAATAACTAAGATGGTTCATGCGCTTTGCAAGACGTACTCTTCCCCACTGCTCTCACTGGAACCACCATGCCGGGCTTTGGCTTCAGCGCCGACGATGACTGCGTACCATCCCTTCCCCCCACCAAGTGCACTCGCTGCACCAGAGGTGGCATCTCAGTTGCGCTCGTTGGGATTTGGATATCGCGCCGACTTTATACAGCGGACCTGCGAAAATGCTTGTGGACGAACGTGGCGCACCCGAAACGTGGTTACTGAGTCTTAGAGATATGAATACAATCCAAGCGAGAGAAGAACTGCTCAAGTTTGTCGGAGTCGGGCGCAAAGTTGCCGACTGCATTTTACTCATGAGTTTGGACAAGGTTAGCTTGTTACCTATGGAAAGATTCACTCAACATGCTGAGAAACAGTGCGAAGTTATTCCGGTAGACACCCACGTTCACCAGATTGCAGTGAAGCATTATCACTTTACCCGCAACGGTCTGAAGGGCAAGACGACAATGACGCCAAAATTATACGATCAGATCAGCAAAAGACTAAGTGACATATGGGGTGAATATGCTGGCTGGGCTCATTCCGTGCGTGTATTCTTCAACGGAGGAATGCGTGCTGAAGTTTGAATAGGTCTTGTTCACTGCTGACCTGAAAGCATTCTCGGCATATGGGCTACACGAGGACCATGAGAGTCCGCCTATATCAGTCGCGCCTAGCGTTGTTTCAGAATCGGAGAGATCTACGCAGGAACCCGGTCCATCTTCGAAGAGGAAACCAGGTAGCACTACAGAGAGTGGAACGTACTGGCAGGATGAAGGAACCGATCTTTTTGAACGT
The DNA here is from genome assembly GCA_024613165.1 of Pisolithus albus. Classification (NCBI taxonomy): domain Eukaryota; kingdom Fungi; phylum Basidiomycota; class Agaricomycetes; order Boletales; family Pisolithaceae; genus Pisolithus; species Pisolithus albus. The sequence continues at coordinate 872,796 of JANFAB010000002.1, read as the reverse complement.
GTTAAGAGGCGACGTCGAGGCGTCTCTGTACTTGCATAACTCGGAATTGTGCAGACTTGGGCACTAGATTGGACTATCTAGCTGGACTAGGTGGCGCAGTACGCGGCTCGTCATGTGACTTAGGAGTAGTACACTTCGATAATCTCGTTCATTGCCATGTCCTCCGCGTCCCCGAAGGCTACGATGCAGGATACTGCCGAAATGAAAGAAAGTAGCGAGGGGGAAGAACGTACATCTGGATCCGAGGAAGAGCATCACCCTGGCCGGGGGATGAGGACGGGGTAACCGAGGCATCACAACCCTCGTCCTCGAAACCCCAGCGCAAGAAACGGTCCAAAGTTTCCAAAGCTCTGAACAAAATACGCGGAAAAGAAATACCACAATCGATCGTGAACCATGTTGTAGAGCAAGTCAAAGTAGAGCAGGGGAGCGATTCCCCCGCGGCCGATCCGGATGCTGTCAGGGCGGCATTGGAGCAACTGAAGATCATGGATGTACTCAAGGGAAAGGCGGGGGTGGCTGGCCGGGGGAAAAAGGCCATGGGTGAGCACAAGGTAGATATGATCACCAAACACCATTCGTCTTCGTTTGACGTGTAGCGGCAGTTCTGGGCAACACAACCCGTCCCCCAGATGGGTAAGGACAGCATCTACAGTAATGCTCGGTCTGAAGCAGCCTGCCCTTCTAGGTGAAGAGCCACCATCAGAGGATGGGTGCATTGAGCCTACAAAAGCGATCGAAGACGTCCGTCGCGAGCCATATCCCTTACCCAAAGACTTCGAATGGTCGGTCCTTGACATCGACGATCCAAAACAGGTTTACTAGTTCTTGATGCGTTTGCTGCGCGCTTATCAGAAGGTAGATCAAGGAGGTCTACGATTTATTATCACTCAACTACGTCGAGGACGACGACGCTGCTTTCCGTTTCCAATATAGCGCTGAATTTTTGGAATGGTAAAAATCCGGCTCTCTCATCTTGGAACTGCACTGTGTTGATAGATGTAATGAAGGGCCCTCAAACCCCCTGGTTATTTCAAGGAGTGGCACCTGGGTGTGCGTGTGTCGTCAAACAAGAAACTTGTCGCTTTCATATCAGGTGTCCCAACAACCCTCCGTGTCCGCGGAAAGTGAGTGCGTCTTGCGACCCGTGAACCACTACTCCAACTCTTATACTCAGCGTATTCCGTGCGAGCGAGATCAATTTCTTGTGCGTCCACAAAAAATTACGCTCCAAACGACTGGCGCCGGTGCTTATAAAGGAGGTTACCCGGCAAGTGCATCTCCAAGGGATCGCCCAAGCAATATATACGGCAGGCCTTGTGCTCCCAACACCGGTGTCGACGTGCAGGTACTACCACCGGTCATTAAATATCCCCAAGCTTGTCGATGTCAAATTTACTTACTGTCCCTCGGAACATGACCCTTGCACGGATGATCCGTGTATACAAGACAGATACCACACCACGGCTACCCGGCCTCCGGGAAATGGAGGAAAAAGACATACCTCAAGTAGCGGATCTGTTCGCGCGGTACATGCAAAGATTTAACATGGCTCCAATAATGACAGTTGGCGAAATTCGCCATCTATTCCTCAGCGGAAGGGGGGATGTGGAACAACCCTGTGAAAAGTACAGACGGCCGAAACAAGTGTTGTGGGCATATGTAGTCGAGGTACGTAACGTCGGCTTGCAAGTTATTGTACTCTAGGTCCATGGAACACCGTTCAATTTCAGGATCCCAAGGAGCATCGTATTACGGACTTCTTCTCGTTCTACTCACTTCCTTCCACGATTATCAACCATGCCAGGCACAATCTCCTGGAAGCTGCCTACCTTTTCTATTATGCGAGCAACGTTGCGTTTGAACCCGGAGTGGACGAATCCAACAAACTGAAAACACGCCTCGTTCATCTCATCGGCGACGCTCTGATTATCGCGAACCAGGCGAATTTCGACGTCTTCAATGCGGTCACATTGATGGACAACGTGAGCTTCTTGGATGATCTGAAGGTTTGGTTTTAGAGCCTACTCCTTCATCATGTCGCTCATACGACAATTTAGTTTGGGGCAGGAGATGGTCTGCTCAACTTCTATCTGTATAATTGGAGGACAGCACCCCTCGCGGGTGTTAACGCCATAGGTGATGTCGGAGCGGGGCGAGGAGTAGGAGTAGTCATGTTGTAAACTGCGTGACGCTTTTGGCAAGGTTAACGGTCCATATGAATACATGGCTAGCTTTACAGGTTCTAAATACTTCAATCGCTGTCTATCTCGATGACATCATCGTCATCTACACCCCAGTCAGGGGTTGGGCTCCGTCGCTTTGGCTGATTGGGGCGACGCGGTACTGAGAAACGCCCAGTGCCAAGTTCTCCACCCCGGAAGCCCGATGGAATGTGTAAGGTTGGTGAACGGGACCCAACAGTTTGGCCAGCGCCCCAGGAGTTCGGGCCGGCCCCAGATGACGGGGGAGATTTCGCTCTTCCCTTTCCTTTGGCAACGGAGCTTGGTCCAATAGCTCCCTCGCTGAGCTTGTTGCCAGAACCGGAGAACGAGACCTGTGTGCCGAAACATTCTTCAACAAGGGAGAGTCCAGATGAATACAATACCCACGGGTTGACTTGGTAACTCGGCAGAAGACTGAGCATCCGAAACCGGAGGTGTACGTGGAACAACTTTGAAACCAAAGAAAAGTTTCCCGAATGGAAGGTTCAAAACAGCTGGGACCTTGGCATCAGAGTCTAGTGAGTCGCTAGTGACGACTTTTCGTCGGCTAAACATAGGTTAAGTGTTGATTAGAATTCAGGATAGGTTGGCATACTCGGTGCGTATTATTTTGCTTCCATCGGCGACTTCCTCTACAGCACGATGGCTGATACCCTTACCTTTGGTCTTCCTGCCTGATAAGGTCTCTCCTTTACCTTTAAAGCTTTCCCAATGGTCACCCCCTTTGCTCATAGCAGATGTACCCCCAGAATTGAATCCTCCCGCGAGGGAAGAGGATGGTCTAGACGAACCAGGAGAAGATGAGTTGAGATCGATGTTAAGCTTCGACGCCATCGTCGAGGGCGGGGGAGCCTTGGGACGTTCGGGTTCAACATATCCGACAGGAGGAGCAAAATCCACTTCGAGATCTGTATCGAGGACACATATGCCAGCCCCGTTTGGCACCGTCTCCATGACCAAGAAACCGAAGACCATGGAGTTGTAGTGTATTTCAATTATATCGCCCTGCGTAAGAGCAGAAAAGTTCCGGAGAGCTTGTTCCAACCTATCTGGGAATTCGGTACTATGAGTTATTACACCGGAGAACAACGTACACAGCCTTGGGATCAGATATCTCAAGAAAATGTACAGTCTGTGCTTGGAGTTTGACAAATTTGCCTTTGGGAAGTTCCGCACCAGTTATTCGAATAGGATCTCCCTCTTCCAGTCGCAGGGTTTTCATCATCCAGTAAGGAAGATGCACGACGCCCTCTTCTGCGATAAACTCTAGGACGCCTGCGTGAGTGGAGGCCGCCGGGTTTGAAGGGTTACGCAGTTGAAACATCCAGGGGGACTCGAGATCCAATCTTGTGAGGTGTGCTAATGCAGATTGCGGCATAATAACTTCAGAGGTAAGATCAGCTGCCGAGCATGCCACGAACTCCAGTTCGGCGAATACGTACTCTTCCCCCCGTAAGAGACATTTTCGCGCTCCCGGCCAGGGAGCATGGCAAGACTGTGTGCCCTTAGATACTCATCGAAGGCCCTCGGATGAATGCGAGGCCCAGTGGGACCTAGTGGCCCTCCAAAACCCCTGGGGATGGGTGATCGAATCATCCCGATACTGAGTAAAGCGAAGTATGATGCGCACTGTGCCAACTGAGCAAACAGACCGCCTGGACCACCCCCTAACGCATTGGGATTTCCAAACTGGCGCGTAAGATCAGGATCGCATTACTCACAGTCGATAGAGCTTACTTACCAAATCCATGATGAGTCGTAGTTCAAGAGATGAGTACTCGACGAGTGCTGCCGCCACGCAAGTCCAATTGACGGCAGTGGCCGTACACGTCCAAATGAGGAAGGAGTGCGAGTGGCCTGCCTGTGGTTGTCCCCACCGACGGCTTTCGTAGATAATCTACCCCCAAAGTGACACTCACGCCGATGGCTTCAAAAGCTGCCCCCGTGGCTACCCAGGCATCTCGTGGCGGTCCAAATGCTGCCTTCAATGACAAGGTATGCATCCACGCTTTTGCTCCCCAGGACATACATGATGGGCCCTCGCGCAGGGTAAACCGATGGAAGTCCGGATGTCCAACATGGTCGCTGCCAAAGGTCAGTAGTACGTTTTGAAAATGGCACCAGCCATGAACTAAGTAGCCGTTGTGTAGCCATCAGCGATGCCGTCCGAACATCACTCGGCCCTCGAGGCATGGATAAGATGGTAACAACCTCGACAACTCGTCGCGTTCTTTCGACGGCTTAGCTTGTCCTTATGTCAGATTCAAACATCAAAGGGAGAGGTGATCATCACTAATGACGGGGCAACAATTCTTAAGAGCATACAAGCGCTTCATCCAGCAGCCAAAATGGTATACATGTTGTCATCCCGTAAACAGCACAACCAGCTGATCAGTTTGCGTGATAGCTCGTCGACCTATCCGCTGCCCAAGATGTCGAGGCAGGTGACGGAACGACCTCGGTAGTCGTCTTGGCTGGGAGTCTCCTCGGGGCAGCGGAAAAGATGCTTCAAAAAGGCATCCACCCGACGATTGTGGCGGAGTCCTTCCTCAAGGCATCTGCAAAAGCTGTGGAATTTTTAACAGATATATCAATCCCTATCGACCTGAACGACAAGGCTAGTCTCCTTCGCGCGGCCAGCACGTCCTTGAACTCCAAGGTAATGACATTCCTCAGACTGAACGTGACTTACGCGACTCACGCCCAACTTGAATTCTAAAGATCGTGTCTCAATACTCGTCTATCCTCGCACCGATCGCCGTTTCCGCAGTCACGCGTCTGGTAACGCCGGATTCTTCCAGTGTGGACCTACGAGATATCCGAGTCGTGAAGAAGGTCGGCGGCACCATCGAAGATACCGAACTCGTGGATGGTGTGGTCTTGAACCAAAACGTCATTGTCTCGGCGGGTGGTCCAACGCGCACAGAAAAGGCAAAGATAGCCATCATCCAGTTCCAACTTAGCGCTCCTAAACCAGATGTAAGTTTGTCATTGCTGCTAGTGTCAGCGTAGCTCAAGATCCCAGATGGACAATACTGTTGTCATTAACGATTACAGGCAAATGGACAAGGTCATCAAGGAAGGCCGCCAGTACCTCCTAAACATATGCAAAAAGATAAAGAAGGCGAACTGCAACGTAGTTCTTATACAAAAATCTATTCTGCGTGACGCGGTCGATGACACCTCTCTCAGCTTCCTCAAGCGTCTTAACATCATGGCTATCAAAGACGTGGAAAGGGATGAGATACAATTTCTGTCAAAGAGTCTTGGGTGCAAGCCGATCGCCGATATCGAGGCCTTCACGGAAGACAAGCTAGGATATGCTGATCTGGTCGAAGAAACATCTCAGTCTGGTGTAAAGGTCGTGAAAATCACTGGGGTAAAGAACCCAGGGCGGACCGTCAGTATTCTTGCAATGGGTGCCAACAACCTCGTCGTCGAGGAGTGCGAGCGAAGTCTGCACGATGCACTGTGTGTTGTCCGGTGTCTCGTTAAGAAGAGGTGATGCGAGTTCATGTTGCCGTGACTTGGGCGTAGCTAATACGTTGACAGAGCACTCATCAGTGGTGGTGGCGCTCCGGAAATTCATCTGTCGCGGATGCTTTCTCAGCACGCGCAGTCGCTAAAGGGGATGGAGGCTTATTGTTTCCAAGCATACGCTGATGCGCTGGAAGTCATTCCTATAACACTGGCGGAAAATGCGGGTTTAAATCCCATCCTGATTCTGACGGAACTTCGCAACCGACACGCGAATGGTGATCGAAATGCTGGTATCAACGTCCGCACTGTAAGCATGCGTCTCTGTGAGCCGTACGGTAATTTGGCTAACATTTTCCGCAGGGCCTCATATCGAACATATTGGAGGAAGATGTTGTGCAACCGTTATTGGTGTCGACGAGCGCCATTGAGCTAGCGACGGAGACAGTTTGCTTGCTGTTAAAGATCGATGACTATGTACAAGCACGATGAGTAATGTGGGGCACTTCGTAGAAATAAGGATTACATGCATCCATGTGCGCATCCACTGGCATTGGGTTCCAAATTACGCGGTACAATTGCTGTTCTTGTTGGTCGGAGAGCAAGGAATACAAAAAAAAATAAAAAATAAAAAAAGTGCCAGGACCGTGGATTGAACACGGGACCTCCAGAACTTCAGTCTGTTGCTCTCCCAGCTGAGCTATCCCGGCTTGCTACGGTTTGGATGACTCAGCCATTGAAACAACTTGAAGCCATTCCAAAAGCTCGCAGTACAACCACGGAGACCACAGTTGCTTCCCTTCGCCCGTCATGTCGGGTTCAGGTCCTCGCGAAAATGTCTTCGCAACGCGGATGGCTCTTACGAACATGAAGCTTCGACTGAAGGGAGCCGAAACTGGACACTCCCTCCTTGCGAAGAAGCGTGATGCGCTTATGACGAGATTCCGGGCGATCTTGAGAAAGGTTGATGAGGTGTGTCGATGAAAGTATGGACCAGTCGGCAAGACAGCATTGCTCATCCCCTGATAAGGCTAAACGAAAGATGGGGCGCGTGATGCAACTTGCATCCTTCTCCATGGCAGAGGTTACTTATACCACGGGAGATATCTCGTACCTAGTACAAGAACAGGCAAAACTTGTCACATTCCGCGTGAAGGCGACGCAAGAGAACGTCTCTGGTGTTTTACTTCCCGCGTTTGAAGTCGACCGTACACCCGGCTCAGGTAGGCGTATACTGTGTTTTTTGTTCACCCGTGCACATGTTTACCGGCTTGCCACTACAACAGACTTTAACCTCACGGGTCTGGGCCGCGGTGGACAACAAGTCCAGCGAGCCAAAGAAGTTTACGCAAAGGCTCTTGAGACGCTAGTTGAGCTCGCATCCTTACAAACCGCCTTCACTATCCTCGATGAGGTCATCCGAGCTACTAATCGACGAGTGAACGCTATAGAACATGTGATCATTCCACGATTGGATAACACGATCAAATACATCGTGAGTGAACTGGACGAAATGGATCGTGAAGAATTCTTCAGGTAAGCTTATCTGCGTGACAGACGCGTGAAACTAATTATTATTCATTGCAAACACGCTAGGCTGAAGAAAGTACAAGGCAAGAAAAAGAGGGACGCTGCCATCGCTGCGGAGAAGAGAGCCACCCTAGAGAAAGCCGCCAAGAAAGCGGCGGCTAAGGCAGCTCAGTCCGCTCGGGACGACGCCAGAGAAACACCTCGAGACTCGAGCATGCAGCAATCAGGTGAACCTCTTCCGGTAGCGGAACAAACTGCCGCCAAACGTGATACTAAGATAGAATCGGGGATTGATACCACTGCTGGGATCGAGGCGACAGTTGGCGAAGGGCAGGAGTGTGAAGACCAGGCAGGAATCACAGATGAAGGCGAGAGAGAACGAGCGGAAGAACAACTCACCGATCAGCAAGCCGTCGTCACAGAGGAGCGACTGGACGAGAAACCGGCGGATGAGGGGATCGCCGCAATCCCTGGGGCTAGTGAGGTGCGGATCACCGAAGCAGACAAGGAAAACGAAGCGGGAGACGAACAGTTGATCGAGGGTGGTGGTGAAGATGGAGGGGAACCTGGTGGGGGTGTGAATGAAGACGAACCCGCTGTGGTAGACGAGCCTGCGACGGATCTTCTGAGCACCAAGGACGAAGATGTCATTTTCTGATAATCACACAGATACTACGTCGGAGCAGGAGCTGTCACGTCCTTCACGAATTGTCTATGTCTTCCTCACTCGTTTCCACACACTTCAAATATCAGCTGGGAAGGTCATGATGCATATCATGTGCAGAGCGGCGCATAGATACATGGCGGTTTTAAGCAATGCGATGCAACGGGAAACGTATGCCATATCAGCTCACTGGAAAGGCGTGAGTAATGTTGCAAGAATCCCGAAGAAGGACGTACGTCTGCCATTTCCACATCACCAGCAGGTTTTACATTTTTTGATCTGTCTTTCCGGTCCAAAATTGCTCGTCTGTCGACGCAAGTGAGTGAAAAAAAATAAGGCCATGCACCTTGGACTCACCTGTCTTTGTCCAGCTTGATGGTGGTGATGACGACCTTGCTGGGGTGAATTCCAATCGGTACAGATGCACCATTCGACTTGTCGCGTTGCACACGATCGACGTAAATAACCCATTTCTTCCGGTACACCTGTGTAACTTTGCCTTCGCGGTCCTTGTACTTCCCCCGCACGATCCGAACTTCGTCATCCTTCCGAATAGGTAGTGACCGTACCTACGACAAACTTAATTCGCAGAAGAGGTTGTACAAAGTCCAAAACGTACACTGTACTTGGTGCGAAGGTCCTTGGCCAAGGGCGATGACATGATCTTGCGCCGGACCGAAGAAGGAGCGGTGAAATGTGCCTTGCGGGACTTGCGCCGCGACGATGAAACGTCTGTTGAACGAGACGACATTCATAAGCACTTCACTTCCAAGACAACACCGGTGGGTAGGGAAGAATCCAAGCTGTAGCTGAGCCATCCAGCGGATCCAACCAAAAAAGAGATAAATTGGTGCACCAGGACGGTGCATCGGGATATCAATGAACGAGAGAGTACTGACCTGGATTGAACTTCATTTTGAGCTTGAGGACGACGTTGAGAGGGGCGGTGGCCTTGGGACGCTTGGGTGGTATGAGTGACTTGTTTGGTTCAAAGTTTGAAAATCGGGCTTTGCCGAAGGGCGTGCGCAAGTATTACTCACTTTGGTGTTCGTGCAGAACAAAACGTCCGCTCATCACTTGACCGCCTCATGGACAAAGTGCGCTCGACCAAACTCAAGTTCAAGGGAGACAAAACAAGGAAGAAACGTAAAAGAGAGGACGATGAAAGCGGCCCATCTAGGCCGAAGCATGTGGAGGACGAGGATGAACCGGAGACATGGGTTATGCCAGAAAGTGTGACCGAGATTCGTGGTCCAACGTTCATCGCCCACCCCTCGGACCCCAGCCCCATCTCTGTCAACTTTGATGCCACGAGGAACCGGATAATTCTACACCCACTCGATAAGGATTCTTTGCCGTTGATCGATCGTGTCCCAACAGAAATCTCCCAGGTTTGGGTCACAACCCGTGTTGCTGGCTCTCCCACTATCAACCTCCGAACGGGAACAGGGGAAGGCAAGTTTCTCTCATGTGATAAACACGGCATAGTTTCGGCAGACAGGGAAGCTCGCGGACCAGAGGAAGAGTGGACACCCGTTCTTCTACCCGACGGCATGGTCGCATTTCAAAACGTGTACGAAAATTATCTTAGCGTCGACGAGGTCGCTGGTGGTGCCTTACAATTACGGGGCGACAGTGAAGAGGTTGGTTTTAGAGAACGATTTTGGGTCAAAATCCAGAGTAAATACAAGAAAGAAGCCCATGAAGAAAAGAAGAAACGTGAAGCTGTCACGGAGGCCACAGTAATCGATGAGGCTGGAACCAAGTGCGTTTCATCGTGCACGGAGCTGTTCCGCTGAACTCAGCTTTTGTCCAGCCGCACATTTCAGGCATGGGGCGCCGGTCGTTCTGTCGTTTCCAAGGATGACAAGAAAGAGGTAACTGCTACTTTCGTTTCTTTGCTGATAAGCGCCTCATGTCGTGGTGCAGCTGAAACGTGCACGCAAAGAAGGCCGGTTGGCTGAAGCGCTATTGGACCGCCGATCCAAGCTCAAGAGGTATGCCGCTAATTCGCAGTGGCTTATTGGCTGACAAGCATGCTCAGCGATCGATTCTGTTGATTTTCCTATCTCAACCACTGATAATGCATTCGTTATCGTCATTCCTGTAATGTATCTCATCGATGAAACCTTGTCGACCCGAGACCGGGATTTATAAGTCGCGAGAAACAAAAGATGGGTGTCGCTGCTAGCTTTGCCTCCGCTCGCTTTGCAAAGCAGTGTCATGAGCGAGAGGTGCACTTCATTCATGCCTCATTATCAAATCCGTACAGTGGGGTCATTGCGTACAGAGATGCGCATGGCATGCGTACGTTTCAGCGAGTTTGTTGTGAGTGTCCAAGGTGCACTCCTATCGTCGTTCTGATATCGCGGACCATCAGACCTTGGTCAGATCAGCGGCAAAAAAGTACCTCAACTGTGGATTGAGACCAGAAGATCAAGACCCAAATGATCTTCAGCGATTCATGAGAATGGTGGGGTATTCACATATCTCTCTCTTACCACACTAACACACATTAGGTCCACCAACGCGAGCCACACATTGCCAAAAGATACGAAGCCGCGTGGCCAATCATGGCTTATCTAGAAATCTACCTTTTATCCAGGATCCGACATGCGACCTATGCCAAACGTCGCTATGGACACTACAAGGAGGGTTTTATCAGGTGTCCAGACCCCATTTGGCAGCGGTACGCTGAGGTGCGCTGAAACATGCATTCGTTTCTGGCTACATCGTGTCTAAGTTCCCAGCGCAGGCAAAAAAAACTGGTGCCCCGTTCAGACGGAATTGCCAGGTCGTAGGCATGGCTCACTGTGGGGTAGGTGGTTTTGACGGTGTTGGTGACGATCTCGAATAACGTCAACCAGCGAAAGAAGCTGACGAAGCCGTCAAGGCTATTGGAACGCAGGGCACACGTTGGAGGGAATGAGACAGTCAAGAGGGTGTATCCGCTGAAAAACCGCGTTTCAGTCGTCGTCAAAAAGTTACGCAAGGAGAGCGACGTAATCCCGATTTCGGACTGTGCAAGCGACGCAGGTAGCGAAGGTGATGTTAGCATCCCGAGCTCCGTCCCTTCTGCTCCTTCTCTTCCTCGCACGATCGTGCCATCGCACACTGATCCCGTGCTCGATTTCTTATCCTCAGCGAAGCCCAACCTCGCCGACTTTCATTCTCACTTCGTTGACATGGGATTCATTGATGACAACGCATTGAATGCTTTCTTCTCATGGCCGGTCGATGTACAGGAGAGCATGGTGAGAACTCAGTTAGCGGGGACGATGAATACCCTTCAGCTACATGGTCTTCTCGTTGCAATGCGTGCATGGCGAGAGGCAATCTGAGGAATACATGAATCCGTTTAGCAAGGTGTATTAGGATCACAACATATGTAAACACTTGCCTTCGAAATTCTACTCGTACTATGTAGGCCTTACTTTCGCGCACTTGCACCTCGGACAGCGACACATCCATGGTCTCTGCTACACCGGAAATCCTACCTCTGGTTGGGAGTCTCTCTACCAAAACCTTCACCATCCTTTCGGTTGTCGCAGCCGTGATCATTTTTTTCGGTGCGGTCTAACTAAAGCGGCGCTGGTTCTTTGCTAAAGTCCATGCAGCGGTAACGTTGTTGGCTAGGGCAAAATCCAATTCAAGAGGGAATTCAGTACTACTAGTTGGACCGCCTGACGCAGGAAAAACTGCCATATTCTCTTCTGTCAGTTCCATTCCATCCCTTTCGCTGGACCACCGCTGATGGTATAGAAGATCAGTTCGTCTACAATCAGGCGTTGCCTTCACACTCGTCTTTACAGACCAATTGTTCACATGTAGCGTTGCCACCGTCGAAGACATTGCGCATCGTGGACGTACCTGGGCATCCCCGAATTAGGGACCAATTCCGAGAACATCTGAGGATTGCGAAAGCCATCGTTTTTGTTGTCGACGCGAGCACAGTTTCGCGAAACGCTCCAGCCGTTGCCGAGTACGCTCTCTACTCTGTCTGGGTCCCGGTTGTCACTGATATCATACGAAGGCATTTACATCATGTTCTTCACGCCATAACGTCACTCCCGCCATCGCAACCTACGCCGAAGGTTCTCGTTCTTGCGCACAAGACAGACCTTGTGAAGGCTGGTGCTTCGTCGAGTTCGGTCACTGATGTCGCTATCTCACGAGTGCGAACTGTTCTGGAACGTGAACTGGGAAAGAGAAAAGCGTCGCAGACAGGGGGTGTCGGAGTCGAGAGCATGGATGCCAAGAGTGAATCTGAGCTTGGTGGACTAGAATGTGGTGGAACTACTGGGGGTGGGTTCAAATTCTCTGACTGGGACGGTGGTGAAGTCGACTTCATCGGGACATGGGTCGAAATTGGGGAAAAGAACGGGGATCAAGATGGGCTCCATGAGCTGAAAGATTGGTTGGAACGACTTACACATTAAACGTACTTGCACTACGCTCGACGTTCTTTGGTTACAGTAAGGTGACGTGTTAAACATGACCAAACACGGGAAGTGCCTTTAAAAGGCCGGAAGTCACTCGAACTTTTCTGCAACGCAGCCTTTAGACAGTGCCCGTTCTACCCTTGTGATATCCAGGTGGGGCGATGGCGATGTGGTATGCGAAGAGGAATGCCGGTTTGGAATAGAGCACACGCACCTCAGCTCATCCGGTGTAGTGAGCGTCAGACCTTTCCTACATGTTCTTTGTCTGCTACGAGCTTTCGATACGTTGAACGATTTTTTCTTTTTATTCACTGTCCCAAATGAGGAGACGTTGTGACATGCTGTGACCGTTGTGACGCGTTTTCACGTCACGCCACTGAACTGAGCAAGGTCTGACGTGCACACTCGCGCTGGTATCTACTCGACGTCAACAACAATGTTCATCGTCAACTGGCTATGGGATATTCTCGCTCAGCTGGGTATGATCAGTGTCAGCGAACTACTTCATATAACAACCCGTGTCTTTCGTTTCCAGGTTTGATGCACAAGAATGCCAAAATCCTCTTCCTCGGCTTGGACAACGCAGGAAAGACAGTAAGCTCCCCTAGTTTTTCACTCAATTACCACTTGCTTAGGTCTGGTTTCGGTAGACACTCTTGCATATGCTGAAGAATGACAGGCTAGCCACTCTCCAGCCTACTCTCCACCCCAGTACTGCTTCCCTCTGCTTTAGCACCGCCCCTACTAAACTCAACTCTTCTTGACTAGCCTCCGAGGAATTGGCCATTGGTAATGTCAAGTTTACTACTTACGACCTCGGAGGACACCAGCAAGGTACGTGGTGCTATATACTGCACTTTGCTGGGGATGGTTGTTCAGGTTCCACTAATTCGTACCATAGCCCGTCGTCTCTGGAGAGACTACTTCCCCGAAGTCGACGGTATCGTCTTCTTGGTCGACTCGGCCGACCACGAACGCTTTGCGGAATCTAGAGCCGAGTTGGACGCCCTCCTCTCCATAGAGGAGCTCGCCAAGGTGCCCTTCCTCGTTCTTGGTAACAAGATAGATGCGATCGGCGCTGTGAGTGAGGAGGAGCTCAGGCATCACCTGGGACTTTACCAGACAACGGGCAAGGTCAGTCTGCTGTCTATTGTTACACTGAGTGCCTTGTTACTCATATATCACTCTAGGGCAAAGTGCCGTTGAATGATATCCGACCCATAGAGATTTTCATGTGTTCTGTCGTCCAGAGGCAAGGCTACGGTGAAGGTGAGTTGTTGTTGGATCATCCTTCGCCCGTACTTACTCCTATCGTTTCTGTAGGCTTCAGATGGTTCTCGCAATACGTGCGTCTGCCCCCAGCTTCTTGCTGTTCCGTACCTAACGCATTTTCAGATATAATTCGTGGTCGTTGAGCGCCTCAAAGAGTGTGGAGGGATGTTTTTCACTATAGTACTTTTTCTTTCTTTGTAGCGGGTATTCTATGGTTCCTCGCCTTCCCCCTTGCACTGAAATACAACGTTACCAAAGCCATCTCGCGGACTGACTACTGAGGCAGTGTATACCGGGTAACAGCTACCTACAGGTAGTATACATAACATCCACGGTGTAGTCATCGATAACTTTCGTCAATACCCACGCATGGCCGGCCAAGTAGATTAAGCCCCTTAGCCAAAGGCTTAAGTGCACGTTCTCTCCTAGAAATTCAAGCCTGTAGGCTTCTGCGAGCCACAAGGCCTGCGTGCCGAACCAGATAGCCGCACAAAACCACAGCGACCGGATACGTGGAGCGAGTAAGGGGAGAAACAGAGTGTACCATAGAAAATACTGAGATGTGCAGACACGGTTGAACAGCACAAACGCATAAGTCTGTGCGAACCACGCAAATGGAGATCAACTCGGTGCTGGCCGAAGAGGATACCGAAACCCAAGGAAAGAGTGAGCTGCGGGATGAGACTCGTAAGCGGAGAGCGAAGGTATCGGCGCCACAGTGGAACGTCCATGAAGTCTCCACCACCCTGGCCGGGGTAAGTGAGATACGCGAGATAAAAATACGGCGAAAAGTTGTGCCTGTGGTCCAGTCGATGCAAATGATAGAGGAATGCTTCGTATAGAAACGGGTGCCCCCATCTATCCAGCAGTTAACCCGGGTCTAGCTCGACGTCCGAACTGTAGACGACTTACATCGCATAGCAAAAGACGCCTAACGCAAAGAATGTAGACGCACTGACCATCGCAAAGCGGATACTTCTTTGCAAAAAATTCCCCGCAAAAGCCGGTGGTCCTTGTTGGTCCGACGCGTTTGCGACGCTATGGCAGCAAGACAACTAATACCATATATGACGGGGTACAATTTCCAGTGGGTGCTTACACCTAGTAAAATGGCAGCCGTGCCCCACCGACGCCTCAGCGCAGAGTAAAGATTGAGGAGAATGAATGTGCATAGAATAGACTCGGAGGAACCGCGCGTTGATATACTGAAAACCAAAGGGTTCAAGAGGTGACTCCCTGCAAGGAGGGTTGCCATAGCGTCGCGCTCCCGGGTACTTTGAGGTGCAGTATCCTGTACCTGAACAGCTGTCTGCGCCTTATTTCCTGGTGGGGGGGCAGATGATTTGGTCCCCTGCAGAGGGAGGAGGGACGTGACGAGGATTTGGTATATGAGAGCCCCATTGACAAGATCGCATGCAGCAAAGAGGTACTTCCCAAATGACGGGTGCAATAGCTCGTTGGGTAGCAGCAACAGTGCCAACAGCGGCGTGTACCGGTACGTTTCGCGAGTGTAAGGGCTGGTTAGAAGTTGGATCAACGCTAGCGCAAGAGATCCAGAGTGACTCGCCTTCCAATGTGCAAGGCTAATCGCCTTGCTATCGGGCCCTTGGCTGCATTGTCTAGCTGAGTCCCGTTTGGTTGGAGTAGGAATCGTGCGGCGTCGCTGAAGACACGGTAGTCGACGTCCGTGTATTTTACGATAGAGTGGGCATCATGCCATTCGCTGTAGAGAATTAGTCCCACTCTCAAAGCAGCGGACACGACCAGAGTAAACCAAAAGGGTGGAATGTGCTTGGCCCAGCTGGCTTTGACCATCGCCGCAAATAGGAACCCAGCTTGGGTGCAACTCACGCTTCGACCTGCAGGAAAATGGCACAAACCGAAGAAAGGCTGCTGGTGCAGATTGGAACTTACAACACCAACCTCCAAGCCGGCGCTGGCCTCCCTCAAGATCTCGTGGACTGGCTGTCACCAACTCTTCACGTATCTTCCTTTCTCTCAAAGAATCCTCGCGTCCCCGACATCGTTGCCATTGGATTTCAAGAACTATTACCACTTCATCTCGGACGTGTGTACTCTCTGCCCTTGGTTATCTGCGTACAAACTGAACCGTCTCAACAGTTGCTGGACTTTCGGACGCCTGTGGTCAAGAGAGGGATGTACACATACGAACGCAGATAGAAGCTCATGCTCCCAACCACGAGTCATACTCTTTGGTTGCGAAGGTTGTCAACGTCGGCGTAGCGCTGTTAGGTTTACACGAGGGATGACACGGTTGCGCGTCGCGTATGCGATGTTCAAACACAATGGACGGGTTGTGGACCTGCATATATGGGCAACAAGGGGGCGGTAGGCGTACGATTCCGCGTTCGCGACCGTGGCTCCAAAGCTGGCGAGGTTTTCACGTAGGTGACCGTGGTATGTGTGTGCCCCTCTCGAGACTGACGACAATACGGCAGTTTTGTGTGCGCACATCTGACAGCCCATGAACCCTACCTTGCGAATCGCATAGCTGACTATAATCATATCGTCCGTACACTACTGTTCGCCCCCCTGTCGACAAGTGCTGACCAACGGGCCGCGACGATATATTCAACCTCACACCTTTTCTTCTTTGGTGACCTTAACTTCCGCGTGTCATTGCCGCCTAGGTCGCTGGGCAACGAACGTCCGCATCACGAGGAAGCCTTGACCATGCTGAAGGACGAAAAATCACGAGAGGCTTTGAAGGAGTTCGATCAGCTGCAACGTGCATGGCGAGACGGTCGGGTGTTCGTGGGGTTGAAGGAGGGGCCCTTCTGGACATTCAAGTGCACGTATAAATACAAGCTGGGTGAGATCGACAAGTACAAGTAAGCCCTCGCCTTGCACTTGGCTTACCCGCCTCTGCTGACCTTTTCCTTTTCAAAGTACGAAACGCTCGCCGTCGTGGACGGACAGGATCTTGTATGCCACATATACAGACAGCCCTGCGACGCCCGAACATTCGAATATCGGCAACATTTCGTATACGTCGGTCCCTTCGTACACCACTTCAGACCACGTAAGTTATCTTTGCAGTACATTGTCAAACCCTGTAAAATTAATACCTACTCAGAAACCCGTTGTGTCCATGCTACTACTTCCACCTCCAGTGCCAGCGACGTCGGACGAATCCGAGTTTTCGGAGACGGAGGGGAGGACCCCAACATTGCAACTACCTTCTGCGTATGTCCCCACTCCCGACCCACTTGCAACACTCAAACGCTACATCGGTCGTGTGCTGGACCGCATCATTGGTTACATATGGGCCCTCCTTACCCTTGTTGGTGCAGGATCAGCTGTTGTTGGAATATTTAACTTCTTCTGTGGTTACGCCGCTTGGCGGTGGTGGTGGAAGACACCGACCGCAGCGGCACCCGTTGCAGTTGCATGACGAACTAACTGTATTTCCTACCTGTGATGGTCCTAATCATACTTGGCGCTGTTGTACGCTGCTGTATTACCTGCCAGATTTGTACTTCGACCTTGAGCCTGTAGCATTGGTTTCTTATCAGCACACCTCCGTCGTTTCACAATGGTAAGCTTGATATCGGTAACGTTTCGAACGGCCCTCTGAGCTGGACGTCTACCATGGATAGTCTCACACCGTGGATATTCCATCAGAGCTGAAGACTTCCCTTCGCAAGTTTCGCTTCGCGAGACGCAACCAAGGGCATGCTGCGCTCGTCGTCAAGATCGACAAGAACAAGCTCATAATGCAGGAGGAAGAGCAATATGATATGATCTCCATCGAGGAACTCGCAGATGGTACTCCCATTGACACAGATCTCAGTGAGACTGACTGTCAAATGGTCAGAACTACCTGAAAACTCTCCACGATACGTTGTACTGTCGTACGAGCTCAAACATAACGATGGAAGGACTTCCTTTCCTCTGGTCCTTGTAAACTGGGTACCAAGAACCTGCGAGATAAAGATGATGACCCTGCATGCCAGCGCACTGATCGAATTCCAAAATACGGTATGTGTCCAGTCGTGTCACCCGTGCAATCTATGACTCCGTACTCTTAACAGGCGGATGTAAGCAAAGTGATAGAGGTCCGCGACGGAGTGGACGGCTTGACCAAGAAAGCCATAGACGCAAAACTTCTATCCTAGAGCCGCTAAATAAGTATTGTAATAGTGCCGTGCAGGCGCAAACAGAATAGCACCCTGGATATGATAACAAAAGGTCGGATACCTTTCATTTGCGAGCAACTAGAGCTTGAGGATGCCGGAGAGAAACGACCTGCATCGTTATGGCAAATATATGGATAACATGAATTACTCCCGGGGGACGAATGGGCTAGTAACTCGCTTCGAACGAGCCTCGATGACAGTAGGTAGATGTTGTGCCATTTCCTTCGTGCCAGCAGGGAACGGAAGATCGTCTACGCCCTTGGGCAGTACTTTCTCGTATGCTACCAACGGCTTGATTCGCCTTCGCCAGCGCAACGAGCCTCTTTTTGGCATCACGAACTAAGACATGGGCATCGTCTGCGCCTGGAACAGCACCCTTGACGAATATCAGATCCAGGTCAGTGTCGACGCGCATAACCGTGAGGTTTTGCGTGGTTATGCGCTTTCCACCGAGCCGACCAGCCATTTTCTTACCGGGCCACACTCTGCCGGGGTCCTATCAGGGGGAGGCGGACTACGTTACGGGCCAGGCGGATAGTCACGTATAAGGTATGACTGACCTGATGCGCACCAGTAGCACCAGCGGAACGGTGAGATATGGATACACCGTGACTGGCCCGCAGACCTCTGAAGTTCCAACGCTTCATGACACCTTGAAATCCCTTCCCGATACTGTCAGGAAAACGACCATCTGACTACGACGCGGCGAGGACAAAATTATGCACGCACGAATTCGCGATTACATCGACGTACTGGCCGGGAACGAAGTGTATGGCAGATAGAGTAGTTCCTACAAAAACTTCCAGTCAGTCTTGGCGAGCACACCTGCTCAACTACGACTCACCGACCGGGATGTGAGCATCTGGAGTGACGGGGAATTCCCTGACAACGTATTTAGGTGGAACACGGGCTTTCCGGAAGTGACCTTTCATTTGAGCTGTCGTCGTCCGGCTTGGGCGGTCAGAGGCACCAATTTGAACGGCGTGATACTCGGAGCGGTCAGGTCGCAAGGTTACGATGTTCGCGGTTACTTGGCAATTTTCGAGCTGCACGGAATCAGCACGTCAATGTGCTGCAATGTCGTGCTGCACCAGGGACGTACTTGGAGAACTGTAATTGGAACCCGAGCACCGTTGTCATCCCACATAGCAGTCATTCCGCGCTTGCGAGCGATGAGACCGGTTCGTAGGGAACTGGCCGTCCACTTCGGATGCGGCACGGTGTTCGCAAGGTTAGCTGCGGTGGTATTCAATTGCCTGCAACATCGTCGTATTAGCAGTTGGGGGGTCTGTGCGAGTGACCGAAGCCCGAGCATCGTCCTCGGTGGTGACTTGAAGAAAACAAAAATGACGGCCTTTCCTAAATGGGCCTATGCCAATATACTCGACACTCTACCATTTCACTACTGTAATGATTTGAAGACGACCCACATGAGATCGAGCTGATGGAACACTGGCCCACGGATGAAAGACAGCGTACGACACAGCAAAGGGGTGGGCCTCGTCTGCAGGACTGCAACTTCTGGAGCTGGCCGCACCTCGATCATGGTTCACTTGGCCGGGCCACCTTAACGGCAAAGGCGGATGGCAGACTGCAATGGTCACTCGTCACAGATACAGCCCGCAGTACGTTGACCGGTGCTACTTGATTCTTTTCAGTTCCAGACGACCAGATATTTAGGGCGTAGGATTGTACCTATCGGCCCATCCACCAGAACATTCCCCGAAACTCGTCCTCCTGAAATCAGCGTACGCGATCATTCAATACGCAAACGCTCGGAAGAGGGGGTAGGTCTTCCTTCCATCTCAACGGTCGGTATGACATGATTGGAAACCAGCTGCAATATCTGCGTACCTACTTTCCAGATACTGACTTCCCCGGAGACCTTGTGCGACATGAGCTTACTGTGGCAGCTGGAGCCCCTACACCAGTGGACCCATCCGATTCTTCGACCGGAAATTTGCTCGAATTACTGCCGTCCCGTCACTCAAGAAATGTATACGACGTGCTCTTTCCAATGGGGCCTTTGGGCAGAGAACTGAGTCAGGCTACATGCATTTTCCTTTCGCTGTTAAATAGTGCTGACGGATAACTGCAGACGTGTCGTCACTGTCACCGAGCCCTTTGGGCGGCTTTATCTTCAGGGCTGCCGGTAGCCCCTCCTTCACATTCGAAACGCCAATCCTGCAGCTCTCTGGCTCAATTCCCTCACCACAAATGCCATATAACATTGCTCTTTCCCGCACTTACACCTCAGTTTCACTCATTAAACTTTCCACTTCCACAGATGACCCGTACTCGCAAGTCACAAGAGATATTGAACTTACTCGTTCCGACACTGGGGACATCCCAATAGTAGATTCGCGTATTCTACCAGCAAGACCAGACATAATATCAGTCAACCGCCTTGGACACGTTTACAAGTCTGATGTGTACGCAGCGGACAACGCCACGTGTGTTACATCTCCTATCCCGGAAGCATCGTCGTCTCTCATTTCTATCACAGGCAAATAATTGAGAGTAGCAGATCTGCCGTCGGTGACGGTCAAGATAACCCTGCAGACATTTTCTGGCAACTAGGCGCAGCGAGCAACAAGGACGGGTGCTTTCTTACTTCCAATACTGGCGTAAAGTATCTGGATTTTAGAGTATGCTCATCCTCAATGGACGGTCTGGTAGCTTACACGTGCTTTACAGACGAGCCACACAGCCCAGGTTGTTTACTCTCTAGATAAGCCTGGGGCTGTAGTAACCTGCTACGAGGCCCCGGTGCAGGACAATCTCAGCCGCGTCACAACCACTTCCGACATTATTTGGCTTGATGACCGTTTTCCGAAAAAGCCGATTTTAAGTTTTAAACACCATAGGATTTATGATAGAACACTGAAAACCTTAACCGTTGAGCTCGGCTTCGGTCAGCCTTTCACTATTACGACGATACTGCGCGGTTGACGGCAAAGCTTGCAGGTCCCCTAGTCTTGTTAACTTCGCGGAAAAATGGACTAGTTACAGTCTATGACGTCAGCAGAGGCACGGATAACTTGGTACACTGCAACTCACCGCCTTCTTGTCTGCCCTGGAACAAACCATTGAATATGGTATATGCTGGGTGTACCGCCGTCGCGTCTCCTTGCATGTCTAAGATGTCGTTCCTCGAGTTGACTCATCAAGGTAGTATCTACCAGACAGACCTCCAAATCATTACTGGCGATGAGATGTCAGCTTTCACAGAGGGGATCGTGTTGTTCGAGAGTGGGATGCCGATGTTGTTAAGTTAGACAAACGAGCGAGCGACCTCCGCCCTGACGCTGGCCCTGTCGGAGGAAGGCACTTTACAGAGGTTAACTTCCGTGGCGTATACGACAGTGGGTACCTTCCTCTGAAAAGTATGACTAACATTGATTCGATGACTTGTAGGGATATTTGCGGTAGGAGATGATGGCTCGGGTGAAGGCTTCCTGTGACACGCTCTCAAAACTCCCCAGTTTCTGGCAGCAAATGGAAAAGCCTCCGGAGACCATTCTAACAACGTGGATTATTTCGCTGTTCGCCGAGTCATTCACTGATTGTGCTATTTCCAGGCTCGACCTAGTTGCTTATGCTGCAGATAAGTCGAAGGCTCCGGCAAACTTTTTCACCAGCTGCGTATGAATGCCAAATTACCTTACCAAATAGCTGAGAGAGGTGGTATACCCGTCAAGGAACTAGCCAGTCTCACACCTTGGAGCTACAACCTGCTGGGCACAATGCGCCGCCTACGCTATGACATCCCGGATGACTTGTCAACATTCACAGAACACCTGAAAAAGTTGCAGTTGGAACCTGGTGGAGAAAATGCCGAAAGTTTTCTTCGGCGACAAACTGAAGCACAGGAACAGCTCGCCATCGATATATCGTTATCGTGCGATGTGTTCTCGCCTCGTCCTATTGCAATGCCGCGATCCACCGGGGCCGTATCCGAAAGGTTTTATGAAGAAAACAGACATGCAGGAGTCACGGACGAGCCACCTGATGTTGAGTTCAGCTTTTTTCGACCCTTTCTCAAAATTGGTGCCAACCACTACATGATCCCGGAGGAGACCAGTCCGAAACTCACTGAAGAAGATACCAAGATCTCTTGTCCATTGGGAGTGCGACTTTTACTGGCTGATTGGGAGGTGGGATCCGACGTCGAGAACTATACGTACTGTGACCCGTATAACGCCACGGAGGTTGACCGTGCTTCCGGCCCTAGGCGGAAACAGGTGTTACGCACTCCTGCGCCTACACAAAGCACGGTGGTGCCATCCCAGCGTCCGCCAACTGTTGTGGCAGCCACTGGAGCACGTTCCGCAGTACGACCGCAGTGGGAAGTAATCAGGCACCGAGGTGACCCATACTACGAAGCAGAGCTATTCTCAAGAAACAGCGTTCCACCCTACGTTTGATACTTTTTCGCAGGACCCCATGCCTAGCACGCAGGTTCTCCCAGGGCCATACGGCGGGCGCTCGACGGTGGGGAAGAAGAAACCCACCAAGAAGCGGATCGGTGGGTTTTAAGCATTAGACGGCCATGTACGATACGCGATATGTGTGCTCTTACTGGTGTTGTCGAGACTGCGTCATGTACATACTTGCTTGTGTTATCACGCTGTCGGTATCTGAATCAGGCACCCGAGTCGATCCCAAGTATTAAAACTTACCTGAGTGTCCAGCCTGCCCGCCTCTTCAGTTCTTCTTCCTGGTTCCGTTAAAGTCACAAAACCCGCGCCTGCACCATCGTCGACGTGTATCGCACGAAACCGGGATTTGTGGCTGGTCCAGTGAAGAAGACTCCATGGACGGTGTTAGGTACGACCGAATGACGTTCACTTCCAAGTATCACTCGGTGCTCAAACACTCGGCAGTACGCCCCCAAATCCTTGGTTCGACAATGCTGCATTTAATAACACTTTGCGACGTATGGTTCAAAAGATTTTCAAACTATGGCGAACGTCTGAGGGGCTAGCACACAGGAAACAAGTCCGTAGTATGTGCGCTCTCAGCGAGCTACATATCTACGTTTGCAGGGTACCCGGTGAGAACTTCCATTTCTTGCTCTAGCCCGTGTCCTTCAATGCGACGAATTTTCTGCAGCTTGACTCCTTGAAGTCGCGTTTGCAGACCACCAAAACGCGGATATCCCTGTGGAAATTAGCGGGGCTTGTGTACCGCGAGGAGGGCCTAGTTGGTTTTTACCGGGGACTCTGGATTCCTCTCGTGACGATATCTTTTGTCCGTGAGTTGTTTGTCTCGGTCGCGTCCATCCTTCCATCGACCATTTCTAGGCACCGCCTCCTTTACGATTTACAGTGACACAAAGGAGTATTGTTCCAGGAAGGATTATTTCACTGGAGACAGCATGTATGATGCCGCCCTGGCTGGGGGTATAAGTGGTGCCCTGTCGGGCTCGTTGATCTCCTTCGGAAGCGCACGTGAGTTCAGGCCCCTGTCTATTACAACCGTAGATATCAATTTACATATCATGATCTGCAGCGTTTGAACTCGTGAAGGTAGGTTTTCAATAGGTAGTAACTCGTTAGTCCCGTCCCAATTAGTCCGCAAAAGGTCCGTCGGCAGTTGGAGTATAGCATCGCCGCAACAAAGGGTATCCAGCTAGTCAAACCGCCAAATACCATCGAAGCAGTTCGTGATATAGTTAGGACACATGGCATATCCGGTCTTTACCTCGGTTTCCGGTTGCACTTTCGTGAGTTCCAGTCTACAGTTCCAGCCGGCGGCCTGTTTATCCGTTATCTCAGTACGGGACACGTCCGGAACTGCTTTATATTTTTTTGAGTATGACGCAATGAGGCACTTACTGGGTCGGCAGCGTTCTGGAGAGCAGGGTCGAACACCTCATTGGCTACCGATACCCGTCTCTCTGATTCCCTTTGTCTGTGGTTCGTTCGCTGGCGTCACGTCTTGGGCTTTAATTTATCCACTTGATGTGTGAGCCTTTAAGTTCCTATTACGTTGATCATCCATTGAAACAGCCTACTTGCAGTGTGAAAACGAAAGTCCAGCAACGTGCGCTGGCTGGAACTCCTCCGAGAGGAGTACGGGAAACCTTCTATCGCCTTGTTCGAGGTATGACAACGTTTACGTCTGGCTTCTTTGCTCTCTAATTCTTATGTAGGCCCGGATCCTAACGATCCAAAGCCAGTGCTTGCTGGCATAGCACGGATTTACCGTGGTCTCGGTGTTAGTGCAGTACGCAGTATTACCACGCACGGACTTCTGTGGACTTTTTTTGATTTCACGTCACAATACATCGACGGCCTATCTTGACCTCCGTCTCGATACCGCACCGTCTTCCCTAAGGTATGTGTCGAATGACATCCCCTTTCCATGAATCTCATATGCGAATTTTAATCTCTGTTTTTCTAAAAAGCTCTCAAACCTTCAATCGCTCGGAATGAGCCCTACGGAGCGTAAACATGCATCTTCTAGGACCACCGCCACCGCACATCGATTAATTTTATTATAGCAAGCAGCGTCTCATGCACGAAAGTAACCTCCAGGTTTCCTTGTCACTATCACAATACAATATAAGCAAAGGCATAACGTAGGTATATGTAATGAATATCTACCATTTACAGCGCTCTTTGATCGCAACCATCGTGTGCGGGCCAAAAAAAAGGCGCTACTTCGCGCACGGCACCACGTGAGACCAAGGACTTGAAACTCTCGTCTGGCTTCGCGCAACATACGTGGGAGGCGCACATCGTATCAGTTGACGGCCTGAGGTCAATACCATCTATGAACCAAGGTATTGTCAACAGCAGAAATTCGATGTCGGCAGAGGGGTCGTAGCAGGTGAGAAGGGAGTTTGGGGTGCACAGTTGCCGACCATGACGCAAACATGTAGAGCGGGTTCAGAAGGCAACATATGCTGTTCCTCTTCAAGCCGAAGAAACCGCTCTCGCATTCTCAATCAAGCTGATCATATGCACTTTGACCGTTACCACTCATGAGACGCAACATAAAGCTGCAAGTGAGACTGTTCTATTACGGTTTGGCTGGGGTGCCGCGGAATTGCTTCGGGTTCATAAAAGGCTCTGAAGATCCCAGGCACTGACGCGTGCTGGCGGGCAGTGGAAGCCTACTTTCTCGGTCCCTCAGTCATGTTGCACTTTATGTACAAGTTCTGACCACTGCCGGGATAGCTCAGCTGGGAGAGCAACAGACTGAAGTTTCAATTGGATTCTGGAGGTCCCGTGTTCAATCCACGGTCCTGGCATTTGTTTTTCCCCCATCTTATTGGAAAGAACTCCACCCGCTTGACCGAACAAAATTCGTACATAGAACAGTCAATGAATAGTGTATTTCCCGTAGTCCTTCTGTGGATCGTATACCTGCTCAACAAACAGCAATGAGAAACGGTAAAATCCATGGACACGTTCTAGCTCACCTCCCACCGTGATGCCGGGAATATATGCTTGTTCCTTTGGTACCAACCTCTCTCAACAACCTTCCCCGCGTGCGACTCATCCTTTTCCATCGTTGCATCAGAGAGTAACCGGACATCGTCATGGACATCGAAATTGAACAGTGGACCTGATTTGCCCCGGGCTTTGTTGACGATGAAGTCATAAAACGTATAATGCTGCACGAAGGATGAGACCCTTCTCCAAGGCGCGGTCTGTGATACGTACGTGAGGTATTATGAGGTCTTCCTTCAATAAGGAAAGGAGCATGAGTGATACCGCAGTGCACAGGAGAGGCCGGAGTTTACCTTGACATACATCAGGTTATCAACACTGACGCCCCTCAGCTCAGGGAATTGCTGGCGACATTTCTCCAAGAAGTTGGCGATTGCGTCGCCTTTCTTGCACTAGAACATAATTAACCCCAAAGTGAGCAGACTGGGAACGGCAGATATAATGCATACCACCACGGATTTCCTATGCCCACTTCCGTCCCAGTATGAGTAGGTGATCTCAATGTCCTCCATCTTGAGCTCCTCTTGCTTGCGTAGCCATTCCTGTCGTAGCTGCTCCCTCTCCTTCCTTTCAGCTTCTTCTCGTTCACGATCAGGGAGAAAAGACGTGTCCACGTCTGGGTTCTTGCGAAACTTGGCACGCTTGGGAGCAGACTCTCCGTTCTCTGTGTCGGGCGTCTGCCTAGAGGAAGTCTCACCGTCACCCTCCTCGTCGTCAACGGCGAATGACAGCGTCGACTTGGCCTTTTTACGTTTCTTCACTTTCTTTGTCTCCTCTCTAAACGAATACTCCACAAACCATCAGTTACCTTTCTTCACGTGTATCACGCACGAACCGTAGTTGAATTACGACTTACTTGAGCTCACTCGTACGCGCCTGCCTCGCGTGCCTTGGCTTCTTCAATTTCTTTCCTCCTCTGTTGGAAGTCCTCTAAGCGTACAAGGCCAACGGTGCTATTCTTGAGGGTATCCTCCATTGAATCATTCTGGCCCACAAACTTGTCTGCTGAGGGTCGAGATTTTTCGGTTTCGCTGATGAGTTTCAGCCTTTGTCGTTCGTATTCTTCGCGATTCTGCAAGCGCTGCTTGACGAGTGCATCCTCGCGACGACCCTCACCTTTGTCGGTAGACATATGCACGAAGTGGTAATAGACGCTTTGAGTATTGTAGTGGTTGCGGTGAAAAAAAAAGCGTAGTTGCCTTTTACATAGCGGAATCAGAATTTCGCATCGACCAACATGGTCCACGTCCTGGGCGTCGCCCTACCTGACCTGCAGCTGGCGAGGGTACGTGTGCACAGAAAAAGGTATCACTCGACTGATAGCGTCGTAGCTTGCCTTGACTAATTTCTATGGCATTGGGCACAAAACAGCGCAGCGTCTCTGTGCTCGACTGCAGATACACGACCGTTGCAAAATCCGAGATCTGACAGCTCAGCAAATAACTGAGCTCGCCTCCTTCCTTGCCTCTCCTTCTACTGTACCCCCACTCCGCCGCATGCCTCTCGCCAGCCCGACGTTCCAACCGCCACCTGCGTCAACACCAATAGAGATACTTCGGAAGCGTGTCACTGAACTATCCAAACCTACTGGGGCCGAACCTCTTAGAAACTTGAAGATAGAGGCTGAGGGGAGAAGAGTTGTTAGGGAGAATATCGCACACCAGAGGATGATCGGGAGCTATGTTGGGAAGAGGCATGCGATGGGATTGCCCGTCAGAGGACAGAATACACAGTCCAATGCAAAGACGGCGAAGAAGCTCAACAGGGTCAATCGCTTTGGTTGAGAATGCGCTCACAGTATCTGGCATCTTTTGCACTTCGAAATCTTTTGCAATTCTGTCACCCCTGGTTGGCAATGGCTTCCCGCAGGCATGAGGATACAACGCTAAAACACACAATTTTAATTCTCATTCGTCTCCCATCGGCACTTCCTC
Source organism: Pisolithus albus (assembly GCA_024613165.1). NCBI lineage: Eukaryota > Fungi > Basidiomycota > Agaricomycetes > Boletales > Pisolithaceae > Pisolithus > Pisolithus albus. The sequence goes on along the minus strand of JANFAB010000002.1, from coordinate 845,629 downwards.
CTCTAAGTATTTCAGCAGAGTGACTCGTATTTCCGTAGTCTCGTCGCCGCGTAGCACGTCCGACAAAAACTCTACTTGCACTTGCATTTGCACCTGCGAATCGATGAACATGATATGTCGACGATACCGCGCACAAAAGCAATACCATTTCCAGTGCCCCTCTTAGTACCCCACACAGCACGTTGCTAAACCACAAACCACCTTCAAGTGCTTCTTCCGGTAGCTCGACGAACTCCGCTAGCGGGTTCTCGTCCAAGGTAAGTGTGAAGGACGAATTCGGTATGCCGGTTTGTCGTTGGACACTAGTTGGCCTTGATGTTGGCGGCGGATGGGTCACGGTCGGAGTGATATTCAGAAACGACTTGAAGCCGACCTTTGTACTATATGAGCACGTTTGCAATGACAACGCGAGTCTACTCGCCTTGGCTACCACTTCCCCGACCTCACGGAAATCAGAACACCGCCCTACCGAACTCCTCGCCAAAAAATCTTCGATTAACCTGGTCCCGATATTATATCCCATCTTCTCCAATTGCTTATTCACCTCCTCGTAGTCCTCATAGTCCTGGATCAGCTGCACGACGAGCGCGCCATATGTCAACGCAAACAACTCTGCATTCTGATCTGAGAGTCAGTCAGAGTCTCCACCAATCACCAGGTTCTGAGAATACTGTGTAAATATTACTCACAACTTTCTCCGTCCGGCTCTTCCAAAGATCCTCTCCGATGGCCTTGTATTGCTTGCTCGGCGTTGCCATCGTTGGCGGTACTAATGGGCACTTCGAGGATACCCTACTAGTATGGATCACGTGATCACACCTGCACCCAACGTTGTGCTGCTGTTTTCGCCGTCCTCACTGCTAAAATGTCACGTCCAGAGCTTCAAGCACCCCCCGAAATCGTGGGTAGTTTTGTTTCCGTAGAGGGACATTCTTAATGACAGTATCTCTGCAGTATTATGGTGATACGGAGGCAAAAAAGTACACCACAAAGTGGGCAGGTCTCGAAACACTATCCCAATCAGCCCCCTGACCTTGCACAAGCACGCGGAATCAGCAGATTCAGGCAGATATGACCTACAGAGCCATTGAGCTACTGAACATGCCTCCGAGTCAACCTGCGTTCCTATTAGACATTGGCTGTGGTTCTGGATTATCTGGCGAGATACTAGACGATGAGGGATACATGTGGGCCGGCGTCGATATCGCCCCCAGCATGCTCCGTGAGTCAACTGTCACTCACTGCTGCGTCCCTGCCTTAGGTCGTGCATCAGAGGTTGCTTTAGAGAGGGAGGTCGATGGTGATCTTTTCTTGCAAGACATCGGTCAAGGTTTCGGCTTCCGTCCAGGTAGCTTTGACGGTGCAATAAGGTGCGTATTTTTTTTGATAGTTTTGTATTCTCCAGCCGCATAGATATTTATCTTTTGCAGCATTTCAGTTCTGCAGTGGTTACTCAACGCTGAGACTTCACACCCGACATCATCACCCCCGCATCGTCTGAACCGTTTCTTCACTACCTTGTATTCAACCTTAAGGAATCCATCTCGTGCAGTTTTCCAGTTCTACCCATCATCAGATGACCAAATACAGCTCATTACTTCCATAGCCCAAAGAGCTGGTTTTGGCGGCGGCGTGGTCGTCGATTATCCAAATTCTAAGAAGGCAAAGAAGGTCTTTTTATGCTTGTTTGTTGGCAGCGGTGGCGGTCAGCAGCTGCCTAAGGGTTTGGAAGGGGAAGAGGACGAGCATGTACGATTCGAGAGAAGACGGGAAAAGGAGAAGAAACGAGACCGCAGCGGGAGGAGAAAACCACTGAAAGACAAAGTTTGGATATTGAAGAAAAAAGAGGCAAGCCATATCCCCTTGGGTTTTCCCTCGAAGTCATGAGTGACATTACCTGTAGCTTTACCGCCAAAGAGGCAAGGAGGGTGTTCCACGGGACTCAAAATATACGGGACGACGACGAAAACCAAATTTCTGAAATCGTCATCACGTCAGTTGCTTCGCGCATCAATAGCATACCCGTCTATCTCTTCACAAAGAAATCTCGACATGATTCCACAGCCTGCTTGGCGCTGTTTCTTATGAACAGACCCTGTAGAGCGGCCATACTGATCCGTCGTCCATTAAGCATCTCGTTTTCTATGAGGTCTCCGAGCTCCTGGGCAAGGGCGGTAACCTCTTCTGAGGGTATATCCTCACTACCACCGTAAAATCGTGTAAAAAGTGTCTGGGCTTGCAGAGGAGACGCATCATCGACAAGTACTCTGAGATCCACGCGACCTGGTCTGATAAGAGCGGGGTCGAGCTTATCGACATGGTTGGTGGTCATGAAAATGATGCGCTCCTCGCCCGATGCCACACCATCGAGTGCATTGAGGAAGCCTGAGAATGTTACAGCTGACTGGTATCTGGTGGAGCACTGTAAGGAACAATAGGGACTAAGACCAAAAATCCAACTTACCCGTCTTCACTTGTCTGTACTCGTTTGTTGAAAGCGGCGTCAACATCCTCGATGAGTATGAAACTGCGCTCGGGGGCATTTGAAAACAGATGGATAAGTTTGTCATCTGTGAGTCCCCGTTCGGAGAGATTAAGTAAACAAATATCGTATGAGAGTGCCCCAGCCAATGCTTGGATATAGGAAGTCTTCCCTGAGCCCGGAGGTCCGTATAACAGGTATCCTCTCCGGTACGGAATGCCTAGACATGCGATGAGCGGCACTTAGCGCGCGTACGGGGGAGCCCTTACTTACCTCGATCGGCATACCATCGCCTGCGTTGTAAGAAAGCGCGAACATCTTGTTCTATCTTCTCGCTCACTCCTGCGTCCAAAACAACACTATGAAGGGGTCGCTTTTGTCGAGGTTGACCAAATGGTTTCCATTCTATACCCCAAGCGGTGCGAACAACAAGTTTGCCTTCTTGATTCTTCATGGCCAAATCCCGAGCTTCTGCAAGTAGCTGAGGGAAAAGGCCCCTGTCGCGCGAAAGTGTCGTCAACGTGACAGTTTCCCATGGTGTGCCAGACATGAGCTGCATAGCTCGTGTCTCGCGCTCTCGTTTCATCTACAGGCGAGTGTCAGTGGTTGAGATCGATGAATCGGTATTCCGGAAGGTACAGCCCACCTGCATCCAGGCATCACGGTACCTAAACCAATGTGTGCCGGGCCCAGCTACCAGCTTAAACACGGCGGACGAACTTCCGTTACTGCGTTGTTCGACCGCCGTCTCAACGCTTAGTTGGTGGCTTCGAAACCAACGGCCTGTGACGCGTTGCTGTGATACTGAGGTGGAATTATGAGCCAACCACGCCAAGAACCATTCGTAGGCGCGGTCCTTGTTATTGACCTCGAGCGTGACAAGGAGACGTCGACGCAGAGCTGTCGACCCGAGTATGACACCTTGTCGGAGTGCTGTGAGACCCACGCCGACACCCTTTGATTGCGCAAGTGAGCTTGTTGAACGTGAAGGAGACAACCAGCTCGTACCATCAGTCCAAAACCAGCCTGGAAGTAGGGACTACGCTTGATGAGCTCGTCAAGTCGGAACACCCATGTGCAAGCAATTCGGAAACGCACTTGTCGCCCAAAATCCCACCCAGAATGGACGTTGCGAGGTGTTCTGCTTGTTTTTCTGTCATGGCTCGTCGACAAAAAGGCGTTTGATTGCTTCTAAAGGCAACTATTTTAGTGGAGCTCGACCGCGTCGCGTCTGACATCTCCCCGTCCGTTCGGCCACGATGGTCAAGCAGTCGACCCTCACCGAAGCGTATGGTCAGCTTGGGCTGGAGCAGGTATCGTCGCATTCGCAGTCAGTCGTCGAAAGCACTCAGCGACTGTCTTACTCAGGGGGCGCCACTGGAACAAGTCAGATCTGCCTACAAGCAGGTAGGCAGCGTCTCATGACCGCATTCGAACTGGCCGCTCAACACCTGCAGCTGGCCCTTCGTCTTCATCCTGACAAAAACCGAGGAGACGAGACAGCTACCACCCAGTTTCAACGGCTGAGCGAGGCGTACAGTGTCATTCAAAGGCACATTGAGACCGGTGGCCACTCCTGCACAGACGACGACGACTATGGCTACTTCTACTTCGATTCCGATTCGGACGAGTATAATTATTACTGCTCCGACGATGACTTTGAGGCCGAACGCACGGCGTTCTTCATGTATGCTATAAGTCGTCCTAACATTTCTAGTTCACTGAGAATTCTCTCAGGTACTTTCTGGAAGAGATACTGATGGGGCGGTCAGGGCGTGGCTATAATCGAAATAGCAAGTTCACCAATTCTTTACGTGCTTTGCAGCGTTTTTGATGGGTACAGCAGGCTCCTCTCGCGATCAGCGGCAGCCGAGGCCTACCGAGACACCGGAAGAGCGTGAGGCGCGCATACAACGTCAACATGAAGAACAATTGCGAGACGAGCAGCGCCGTGCTGAAGAAGAACAACGTAGAGCCCAACAGAAGGCTGACCGCAAAGCGTTTGAGGCACGCATGCGTGAAACAGGTTGGGTCATCGAATTTGTCTCGCTCATTGTTACCAATGTCACACACGCAGAACGTAAGGCAGCGGAACAGAGAAAACGGGAAAAATCAGCTTCCAAGAAAGCGGAAGCAGAAGTACGTCGTCGCAAGGCCGCCGAATCTCTTGAGGCCCAGCAGCGGCGTGCTCAAACCCTGCGATCCGCTGCATTCGCCGCAGCTCGAGCAGGCGATGCCCAGCGGGTTAAGAAGGCCATCTGGGAAGACTCGGTCGACCCTGCGGGTGGGGAAGTGAAGCTTGGCTGTGACAGCTTTATTGAGGTGCAACCCCAGGACCCGACAGAAACGTTGTTGCACATTGCTACTCAAAATGGAGATGTTGACTTAGTCAAGTGGTTAGATGCACACAGTATGTCCATGCAGCTTTAATGACCGCTACCTCTCGTGACGAGCCTCGTTTCTTGTCAGGTGCGGATCCAGAAGAACGTAATTCGTTGGGACTTTCGGCGTTTCACGTGGCGCTTCAGCAGGGCCGACTTTCAATCATGAAGCATTTTTTGGATGCTTACGACCCACACGACGAGGATCACAATGCAATATATAGCCTGACGTCACCAAATAATCTTCTTTCGATGGCACTGGAATCTGTCGAACCTCAAGTAGTGTGGACGATACTTGACAGGGGCCTGGCCAGTCCCGTGGAAATCAACGACGCGTGGACTCGCATTACATCAACTGTAGGCATGGAGGCGCTGCTTGCAAGGATGGGTAATGATACGGGGAAGTACGCGGAGATCCAGAATATCTTGATGAGTTTTGGCGGCTTCACGCCGCCACCCACGCCTCTGGTCGCTTGCCAGGGTCGTGAAAGGAGCATCTCTCCGTCGTCGAATACCACCTCACATACAAGCGAAAAGTCGGTTCGAGGGGGTAGTTCTCGCGGGCGAGGACGCGGGTCTCATGATCGATCCAGCGGTCGCGCAGTCGACCCACAAGGGCAGAATGCACATCATCGACCCTTTTTCCCACCGCCGCATGGCAATGCTGTGCCGTCAGAGAGGTCGCAGCACAATGGACGAGGCAAGCAACGTGGTCGAGGACGTGGACCTGGCCCGCGGCGTGGTCGTGGTCGAGCCAACTGAGTCGGTTACTTCAATAGCAACACCCGTTACTCATCATACTTTACGACTTTTCAGCATGACTGTTGTACATACCGCGCACGAGGGTACTTTTTGTCCACATAATGCATTTCGTTATCCATCTTATGTGTTTCCTCAAGTGCAGTGTATCGCAGGGGTTGTTTGGTCATAGTTGGTACGGCTTGGTACTGTGACAAACAAAGAAGCGTCGCCACTAGCTTGTACTTGAACACTAGGGACGACGACGACCAACGCAGACACGGTCCCCTTATTATCTGGTCAATATGGGCAGACTCGCTGAAATGCAAAGGAAGCTCTTGGAGGTGTGTTATCTCAGCCATTTCCAAGTCAAACGCGCTGACGTCCTGCCAGCAAATGATGGGTCCCGAGGCCATGGGTGTAGCGAACGCGAACCTGGTGTGGTCGGACGAGAAAGTTTGTCGTAACTTCCTTTGCGGTACATGTCCGCATACTCTGTTCACGAACACAGTGGGTATCCCTCGTGCTACGGTTGTCAGCGATTATCTCATGCGCGTGTGGTACCAAGAAAATGGATCTTGGTGCATGTCCGAAGTCACACACGGAACGGTTGAAGACCGAGTTCCTTGCGGCTAGAGAGGCGAATCCCAGCGATCCTATCTTCCACAAGTTCCAAATGGAATACGAAGCGAATATATTTGCATTCGTGGACGAGTGTGACAGAAGGATCAGGGCTGCACATCGGAGGCTTGAAAAGACTCCGGAGGAGAATGCAAAGACAACTAATTTAATGAGGGAGATTGCTGAAATTGAATTGGCTATTCAAGGTGGTACGGAGAAGATCGAGACTCTAGGTGCGGGCTTTGTGACGTTCCGAGGGCTTCTGTGGTTAACTTTTCTTCTCAAAGGTGAACAAGGAAAGGTAGAAGAATCGATGAGAGAGATGGCTGCCATTGAAGCGCTGAAGAGTGAAAAGGCTGAGAAGGAGGTCGGTCATGTTACTTTGTGCATATCGACGCGTGTTGACAGGCAGGATTGTGATTCTTAGCGTGAACTGCAACAACTCACAGACACATCCGGAGCGTCCGGCCATCAAAAGCTTCGTGTATGTGATGTGTGTGGTGCATATCTGTCCGTGCTGGATTCGGATCGCCGGCTGGCGGACCACTTCGGAGGCAAGGTGAGTACTTTCAGGGTTGGAAGGGGAATGGAAGCTGACTGACGTGTGTCTGCGTGTGTGACAGATGCATTTGGGCTATCACGAACTGCGGAATATGCTCTCCAAGTTTCGGGAAGAACGGGAAAAGCGTAAGATGGCTGCGCCGGCCTCGGGGACAATTGCCGGAGGGCCGGCGGGGAGGGCAGGCAGTGAGCGTGCAAGCGATCACCGGATGTCACGTGACGACCGGGATCGGGACCGTGAGAGAGGATACGACAGACATTCGTCGTCTCGATATGAGTGAGTCGAGTTCATTTGGAGAGGTGTGCGACTGTAACATGGCTGTTTATTTCAGTGATCGGCGGAGAGATCGTGAACGATCGCGATCTCCTGGACGCAGACGATACTGATGGCGGAAAATTGATATCATACTTGGAAGTAGGGCTGACCGTATCAAACACAAGTGCCACCGGTTGTGCGCGCATGAACGATCCGCCAGGCGAGCTGATGCATCGTGTCACCAGCGAGGTGCCTGCGTGGTCGGTGGTTGCTGATGACAAGTGGGTATGGAAATTTCTCGACAGACGACGGTTTTGTAAATGTACAGCAAGGTCAATACGCACACGTTGCAGATCCAGCAGGAGATACAGTTTCCCGAGGAGCAAATGGAGATCACATGACCTTGATTGATTACGTAATTGTGTGATGAACACCCAAAGGGGATGCCGATAAACCTTGTATTAAATTGTTATTTTCTTTGTGTGCCTTGTGACAAGTGAATTGTGTGACACGTGACACGGTGACTGGCATGCCCGTTGTGCGCGCGTCGTCGTCGTTGGTCCCGTCGTTTTTGTAAGGATAACACATAAAATCAGCAGGAAAAAAAAAGAAAATAACAGAAAACAAAAATCGGACGAATCGAACTTGCTTGCGTGCTGTTTTGTTCGTCGGCTGAGGCTCACTTTTTTGCGATTTCACGTTGCCCGGTGCTGATTCTTTCATTTCGAAGTGACTGCCGCATACGACGATCACCGCGTCTGTCGACGGTTTCATTCGTTTTTTTTTGGTTTTCTTCTGTTTCGTTTGGGCCTATAGAGTCGTGCGGTTAGTCGCTGGTCGCGAGCCATGTCTCTTCATGACGTTCCAGACTCGATGCACACGAGTGCAATCCCATCGCCCGCAGACGCCATGCAGCAGAGTTTCGCATCAATCGGGCCCGTGCCACCTGCACATGCACAAGATCCCCTCCAGCTTCCAACTCAGGCCCAGCACGACCCGCTGTCGCTGTTTCCTCGCCCTGTAGACCCCGCCACCTTGCACATCCCGCTATCCGATACCGTGTCACCCCCCTCTGCTGGCATTCCACCCATGGACCCTCTCAACCCTCCAAAGACTGCCCCGCCGGGCCTTCTCTCCGATTTCCCTCCAGTCGTCCCCTTCGCTCCCCTCGATACCCATCTCCCTACCCGCCCCTCAGCTACCACAGCTCAACCCTCCGGACCTCAGCCCGTTCTCGGTATATCCTCTGCATTCCCCGTCTCCTCTACTTCTGCAGTACCAGTTTCGTCCACTGCGATGATTGTCACCACCAATCCTACCGTCCCCGGCTCCGCATCCCCTTCGAGCACACTGCTCAGTTCCAGCTCTGACATCTCTTTCTCCTCTTTGAGCTCTATAGCACCCCCAACAACCCAGGATCCACCCTTTGTCTTCCCGCTACGAGACACAAATGACTCCTGTTTGAGTGTCAGAGACACGTCTCCGGACGCCTCATCAGATGCGAAACTCATGGCTGTCGGGGACATGCTTAAAACGTGAGTGTATAGTGCCGAACTCTCAGCCTGACACGAATGGCTCATGCGGTGTTTGCCACACAGCATCGCTCAGACGGCGCAATCCGCCAGCGCCGCTTGTTCTCTTGGTCAGGGTCTAGAAGCAGAGGCGAGAATAGACGAACTTAAGAAAACCATCAACGTGGTAGCTGAGCTTATTGCTCTCACCCAAATATCCGACCCGCCAACGATGTCGCGAACTTCATCCCCGAGACGCTACTCAGGGTATTCGGTGGTGGGTTCAAAATGTAGCATTTCTCCTCCCGCTCGTAACCCAGTAGTTAGCGGCCCCCAAGACGTTGGCCAACCTGTCATGCAATTTTCCTCACCAGCAGGAGGCCAGGATTCGGGTGCATTAGACGTTTTGAGTAACGGCGACGGTTCTGATCTGTCGCGCAAGCGGTGCGCTTCGTCAATGGCTGGTGATCGGGTTCAGAAAGCTTTGAAGCGAGAACCGCAAGAGGATGCATCTCTTCACTTCGTCCCTGCCCCTGTGACCAATGCACCTGTATTCCCGTCGGCAGCTGTTCCATCGATACCTGACCCCCGTACCGGGCCGCCGTTCGCTTCTGCGAATTCCCCCTCGCAACCCGCATCGCGGCCGACGAGTTCTGCTGGCATCCCCCACCCTGCCTTTACGATATTCCCGCACCAGCCTCAACCGTCCATACCAGCCATACCCATCTCCTTCTCGGCGACGGCGGCACCTCCCGTTTCAACTGACTTTTCCGCAACTTCAGCGATGACAACCTCTGTAGTGCACTCAAGCCAATTTACCCCTACAACGACCGTCGGATCTTCGTGGTCTGAAGGTGTCACGACTGCACCACAACGGAACCACCAGCACACAGTCTCAGGAAGTTCGTTCGGTAATGCTGCCAATTTTCATTCCATACCCAGCACTAGCGCACCGCTAGGGCCGATTATATTCTCATCAACTGCATCATTTTCAATTTCACCCACGCAAGCACGACCCCTCGCCGCAGCGTCAGGGATTAGTCCACCTGCTGGCAGAGTTTCACGTTCCGGTTCGTTTACTAACAATTATGGCAACAACTTTGCTTTTGGCCTACCTGAGCTTCCCCCGGCTTCAGGAGCCTTAGACTTCTTGCAACCTCCCCCCCTCCCACCAGTAGCCCCAGTCCAGGGTGCCCACAGCCCCGCGTCTTCCCAGGAAGGTGAATATGGTGACGATTCTGATATCGCAGATCCTGCAAGCGTGCAGTCACTGAGCCCCGAGTTGCCTAATGGCAAAAGCGTTCGAACTACGGCCCAGGGACAGGCTCCTCGACCCACAAATACTCTCAATGGCCGTCCGGGAACTCTGGTTAGCCGGTCATCGACGGAGAATGTACCACCACCAATTTCACATGGGAACGAGGTCCCACAAGAGTACCGTGCGGAAGTTGATCGTATCTTCTTCGAGTTCTTGAACAGCATCTGCTCAAATTGTAAGGGGTCGTCCGTGCGCCTAGTTAGGGAGTCCAGCTGACCGCCGAGATCGCAGTGGACGCCACGGACGCCAAAGGTGAACCCATTCATCAAACGCTGATGGCGAAAAAGATGCAACGGTTGGATGAATCACCCGACTTTCGACCATTCAAATTCCGTATTCAAGCGTTTACTAATGCATTTCTTGAAGAGGTATGTTTACTTGCTACTCCAGTGGGGGGTGGAGTAAAAATGATTTGCAGCTTGCCAAGCAAGGTTATCCGGAAGAAAAGATTCCGATGAAGAAGGTTTGTCTTCTCGTTAGGCAGTCTCTTCACATTCATTACGGTATTGCCACAGATACGAAACTATCTTTGGAGTCAGCCTTACATCTCTCGCTTCAACGAGGAGGGGAAGAAGACAAAATCAAAAGGTAACCATATATGGAATATTGATGCAAAGAAGAATCAAGATGGGAGTTGGACCTTCCGGCCCTTTTACCGAAGGCTCGCTGGCTCACCGCCCAGCGTGGCCTACGTGGGTCTGCGATGGTCGTGGGCTCCCCGCATCTGGGATCCCCAAGCGTCGCGGGCGAACCTGCACGTCACTTACAGTTCTCCCTCTCTTCCATCTTGGCTGTCATGGGAAGGAGATATTTTGCAAGGTACCCCTACCCCAGATGCGGAGAGCTGTGATATCACAGTCGAGGCTCACGTAAGTCTTGGGAATGTCTTTCTAACGTCGATGGAGCATCTGATGCGGGGGGAGCAGTTCGTGCAAGATGGTGTCGAGGAAAGACTTACCCAGACGTTCCACCTAAATGTCGCTCCTGTTTCTACACTAGACTCATCATTCCCCGGTTCCCGCCGCGACTCGCTGAACGGTGATGTGCACAAACCCAATGGCATTTCCATCGACGGTATCACTCCGTCGAGCACTCCACCCAGGTCTGTCGCCGCAACCCTTTGATAGCCGTTCTTATAATTTTTGTGCTAGGTCATTAAGGGCGCAGGGACCTGTCCTAGCTCCGTCTGCGACTCCTGTCACGACGCACGATGCCCAGGTCATGCAGGTGCTTGCGACAGCAGCCCAACGAGTCGCACAAGAAGCACAATCACAGGTCATTGCGTCGACTAACAGCCCGAACGACCATGGTCCTGAGCTGCAAGCACTCGCGAAACAACAGCACGTGCTTACGGTGACCGCTAAGGCGTTTGACCAAGAGGTCACAGGGCAACGCGCAGATGTCCCAGTGCAGGCGCCCAACGTTCTGGCTGCGGCCGCCCAACAAGTTGTCCTTCAAGCCGCCCGCCAGGTGGCTGCTGATCGGTCGGCAGTCGCTGCAAGTCAGATTTCTGCTGGGTTACCGCCGCCTCCTGCGGCCGTAACCGTTAACGAGGTCTCCGTCGCTACGCAATCTGCTGTTGCCCAAGCAGTGGAGATTACTGGGCCCTTATCAAGCGAAGTAGATGTGTTAATAACGGCCAGCTCCCTTCTTCAACAACAGACTCGAGCCCCTGTAAATCCACCAGTGCCGGTGCTCGACCCATCACAACGAGCACCGCCCATGGACACTACGACATCACCGCAGTCAACCGGTAGCCTTACCACGGGATCGTTCACCCTCGGTTTGGTTACTGCAGCTAATACCAACATCATCCCCACCGTTCCTTTGACAGATTTTGGCCGACTTTCGTGAAGCTCATTCATTTCTAGGCTTTTACGGCGGGTTTTTACGGGTGTTACATAGGCTTTGGGATTTGTGTTCTATTCCTTTCTCTTGGCCGCCGTTCTGCTTTCCACTCAAGAATCATAGACTCCTTGCACTTTCCACTTTTCATCCTCATGCCAGCTCTGCTTGTAGGGACGATCGATTAAGCATTATCTGTACTCCTATAAGATACCAGGAATGTCTGTTACGTTCCAATCAATTGACCTTGACATACATCACACTCGTTATTCTCTGGTGGGTTGTCGTAGGTGCAAGTTGGACACGCCCTGGTCGCCTCGTGTAGGGGCTCCCCTTCAGAACTTGTGCCAGCATCCCACGACAGGCTCGTAAAAGACGATGTTGCCAGTAGGGTCCCCCCAAACCCTTTCTCCTCCGCTCGCCGCTTCCGTGGACCACCATCGCTCTCCCCTTCTTCACCTTCTTCTCGGAGATCTAGCGTATCGTTCATCAGAATCCCCAATGAATCAACTGTGGTAGAATTGTCTTCCAATTCCTCGTTTTTGTAGAAAAGTCTCTGGCAAATCATCGGGATTTTGAAAACATCCTGGATCTAATTGGGTTTGCGAAGTCAAAAGATCGCAATTGGAAGTTCCCTAATCAAGCTCACCATAATCTTCATGTCCTTAACAGTAGTGGACTTGGACACCGTCAATCTGGCATTCTCTCGCCTAGTCCGCCCTTGACGAATCCGCTTGGACTGTCTCAGGCCCATCGACGATCGCAAACCTACCGGTGTAGACTCGGGCTTGCAGCTCTCGCCACTCCGGTACTGGGGTGCGGAATTCTGTTCAGTATGTACATGACCACTTTGGAGGCGCACGGTAATGTCGGTGAGCTCGTAGTTCGAACGCCTAAAAGGTAGTGAGCGCTTTTCACAAACACACATCCTACACGGGTTATGTCACCTTCTCATACGGCAATCGTGACACACAGGAATGGGGTGAACAAATCTGGTATCAAGAAAACCATTCGGATCTTCTACCATCTTCTTCTCCACAGAAACCACAGGCCCGCAGCGATAACTACGGCCAGAAAGAAAAGTCAAATGGTCTTCACGGAGGCAGATAGAACTACTTACAGTCCTTCAAGAACGACCCACTCGCTGAATTGAATGAGGGCTATATTACAGTCCCAGTCATTTGGAGCGTTCGGGTCGAATACGAGGTTACCATGTTCACAAAATAGAGTAGAGGTTTCGACCGCATCGGGACGAGGGATATCCGTTGGTCGAGCAAGCCACTTGCGCCACAGTCGCACAAAATGGGCAGAGACCACCGCACAAGGGACGTTCTCGAGCAGAAGGGTATTTCCTATTAACGCGTTATCATACATGTGCCGCAACCGTGCCTGTCGGAGTAGTGTGAAATGAGCGCAGGGTTCACAAGTTTCACAAGTCGGGAACGACCTTCTCATCTTCAGCTTTTTTGCGCAGTTCACGCTTATCCTCTTTGGAACTGTTGATGATGGCTTCACATGTCGCACAGAATGCTTCTGTTGTCGAGAGGGGCCGCCAGTCTGGGAAGATGCCCAAGAGGATGTCGCATGCCTAATCAGACGATGTTGTTTGCCCCAACCACACGACTCATCCCATTTATGAGCACTCACCTCTTTGGATACACTTCGACGGGCAGTCGAAACGAGTGATAGTTGATCGTGTTCACATCGCACATGCCCGCGAAACTCTGCAGAATCGGGGGCTACATCGCCGCACAGCGGAACATGCATCCTGGGCTTCTGCAACCTCCAATCTGGTTGATGTTGTATCAGATATGTGCAACGCCGAATTGATCTCGGTAACCTTTTAACCACGCCTTGGAAAGCCAAAAGCCGACTTCACCTGGCTTAACATCGCACACATTATCGAACTCGGCAACTATTCGTGGGTGTTGAATTTGGTATAGTCGCTCTACACATTTAATGAGTAGAAAGTAAAAAGATCTATGACGTGCTAGATTACCCGTGAACAACTCCTTGACACAAGTCTCGCATACGTCCGTAGGACTACGCACGAAACTGTTGTCAAAGCCGTCGCGAGAGACAAGTTGTGAGTACGCTTTCTAAAACACAAAAATTAAATGTCTGCGACAACCAGCATACAGCTCTTTACCTTTGATACACGCTTCATATTATGACCCTTGCGCGGATCCAATCCCGTATGTTCACAGAGAATGTCGGACAAGATTGCGACTTCTTCTGCTTCCTCCCCAGATGGTCGTGGAGCCGACTGTTCGTCCTTCACTTTTGTTAACGGCTTCGATAACCATCCTTCCAGTGCCTGTCGGCTAACTATGACCGAGTCCTAATCGAGGATTCCTAACGTTAATTCTTCTATTGAAAAATGAGTACAAACCTCGTCAGCAGACTCCACACCCCAATGCAAGTAGACACTTCTCATCCATTCCCTCAGTTCCGAGAATCGCTGGTTGAGTTCCTTCTCCCTGCGCAACGATTTAGTATCAGTTGCGGCACGGACGGGAAGAGGTATGCGAGACGCACTTGGAGAGATACTGCTCGCAGGCTTCGTCGTGAGCGGTATTGAGGGCCCTCACCAGATCGCGGGCACGTGGAGGTGGATTGGGAATTGTAGTGGTGGGCATGGGGCTACCATTCGTCTTGCTGATTACATCAACGCCACAGTGGGAGATGGAAGGGTTGCAAGGTTCTGTAGAAGTCGAAAGATTAAGTTCCTTGCGAGCATATACGAGCATGTACGCGTCCTTGGACGAGAATATGTCCCTGAGATGCAAATGTTGTCAGCGGAACTGTCTTCCGACCACATTAACTTCGCTCACCCGCTATCGGAACCTGTATCTTGTTCATGTGATGACGCTGGCCTGAGAACCAACCAGCCCCAGGTTTGTCAATATCCTCGCTTCCATGAGTAAATTACGCACTCGACAATCTCATCCTCACTATCTTCAATCCTCCTCTTCTTCGCCGGACGAATGCGGGGCTGTCGGTGACTTCTGCAGCAAAGGGTTCAACCGAAACAGGTAACATCAGACAACAGTGAGACGATGAAAGGATTGCAATCAAACGGAAGGGAGTGTACCTCTTGTTAGACCAGTTAACAACGTCAATGATCTCTTGACTGCTATGTCGCTTTTCTCCGAGGAGGTCAAGTTTCGTCACAGTGTCATCGTCGAATTGAAACCACGTCGTTGAACTGGCGGGCTCATGTAAGCGTGATCACCCAAACCCCCTAATACCGTTGGAATAGAAGCTCCAACTCACCCGGTATCTAGAACCTGAGCTTCGTAGTGTCCGTGATAGGCGCTGGCACCTTTGTGTAGTAAAACTCCTCTCAGTTCGTACACGTGACTGCCCCTTTCTTCTGAAGTATCCTTGGTCGTATTCACCCTGCGCCCCAGGAATTTTCCCATGTCGAGCGTCGTAGGGAACAAAAGATTATGCTTTGATTTTTTCCGCTCCATGGAGGCAAAATCATAAACGAAGCGGAGGAGGGAAAAGTGAAGTACGGGTGGAAGAGCACGGAGTTCTGTGTACCGAGTCGCGTCTTGAAGAGATTGACAATGGGAGCAGTGATACCTAATCATGACATCAACAGATCCGTTGTGTAGAGGATAAAGAGCCAACCTGTTGTCGCCTGTCAATTTCTCATCCTGCAGCAAGGCGGCGATACGATCCTCAAGCCTGGAGTTGTTCTGCTCTGATCATTAATACAAAACGGACAAATAGGTAAAGACAACTACCTCGATGTTTATTTCAAGCTCGAGGAAACTGTTCGAGCGTTCGGATTTGCTTGTGCAATTGCTACAGATGGTCCCGTAAACAAGCTGACCTTGGAACTGTGGTAGTTAGACCACAGAGTAAGATTTGTAAATAAAATGGATGTGCACTTGAGTGGAAATCAATGTTTTCAAAGAGGATGCAGACTGTTTTCGAAATTCAATGTCGAGGTGTGACATGAAAAGTTTCGAGAACCTAAACAAACATGAGCCACATGCTGTAAACGCACGGAGCTACTAACTCTTGCGCATCCTGTTGTTCCGAGGTGGATAATTTGAGACTTTCCGCAAACTTCTCTGGGTTGTACACCCGCTGTCTACTCTCTTGGAGCGCAGCGAATGTTACTTGGAGTTGAAAGATAGGCGAATCCTGAAAAAACTGTATTAGCTACCGACAATATACAGCGGTAGGACGCACCTCAAATTTCTTTTCAGCATCTTGCAACGGTTGACACTGATAGACGCCGTTTCTGAAAGCTAAATCTCTAAACCACACCTTGAAACGAGCGTGAGTGGGCTTCAAACAGGGACTAGATTGGTATGCACCTGAAGGAAGGCATTGGCGTAACAAGTTGCCCCGAGGTTCTGTGCAGTCATATTGGTCGCGCTTCGATTATAGTCTGCCAAAGAGACTCCCGCCACCACGTACCTTGAGGCCAACCGGTAACTCCGGGTCACGAGCATTGAGCATAGGATTGAAGCCTAGGTCGGAGGCCTTCAGGAACTGCTCTCTAGCCTTGCCTGGTCAATGGTCACAATAAGTGCTGCTGGTCTCCCCACAAACGCGTCCCACGACACATGCCTTCGTCTTCCCACTTATCTTGCCCCAGATAGTTCAAGCAGTTTGGGTTGTTCTTGCATGTCTTCTTGGAGCAATTTGGTGGTTCATCATCAGAAACCACGATGATATCATTCTCAGGTTCACCGTTGGCAGTCTCGACCGTCGGCTCTAGGGTGACTGTAGGTTGTGACTGCTCCGGTTTAGACACGTACTTGTTACCACAGAAGGGGTTCCTGTTTCTCCTGGAAAGGCCACAAGTCATGAGACGATGCTCCAGTGTGATCTGAGAAGGATCTGAGACTTCAATGTCCACCCAGCCCCATGCCGAGGAATTGTTCCCTGCAAGCTTAGCACGCTTGAGGTGTTCCCCAGCGGCTAAACCCTTGGGGGGCGGCGAAGGTCTGCGCTTTCGCTTTGGTGGCATTGCAGAGTGAGAAAGTAATTGGCGCAAGGACGTCTCAAGGATCTCGCTGGAGGGGGGCGTGCTATCACTGACTCTTCGTTGGAGTAAATATGTAAAGGGGGGGTTTTGCTTCCGACCCATTACGTAACCTCTGGGTCGTGCCCCTTCCTGACACTCAGTGCAGCAGTGACGCAGCGAAGAACCAGAAATGAACAGAGTGCGCGCGTTGCTCAAGCGCGTTCAGGGAAGCAACAATGCGGCCAGACTGCGCAGGCGAAAGCGTGCCACTACTTTCATTTACGATAATCTGTCGAAGCTCACGTCCGTGCACTTCACTTTTGCGCTCCTTTCGGTCGTTGACGGCAAACTTTCAGGACCGCGTTACTCGTAACTGGTTATCTGTGGATGTGTCTCATTCCGATTGCATCGCTGTCCCAGGGCACCTACATAGACGAAAATGCATTGCAGCCAGCCCAAGTACTCGTCGTGTTCTATCCATGACATCCCGGGAATGTTAAACACTACCTGATCCAGGTGAATACGTATTGGAATTGGCAAGACGTGCATCGCGCCGACCAGTATCTGCATCACCTTGAAGGGCTCCGTGACAGAAACTCTACTAGTGAAGAGTGAGTTTGCCAACCCACTCCTCAGTTCGTTGTAAAATGCGTTAACCGACCATTCGTAGGAGAGCTCAGTTTATCCGTAATGAGCTCGCCAACCTTGGCCTTCGTGCTGCTACCCAGAATTACACCTTTACCACCTCGTATGGAGTATGTTTTCCAACTCCTCACCCCACCGGAACTGAGCCAGAAATTTCCTTAGCTGTTGTCTGGAGTAAATGCGTATGCTATCATGGCATCACCCCGGACCTCATCCTCCGAAGCAATGGTTATAAGTGCTACATGGCGCAGTGAAGTTGGGGAAGAGCCTTACAATCTCAGGGGTATATCCACTGTTCTTGCTTTGGCAGCATTTCTCAAAAGTACGTTCCTTTTTCTTTGAGCTACTCGACGTCTTGACGAATGTAATCTAGATTATTCGCTATGGGCGAAGGATATCATATTCGTGATTGGGGATGGTTACCTTGATGGAATGCAAGCATGGCTTAATGCCTACCATGGTACTATACCACCAAGTCAATCTCCTACTCCAGACTGTGATCGCTTGCTAAAATGGAGCATCAGATCTTGAAACGGGCTTGCTTGAACATACCTCGGGAGTTATATGGACTGCACTCAATATCGACTATAGCGGGCATTCATTCTCTCATCTCGGCGTTTTCTTCGGTTAGTCAGATCCTGTACCCCTCTGCACTCTTCTGAGCAACGCCAGAGGGCCTCAACGGGCGACTTCCAAACCAAGACCTTATCAACTCCGTCCGGCTCATCTCCCATTACACCGGTGGCGTCCCGTTCATCGTCTATGATCACTTGGAACCTAACGATTTTCCTGATCGTTGGCAAACAACGAGCGTACTCGCCAATGCGCCGGATTTCATTCGGCAGAGCCCGCAGCTGCAGGATTTCGAGTACAGAGCAAAGAATATCGCAAGACACATCAATTATCAGGCGAGAGGGAAACCCAGTGGGGCCCATGGGCTATATCATAAGTTCCGTATCGATGCCATCACATTATTTGCCGTTCCTGCCACCGGACCTCACGGCTTTTTGGCCCTAGGGAGGTGTGCTGTTCTCTTCGCTCGATCTGACTCGGATCTCTCACGAGTTTCCCTGCAGAATAGTCGAGTCTACGCTTCGTACGACTAACAATCTCTTGGAACGGCTGCACGCTTCATTCTTCTTCTACCTCTTCACGAGTCCAGGAACCTTCATGAAAATAGGGAAATTCCTTCCAAGTGCTGTTCTCGTTAGTGCGGCGATGATGATTTCTGGATTGGGTAATTGGGTTAATGCTGGATGGCTGCGCGAGGCCGTAACCGAGAATGACAGAGAGGAGACGGCAGCCGGTGGTCCAAATAACATGATCCAAGGCAAGAAAATGTTTATATGGAGAATGAGACGACGTCCTCTTTTGCGTCCCTTATTCACTGTACTCGGAACGCATGCCATGGGCTGGTTTGCATTCATCTTGCTGCGTTCTCCGCTTTACGTCGAAGACGACTTGGTCAGTTTTTCACACTTAACCTCGACATCCATATCTGATCTGATCCACAATATTAGATAGCTTCGGTGGGCCTCTTTGGGCAACTCGCAGTTTTGCCACTTGGTTTCGCAATTCTCCCGGATCAGACCCCAGAGGTGGCTCCCTTTAGCCTTCTCCTGAAATCGTTCAATCTTTGCCTTGCGTCCATCGTAATCTCCACAACCTCCCTGCTTAATTTTTCACTCGCCGCCGTACTTGCTGTTATTCTTGCCGTTCCGTTGATGTATTCTTCCTGCTCACAACCCCCACCACTACTTATTGTATCTCTCGCAAAGTACGCGGCCTACTGTTTTCTTGCATGGGGATGGTTATTCCTACGGGACGAAGTAAAACAAGCGATTTGGGATTGGGAAGTACTGGGCATATGGTTCTTTCCCTTCATTTGCATTGTTTACGGGCCGCTTGTCACACAGGCAGCGGTGGTGTCTTTGCCACCTTGAGTTTTGACATGTATAGCTTGTACCGTCTTCATAATATTTGCAAAAACACTCCAAGTGACACCTGCAAATTTCTCGTACTAAGTAGTGGTCATACACAGATTAACAGCACACATTATGGCATGAGTGGGTGGACTCTTCAACCAATATCCATGGTAGTGGCATCGTCACCTTCCAACAGGTCGCCATCTTGAGCATCAACATCTGCCACGTCCTGAGCAATGGCATCAGCATCTATGTCAGGATCTCCACCAGTCACCCCCTCCTTCATTCTCCGCTGCCGCTCTTTCATCTCATCTCTCTGCGCTTGTTTCATCTCAAGGTCAGCAGATAACTTCTTAAGAGCATCCTCAAACCGTTTCTGTGAAATCACATGAGTCCAGCAGTTTCCACAAGTACAGGACCTGTTTACCTTGACTAACGGATTCGCCGAGCTTGCGATTTCGTGTTGTTTCTTTGCGACTGCTGCTTCCAAATCCCTGATTTCCTCATTCAGTAACTTTCTCTCTTGTATGTCCTCGTCATCTTCATCCTCCTCGTCGCTCTCTTCCTCTTCTTCCTCTTCGTCCTCGTCCTCTTCATCACCACCTTCCTCGTCGCCAAGCGCAAGGTCGAGCTCTGCCGCTAGCTCAGCATCAAAATCACCTTCACCCTCAGCTTCGTCCCCATCACCGTCTCCAGCGTCTGCGCCAGGCGTAGGCGCATCGCCAACCTCGGATTCCAATATTCCAGGAGTGAGCGCATCTACCGCCTCGTCACGCTCGATGAATTCAGAATCCGAGAGGTCGGGATTCACATTTTCAAGTACCTCTAGAAGAAGCCGCAGTTTAGATCCACAGGGTAACCCTCTTCGGGGTGCCATAATAGTACCACGGACCGTACTTGACTTCAGTTGCAAGGCTGTCAGCAGCTATCAGCCGTTCAACCTCTTCTTCTACACTTTCTATGGTCTGAAATCTGCTAAGGTTTTAACGGCTGAGCTGCGACAAGGGACTCACTCTTCGGTTCACACGTTTACGGAATCGTCTTTTGCGAACATGATGCAGCGGAGGAGTGATGCCATGGGGCCAGATGAATTCATCGACATTGACGTTCCTGTTAGCAATAACGGCCTCTTCTTCTTGTATGCGCTTCTCGATTACAAGCATCTAATGACGTGAAATCAGAACCCAGAGCGAGGTATCGAAAGGAGTAAATAACCTGACATATGTCAGCTACTTTGAACATCTGCTTGTTGTCAAGCGTCTTCTGTGATTCTATTATGCAGGGTAGATCGACTAATTTGAAGGAGTAGAGGTTATGGCCGATATGAAAGACTCCACGCCGCGAATCTGTCAGACTAAAGTGAACCCGACATACCAGAAAAGATCAAAGCACGCTCACCTTTGAACTTGAACCAGACATCATTGCTGACTTCCCTTGCTTGTACCATCTTCCTGAGTCTTTCACAGTCTTCGCCCGGGGGCATCCGCAATATGAACTGCTCCTCGAACGTTAGGTCTTCGTCGTCGGAATCCAGCTCTCTGTCGTACGGGCCCAGAAACGACATTCCAGGGGCTTGTGCAGCAGTTCGCTCGCCCAGTTTAAGCTTCAACTTCGGATGCGGTTTGAACTTTGCGTTAGACGAGCGCGTTGTACGTTCCAAAGGCTCCACGGAGTCTCTGAGGCGAAGGGTGGTCGCCATGGCTTGCTCAGCAGCTGCCCGCAATGGACGGGTGCGCTGTGGAGGGCGACTTGGTCGATGTTCACCATTCGTAGCCGAAGAGGGTCCTGCCTGTGGTTCCTCGACGTCGTCTACGACTATGAGATCGTCGTCCATCGCAGCTATCCCAATGAAACGCAGGCGTCGCGAAGAACTGTTCACGACAGAATCGTCACGTGAGCCACACGGTCAGGAGCTAATCCCTACGTATGTACTACACCAGGCCTAATCCTCGTCCTTATCTTCTTCCAAGTCAGCTCCCTCATCATATGCGTCCTCATCTTCGTCACCTTCCTCCTCCTCGACATTCAGCACCAAGAGAGCTCTTGAGAATTGCACGAGGTTGAAAGCGGCTGCGCCTAGCGCCAACGCCGCCCATGCCCATCTCATACGTCGAAAGCGAACGTCATCTGGATTAGAGGTTTTAACCTCTTTAGTGACAGCGCGCCCAAACGTGAAGAGAGATAAAATCGATGGCTTCGATGGAGGGGCGAGTCCATATGGAGGGCACTGCGCCACTTCATGCTGCACGCGGCGAGCATGATCCACGAGCGAGGTATACTTCTCTAACAGCAAAATCTGTAAAACCGAACTAGGGAATGGAGGGTTCGCCAGCAAGAGAATATGAGCGGCAAGGCACACGTCAAGGCTTGTTGGGCTGCATGCAAAGCCGTACTTTGATTTGCGTACTAGAGTGGACGAATTGAATAAACTTACTGTGAATTAAACAAGAATTTCTTTCCATCTAGCAACCTTGCGTAGAGGTCAAAAATGGTGCGCGCCTTTTCCATGACCTACGGCGAACTAGTTCAGATAGAGAACTAAAGCCCGAGCAACAAGGTACCGACCTTTTCACGCTCAAATGCGCGAGTGAATGTGCCCGTGTGGTCATCACGCTTCTTTTCATTCTTCGCAAACGGACTTTTATGCTCCTGCTCCGTTGCAGGTAAACACCATAGTCCGGAAGTCTCCAACCGCCTCCGATATGATTCTCGAATCCTTCCTGGAACATAGTACCGCTGCGGGATCGGCATCACACTTGTAAGAGTGGGCCTCGTAAGTCCCCAGAAATTGGCATCTACGCCAAAGAACATGTGCGACTGCATGATTGAGAACGACGCGTCTAACTGGTCAAGTGCGCCACTCACGACGAGATCTCCTAGGTTTGCCTCCACATGGGACCACCACGCAATACTCTGGGCCCTTTGGGAGGCGGAAAGCGATGCGTCGATGTTTCTCACTCCAGATGCTCGGGCTCTCGAGAGGGACGTGACAAACGACACTATGGAGGGAAAGGATGCGTGTGCCAGGTGTCCATGAGTTAGGAACGGTAGCCGCCCTATTTGTATCGAAAGTCAGCTGTCTGAACCTGGCTGAAACGAGGGAGCCGGAGTCCACCATCAGGAGACATATCTGGGTCACAACTCTCTGCAACCTGAAACTTTCCCGGCATAGAGAGTTGCAGATACATGATGGACGCCAAACACATTGGATCCGAGGACTGCAAACCCCATTGCGACGGCCATGCATGCAGGACGTATGAGGCATCGGGCATGGTGCTACACTTACATAATCTGTAGACGTTGTTTGGCAACGGCCTCCGAATTCAACAAAGCCAAATACATCTAAACACTCGTCCGAGGGACGATTTACAAAACAATTCCGAGATACTAACAACTACATTACGATTTGATAGCACTAACATGTCATAACAGGATAGCAACGACAACACCGATCGACACAATGAAAATAGCAGTCCACAGGTCAGCAAACAACCGTTCGAAGAAGACAAAGATGTTCGTTCCGCCCAGCAGCCGTTAGTTTGGCTTCTCCAATTGACTTTCCTGATTCTCCTGCAATCCTTCGCGACAACTCGCATTCGTACTGAGTTGGCTGGGGTCCATTAACGGAAAAAGCTCAAGAATGCCCTCTCCCGGATAGGGCACGTTGCGACGTGGTTCGTTCATACTAACCGTGCGTACGTTGTGTGTCGTCCGGTGACGAGCAGGCCCAGGGTAAAAAGATGTCTTAAAAGAGGTTTTCATGTTCACAGCAGCCCTATGCTAGGAGGGAGAAAGACACACACCGTAGTTTCCATTTTCTTTGTATTGGGGCTCGGCGATGGGCTAGGCGTGATGAGGGTGCCGGTGGCCAGTGCAGTGGCCACCGGTGCGCTCGTCACTCTTCGTTGGGATGGACGGACTTTGCGCTGAGGTACTGCGCTTTCGGCAGTCCTATCATCTTCTGACATGATTCCCTGCGAGAGCAAAAACCCTTCAAACAGTCACCTTCCGTTGTCGAGTGGCTCAGCTACATCAACTTTACCTCGAGGTCGATATCGAAAAACGAAGGTGACGTAGGACCCATTGCTTGCTCTATCGTATGGCTTGATTTGCCATGTCGAAGGACTTTGTTCATAAGTGGGTCGCTCGTCACCATACCTGCGGTGATAATTCTAGGTTTCCGCGACGACCTGCTCCAGCAAACACAAACATACCCTACACAGTGTCCTGATACTGTGGCTCGTGAACTCTCATCGGGAATTGTCTGAAATGGATTGGCACGTTTGTGGCCTTCTAAGCGTACACGCTTGATCTTCAACATGATGGTACCAGCATTGCGATTACAATCTCCACTCGAAGCTGAAGGGAGGATTGGAATCAGGATGACTCTACACCACCAGGGGAGCCACTGACATGCGTCCCGGTACTCTGCAAATATGAAGGGGCGTTCCGAGGTTGGCCCCGACCGTACGCCTTCTCTCGACGCACTCCCTGTCCCGTACAAAAACCTGCCGGGAACAACGAAGCCGTCCAAAGAGATGAACGAGCAGGTATGCACGTTCGAACCGTGGTCTCTCCAGTGAACTGAGAATTGCTTGCGGTAGGAAAGTGAGATAAGTGGTTGAATATCACCGAGACGCGTCGTACCTTGCCTGCTTCGCTGGGGATCCAACATGATACTCTACTACCCTTTTCGTCGACCGCGACTAGGTATTCGGGCAACGGTTGATTGTTGGAAACGATCCATGCCGAGAATTCACGGTGCATAAGCATGGGAGGACCTGTTCGTCAAGTGGAGGGCGGCAATAACTTAAGCAGGGGGTGTGATAGCTAGGGAATGATGTATGAATGGCCGAATTGCAATACAAATGAATGTCGTGAAGGGATGGTCAAGCAGCTGAAGTGTGGATGAGAACACGGCTCCGCGGTGGCACTGCGCGGGCGTGACATACCGAGTAAGATACTGTACAGTGCGACTTACCCCTTGCTTTGTGGCAGGGAGAAGGAGGAGAAGAGATTCGAATCCAATGTTCACTTTGCACGTGCCATGCCAGAAAGCAAGGCCAATATATTATCAGTACAACAAGGATAAATATGGACCCACAATTTTTACTCAGACGCGTATCCCAATTAATGGGAATGGCCGGGATCGCGTCGCCCATGTTGGCGCGTCGCATCCATTTTGGGGTTGCACGTCGCACCGTCGTCAGCATGCCACCACCGAAACGAAAGGCGTCCGCCATTGAATCAAACTCTGACCACGAACACGACGCAGCTTCCAAGTCAGCAACTAAGAAAGTCAAAGGGAAGGCCGTACAGGAGCCTGCAGACAACACTGGAAATTTGGCTGCAAATGGCCAGCCGACTAACAAAGTCCCACCAGTCCATATGTCCTTTCCAGCCCGAGTAGAGGGAACCCTCCGGCTCGCGACGTGGAACATTTGTGGATTGGCTTCAGCCCAGAAGAAGGTGTGTACAGGTGTGCTCCCAATGCCTCTTGGTTTGGTTTACACCTGCTACTCAGGGCTTCAAATATTATGTCGAAGCCGAGGACCCCGATATACTCGTGCTCACGGAAACCAAGGTGAGACTTGCATTTGGCACCTCTAGCTTACCCTTCCAATACTGGCTGCTCAGGTGAACAGTGACCCGCAAGACGGTACACTAAATTCTCGGTTCGGTTATCGTACATGGGCAATATCGGACAAGAAGTCCTATTGTATGTTTTCCTAATGGCAGCGCCCATTTTTGACCTCTCATCGGTCTCAGCTGGAACTGCTGCACTCTCCAAGTATAAACCGATTTCCGTCACTACCGACCTGCCTGGGCACCCAGACCCGAGCCTTGTAAAGGGGCGTATTGTCACCTTGGAGTTCCAAGGTTGCTATGTGTTGGCTACCTACGTGACCAACGCAGGGCAGGGACTAAAGGTAATTTTGATGGTTCACGCCTCCCAGCTGCTATGATTCATTTGACGAACAGACCCTATCGGAGAAAAATACGTGGAACCGACACTTTACTACCTATATCCGAGACTTGGACAAAAAGAAGCCAGTCATTTGGATGGGCGACTTGAACGTCGCGCCAACGGCGCAAGGCAAGTAGGTCGCGCTTGCCTCCGCCAACCCCGAGTCATCCCCGTTTCAGATCTTGCCAATCCCAAGCCGAATTGGAATAAGACGCCCGGTTACACAAAGGACGAGACCGAGGCATTCAAACACATTCTCGATCCCCCTGAGTCTGAGGAAAGATCCGGCAAATTCATTGATATTTGGCGGCAAAGACACCCAGATGACCGCCATTATACATATTTTTCCTATCGTTTCAATTGTCGTGCGAAAGGCATTGGTTGGAGGCTGGACATGTGTAAGTCTTCGGGTGTCTATATCCTGTCGCCGTATTGATGTTTTCTCGTTTTCAGTTGTTGTAAGCGAACGCATAGCCGAGAAGGTGAAAATGTGCGACATTCGGAGTGAGATTTATGGCGTTTCTGATCATGTGCCTATCATTATGGAGATCGAAAGCGACGTGATCACGGGTATGTCCTAAGTCTTGGTGCAGTAAACGGTACGGTACATACGAAACTTCATCCGAGGCTAACCAGACATATGCATGGAATATCAGTACTCTCCGAATCGAGTATGGCCAGTTTCCTGAGCGTGTGCTCTGGCTTCCTTTTCACCTCTCAAGCCCTTCCTACATATCTGATCGCGTTTAAAATGACTGCATGTGTGCTTTATCCATCGATCTTGCTCACCTCACACTTTAGATCAAATGTCGCAATGTTGGTAAAAGCTCTCTTCTCCCTTAGAATTGTCGCCAGCTTTTTGCCAGCTTCCAAAATAGGGTCATCCTCGCCTATGGACATCTGTATCGGCTACGATCAATCTCTGTACCAGTGCCTAGTAGTAGGCTTCCTCTTACTATTGGGAAAACGGTTTGATCCCATTCTGCTGGAGCGCCGATCATGGGCGAGAGTGTCGCGGCGTCATAGTGTATGCCGGAGTAGATGAGAATACACCTGTTTCATCGAGGTCAGTCGTGTATCTCCAACGGTGCCGCATTGACTGGCCTGTCCCCTCTGCTCTTTTCAGGCGCCGGAGAAAACCGATCGACTCGCCCAGTTTCAACATCGATCGACGTGATTTCCGTTCCAAAATAATTGGCTAAAACTCCGAGTTCGATGGCCCCACCCCACGTAGAGGACGTGAGGATGGTTGAGATATACTTGTCGCGAGGCATTCTATGCAGTAGAGCGTTCAACCCTCAATACTCAGTCGCAGAATGTGCATGGACATGCCTACCCGAGAATTGCATCGTTGTAAGTCTCTGCGTCACTCCGTATGCCATTTGCCACGACTATTTACTACATTAGCTTCAATCAAGCTGCCAGCCACGTCCTACTCACTTTGTCGCATCATCTGTGCCTTGGTGATGTCTTGTTCAAAAATCAGGGCAACGGATGAGAATAAACACGAGTTGTCATCGGGAACCACCTAACACAAGCATGCTCGGAAGCGCACCCATAACATCAAGGACAACTTGCTCACCCTGTGCACCAGCACACCAGATTCAGACGTTTCCACACATGCAGGCCCAGTGCTCGGCGAAGTAGCGACAGATTGAGGAGCAGGTGGAGGAAGAGACTGCGATATCGGCACGGTCGTCCTGCCGGCCGTTGGCACTTGAGCTGTAGCTGCGATCGCTCTTTGATTTACTATTATCTGTTCTCCAGGTTTAAGGCCTAGACTGGACAGTGGCAACTCGGGTATGACCGTCAAGGACCGAGGGGGATAACCTGATTTAACTGTAGCGTCACGGGCAGATCAGCGTAGGAAAATCCGTTAGTGATAGTGAGCCCACTTTCTTGCTGGGACGGAGGGATCTGGGATGCGGAGAATATTTGCTGCTGCAAGTCACCTACCGTCGCACTTTCGAAATCTAGCTGGAGGGTCGACACACCCTGGGGATGGCGCAGACGGAGGGATGCCATGAGGAAGAACGAGAAAATGCGTCATCCGATCATCAAAATACAGTACCGTCCTAATTAGGAAAATTACTGCTCTGCCACAGGCTGGGTTGCGCCTGGCCCGACTGGAGTCTGCTCCGGTGCGTTGATATCCAGCAACTGCTCCAGTGCCGCGTGCTCTTCTGCCTTGCCCGTCTCTCTTTCCACCTCCATGACCAGTTCCCTAAGTTCATCTTCCAAGTCCGTATCGTCAATGCCTGCCTCTGCAGCCGCCATGTCGCCTCCAATCCTGATGGCATCATCGACCTCCCGTGCAGTAGCATTAGCAGCTGCTAACGCATCCATCGTCTCGTCGATTTTTGTCCGCTCAAGAGAGGGGTGATTCAGGATCGTTTGTAGCGTTACCGCAGACTTTTCATAAGCTTGCATAATCTGCAACCGACGCTCAGCAAACTTGCCAGAATCTTAAAAAATAACACGTGTGCCCAACCTCGATATTGCCAGCTGCAGTCTCCACGTTCATAAGCGTCGACTCGAGATTTTGAAGGGCGCTCAGCCGTTTGGTCAATATCTCCTCCAAACCCTTCTTATGGCGAAGATGCGCCAATGCAATCGATTTCTGCTGCCGACTCAGGGCGGTCGATATCCTGCTTGTCATTCTGTGGATGTATAATTATGTCAGCTCGTGACCATGTCCCAGCTCAGTGCAGTCTTACTCGTCAATCTTGCCCTGAATCGCGTTTACTTGACTCTGCAGATTGCCTACGGCTGTCTTGAGCTCGAGGATACCGCGATCGATCACCGTCACCTCTTTCTCTCTGTCGGCAGCAATAAACTTAATGACCTTCGAGGACCATAAGCACTTTGGTCGAAGCTGAACAAGAACAGACTTACATCCTTATCCCTCACTAGGATCTGTCTATCCCTCTCCAGGTATTTCAACAGTACCTCGGTATCCATCTCGCTTATGGTCACACCTGGTAATACTTTCGAGCCGAATTCCTTGCGGAAACTCTCTACGGTGTAGAGACTGTCCGCCAAACTCATTCCTCCCCGAAAACTGTCCACCACGTCAGCAGCGCGTTCGACGAGCTTGAGCATGACATAGTCGCCCTGCACTCTCTTCCACATCTCCGCTTCGCTGTATGAATCCTCGGACTTGACGAGATCGAGTTGTTCCATTGCCCACCATAGCGGCCTGCCGACGAGGAAGGATGCGATACGGTAAGGTAGCCAACCAGGGTCATACACCGACACGCTCGACGAGAGGAATGCGGGTAGCGAGATGAGAGCGTTGGTGTGGCGCAATTCGGCCTTTACTAGTACCATATATACTTAGCGATGCACGCAAACGCGCGAGTGTCACGTACAATCGTATGGGCCATTCCGAGGGGCTTTCCGACGCCGTCGTATCGTAGTCGGTCCACCAAAGACCTCCGGGCATCCAGAACGAGCTTATTGCTCCTGCTACATAGAGCCTGTTCATCACCTTCGCTTTCTTTCCCTTTCCGAGGACTTGGGTTCTCGGCCTGCCAACCCCGGGACACTAACTCCTCCAAAGCGCGTTGCCACCAGTCGACGTGGGCATGGTAAGATGAGGGATTAGAGTGTTTCTGTCTAGTTGCATCGGAGTATAACGATTGCAGACGCGATTTAGACGTAGTGGCATACGTGGAATACGAAGACAGAGACTGAGACGCGGACGCCATGAAAGCGCAGGGCGAAACAAGCAAATCCACGGCGCACGGATGCTTATGGTGGTATTACGTAAGTGGATGCCTCCATTTGGTCATCCTCGATAACAGAGAAGAGGGAGACAGGTGTATACACGCCGATGGCCAGCTTGGTATTACAGTAAGTGCAATCTATACAGCCTCATTGACAGTCTGACTTCAATTCATCTCTTCTGGTGGCCAGTTTCTAGGCTTTCGATCCATCAGATAGGAATATAGCGGGAAGTGAAAGAACAACTCACGAAGAATCGCTTGTGGAGTTTTGCACCAGCAGCCTCAACGTTCTCGATTTCGTCAGGTGTCAGCTCGGGCACGTTCTCCGTATCGAGGTATTCCAGAATACGCTCTACCTTGGTAGATGTCCTGCGAAATCTGTCAGGGGTCCTATAATAACAGAAGTCGGTATCACACATACGTGACAACTAATATACCCTTCTGTTGGTAGTACTTGTGGAGAACTTGTCCTTCGGAAACAGCGGAGCCGCGTGCACGTGCCAACCGTGCGCGTATGTTTTCTACCACAGGATCTAGAGGGCCACCTCTTCCTCGCACAAGCGGAGAGAGGCCCCCGTATGAGGATGTAACGATGTTATATTTCTGGTGAACGGCAAGCGTAGGCTGGAGGGCCTTCCAGACGTAAGGGTGAACCTCGAGCTAACAAATTGAATAGACCTTTTGACGCGACACGATTGCAGACCCTACCTGATTGATAGCCGGAGGGATAGTCGCAACCTCCAGTATTTCATTGAGGTGGTCAGAGGTAAAGTTAGAGACGCCAATCGACTTCGTTAAGCCAGCATTCTTGGCTTCCTCCATTCCTATCCAAATATCCTTGAGCCTCCCCACATGCGGGAGTGCATGGTGAACCAAGTACAAGTCGACGTAGTCGACCCTCAGTTTTCTCAAAGACTCTTCTAATGCGCTCTTGGGAGTGTCCCCAGGCTTCAGCCCCCCCAGCTTTGTTGTGATGTACAATTCAGATCGTGGTTTCCCCGAGGCGGCGATCCCGGCACCCAGGCTCTCCTCATTGTTGTATTGTTGAGCACCGTCCAGATGGGTGAAACCATTCCGAATGGCGACGGTGACTGCCTGTTGAGCATCTTCGCCATACAGTGCAGTTCCGGTGCCAAAGGCAATCCAGGGTATCCTGGTCTCGTCATTCAAAGTGAGCTGGGATACCAGCATCCTGTGTGGAGTCAACGGAGATAAGGAACGAAAAAAGTCCTCCGAGATGCTGGCACTTTATATATGCAACGCTGGCAATTGCTTTCTCATCGCGCGATCGCGGTGATAAAGACAGTCAATGCGAGCATGCGTGATCCCGCAATAGCTGGACTTGGCAATATGCCAGCCCTAAACTAGACTGAATATCAATGAGCAAAAGTCACTTTCCCAAGTTTTTTCATCTTTTAACAACTACAACCAGGCGCACGCAAACCACATGTTCGATTGTCCTAGCTCCTCCGGCAATCCCTCATCTCGAAGCGCCTCAGATCAGAACGCTCACGGTGCACTCTTTGGCTGGTCATTCTGTTACATCCGTGGATGTCGTCAGTCACCTGATGTACCGACACCTGTATTTCACCTCCAGAGCAAGAGGAGCAAAGGCAACAGAAGCACCGTGCTACGATCATATATACCTACTAGTTCAGTGTAATGACTATGCAATACTATTCATGACTTCAAATGGGGTGGTTTTTGTGGCCTCGGATGCTGAAATGTGCCTACGGTGTTCCTGCCTAACAGCAGTGACATCCCCGCGAATTTATCCAAACCTGACTGCCATCCATAGCGTTTGGCGGTGGCAGCGGTAGTCGGATGTCGTGCAAACATGAACGTCCGTATAATCAATCAATAACTTCGTAAACGGAACGCGTAAACTACAATATCCAATGTGGAAATTTCGAAAGAACACCCTCCACAACTCGGGGCATCCAGAATGCCCAAGACCGAGACAATTTAAACGAAAGGCATAGTAAGCAGTCAAGCATTGAGAGCAGACAACCAACTAAATTTCGGGAACGCCACTATATCCGCCGGGACGCCCGCCTTGGGGGGCATACAGATTAGAGTGAATGGAGGCATTTTGATAGCCGTTGGAAGGGGTAGTGTGAATAGTCGGGGAGGGTGGCGAGGTAGGGAATGTGCTGGGGTCAGACGGATCCTGGAGAGGGCGTCTGAGTATCAGTGCGACCGCGACGATGTAACAACTCACATAGAGCTTTGGTTGAGTGAGAGGTGTCGTAAATGAGCTTGAGGCCATGTACATGCTACCGGTCCCTGGAGGTGGTACTCCACCGTCCATAGCATCGGGAGCAGATGCCTTTCGACGATGACGAAGGAACAACCAAGTGGCTAAACCGACTATAGCTGCGAGTCCAACTACCCCACCAACTGCGCCTCCCACAATGGCGCCTGTATTGCTGGACTTCGAAGCAGATTGAGGTGAGGGTGTTGTGGACAAGCTGGGTGCCGGAGTGACAGAAGCGATTGCGCTCGTAGAGGTTGTAGAGGTGGGGAGGCTGGTAGCAGTGGACTGAGATACGGCGGCTGTCGATTCCGGACTGTCTGAAAGGCTATGAGTGTACCGAGAGTACAATCCGAAATCGACTCACCGCCGGTTAGTTCAGCAAGGGTTGCGTTGAAATCGTCAGTCGACTAGAACGCATTGGCGACGTGAGAGCGAGAGAGAATAGGATGGGAGAAACAAGCGTACTGAAACATCTTGATAAGCCCACTGCGGTATAGCAGTTCCACTGGGAACGTTCTCGGGGTATCTAACAAAAGGGTCAAATAGGAAGACTCAAGTGAACTTGTGCGCTTCTCACCCAGTGTAGACCGTCGAACAATTGGTAGCCCAAGAGCTCCAGCTACCATGAACAATGAATGCGACAGCATGCGATAGAATGGCACAGAATCCTCACGCGATATAGGTACGATTTTGACATATGGCACAAGCGCTGACGAGGGAGTATGTCACGGTGTTGCATTCGCAAGCATTTGCTTCGTCGACATAGGGACCAACGTAGTGGGTGTTGACGGCCAGCGGATCAACAGTAAATTCTAACAAAGAGGTTCCAAGTCCAGGCCCAGACATGAAAAGTAGAGACTTACGACCACCGGAACACGCGCCTTGCACGTAGGCAGCGATGAGACAGGGATTCTGATTTTTGCTATTGTCCATCTGCGCGCCAGTGGAGGGTGTCGGTGAGCACGACAGTCGACTGAGAACAAAGAATGTCGAGCGCGTACCCAGCTGAACTGTGACAAACAGGAAGCTGTGGTCTGCTGAGCGGCTGCCCTCAACGGGCGCATAGAAAGCAATCCTGTTGCCAGGATCGCCAACGACGACCATCCAAGGTGGAAGGGTATCATGTTGAGGGCAGAAGAGAGAAGGGACGGATGGGATGGCACTCCACGAGCAAATTGGCTAATAGGTCCGCCGCATTCCCTGTTCCTGTCAGATGGCAGTTCACCCCATATCAATCACGGCTGCTGTTACGGAATGAGAAATCGCCCGTTCGACTGCTAAGATCAGTGGATGATCGTGACCACGCATGTCCCTGGCCAAATGGTAATCGAAGGACACGACCACCACGACATGAAGTAGTCCTTCGGGTTTTTCGGTGTTGGTTCGACGGGCCTGGAGAAAGTACCGCACAGCAACAAGCGGTGGCGCGGACAAAGGGAATTGATTTCACTATATCACCCTTCATGGCTTGGCATTCAGTAATGTGACCTTGATCATTCCCAGCACAAAGGCCAGGTGCTGATTAACGCTCGGGTTCAGTGCTGAAAAACCTACTAACCATCCTGCGTAACGTGGCCGACCGTCCTGGTCGACCTTGTCACCAGGTTCATCTGAGTATATGGCGAAGGAAAGCGTCAGACTGGTAAGCCGTTCTAATACTTGGCGATGAACGCCCTTGTAATTTAACTCCCAGACTACCAAATAGCTAAAGTCCAGGTCCCGGTAGCTCAATCCTCGTGACACTTGTTCACGCCTGAATTCCGACTCTTCTGCCTGATGCCGCTGAATAGGTCAGTGGTTCCGCATGTGTAAGTAGCGGTCAGGCGTCAACACCGTCTATTCGACGGTCGCTCAACTTGAAAGTCCTGCCTTCGATACCTGCTATCCGCGCAGATCATCCATGGGCTGGCGGGCATCGTTGTATCCGTGAATCGTACACTTCGGTGTGCGGTGCTTATGACTTGGTTTCCATACAGTCTTCCCAAACCGTAAATCAGCATTGTAGAGTTGATCGGTACGCACATGATGAGAACTAAGATGTTGGTACAGCACTTGGATAAGCCGGGTAAAAACTCCAACTAGGATCCTCGGGGAGCAGTCCGGCCAAATTACTGTGTTGGATTGGATCCAACCTGGGTGCCCGTCCTTCGCACAAGTCCTATAAAGAGTACACGAACCATGCGCTACGATCTCCCAGATGTTCTGGTTCATCGTCTTTCGCCATAGAAAGCCTCCTCTCTGCCTTCGCACGGTTCTCCCGTGAAAGATACAGCAAGTTCAGTGACGAAACCAAGGCCATGCCAGTGGACATGATAATGTATGCGATCGTGGCTGCCGTATAATTGGGACCCGGCGATAAGGACCCGAGTAGCCAGATCGCGAGAATGCCACCTGAACAATTCGCAACGAAGCCGAAGGCAATGCTACTTGCTCGCCGGATGTGAGGTGCGCTGTTATTGACCATCCAAGTAATAATAGCGGGAACGGCAGCATATGTACCGGTCATGGAGAAGAAGAGTGAAGCATATTGAACGTGTTGGGAAGTAGTCGCTGATGAGTCGAGTCAGTATGCTGAACGGAAAGTGGCTCACTCGACTATACCGTAGAACATGGAAAATCCTATTATGCACCAAAACGAGAAAAATATCACTGTAAGGCCGCGGCAGGCGTACCGATCAGAAAAGTATGAAGAAATCATGGACGCTGCACGCGTTGCCAATACATCGGCAATCAGCAGCATGCAATACCGTAGACTAATCTATGCTCACCCAAAAACGCAAGTACGAAAGGAGGAACACTCATAAGCTGTGCCTGATTGCCAGTGTACCCCAGGCCAGCAACGATTGTTATTTCAAAGCTGCACGTTTGAAGTCAGCCAGATAGGCATTACCGAACACAAAGACTGACAGTGCAAGGCCAAACACCTGTGTTCCTGATTTGGATGTTCAGGACGGGAGGAGATAAGATGACAACGGACATACCATTGAAAAATGTGACAATAATGAGCAGTATAACCTGCGGTGAACTGAAAGCTCTTAATACTTCCACCCAGCTAAAGGTATCCCTTCCGTCATCCTCGGAGATGGCTCTGCTGCTCTTGAGTTTCGAGATAACATAGTATCTCTCCTCCGGTGATAAAAAGCGAGCAGTTTCTGGAGACCGAGGGAAAATAAAAAACGAGGCAATACCAAACGAGAAGGTGAACAATCCCTCCTAAGAGTTTGTGCGTCTCATTTGCCATGGAAGACGAGAGGATGACGTACAATAAAGAATATCCAAGCCCACCCTGGTTTACCACCTATTCCGTCCATATGCGTTATGCCAGCAGCTAACAGGCCAGCGAAGGCTCCTGTTAA
Source organism: Pisolithus albus (assembly GCA_024613165.1). Lineage (NCBI taxonomy): Eukaryota > Fungi > Basidiomycota > Agaricomycetes > Boletales > Pisolithaceae > Pisolithus > Pisolithus albus. Next base: position 811,044 of record JANFAB010000002.1, on the reverse strand, counting down.
TGATGCCGAGGAGAAGAAAGCACTTATCCTGCAAAGTAACGTCATGAGAAAGGCCACTGGGATGTTATGATCCCTATAGTTCTAACCTCATCTGCAGTCTTTCCCCCGGGTAAAAGGAGGAAAGGTAGAGTACAAGTCCTGGAAGAAGGCCGCCTGTTAAGAGACGTGGTACTGGTTCGTCAGAGACCGTATAACTTGTACGTTCATATTCCTACCTTGTGTCAGGCCCAGAAAGAATCGACACAGGAGCAGTCCAGTGTAACTAGTGACAAATCCTAGATAAAATCATAATTACAGGGTATTGATTATCTGAAAATCTCGCGTACCTTGCATGCAGGCAATTATTCCCCACGAGGTAACCATAGCAGGCAACAAACGATCAGGACCGACACGCTACAAAACAAAAGGTCAAACAACATAAAGTCGAGAGAGTCGACTAACTTTCAAGATCAGGTTCGAAGGTAGCTCCATGGCGATATAGGGGCTATGCAATTTCGTCGACGAATTCAAAACTTCCCATAGAGATGCTTACACTAAAGTGAGAGTCAAAGCCACAGTGAACTGCGACGGTGTCAAACAGAGCAATCAGAGTTATTGTCAAGGCGTACCTGGTAGTTTGAAATGCTCAATGCTTCCTGCATACCAGCAACACGAGCATTTGCAATGTTGTTGATGTCCTGATTGCTCGGGGTACCAAGCTGAGCACGAGATTGAGTTCACCAACATGCACTGCAAGACGTACGAAGAAAGACATCAAGTACACTGCAGTGCACATAGGAAGAAGTCGTGTATCAAACTTTCTCCAGACAACAGCCTCCAGGATCGCAGAATCCTGTTCAGAGGGGTGATCCCGACCAGTTTTGTCGAGTACGTCCACGTACATTGGGAATAAGACGAGTTTCATTCGGTCAGCTCCGTCTTTAAGCTGTCCATCATGATGGAGAAGCTTGCTAAGTAAGGCAGTTACACGAACCCTGCACACACATTGCGACCTTTTCTCTTGTATAATGCAGTGCGATAAGATTAGAACGCTCAGCCTTCTTCTCCGGAAGGGTGTGAATACCCTGTTATCGTGGGGCCTGTTCCAAAGGTGTTTGCCATCATGGCGTGATATCCGCGCCGCACATCATGTGCAACTTTTCATTTCCTTTTGACAATCGTGTTCCGAGTGTTAGGGTACAGAACTACCCCAATTCTGCACTACACCACTTACAGAAGCAATGTTGGCAATTCCCCTGATAACCCCATGATCATTGACAATTGCAGTTGGGATGATAGGTTTGCGCCGATGGTGATACGAGTCGATTCCAATGAGAGATCGCGCTAAGGCACTGCGACGTGCACATTGCATCTGCATGCGCTGGAATCGATGGTGCCTGGCACAAGATGTTAAGTTCTGTCAGACTGGAAGTCGAAGTGCGAAGTGCGTGGGCAGGAACTTTGCTTGACAGTGGGCAACCTACCGCGAGCTTCCCATCCGGGGTGTATTACTTACATCACCCCTACTGACAAGATCATCACACATAGAAACCCATGGCGTCCTCGTTGGACAAGCACGAGTATCGATGTTCGAAGATCCGATCCAAGACGTGCTTGTAGGCGTGCTTCTAAGGAAGCCTCGAGTTCGTCTCAACTGGGAAGTTTGATTTAACCTAGCAGGGCTGCTCAGAATTCGTCTACCTTTGGCACGCTCGTAAACGAGGAGACGCGCTGCTGGCGACGATGGCTTGTCCATATATAATGGGTGGGTTGCGTGCACTGTAGGACAAGTCGTGGGAGTATATGACTAATGCTGTATAGTTAGCAAGCCACAGTAAGTCTCAAATGTCAGAGGTCGCTAGCACACCGCGATTAACTTCAAGACAGGCTATGGCGCCCTCAACAACGTGAGTAGAGCTCAATCTTGCCTGAGCATCGCTGGCTGATGGCGTGAATCTTGAAAAGTGTCCCCACGGTCGCGGTGAGTTGAATCGCAGTTGTAGCCCATTGCCATATTTCCTGATGTTCCCATGCAGGATATTGAAGTTCCCGAGACCCTTCTCAAAAAGCGCAAGCAGAACGAGAAGGCTCGGGAGGAACGTCTTGCTGCAGCCTCTGCGGCTCGCAAGGTGAGCTAGGAGTTTGGCTCCATACGCCTTCTTCTTTTCGTGATGCATAACATTCCAATCGCCGCATGGCTAGTAGTATTTCTTCTACCGTGTTGCCTCGCAAATTAACCATCTTTCGGGACTGATTTATATTAGCTTCTCGTTCTGCTCTGCCAATCAATACTGACTGAAACTTTGATATACAGGCTGCCAAGGCAAAGCGCAAAGTTATTTTCAAGAGGGCCGAGGCTTATGTGAAGGAATACCTTGCGAAAGAGAGGGAGGAGATCAGGTTGAAGAGAGTAGCGCGAACATCTGGTGACTTCTATGTCCCTACAGAATCAAAAGTTTATTTCGTCGTCCGCATCCGTGGGTAAGGCTACAGTGATTTTGTGGCATCCTTTCTCCTGACTCGCGCCTAGTATCAACAATATCGCACCGAAGCCTCGCAAGATCCTTCAGCTCCTCCGTCTCCTACAGATTAACAACGGTGTTTTCGTGAAGGTTACCAAGGCAACCCAACAAATGCTGCGGCTAGTTGAGCCCTATGTCACATACGGGTGAGGCAGGATTTTGAGTGTGTACTATTTTGTCGTCTTACCAGTGTTGCAGCGAGCCGAACCTGAAGTCTATTCGGGAACTGATCTACAAACGTGGCTACGGCAAGGTCGACAAGCAACGCATTCCTCTTACCAACAACGCCGTCATCGAGCAGAATCTGGGCAAATATGACATCCTTTGCGTGGAGGACCTTGTTCATGAAGTTGCTACTGCGGGCCCTAACTTCAAACAGGTGCGTTCCCTCAAACTCGCGTGTTTCATTTCAGTGATCGTTGCCCGTCAGGCAACAAATTTCCTCTGGCCATTCAAATTGTCGAACCCTACTGGCGGTTGGAGACAACGGAAGTTCAAACATTTCGTTGAGGGTGGTGACTTCGGTAACCGAGAGACCAACATCAACAAGCTCATCCGCCAGATGAACTAAGTGCCCGTACGATTCACTTTGTCTGGCATGTTTCTACTAGCATCATATGTCACCGCGGAGGGCTGGCTTGTTAAAAAAAAATTCTTACGAGTATGCTGGCATGAATCCGACATCACCCCTACATTAATCCTGACTGCTATGCACTCCATGAAAAATGAACATGATATATGATATTTCACTGTGAACGTGCAAGCGCTCAAAAGAGTTCTGAGCTGCAAATGACTCGTGTGCCACTTGAGGTACTTGGTTTGCAACACCCGCTGCATTACACGCGGACGACAGGTAAATGTCATCACTCGACATCGCACCCGATCGTCGACCGAGAAGTCAAGTCAATAGCATCCTACGGGACCTCAGGCAAGTCATTCAGCTTGAGCGGTGCAGAACCTGACTTGGTTTCTCTTGGAAGGGGTGAAGACTTCCGACATGCCCGAAATCTGCAGCGGTCACCTGCAACCATCCCACCCTCGGCCACTGCTCACAACCAACGCACTCTACCTTTCGATGTGATCTTTGGCTATCAGTCCCCCGGTACCAGTGACCGATCTCCTCAACATCGGGAGATACGTATTGCAGGGCCAAGACCTCCCCGGAGTTGGCGAAAGCAATCGTCTCCTACTTCAACGACTACTACCAGCGGCGAGGCCACTCATGGCGAAAAAAGTGTTGATAAGAATACGCCCGCATGGCGTCAAATGGCCCTCTCACCCATTCTTTGTGAGTGCCCAACCAGCGTGTCAAATCCACACGACTACTCCCATCCCGTCCCTGTTCCTCCTCTGATCCAACTGTGCATCCACATCATTCTCGCTACCTGTGGGGGTGAGGACCTAGCCGACCTAGTGCCAGACATTCCAGTGCACCTACGGCGAGCTTTCATGCGCTACGCAGCTGTGCACATGCCACTAAGTGTGTCTGAGCTTGAAGCAGTCTGTGATGGGCATGGGTCGGCTGATGGTGACCTGATCGTGGTTGGTCCTCGCGCGTCGTTGCGCCGAGACTGGTTTCAAAAGACTACAGAAGGCGAGAAACCGGGAGAAACTGCGCAGGGACCCTCGGTGCACCTTACATCTGAGGAGTGCAGTGACGATACCGAAGGTACATGGGATGATACGCTATCCCTCGACACTGAACCAGTATCTCCAACCATGCTTTCCTTCGTATCCACGCTGTTGACAGTGCCAACATTTCTCGCCCTCCCACCCACCATCACGCACCTAGCCCTCCTCAATATCCCTTATCAAGTTCCGTTGCAAAGACTGCCAACCATATGCCCACTCCTCGTCTTTCTGGACTTATCATATAATGATTGGCTAAGCTGTTCTTCTTCCAAAGGGAATCAGATCTTGATGAGCATGGCATGGCATAAGTTGCATCATCTCCAGGTACTTGGCCTGAGGGAGTTCTCCATTGCATTCTCGTTACTTGTTGAAATCAACCGCGGACGTTGGCAAGACGTTAGGATCATCACATAGAAGATACCGATGTCCGAGGGGCGTGCTCAAACTGTGGGCTTGCAACTTAGGTTGGTCACGAAGACATACGAAAGAAAGCAATGTTGTCCGCGTACGAGACCGTGTCAATGTATATCGAAAGGTATTAGTATGATAGTATTATCGGGCGAGCGACAAGGTTGTAAAAATCGCTCGCAAGTCGTGATATCATCTATATATCATATTTTCGTACCCAAGAAACGTTGTAGGTTGAAGGGCGGAATCTTGCGAGGTCAATGAGCTGGGATCAGTAAAAACAGTTCGAAAACTGGCTTACTTCGGGGGGCTCTTTCTCCGAACCGACAGAGGTCTTGTCGTCGAGGTCTGGCAGAAGTGAGACACCGGCTGGCCAGCGAGACCTAGGCGGGAGCCTAGACCTCATGGTGTGCAAGGTGGACCATAGACAGTGGGTGTAACGCACTGCGAGCTCCACATCGGAAATGACAGGCATATCCATGTTATCTGTTAAGGCATGCCAGGTAAATTGACAATGGTTGTGTGAAGTCAGAACACGTGCATAATATCGCACAATCGACCTGCTCAGCGACCCGTTCACGACGTTCCTGGGAGAGGTATTTTACTATGGGACTCTTCTCGGGGACCTTGTATGCAAGTAGCCCGAAGACGTTCTTCAACTCTCGCTCGTAGATTGACCTATTGGCTGGTTTCCGGAGCGAGTTCACGTGGGCATATAATTTCCGTGCTCGGATCAGTAACTCGGTTTGACGTCTTTCCTCGTCAACAGTATCACAGACTGAAGACTCTGTGGGAGGAGGATGCACGATCGTCGATTCGTGACTCGGGTCTGGATAGCTCAATGGGAGTGTTCGACATGCTTCTATGAAGGCGAGAATGCGTAGGTTCAGAGACAGATGGACAGGGTTGACAGTTGTTTTTCTATATTGCAGACGACGATCGTCTGATGTATCGTCCGGGGCGGTTGTGTCGGCTTCCTCCCCCAGTTTCTCGTCTAACACCTTTGGAAAGTGTTCGTTCAAGCAACAGATGGCTTCCTCAACCCTCCCGGACAAGATGTGCGTCCGTATGCCTGAAACAGCACGGTCAATGACATGTCTCATAAACCAGACAAATGTAGGATAATGCATAGAAAAAACCGGAGCGTACATTCCCGTAGACCGATGGTCCGTATCACGTCGGTGCTCAATTCGGAAGTTTGCCCCGAATAACTTGACTCGGAGACGATTTCGTTCCCGTCCCTGTCCAGATGCCTCACCGCACTCTCTTTGGAGAACGCCTGCGCAGTCTTCGTGTAGCAATTGTGGCACAGGTAGTCTAAGACAAGTGTACGCTAGTTATTAGCAGAGTCAGCTCGCAAATCTGATTGAAGTTTGAAGCCATACTAGATGATCTGGTTGGAGGTGCGTCATAGTAATTCAGTTGTTGGGCTGAGCCACGCTTACGGTGAAAGCACATGCACATAAAAGCTGTGCAAGTCCCACTCTGAGCACGTGCCTAGGCCGGCGCCTGCTCCTAATGCAGGATCCATGACTATATGGTAGCATCTAAAAGTACACGCGGAAACGTATTTCGAGGCAGTATCTTAAGCACCTGCGGTATCATTGACGCCTGCCAGTGTCGAGACCCGGTTCGTCTGCCCCCTTGCAATAATGCTCGAACCCCGGTCTGTATACGAGTGCGGCAATGTGTCTGTTCTCAAGAGCGCCGCCCGTTCTTCTGCGGCTGTGGTGCTACGCACCAGCGAATTGCCTCGACTTCGCATCGTAGTACGTGGACGTCTCCCTTTATAAAGCAGGTACTGAGAAACGATAGTGATATCGAAGATGAAAGTTCCGCCACTGCCTAACAGGTACCTGGAGACAACGTTTAGTATTGGACCAAGAAGTGCATCGACATCTTCGCGTACGGTATACTTTCACGGACGAATTCGGTCGACGCTGGAGGTGGCAAGCGGATATTTGGGGAGGTCAGAATCGAGCAGACATAGAAGAAGTTCCCGAGAAATGCAAAAACGAAGAGATAAATGGATAGGCCCTGTCACCTCTTATGAGGACATCATTCAATTCTGAAAAATATTACAAACTGCTTGACCTCGACAGATTTTCGGACGTACTAGAAGAGGTGAGACTCAGTACGTTGGACACCAGGTAGCAAGAAAGTACTGACGTTCTTCCATATCTGTGGCAGTCGAGAGGTAAGGTAGAGGGTGGTGCACAACCAAGCGAAGATTCGCCCGATTACACGTTCGGAGGGCGAAAACTCCTCAGATAGCGAATGCATGTGGGAGCCAACCGCGACTGGTGGCGTCGGCAGTTGCACATAAATAGATGGATATGAGCTATATAACAATCCGGGGGCGGCCGGTTGTTGTGCCAGTGGCGAAGTTCCTGACTTGGACACCAGAACAGTCCCAATGCTGGTGCTTTTTGAGGCTATTGGACGGTACTGACTTCCAGCCAGTCCGCCGATGCCGAACAACACCCAGACGCCGAGGAAAACCATGCCAGCACCGCGTCGGCTGGCACGGGATCCTGTTCTCTGTCCCCTCCGTTCTTCTTCGTCTTGTTCCAAGTCTCCGTCACGTTGTAACTGTCTGCCTCTCGCTTGCGTCGCGGACTCACCTTGGGTAGATGTCATTCGCAGGGGAGAGCATGCGGTGTGCACAACCGGGGACACCGGGCGTCTGTGGCGATTCAAATGGCGGTCGTCTCGCTCCTGGCTCCAAGAGATTCGTTTCCTGTTTCCACTGTCTGAGTGATAGCTGTCCGAAAGAGCAGAAGGCACGGCATGGTCCACTTCGTCTTGCACTTCCACGGACACGTGCGAAGGGGCACGTTCTTCAAGGAGTTGTTCATCTTCACCCTTGCGTCGATGCCTGTGTTCCGTACGGGAGTCTGAGTGAGCAGCCAGCGCTGCGGCTGCCGCTACACTACCAGCAGCAGCGGATAACGTTCGATAACGGGAAGTATCTAGGGAGTGTGGTCGAACGAGTGACGCTGAACGTGAACGGGGATAAGCATAACTATTGGGAGGGATCTTCGGACCACCGCCGTAATAGAAAAACTGGCCCAAAAGGCAGCAGTCTACAGAGCAAAAATATAAGGCGAGATACGTCTGCGGTGGTCAATTGGCTACTTGCGAGTCGAAGGATGTAGAGTAGCCACTTACCTGGAAGGGTAGTTGGTGTGTGAGCAGGCATCCGATGAGATTGGATGCATCGCCTGTTGCAAGGACTGAGATACTAACAATGTCCGACGCGGGACGGCCCACCTAGCATCCAGTTGAACAGGAAGGGGAGTGCAAGACTCTCGCAAGACTGCTGTTTGACGTTCTCGAGAATTTGCCTGCAAGGCGTCACGATATCTGCCCGCTCCCCGTGGGTCGAATAACGAAAGATGGAGACTCACGGGAACTGTGCTCCGAGCCAGCAGGCTATGGAAACGTATCCCAACAACTCACTTGGATTCTGGATAAACATCATCTACCTCGGTAAAGTTATGGATGGTATGAAGGAAACGGCTGGTATGGGGTAGACCGTTCAGACGGGCATCCTGAAACTGCATCGAGATTTCTCGGTCCATGTTCGGGCAAAGCAGCCCCCCCACGGAACTTTCCGCTTTTGGGACTTCCCCAGTGAATAATATTATTACCGGAAAACACAGCCTCAAAGTACCAACTTAGTTCCGAGGCCGAGCTGAGAGAACAGCGCAGCCCATGAAGCAAGAATTCATCATAATCTGCGACATCGTAAGTCGTAGCATCGTCGAGCATGGAGGTCGCAATTCTACGGAAAAGAGCGGGTTCCCATTCTTCCTCAGATGCTTCTCGAAAGCAACGAGAAAAAAAAAATTGACCAACTATCCTATGAAATCATGCTTGTAACTGGGCGACTAATCTCTTTTCCCCAGGATGCTAGAGTATGGGAGGAACCGTTCCGGGAAAAACGACGAGACTGGAACTGAGATGGCTTACTGTCTCGACATGAACATGCTCAGTATTTAATGTGTATGGAGAACTTCAGGCGAATGCCACTCCCCCTCTCCCCATATGTCGATGAAAGTAATCCCGCAGAGGCGTGATCGACCCGAGATCCTAAGTTGCCTTGCTTTTGTACTCTCGTTTTGCTTCGTTCTTCCGCATGCCACGAGTATATCCAGGACCCCAATTCTGCGGAAACGCTATATTCGAAGCCATCACGGAATCAGTGGATAATGCCTGCGTGGACCTCAAACATCGGAGGCGGGGAAATGACTTTGGGCTAACAAAGCCTACACTGAAGATTTACTCATGGTAGACCATTGGCATGGTCGAGCTATGCCCGCACAGGCGACCGTATCACGGGTCACGCGCGCACGTTGGATCACGTTGTGCCCATACTGAGACTTTCATAGGGGCACGAGAGTTGAAGAGACGACCAGCGTCCGCACCGATATCCGGCAATTGGTCTGGGGGCCCTGCGGGTGTTGGGCGTAGTCAGTTACGAGAAAGCTTCCGCAGATCGCGAACAGCTTCGTGTTGGCACAAGTCAACTATGTTTCTTTTGGAAAGTCCCTCTAGGTGGACGAGGTTTCACACTAGAAACATTCGTCCCATCTAAGATAGGGCTCACACAGTTCCATCCAACATCACGTGATGTGACACATGTGTGACATGACTTAACAGGTGGCAAGGATAAGGCCATCACTGAAAAACAACTTTTAGGATAATGCCTTTATATACCCTTATAATGTCAGTAATGGTCGCAATCTGGTACAATGTGGTGAGCCCCATTATAAAGGTCTAGATAGCTTTATACAGGTACCTTCGCTTTCAAATTGAATATAATATGATAGTCACTGACACTGAAGAGGAAATCTTGACATGCTTGATTGATGCACAAATTTATGGCGAGAAAGTACCACCTTTCGTGACTACTCCTTTTGGCATTTGTATCGGACAAAATTCAGGTAAATTCCGGAATAATTATTTTATTAATAAAGCAGAACATATGGCCATTAAACATGCTAGTAGACCGTAAACTATTGGGTATCTGTGGTCAGCAAAAAAGGACATAAACGTCAACAGTGAGATGACATCAAGATGACTTGGAGATTCAGTCATCCTCAGTTGTGAACTGACTGCACAAACTCATAAGCGTCAAAAGAGGGAGGGAACAATGGCTGGGCGAGATATCATGAAACTCACGGCTATGGTGAAGGGGAGTGTCAGGAACAGGTAGAAAAAGGAACTGAATGAATATGCACACCTCGTACCGAGATATCCACAAAATTGTCCGGAGGCAGCTGCTCTGTAAAATTGGGAAAATCTCCACGACCACTGTGGCAGTCATTACCTGATGCATATCACCTGAAAGCTTTCGTCGAGTTGTACCTTGTCCTCAAAAAGCGAGAGGGACGGCTTCGAACTGACAGAGATATGGGATGTGCAACATCGTGGGACGGCAGGAGGGGGAAGGCGAGGTCACTAATGGACAACGACTGAAGCAATCAGCACGAAACTGTTGGTACCATTATGGGACATGAGGTAGAAAACAGAATAAAAGAAAATATACCGATCGGTGTACCCGTTCCCTGAGAGCCAGAGCCCAGGGCTGTGAGAGGCTCGGGGTAACAGAGCTAACTGCGCCAGTTGAGTGCGGCTTAGTCATCATAATCTGTCGCACACACAAATGTTGATACGCACCTAACTTCTATCCACAAGACACCGCAGGATCTGAGTGGTTGCGGGAAGTAGAAAGGCAGATACAACGCCGTGGGCAATTCTGGCGGAAGTCCCAAAGACTCTCATTATATACGGCATGAATGCAGCGGTTAAGATCCGAGTCACTGGCCCGTCCCAGAAAGACTATTGACTCAACCATATATAGAATTCCAGTGCACGTGAGCACCTGTCCCGCACGATGTTAAAATGTTTGGAGTCCATTGAGAAAACCTCAGCAGTCCTCGGGGTCCCACTTGATCACTGTAAATGGTAATACTACCTCGACACAAGTGCTTGCACGATTCTTCATACCCTGCCATGACTTATAATCCATTACCAGGCTCACCTCTTATGGTTGAAGCGTGTCCAACTTAGTGTATTCTTACTCTATCATTACAATGTTTTATGTGGCTTTGGGAGTCTATCCCGTTTCTGTGCTCAGTGGCCACAAAAAAAATGCTTTCATTTGTGCGATAGTGAAGTATAGTGAAGTATATGACAACGTAACTTCGAATCTTTCTGCTGCTGATTTACCACAGTCAAAATGATATGGCAGAAAAATTTCGTTTGAGTGATGCACTGCCAGACCTGTCCTAAGATGAATGAAACGTGACTACAGCCTGTGTAAGGTATATTAGGGTGATGACTAGGGTATGATTATATGTGCTTCGGAATTATCAGAGTACAATAATGATCACAGATCATCAAACTGGTCTAATGACTGATCTTGCTGAGTTGGACTGAGGTTTGTCAAATCGAGTCCAAAGACATGATGTAGACTGTCTGGACTGTTCCTAGGGCTACAGAAGCATGACTGAACATGAGGTCTGTTAGGCAGCGACGAGCGAGTAGCCTTTAAGAGGTAGTCGCGAATGTCGATGCCAACGAGAAAACCTCAAAGGCGAGAGTTTAGGGGCGACCTCTCTTGCGATGATACTTTGAGCAAGACTTGGCTAACCCTCACTCGAGACGATGATCGCGAGCGGCTCAGACACGAGGAATGAGATGAAGGAGGCTAGTTGCAAGGTAGCTAAAAGCTGAGGACCACAGACGGTCCACAGCCGGTCTAAATACAGTGCCTCAAAAAAGTGTCCCAATGTAGGGTCATTCTTGAAAGATCTCGCTGTTGTGAGGGAACCACTAAGAATCAAGTCATGTGCTTGCAGAGAGTATGAAAGCACTAGGCATTGGCTTCAAAATGACACCTTTGTCATGTGATTCTGTTGGGATGGAGGCAAGATATGATTATTTCAAAACAGCAACTCATTGGGACACTTTTTTGAGCATGTGTCCAATCCCTGGTTTTGGGATTTGGCTTGCCCTCCTGCAGTTGGGTTGGTCACACAAACAAAGCCTTACTGTGTCACATGATCTGACAAGTGGTTTACAAGTGTGTAAACAATGCCAAACATTGAATTTAGGTCATTAAGCCTTAGTCCTTTGCCACAACTCAAGAAATCATCTTTCTAGCTCATCAGGGTCAGTCTGTCAGGAAATTTTCTGTAAAAACCATGGTGTCATGCTTATGACATATTCCAAACACCACTGGTGTCTTCAGTATGCCATTGGAAGACATCTATATGCTGTTTTCCCCACATGTACCTGGGCTGTCCTGCCACTCATCAGTACTGGGACAGCCAGAAATGTCCAGGAGGTCAATATATCACTTATGGATATGAAGGACCACCCCACCCCTTCCCAACCAAAAAGTGTCCCAATGAGTTGCTGTTTTGAAATAATCATATCTTGCCTCCATCCCAACAGAATCACATGACAAAGGTGTCATTTTGAAGCCAATGCCTAGTGCTTTCATACTCTCTGCAAGCACATGACTTGATTCGTAGTGGTTCCCTCACAACAGCGAGATCTTTCAAGAATGACCCTACATTGGGACACTTTTTTGAGGCACTGTACCTCTACTGTACTCTAAGGCTGGCAAACGAAAGACATACCGAAGTAAGTAAATGACTCGACGACGAGTCATTGCCAAGACGCGCAGCACAGTCTGTACAGTAGCAACGATCACTGACCTATAGCAGGGAGCCCGATGGCGAACCGAGACACAGATGCCTCCCTGCGACACAAGCGCAGCAACACAGGCCATCGGCCGGTATCCCTGTATAGTCAGGACCGCAGTAAGGTAGAAGGAAACGAGAGGAAGACATAACGAGAAGACACTGCTCATAACACAGCAGTGGATCAACAGAAACAGGCCGGCGACGAGAAGGTGAAGGGCATCGTCGGCCATACAGGGGTAAGTAAGACGAGACGCGAGACGCGACTACTTACACGTGACTAGGCACGTGACCGCCGCGGGTACTATGGTACACAGCGAAAGGAAGACTGAAAAGGAGAACAAAAGCAAGTAAGAACCATAGGTAGAAAAGGAAACGTGACCGCATAGACGCATGGACAGGGGCTACTGCCCAAGAGGGCAAGAAACGGGAACGGCGGCGTAACATCACCCCCCCCTCAGGCTCGTCGAACACCTGATCGACGACGGCGTTGAGATGGGCCGGGAGTCGGGGAGCAGTTACGGACGGAGCGAAGCGCACCGGTGTGCGCGGTAGGCGATCCGACGTCCGCAGGTGGGAGGGGAATGAGAGCCGGTGCGGCCGGAGTCCATCGCGATCCCTTGCCATTCTTGCACGACCAGTGCCCGAGATGGGCGCAGTCGAAGCAGGCGAACTGGAAAAAGGGATGGGTGGCAGGGACTTCGGGACGTCCAGCGAGGAAGAGTCGAAGTTCATAATCGTCGACGACAGGATGGAAAGTAGCGGCGGGGAGCGGCGAATACGCATAGACGGCGTTATTTAGATGATAGTCGGCCTTGCTCCACGTAGCAGACTCAAGGAACTCGCGCCAGTGGAAGGCAGAAGCAGCGTAATGGGTGGATTCAGATAAGAACTTAGCTGCTTTGCTAAAGATGTCGTCGCGTTCCTTGGTATATCCGTTGTCGGCGAAATAGTCCCACGACGTTGCGTTAGGGTTCCACGGATCTTTGTCAGGGTCTTCGGTCTTCGGCTTTATGTCAGAGGAAGGAGCACCTCCGAGATCCACTCCCGATCCCTCTTCCTTTGGTCGATCATTGCTAACACCACTGCTGCCTTGGGCATTGGCATCAGTCTTCCTGTACTTAGCACGAAAGGACCGGCATGCTTCGATAGTGGTGAACGACAGCGCGTGAGAGACGATGGTGACCTGGAGGGAGGAGATGGACTGGGCGAGGAGACCAACGACGGACTCGACGGAGAGGGCAACGGACTCGGGCATGATATCGCGAGTGGAGTTGAGTTCCATTGGGACGTAGTTCAGACTTACATCTGACTTTCGGAAGACCTCAGACAACACCCAAAAACGTTCGTTTTGTTCTTCTGTTGCCCCGTCGAGTGAGTCCCCTCGGTCGAAGAGCGCAAGAGCCCAAACAACGTGGAGGTAGTCTGCCGACGTGGGTACCAGCTGCCCTGTGACTGGGTTGGTTGCTGGGCAGGGTACGTCGGTGGGGGTGAGATAGATGTCGGGAACAGCAAGGGTGGCGGAGGAACCGCCATCGGTTGCACGGGCTGAGGTTCCTTGACGACTGCGGGACTCATCGGTCGAGGTGTCCTCGGGGTTAGGAACGGATTGGTGGGGAGGTCCTCGACGGGACGAGGCCTGGGCGTTACTGACCCCATGACGGGATCCTCTGGCGGCAGGCACTCGCCGAATCGAGAACTGTTGGAGGGGGAACGAACCCGGTGGGGGGACTTCATCAAGGGAACGGAGGGACGACCCGAGGGTGGAACCCAGACTTGAGAGGCGAGATGCGGTTGAGGTCGGTGAACTGGGGGGTGTGGTAGATAGGAGTAGGTCGGGCCTCGAGTTGACCTCGGGCTCGTAGGCGTCATACTTGAAACAGTCGGCAACATCGTAGGGCATGTTAAAGTTAGAGGCGAGTGGGTGATGAGAGGCTTAGGGAGGCAGGCAGCGGGAAAGTTTGTATTGCTCGAGTAGCTCGTCGGCGTGGTCTTTTAACGAGCTCTCGGGCTCCCAAGTATTATCCGCATGTGAAAAACCCTTCCACTTGACAAGGAAGGATCTCTGCGCCTGGCGACCACGACCTGTGTTTTTATGATTTAGTATTGCCTCAACCTCCCACTTAACTTCGTCGTCTACCACCTCAGGAGGCGGCGGAGGTTCGGGAGTTCCATATTCGGCAGTCTCGTGATAGGGGACTAATCGGCCGGTATGAAACACGGGATGAACGCGCCACGAATCAGGAAGGCACAGTCGAACAGCCACAGGGGAGATGACTCGTTCAACTTCGAAAGGTCCGAAGCGACGCGGCGTGACTTTAGGCGACTGTCCCTGGATACGGAGATTGCCGGAATCGAGCCAGACTCGATCGCCTTCTTTAAACGGAACGTAGGACCCTTTTGATCGGCGTTTCATGACTTCCTGCGCAGCTTTGTGAGCAAGGATGGCGTTATCGCGACAGCTGGCAAGTCGTTCAAGGCGTTCATCAACGCTGGGCACTGTTGTGAGCCGAACTTCGGGGTAAGGCGACGGGTCATAGCCATAGAGGAGAGAGAAAGGAGTCTGGTTATGGACGGAATGGATCCGGGAGTTATGCGCGAACTCAGCATCCGGGAGCTTGGATGACCAACTGTTGGGATGTTCGGCGCAATAGCAACGGAGGTACGTTTCGAGTTCCTGGTTGACACATTCGCTTTCACCATCGGTCTGCGGGTGGTAGGCCGTAGACAGCTTAGATTGGACACCCAGGGACTTGTAGAGTTCCCGAGTGAAGGCGGATGCGAACTGCGGACCTCGATCAGAGATAACTGACTCCGGGAGACCATACCGAGCATATACGTGTTTATGAAAGAGCCGAGCGATACCGAGAGAGTCGATATCCTTTCGGCAGGGGATAAACATGGCGGCCTTCGTAAGGCCCTGGTCCACAATAGTAAGGACCGAATCAAACGTATTTGAGACGGGAAGGTCCGTGATAAGATCCATGGAGATTTGTTGGAAAGGGAAGGGGTTCTTGGGCGTATCGTGAGGGACAACGGGCGGTGTCACTGGGTGAGTCACCACTTTCGCGGATTGGCAGGTAGGACAGCCCTTCACGTATTCGCAGATGTGCTTCCACATTCCTGGCCACCATACATCTTTCACCATCTTCTTCGTCATAGCCTTGATGCCAGGGTGACCGGCCGAAGGGTGGTCGTGATAAGAGACAAGGCATTCCTTTCGGGCTTTCGGTGGAATGTAGACGCGATGCTTGTGCTGTTTTGTACCATCCGATGCCTTAGTAACTTCCGGATTGTCGTTGGAAAGCGTCGAGTCCTTTGGCGTTTCGCTCATGGCGCGCTCGTACACTTCCTTCGAGAGGGCGTAGATACCTCGTGTCTTCCCTTTGATGGGTCCTTCGTGAGGCGGAGGAGCACGAGTATCCGGAACAGGGGTGTTTTTGGGCTTGGAAACGGGCAAATCGGTAGGTTTCACCCCCCCCTCAAGCCACATGCTTCGGGGAAGCATGGTGGCGGTAACGGGTTCAGGAGGAGTGTGATCACTATGGCGGGACAGAGCATCAGGGGCAGTCATAAGACGACCCGGAGTATAGGAGAACTTTAAGGGGAATCCTTGTACATACGAAAACCAGCGGGTTTGCCGCTGCGAGAACTTCTGGGGTTCTTTGTAATATTCGAGGTTTTTGTGGTCGGTATAGACGACAGTCGGTTCGACAGGGGATATGAGGTAATGTCGGAAGGCCTTCAAGGCATGAATGACAGCGAGAAACTTGAGGTCGTAGACCGGGTAGTTCTTCTCGGCGCCTTTGAGGGACTCCGAAAGATACGAACACGGATGCCACTCGCCATCCTCTTGTTTCTGCGCGAGAACCGCGCCGGTAGCGGATTGCGAGGCGTCCGTGAAGAGAGCGAACGGTGAAGAGAAATAACAAGAGATGGTGGGGGGAGTGACCAGAGGGGTCTCCCGTTGGAATTGGGGTCAGTTCGACCCAAGGGGACTGGAGCTGCCTGGTAGGAGAGTCAGGGAGTGGTGAAAAGAGTAGAAACACGCCCAGAAGTCTAAAGGAGGGTCGAGATTCGTCTAATGAGCGTCTGATAGTGGGGAAAGGATAATCCGAAGGCTCCGGCCTTGGATTCCCGTCTTACTTCGTCTGAGGTAGCAGTCTGTATTATGTTACTAAGCAAGTACAAAGTACAGTAGGTACGAAGCATGGCTTACATAAGCCAAAAAGCGTCCAAAATACTAAGTAAAACTATAAGGTAAGGTGTAGACACAAAATTGAAAGGTAAAAACAATGAAATAAAAGAAAATACCTAGTAGGGGGGACTCCCTCCCTACATCCGAGGGTGGCTTTAGACAATGACTGTCCCCAGTCATCACGTACTGAGCTGTATCATATAACGAGAGGGGGGTATCATCGTCGAAACAAAACTCTAAGTCAAAATTCAAAAACGCGAACTCGAAAATGAAAAAGACCATGAGAAAAACAAATATACCAATGAGAATCCATATGAAAACCTGCACGGGAGGGTGCCAGAGGGGCTTCGAGGGGCTTCGAGAGGGTTCGAGGGAGTAGCTTCGCAGGCGAGACCAGCCTCGAGCCAGGACAGGCCCCGGAAGGTGACTCGAGGGGGAGGCTGGACTCGAAGTGGAAGGAGGGGTTCGAGAGGGGGATACGAACCTTTGAGAGGCTGGGACGAGCCTCGGGATTCGACTCGGGCTCGGTTCGAAGGCTCGAAGCTTCCTATCGAGGGCTCGGGGGGTGCTCGAAGGGGGCTGACTTACTCTCGAAGGTGAAGCGGGGGCTCTCGAACTCGAAGGTGGCTCTGGGGTAGTCTCGAGATCGCCTCGAGGGCAGACAAGGGGTGGGGATGGCTCAGAACTCGAAGGGGGAGACTTCACCTGAACAGCTGTGCCTCCTGGGCCACGAGCAAGCGCCCAGAAGTCAAGTCGAGCTTGGAGAGTGGGTCCGAGTGCATCTCGAGGGATCTCCTCACCTGTAGGCAGCATGACTCGTCCTCGAATGATCCTGCACTTGCCTGCAACTAGATACGAGGTGCAGACCTTGCATCGAGCTCGGATATGCCCATCTCGACCACAAAAGAAGCAAAAGGAATACCTTCGAGGCTGTACTCGATGCCTCGATGCCTCTCGAAGGCCAGGGGATGGCTCGCTCGAACCTGCATACCCTCGAAGGGATGACAACCCTCTTGACGCTCTTGAACGCGACTCGTACGAGGCAGGGGGAGTCTTCAACATCGAAGTGGAGGCTTCTCGAAGTAGGAATGATGTACCTTGGGGTGGCTTGAGGGGCGAGGGTGGCTTCGATCGAGTCACGAGGGGGGAGGAATGCTTCGAGGGGGTCTTCGAAGGTCTTTCGAGGCGTGGTGAGGGGCTCGAGGGGGGTATCGAAGGCTTACTAGGTCGAAGGTACTGATTCGAGGTCAAACCGAAGCCATGAGAAGGCTTTGAACACGAGTGTCGATCTTCTCTCGAGCTACGAAGTGGGTTCAAAGGCGAGTCACCAGCCTGCTCACACGAGGCACTCCAACCTGGAGGAGCAGGGTGCCTCGAGCCTGCATTAGTGGCTCGAAGGGGAGATGAGCTGCTCGAAGCAAGCTCAGAGGGGTGAGGGTGGTACTTCGAGGTTCGAGGGGCTGCCTCGAAGGGGGAATGCGAGGGTGGCTTCGTGCTCGAGCTTCCCTGGAAGTGTCTTCTAGAACTAGACCGAGAGCACTCCACAGGGGAACTTGACTGGTACCTGATCGAGGGCGAGGATGAGGGGGCTCTCGAAACGTCGCTCGAAGTTCGATAGACCCAAGTATAGCCTGGAAGGGGATCATACCATTCTCCCCTTTCTGTCTCAAGTGGTCCCTTGCATGACAAACTGCTCGAGGGGGTGCTGGAGCGAGGCCGAGGGTGGCTCAAGACTCGCATGTATCCCGAAAACGCTCGCGGGCCTTCGACTTGGCCTCGAGACCTTCGATACATCCTTTCCATCCTCAGCAGTGGATGTGCAACTGAAAATGAATATATATTCCACAAACAAACCAACTATAGGAGATACGGCACAGAAACGAGCCAGACACCCTTGTGTCTGTGAGTAGCCTTGAAGGGGGGATAAACGAAGGGGCAGGTCGCCTCGATGCGACCTCGAACGTCCACAGGGTACCACTGGGGTCTTGTATACACGATGCGAAGTGGACACGGCCACTGAAACGAAGAGAAAACGAAAGGCTAGTCGCCGTGTGCGACTCGAGGGTTCGACTCTCACTTGCAGCCTCGCCCGACTGCAAGAATACTCAGAAAACGATTGATATGCGTCTGGATACGTCTGGATATGTCTACGAACGAATGTGGGTGCATCTAAGCGAATGGATACGTCTCGAAAGCGTCTCGAAGGGGGTTGATACTCGTCTGTAGGGTCTCGAACGTCTGTGGGGTCTCGAAGCGACTGAGGGTCTCGAAGGGGGCTCTCCACTGACTCTAAACAAAGGGGGGGTGGGTTCCTACGACTCGAAATGGCTCAAAAATGCGATAGGAGGTGCCAGGGAGCTCAGCTGTGGCAGGAGGGGAGGACGGCAGCTCGTTGGAGGAGAACCGCTTGGCGAAACGCTACGAAACTTCCGGACCTGGTAGCAGGGACCTACAGGAAGTGGGAGAACGAGGAAATACGAGAAACTGATCACCCAATCCTGAGATATTTGCGAAATCGTCCAATACAGCCCTTCAGCACAGAATGCGCGATATCTCCAGAAGTAACAGTGCGGACACGACGAAAAAGGTACTTCCCGGAAGCTCTCGACAGGATCTACTATGGCCGAAGTTTGCGAGAGGAGAGGCCCGTCGGCTCTCGAGAAAAGGCGTGTGCAGCTGGGAGGGTGGGAGAACAATGGCGTGTTGACGAAGGACCGCTGGGTGGAATGCCACCAAAGTTTGGGATGCCGTAGAGAGCGTCTAGGGCTGCTGGGAGATCAAAGAAACGAAAGAATCCGCGCACCCAATCCCGAGTTATGCCGAATTTCGTCCTACTGCACCTTTCTCCACAAAAAGCGTGATATCTCCGGAACTACTGAGCCGGACGCGTCGAAAATAGTATCGCCCGAAAGCCCTCGTCGAGTAGAATCAGGATCTCGAAATGCGAGAGGGTAGGCGCGTCGGTTCTTGAGATATCGCGTGTGCGAGCTCGAAGGTAGGAGGGGAAGGGGGTTACCAAGCAACACAGCCCCCTCGCGGTGGGCTCCAGATGAAGAGAAATAACAAGAGATGGTGGGGGGAGTGACCAGAGGGGTCTCCCGTTGGAATTGGGGTCAGTTCGACCCAAGGGGACTGGAGCTGCCTGGTAGGAGAGTCAGGGAGTGGTGAAAAGAGTAGAAACACGCCCAGAAGTCTAAAGGAGGGTCGAGATTCGTCTAATGAGCGTCTGATAGTGGGGAAAGGATAATCCGAAGGCTCCGGCCTTGGATTCCCGTCTTACTTCGTCTGAGGTAGCAGTCTGTATTATGTTACTAAGCAAGTACAAAGTACAGTAGGTACGAAGCATGGCTTACATAAGCCAAAAAGCGTCCAAAATACTAAGTAAAACTATAAGGTAAGGTGTAGACACAAAATTGAAAGGTAAAAACAATGAAATAAAAGAAAATACCTAGTAGGGGGGACTCCCTCCCTACAACGGCTTCGTCGGATCGGGAATACGGAGGACCGGAGATGAACAGAGCGCCTGCTTAAGTTGATCGAAGGCCTTCTGTTGATCCGGGCCCCAAGACCAAGGGACGTCCTTCTTCGACAACGCGTGGAGTGGAGCGGTGACGGCAGAGTAATTAGGGACGAATTTCCGGTAGAAGTTGGTGAACCCTAGGAACGATCGAAGTTGCGTAAGATTGCCGGGTTCGACCCACTTCTCAATGGCTTCCGTCTTAACTCCGTGAGTTTTGACTTGACCGTTACCGATGACGTAACCGAGGAACTCCACTTCTTCAGCTTCGAAGACGCATTTAGAAATCTTAAGACGAAGCTTCTCCTTCTGGCAGATCCTCAGGAACTCGCGTACGTTTTGTCGTAACTCCGGTATAGTCTTCGCGTGGACGACGACATTGTCCATATAGCCAACTTGCTTGCGCTTCATGAGTTGTTGACGGAACGTGGTGTCCATATAGCGCTGGAAGGTTGGTGGCGAATTCTTTTGACCGAAGAACATGACGAGCGGTTCGAACAGCCCGAGGGGGGTAGTAAAGGCTCCCTTCCAGACGTCGGAATCCTTTACTCGGATATTAGTGAAACCCCATCGGATGTCGAACTTAGCGTAACAGCGAGACTCGCAGAGTTCGTCTAGGAGTTGCTGCACATTGGGTAGGGGATAGGAGTCGTTGACGGTGTATTCGTTGAGATGTCGGTAGTCTTGGATAAGACGCTTCTTTCCATCCTTTTTGCCGACGAAAAAGACGGGGGCGGCCTGATCAGATTTAGACTCACGGATCTTCCCGCATTTAAGGTTTTCATCGATGAATTTGCGAAGCGACTTCATCTCTTCCTGGGACATCGGATAGATGTGTCCTTTTTGGCGTGGGAAGTCCGGGACGGTTTTGATCTCGTGATCGAGCCCGGGTCGGTGAGGTGGCAACGGGATGTCGGTTTTGGAGAACACCTCGGCAAACTCCCTATAATGATCGGGTAAACTGACCTCGTCCTTTTGCGGAGCCAGCTTTGCCTCGAGATTGGTGGAGATAGTGATCTTTCTTACTGAGGCCTCCGAACAGGCCTCTCTGGGAAATTCCACGTCTCCCCAACTAAGAATCTTCCTTGCGGCCCAGTCGATGTTGGGACGATACTTCTTCAACCACGGCATTCCGAGTAGAATAGACTCGCATTTGAGTGGGAGCAGGTAGGCTTTGATGCGCATGCGACGGCCCTTCACTTCCGCGTTAAGCGTGACCTTCCGTCGGATGGTGTGAACTTCCTGCCCATCAAATGCCAAGACCTTCAGGGGAAACTCGACCGGGTAGGTTTTGAGTTTGTGTTTTTCGATGACACGAGGGTCAATGACGGTCATGTCGGCACCGGAATCGATTACGGCGCGAATTGCCACTTTCCTGTCGAGAAGCTGCACGTAGCCTTCGAGAGATGAAACGGACATATCGGATTCATCGGCGATACTAGTACAGGACTTAACAGACAAGACGCTGACTTGAGGGCATACCATCGTGGCTTTGGTTTGCCCAACTAAAAATCCTCCTTCCTTCCCTCACCAACCTTCGTGTCGACCTTTACCTCGACACGATCCTTGATGAGACTTTCAAACGTTTGAGGATCGATTTCGTAAGTACCCTGTTCGGTACGCTTGATGTTGAACTTGGAGTTCCCAGGCACAGATGCCTGCTCCTTGCATTCGCGTTTCATGTGTCCTTCTTTGCCACAGTTGAAGCAAGTGACTGCGCGAATGTTGCTACGGGATTTGGGGCGAGGGAATCGACGCGTGCGATCGACGTCCATGGCGTTAGGATCTCTAGATTGAGTTTTGGATCCGAAAGAAAATGGAACGTAACCGCGTGACGATTCCTTCCTATTATAGATGTCCTTGGAGACTTGCGCAGTATAGACTTCTCCGGCGGCAGTCATCCACTCGCTAACCGTAGAAGGCGGGTTAGGACGATCGAGGACCTTGTCGCGGATAGCCCGATTGAGTCCTTGAGCGTAGAGGACCCCACCCTCAACCGAGTCGTCCTTTAATTTAGCTTGGTTGAACAGACCGAAGAATTCGGCTGTATACGACTCGAGGGGACGGTTTCCTTGCTCAACAGACTTGAGCTTGATGATAGCTTGTGCGCGTTGATCTCCGGCTTCGAAGGTAGCATGGAGGATATCCTTAAACCCTTCCCAAGAGTTCGGGTATTCGTCGTGGCGGCTTTCGATAAAGTTGGCGATATAATTGGAAGCGAAAGCTGCTGCGACGCCCTCGGTCATGTACGAGAGGGCAAGCCCGATCTTGACATGGTCGTTATGGTAGATGTGGGAATTAAGGGCGAGGTAGGCGTGGATTTGAGTTAGCCATCCTCGGAGTTCTCCAAACTTGCCTGAGAAAGCCTTCGGTTTGTTGATGTTGAATTCACGGCCTCCATTCACTTCAGTATCCTGGTTACTGCCTCGACTAGGTCAGGGCTCTGGCCGGGACTGAAGCTCCTGAATGCGGCGAAGTAAAGACTCGACTTCGGCTCTAGTAATGTACTGAGGGACGGCCGAAGAGCCATCCGCAGCAGGGGTGGAACCAGTAGTCGGGTCTTGAATGGATGTCATGTTGCTAAAGATCTGAGAAAAGATCTGAACGTCGGCTTCTTCGGATTCTTCTTCCTGTTTAGGAATATGAACGTCTTGATCACCAAGTGTTGACCCGAGATCCGATGATAGATCGATTTCCTGATCGGTGTCGGAAACGTCACCCGAAGTAGGGTCCCTAGTTTCTAAGAAAGCGGGGTTGCGTAAAGGTGTTGGAACAAAGGGGATCGTGCCAATAGGGGCACCGTGTTGAGCGATGAACGACTGTTGTCGTTTACGAGAGACTGAAAAAGGGGTAGATGGGATCGCAGGGGCCTTGCCCTTCGAATGCGATAGACGAGGTGGAATGGCGGGAGGTCTCTTCCCAGATGAAGGACCGCGATAAAGATCTTGCTCAGACGACGACGTCTTGGGCTAAGAGGATAGAGCCTAGACCTTGGCCAGTCTACGCTCCTACAGATAGGGGCGAGTTGCTATAGGGCTAGATGGAGGTGAAACTTGTCCGGTAGCAAGTACAGATACTTATCGGCCGAACAGAGGTTTGGTGGCGACAACCGCAAGCCGCACAGATGCGAGGTTACGAGTTGGAGCCGGGTAGGATGAGTGGGATGGAGCGAGTCTTGAACCGCACAGATGCGAGTTGTTGGACGAGCTCCGGGATCGAGCTTTTAGCTTTTGTTAGGCAGCGACGAGCGAGTAGCCTTTAAGAGGTAGTCGCGAATGTCGATGCCAACGAGAAAACCCTCAAAGGCGAGAGTTTAGGGGCGACCTCTCTTGCGATGATACTTTGAGCAAGACTTGGCTAACCCTCACTCGAGACGATGATCACGAGCAGCTCAGACGCGAGGAATGAGATGAAGGAGGCTAGTTGCAAGGTAGCTAAAAGCTGAGGACCACAGACGGTGTCACGCACCAAAGGTGTTTGGCGACGTGAGCATGGACTCAGAAGCTGAATGATGAAGAACGGAGAAGCCTAGCCCTAATGCGAAGAATGACTGATATTGCCAGCAGTCATCCATCGCACAAGAACCATCCTTAACGTTAGGGAAGAAACCGCTCGAGCGCCCGAAAAAACTTTTTGAGCGCTAGTTTACGGCATTCCGATTTTTCGAATATCTCTGTCAATTCTAAAGATATCGACACCATTCCCACGCTCACAGGAAGCTCTCGACCACGCCATCCTGCCTACCAAATTTGGTAACGATCTGCGCACTCCACGATTTTCTGCATCATTTCTACCAACGAACGCCCATTTCGCCAATATTTATCGTAATGGCCACCTCCTCGACCGTCTCTTCGCTCGTGTCCTTTGCTAGGGAGAATAACTACGAGTACTTGCCAGGAATCCCCACTAGCTCTCGCCCCGAAGCCTCCTGGTTCATCCCTCCCTCGTCAATGACCTCCCATCCTATCGCTTTGGGACAGTGCGTTCTTCTCGTCAGTCTGACGTCGAGGAAGACATTCTTTGGTCGCCTCAAGTCTGTCGTCAGGCTTGAGAGGTCTTATGTGGTTGTTTCGGTCTCTCCAGTCGAAAAGGATTACGGATTTTTCCTTCCTGCCCCCTGCAACGTCTATCTCTCAATCTCGTCTTTCATTCTCCCAAAATTGCGACAGCTCCAGTACCAATTACTATCATCTACACTATCTGATCGCATTCATGACGATTTTGAGGCACTTCTCCCTGCCCTCATTGGAGAAGACGGCCCCTCCTCCTCCTCCTCATGCCCTCCAGAGCACTAGTTGCACCTGGTACAGGTCACTTTGCAGAGAGGAGAGAGGGGGGAAAGTTGCGAAATCCTAAGCCCTGACTACCCTGGAGACCCCCAAAATTGGCCCCTGGCAGAAATCCCCACAGTTCTTCTTTCAGACGCGCAGCATATCGCCCCAATGAATCTGGATCTCAGATCTAGGAGTCAGAGTGACTCATTTGCAGTCATACCCCCTTATTCAGCAGTGACCAGTGCACTTACTCATCCCCCTTTCTGTCGCATTATTCATCCATTCCTTAATGACTCATTCTATTTCAAATGATTTGTGATATTCTTCGTCATGCTGACTGATTTTACTTACCAATCGCTTACTGTCCTTACTCAGCCTTGCTTGGCCTTACCAATCCTTTACCAATCCTCTTACCAATCGCTTACAAACCCCTTACAAAGTGTTTCCCTCTATTTACTTCAGGCTGTGCTACCTTTTGTATATAAGTACCAATACGTCGCAGCAAGCAAAAAGCAAGTAGCCCCCCCGCATAGGATACCGTCCCCTTTGTAGTGAGACTATTGCCCAATCATTATCGTCGTTATCTGCCTTACTGTCGTCGCTTTAAGGCCCTTCTTCATCATCCTTATTCTTGCAGTATCTGAGGCTCCATTAAGGGTCTATTTACTGTCATTCTTCATCATCTTACGTCGCTTCCAGGCTCCGAGTAGCCTGTATATCTTCGCTTTTCTGTCGTTCCCCTGCTCCCCTCTCGTCAGGAGCACCTTCCCTTCTGCCCTAGTCATCTAGGTGTGCAGAACCCCTCCCCCACTTCACTGTAACCGATCCCTCGAGCCAAAGTCCGCGGAGGTAAACCACCGACTCGGCAATTGTCTTTGTGTTGGGTTTTTTTTGGTGTTTTCACCATAGATCCACACGTCGACTCACATCTGGAGCCCACCGCGAGGGGTGGTTACATTTGGCTTGAAATCCATCTCATATTCTTTATAAACGACTCCTACATCGTCTGCCCTATCGAAATCTTTGTCATCGCCGATAACCATCCATTCCACCTCGTCGCAACTCGCCTTTTCGATCGCCAATTCCCCTCAGAATAATCCCCATACTTTCCCACCATGTCTTCGACTACTGCGAACCCACTTATGCCAGTGCAAGCTCAGGCAGCTGCATCTGTTAATTCTGCTCGTTCTGTACTCACTATGCCACTTCTTGGAACCAAATCTTCCCCAGAACTCTTCCAGGGCGACTGCTCTCGAGTTCGAACCTTCCTCGACCACTATGAGCGACTCTGTGCCTTCCATAATGTCACTTCGGACCATGATATGGTCGCCTCAATCCTCCCTTACTGCAATACTCGTGTCAGAGAAATCATTGAAGGAATGCCTCACTTCCATACCCCCAACTGGGCCAGATTGAAGGCCAGTTTGCTTCGCTACTTTGATGCCAACATCTTCGACGAAAGGTTCTTCGAAAGGGACCTGAAATCTCTTGTACTGCGATTCAGGAATCAGCCCATCATGTCCCTGCACGATTTCCGAGCCTATAACCGAGAGTTCACTTGAGTTGGAGGCTGGATGAAGCACAAGGGAAAGCTCACTGAACACGAACATGATCGCTACTTCTGGGCTGGACTTTCTCCTCTGTTTCGAGGCTCTGTAGAGGGTAGACTGAAGCAGAAGGACCCCAACCTCGATGTCAGCATACCTTTCCCCTATGACGAAGTCTGTAGAGCTGCAGAAGAGGTGCTGCGTCGAGATCGGTTCGATGCAGATGACCTTGACCTCCTCGGTCCTCGATCCATATCCAGTCTTTCAGAGAAGGAGAATATCCCTCCACAGCAGCATGATGCGAGGGGAGGGAGTGTTCGACCGCTTCTACCACCCCAGGATGCCAGGAGAAACTTGGAGACACTGGAGAGGGAGGGAAGCATGGCTCAGAAGCAGGATGAGGTCGAAACCCTGATAAAATCCTTATCTCGTATGTCCTTAAACGATCCAGATTACTCATTGCTCTATTATCGAGCCATCAAGATGGATCCCGATGCTGCAAAGGTGATTCGTCCCCCAACACTCCACTCCGCCCCTGTTCCTAGCTCCACTGCGCCCCCTGTCAGTCCGAATTCATCCCAGGCACGCCCCCAGAGGAAGCCCATCGTCTGCTTTGGCTGTGGAGTCACTGGACATGGCCTAGACACCTGCGATGCGATCAATGATCTTATCAAGAAGGGTTCTTTGGCTAGAGATGACAACCATCGCGTCATATATCCCAATGGGCAGCGCATCTACAGGAATGGTGATGAAACGATCTTGCAGGCTTATGAGAGATCTGTGAAGCCGACCCAATCCTCCAGTAGTGTCCACTTTGTTATCCATGAAGAAGCCGATGAATTTCTTGGAGCAGAGATCTATGAGTTAGAGGATGATGCTATTGTTGCTGCTGCAGAAAGAAATGCCAAAATCTCGAAGGATAAGCGAAGGGAAGTCTTCGATGGAGTGCTCCTCCCACCTCGGAACCATGGGAAGGGCAAAGAGAGGGAATTTCCGAAGCAATCTACCTCATCGACACCTGCCAATCAGCCTCAGCCACCATCAGCCCCACACTCTGATCGCCTATCAGCCCCACAATTTGATCGCCCATCAGCCCCTATCCATCATCCATCAAATCAATCTTATCCGACACCTGTCGCACAGCCACCTGTCAATGTCACTGCGCCCAAAGCCCCTGTCTTTGTTCCTGTCGATGTCCATCGTCGTGGCTTTGATGGGAATGATGATGATGCCATCATGGAAGATGAATCCATCAATAAACCTTCGCAACAGGCCTCTGAGTCCCCTGCAGACAAGGGGAGGAAACCCAAGGCCCCTGCTGCCATGACTTCACCATTATCTCAATCGGCAGACCCAAAGGCTATTGTGGATCGCATTCTGGCTACCCCTATGACTCTTTCATTGGGGGAAGTGATAGGAGCTTCAAGGGACGTCTCTCATCATCTTCAGGAACTCATCAGATACAAGCGTCAACCCATCACTCAATCTGTCAGAACTGTCGATGGGACCCCTCCCATCAGTTCTTATCTCGCTTTGACATCTAGCCCCTTAATCACAATTAATCTCACCTGTAATGGTCGACAGGTGACAGCTGTCATCGACTCAGGCTCCACTCTTAATGTGGTTAAATCGAGTATAGCACGATCTGTCATTCAGATGCCCATCGACATCTCAAGATGCATCAATATGAAGGATGCCAATGGTGGAGTATCAATGCTTACTGGTCTAATCAAAGATGTACTGCTCTTCTGTGGTGCTGCTAGGACCTGGACCAATCTATTTGTTGCCCCTGATGTCGATGCAGGCTTTGATTTGCTTCTAGGCCGCCCCTGGGCACATGGGAATGCTGTCAGCATCGTTGAGAGAGGCTCTGGTACCTTTGTAGTCTTTGGATCAGACAAAGATCATCCCCTCGAGCTCTGTGTCACTGAAGGGACTGCTGAACCGACTGCTACTGCTCTCATGGCAACTCTCCAGCCCTCTAGCTTCGAAGAAGACTCTGGGACCTTTGCAGATGAAGCATCTCCTCAATCTCCTGCTACTGAATCGCCCATTACTTTTGCATCACCTTCGCCACCTTATGAAACTCCCCCTTCAACTCCCCTGCATCCAGACTCGATTCCCAATGGCATAGATGGCGCCTTTGGACTTCCAGAATCCCATCCCATCCCCACTATCACTGTTGCTCCCCCATCTAGCCCTCCATCTTCGAATATTCTTCGTGCACTCCATGACGAGTTACAGGCTGCTGAGCCAAGTGTTTTGGATGACGATCCCTCTGTAGCTGCTCTTCGTCGACGAATTAGGAGGGAGGAAAGTCAGTCCCTTATGGCAATTCTCACTAGATTCACTCATCGGAACCCCCACTTCTTCCGACTCTACTTTGACTCCGATTATGCCCTTGCCAGCGCAAGGGGCATCGACCAGAATGACCATGAGTATCAGGACTTCATCCTCTTGCATACTTATCTAGTTCAACGCCTTCCTGGAGCTTCCTGGAATGACTGCATCGACTTTACTGGCTCGACCTATGCTCGCTTCTATCCCGATCCTTGCCCTGATCCTGCGGATCAGAATCCACTTCCCAACGACCCCATCCTATCCCCTGATCCTCCTGACGAACCAGATCTACCATCCTCGCATTCTCAGTTGAATATGTGGTCCTCCGAAGCCGATGCTCCTCCAGATAATCCATCCCTGCATCCTCAGTCAAATATTTTGTCCTCTACGGATGAAGGTCCTCTTCATCCTCCTTCCTCTCATTCGCAAATGAATATTCCACCTGCTGAAGCCCCAAATCCTCCACCTTCACCCATTACTGGGCTCGCCTATCTCGAAGTGCCTGCTACTGACTTATCCGAGTCTTCACTGTTGTTTCAGGTCGATGATCCACCTCCCGATCCTGATCCTGCAATTTCCTACCCAAATCACTCATCTACTCCCTCGGATACACCACCTATCAGTGCCAGTCACCGACCTTACCCACCTATTCCTGATTCCGACTCCTTTCGCTTTCAGACTTCATCCTGGTCTTCTGATGAGTCTATCTTCTGAATTTTCCGATATTACTTACAATTTTTCCTATGAATCATATGCTTCTTATGCTTCTCCTTTTACTTCTTATGCTACTCACTTCGACCGAGAAGTCGTTAAACTCCTAACTCCACAGACAATTTCATATGCATCATATGCTTCCCCTTTTATCTCCTATGCTACTCACTTCGACCGAGAAGTCGTTAAACTCCTAAATCCACAGACAATTCTTCGCTCTCATACTCCTGTATCACCACCTACTATGCCTGCCTCGGTTCAGTGCTTCGAAAAATCTTTTTACTGTAATTTTTCGTGTTCTCCTTCGCCTTCCAGACCCCTGACTTCTCCAGACTCGTTATCTATTCAAAATAACAAAAAGCCACAAAAAATCTTTTTCTCCTTATCTGATTTCCTTGATTTGTTACA
This sequence comes from Pisolithus albus, assembly GCA_024613165.1. Classification (NCBI taxonomy): domain Eukaryota; kingdom Fungi; phylum Basidiomycota; class Agaricomycetes; order Boletales; family Pisolithaceae; genus Pisolithus; species Pisolithus albus. The sequence continues at coordinate 781,790 of JANFAB010000002.1, read as the reverse complement.
TTTTAGACGATCTCTTGTTACAGATACAGAAAACCCAGATATCGACAATGTACGCTCAGTATATGGCGCTTATAAACGTGTTGATCGCAAGGTCAAACCCGTTCCGGGCGTTTATCCAGAAGACGCACACGTTCACCGCCGTTTCCCAGAAGACCCCCTTAAATCCCTAATTCCACTCACGCCTCACCCCCCTACTTTTGTTCCCACGAAGAAGCTTACCAAGGAACGCCTGCACTCCATGAAATTAAATGCCGACAACTTCCTGTGGCCAGAAGAGGAAAAACTTTTTTGCCACATAATGAAGCTAAACGAGCGCGCACTTGCCTTTGACGAATCGGAACGCGGCAACTTCAGATCTGATTACTTCTCGCCTTACATAATCCCTGTCCTGCCCCACGAGCCATGGGAATATCGTAACATTCCGATCCCGCCCGGTATCCGAGACCGAGTCATACAGCTTCTTCGGGATAAGATTGCAGCCGGACTCTATGAACCGGCTCAGTCCTCCTATCGCTCAAAATGGTTTTGTGTTATGAAGAAGAATGGAAAGATCCGAATCGTCCATGATCTGCAGCCTCTCAATAAGGTTACAATTCGGGACGCTGGTGTTCCTCCTATCTTGGACGACTTTGTGGAGCCGTTCGCTGGCCGGCAATGCTATACCGTGTTCGATCTCTTCTCCGGCTTCGACGCACGCCAACTTCACCCCGATAGCCGAGATCTTACCTCATTCCTGACGCCGCTTGGCTTGCTACGCCATACTGCCATGCCTCAAGGCTACACCAACTCGCCATCGGAATTCCAGAATTGCACAGCATTCATTCTTCAGGACGAAATCCCTCACATCGCCAACGTTTTCATCGACGATCTGCCTATCAAAGGCCCTGCTACACGTTACGAAGATGCCAATGGCCATGCCGAAACGTTAGCCGAGAATTCTGGCATCCGGCGCTTCATTTGGGAGCATGCCAATGACGTACATCGGATCATGCATCGATTTGCTCATGCCGGAGGAACGTTTTCCGGTCCCAAATCTCAGATCTGCCAACCTCGTGTGACTATTCTTGGCCAAACCTGCCATCCTCGTGGTCGTTCCCCTGACGACAGCAAGGTGAAGAAGATTGTGAATTGGCCAACGCTCCTTACGCCCAAAGATGTACGGTCGTTCCTAGGCCTCTGTGGTACCGTTCGTATCTGGATTGCGAACTACTCGCAGCTGGCTCGGCCGCTGGTCGACCTCTATCGCAAGAATGCTCCGTTCGAATGGGGAGAGCCCCAACAGGAGGCGTTTGACGCCTTGAAGCACGCCGTTTCAACTGCCCCTGCCCTTCGCCCCATCGACTACTCATCTGATTCCCCCATCGTTCTTTCCGTCGACACCAGCAATGTCGCCATAGGATTCATTCTTTCGCAGTACGACTCAGAAGGACGCAAACGCCCTGCTCGCTACGGTTCACTCCCTATCAACGAACGAGAATCACGCTACAGCCAGCCTAAGCTGGAGCTTTACGGTCTTTTCAGAGCACTACGACACTACCGCCTCCATCTTTACGGTGTTCGTCACCTATGGATCGAAGTCGACGCCAAGTATATCAAGGGTATGCTTAATGACCCAGATCTTCAGCCCAATGCAACGATCAATCGCTGGATCGAAGGTATACTCCTCTTTGACTTCAGGTTGATCCATGTACCCGCTATCAAGCACCGTGGTCCTGATGCACTCTCTCGTCGTCAACCTACCGAGGAAGACTACGAGGAGGGCCGTATTGATGCAGAAGAAGCCGACGATTGGTTAGAGAATGTTCTTTTCTTTGCAGAAACTCATCCCCTTCCTTATGATGCCATGACGCTCCCATCGTTCCTTTCCAATGATACGACCCAAGATGCCCAGTTACGCCAAATCCTACACTTCCTTCGTACCACCGAACTTCCCATTTTTCCTTCCAACACCTCACGAAAGCGATTCATTCGCAGATCCTTGCAGTTCTTCCTCCGTGGAAGCCATCTCTTCAAACGTCGAGGTTCCCATACCCCTGTCAAAGTTATCTTCGACCCAGATCTTCGTGCACAGATACTGAATCAAGCCCATGAAGAACTCGGTCACAGAGGCGTCTTTGGAGTCTTTCAGACGGTCAGAGAGTGCTTCTATTGGCCCCAGATGTACAAGGATGTCGCCCATCACGTTCGCTCATGCCATGCATGCCAGATTCGCAGCACTCGTAAAACCGAAATCCCCATCACGATCTCTGCATCCCCCCGAATCTTCATGAAGGTTTACATCGACATCATGCTCATGCCCAAAGCCCGTGGCTATCGCTATCTTGTTGCTGCTCGAGATGATCTTTCCCTCGCAGCAGAAGGCCGTGCTCTCAGACACGCCAATGCGGATAATCTCGCCAAGTTCTTTTGGGAAGAGATACTCTGTCGATATGGAACGGTCTCTCAGATTGTCACTGACAATGGCAGTGAGATCAAGGGTGCCTTCGAGAAACTCATGCAGCGCTACTCGATCCCTCAGATTCGCATCTCGCCCTACAATTCTCGAGCTAATGGAGTTGTGGAGCGAGGACACTTTATCATTCGAGAAGCTATCGTTAAGGCTTGTGAAGGCGATCTCAATCTCTGGCCTACCAAGGTCCATCATGCTTTCTTTGCAGACAAAGTGACGACTTGACGGTCTACTGGATTCAGCCCCTACTTCCTCCTTCATGGTCTCGATCCCATTCTCCCATTCGATCTCTTTGAATCTACGTATCTTGTTGAAGGATTTTATTCTGGAATGAGCTCAGAGGAGCTTCTTTCACTTCGCATTCGCCAATTGGAGAAGAGACAAGATGATATCCATGCCGCCTTTACTACCCTACAGAAGTCACGCCTACGATCCAAAGACCAGTTCGAAAGAAAGTATGCCCTACGCCTTGCAAAGTCATCATACCAGCCTGGAGACCTTGTCTTGGTTCGCAATAGCCAGGTTGAGAAGGAGCTTGATCGAAAATCGAAGCCGCGGTACCTTGGTCCCTATGAAGTCGTTCGTCGCACCAAGGGAGGCTCCTACGTCCTCAAAGAACTCGATGGCACTATCTCTAGACGAGGCATTGCTGCATTCCGACTCATTCCCTACTACTCATGCGACACTCCTTTACCTGACGATATCCTCCTCAGTGGAGACGACGAGCCAAGCAATGATGATGACGAAGATGACGACGAGAACGAAAATAACGCTTATGACTCTGACGAATTCTCATGATTTCCTTCACTACTTTTCATTTATCTCCAGCCACTCCTTTCAGATTCTTTTTTTCCTTTCTTTGTTTCACCCGTTTGTGTTTGCTGCATTGGTCGCAATCGGGGACGATTGCATTTCTTGTTGCTGGCGGATGTCACGCACCAAAGGTGTTTGGCGACGTGAGCATGGACTCAGAAGCTGAATGATGAAGAACGGAGAAGCCTAGCCCTAATGCGAAGAATGACTGATATTGCCAGCAGTCATCCATCGCACAAGAACCATCCTTAACGTTAGGGAAGAAACCGCTCGAGCGCCCGAAAAAACTTTTTGAGCGCTAGTTTACGGCATTCCGATTTTTCGAATATCTCTGTCAATTCTAAAGATATCGACACCATTCCCACGCTCACAGGAAGCTCTCGACCACGCCATCCTGCCTACCAAATTTGGTAACGATCTGCGCACTCCACGATTTTCTGCATCATTTCTACCAACGAACGCCCATTTCGCCAATATTTATCGTAATGGCCACCTCCTCGACCGTCTCTTCGCTCGTGTCCTTTGCTAGGGAGAATAACTACAAGTACTTGCCAGGAATCCCCACTAGCTCTCGCCCCGAAGCCTCCTGGTTCATCCCTCCCTCGTCAATGACCTCCCATCCTATCGCTTTGGGACAGTGCGTTCTTCTCATCAGTCTGACGTCGAGGAAGACATTCTTTGGTCGCCTCAAGTCTGTCGTCAGGCTTGAGAGGTCTTATGTGGTTGTTTCGGTCTCTCCAGTCGAAAAGGATTACGGATTTTTCCTTCCTGCCCCCTGCAACGTCTATCTCTCAATCTCGTCTTTCATTCTCCCAAAATTGCGACAGCTCCAGTACCAATTACTATCATCTACACTATCTGATCGCATTCATGACGATTTTGAGGCACTTCTCCCTGCCCTCATTGGAGAAGACGGCCCCTCCTCCTCCTCCTCATGCCCTCCAGAGCACTAGTTGCACCTGGTACAGGTCACTTTGCAGAGAGGAGAGAGGGGGGAAAGTTGCGAAATCCTAAGCCCTGACTACCCTGGAGACCCCCAAAATTGGCCCCTGGCAGAAATCCCCACAGTTCTTCTTTCAGACGCGCAGCATATCGCCCCAATGAATCTGGATCTCAGATCTAGGAGTCAGAGTGACTCATTTGCAGTCATACCCCCTTATTCAGCAGTGACCAGTGCACTTACTCATCCCCCTTTCTGTCGCATTATTCATCCATTCCTTAATGACTCATTCTATTTCAAATGATTTGTGATATTCTTCGTCATGCTGACTGATTTTACTTACCAATCGCTTACTGTCCTTACTCAGCCTTGCTTGGCCTTACCAATCCTTTACCAATCCTCTTACCAATCGCTTACAAACCCCTTACAAAGTGTTTCCCTCTATTTACTTCAGGCTGTGCTACCTTTTGTATATAAGTACCAATACGTCGCAGCAAGCAAAAAGCAAGTAGCCCCCCCGCATAGGATACCGTCCCCTTTGTAGTGAGACTATTGCCCAATCATTATCGTCGTTATCTGCCTTACTGTCGTCGCTTTAAGGCCCTTCTTCATCATCCTTATTCTTGCAGTATCTGAGGCTCCATTAAGGGTCTATTTACTGTCATTCTTCATCATCTTACGTCGCTTCCAGGCTCCGAGTAGCCTGTATATCTTCGCTTTTCTGTCGTTCCCCTGCTCCCCTCTCGTCAGGAGCACCTTCCCTTCTGCCCTAGTCATCTAGGTGTGCAGAACCCCTCCCCCACTTCACTGTAACCGATCCCTCGAGCCAAAGTCCGCGGAGGTAAACCACCGACTCGGCAATTGTCTTTGTGTTGGGTTTTTTTTGGTGTTTTCACCATAGATCCACACGTCGACTCACAACGGTCCACAGCCGGTCTAAATACCTCTACTGTACTCTAAGGCTGGCAAACGAAAGACATACCGAAGTAAGTAAATGACTCGACGACGAGTCATTGCCAAGATGCGCAGCACAGTCTGTACAGTAGCAACGATCACTGACCTATAGCAGGGAGCCCGATGGCGAACCGAGACACAGATGCCTCCCTGCGACACAAGCGCAGCAACACAGGCCATCGGCCGGTATCCCTGTATAGTCAGGACCGCAGTAAGGTAGAAGGAAACGAGAGGAAGACATAACGAGAAGACACTGCTCATAACACAGCAGTGGATCAACAGAAACAGGCCGGCGACGAGAAGGTGAAGGGCATCGTCGGCCATACAGGGGTAAGTAAGACGAGACGCGAGACGCGACTACTTACACGTGACTGCCACGGGTACTATGGTACACAGCGAAAGGAAGACTGAAAAGGAGAACAAAAGCAAGTAAGAACCATAGGTAGAAAAGGAAACGTGACCGCATAGACGCATGGACAGGGGCTACTGCCCAAGAGGGCAAGAAATGGGAACGGCGGCGTAACAAGGTCTTGGGGGGCTACAAGTAGTCCCAGGCAACTCTTCGCATCGTTCCATTTCCGAGCACTCTTGAACCTGCGCTGAGACCTGCAAGCTCAGATCAGATTACTCTCGAAGTCAGTATTTTTCAGTGTATACTCACATTCTCGACACAGTCTTCATGAATGTATTCCATGATGCCAATGTGTGCACATTTCCGAGCGTGACGCGTGAAACCCCAAGTTGGCAGTCCTGCTCTCCATCGTGCACCCCTGTCAGCTCAGCCTCCAAGCAAGTCTCCGGTGAAGCTTAGTAATGTTTTTTTTTCTCAGCACTCTCCCACCAAGGCTAACCACATTTTATTCAAAATTAATTCAAGCACAGTGTTTATTAGAATTCCACAACCTGAGAAATAATTGTAGACACTTTCTAGATGAGTTGTAGGTTACAGAATTCTGGAAAGTACTCAGGTTACATTGATTTTGAATTTTTTGCCAATTGTCACGCTTTTTCACGTGACGTTGGATGGAACTGTGAGAGCCCTATCTTACCTCAGAAGGGTTGCATACGACGAAGGTCAGCCACTCGGGAATACCCGCCCTCAAAAAACATGCGTCGAAGTAGACTTGTCAACTACATTCATCGTAGCATGTAATACGTGGAACAGGGTAAGAGTGACCAGAGCGAGTTTGCATCGGTCTGAAATCTGATACAGGTCGAGTGAATCGTCGTTCGCTTTCTACATGCAAGGATTGTTAAAAGATACCTCGCACGTCAAGGGTTGGCATACTTCTAAATTCTGTACCATCCTCGACACGGCTTTGACCCACACTTGCAACGCTCTGCGCCGTGCTTGTATTTAACATCGAAATCTTCGTCCAGGTGCGGTTGATAGTTGATCGTCAGTTCCGTACCTGCCGCGACCTCTTGGCAAGTGACAAAGGCCACATAGGGCATGTTAACCTGGGTACAACGCCCGTCAGTAGTAACTCAGAAGTACCGTTGCGAATTTGCCCAACGTCTGGAATCGTGTCGTATACGACGGAATATACAACCATGTTCGGATTGCAGGAATGGCTGGATCGCAGATAAGGGAATTGTCATCATGAAAAAGGCGTGACGGCACGTACTTTACGAACCGAGTCCAGTTGCCTGTGCTATTATTCAGTCACCAATCGACACTGAACAATGGAGGTACAATACCACAGGCATACGAATCAACTGTGTACCTGTTTCCAAGATTTTCCTCATCCTTGAATTCCGTGCCATCTAAGTCAAAGAGGTAGCCGTAATGCTCCTCTGGAAGTGTATCCACATCCTCTCGTCGTCTACGAACGACTGTTTTGACGTCTGGATCATGCTCATGGAAAGTACTTACATCACCTTCCTGAGTGCCGGGATGAATATTTCCACTCAGAGCACGGTAGCTCACATACCCAGTGTAGGTCCCCAGAACCTTCCCTTTTGGAATGTCTCTCAATGTCCGGGCACCCCAACCGCACCGTTTTGTGTCGAAGATCTCTATCTCGATGTCTCTGGGCTGTTGAGCGACGCGGTTTTGACAACGAGGGCCACAACCGCAAAACTAGAGGCAATAGTGAGCCAGGCAACGTCGAACACTTACTCCCCTTCAAACCTTGTTGCATTCGATGACTTCTGTGCCTTGTAAAACGTTGAAGGTGAACAGGCCCTGCATAATGTGAGAGGATACCGATGTGTTGGCGACAGATGACGAAACCTGAGAATAAGCATAGGTTTTCTTCTGTAGCGGATTTAGTATATCCGAGACAGCTTGGCAGGAACAATGTGAGGCATCCAGACACAGGGAGCAATCACAAATCGTAAAGACATCGCGAGGAACGTTAAACAGTTCTTCGAGACCATCATCACTGAGTTGGAATTAACAAGAAGAATACAGCTAACGGAGGTCCTAACACCCACAACAGGTAGCCCTTTTCGATGTACTTGAACTTGCTTAGATCAGGAGGAATGTTCTTGTCAGCGATGTTCCTATCAATTCTGATTGCAGCCGCCATGACATCCCTCGCGGCTCTGGTCCACGCACGCTCCATACGAGAACGTCTTCAAGATTGTTAAGGGGAGCTCCTGTTTAACAGTAAAGGCTTACAGTATTTGGATAGGGTAAGGGAGACATAGACCAGAAGAGCTCGAGCGTTTGGAACCTAGCTGCAAAGATGCCACCGCGCTACTCGATGTGCCAGGCTGTGGCGAAGAAGGGATCGAGGTGTCGATCCGTGGTCGACCCCTCTTGGGGCTGTTAACCGAAGGCGACGGTTGAGAGGGAATTTCACGCAAAAGAATGGATTGTGCTGGAGATGAAGTCCTCCCGCGTCTCGGGGAAGGTTGCGGTGCAACATTAGTATTTCTCCTCACTCGGAGTTGGGGACCGTTGTCCTCTGCACTGCGGTCCTGAAGTCGCCTGTACTCGTTCTCAACTTCTTCGTCCCAGTTCGCTGTGGATGGTAAATTAGAGAAGCGACGTTGTTTCTTTTCCTCGTATGCTTGTGCGCGTTGGTGAGTTAAACGTTGGTGAATGGTGACGCCTTTCCATGGTACGTCCATATCGAGGTCATTCTCTGCAAGGGTGGTACGTTTCCTGCTTTGGATGCGTTTCCAGCGGTTGACTAGGTCAGGCCTATCAGGAATGTCGCTTTGCCATGTCGTGTTCGACCCGTCTGCTCGCGACCAGTTGCCCCATCTAACCTAATTTCCACAGACTGTCATTAAAGAAGCTTAAGCAACGATACAAAGAACACACTTCGTATCTATGCGACATTAGTTAGAATATTCCCCTCGCTAGTGCATGCATACCTTGGGGTACCGTCAAGACGAATCTCTTCCCCGACTATACCCTCGATTGGCCATTCACCATCTTCGTTCCCGCCTGAAGCATCGCTCCACGATTCTTCAGGTGTTGGCGAACGCTCCCACATCGGCGAGTACGTCGTGGTGGTAATTGTCAGTCAGTGATCCGGTCACGTGCGCCTGCCTCGCGTCCCTCCCATGACGCGCGACCCACTTTCGGCTGGCTGTCCTTGTGCCATGTTCATGCTCAAACGTGCGCCAACCACTGCAGACGGCAAAGTAGTCGACAGGCTCCAGGAAAGCACACGCGTTTACAAACCATTCAAGCCACCCACAGTTCTAACCAGTACTGAACGCAACCATCCTCAGCGTAAGCGCAAACGCGTCTCATATAAGGAACAAACGGATGGAAATAGCGACGACGACGAAGACAACGGAGTTAAAAGAAAGAAGAGGGTGGAAAACGATGGAACGTATACCGAGGAGGAGCTCAAAGCTGCAATCAAGACATACCCCGTGTACAAGCCGAAACCCTTCGAAATGATCCGGCGTTTCTCTATGCCAACGATGAGGAAGAATGGGGAAGTCGTGCCACTAGTTCCAACTGGTATTGCACTTGGAATCAGACCACCAGCAAGGATTATTCCACGACCTTTGCACGATCCAATGGAAGATCATGCCATTGTGCTGTATGACCCGACTATAGACGATCACGAAACCGAGGAAGAGAAGATGGAGAGAGAAAAGGAGGAGGCAAAACAGAGAGCAGCAAGAGAGGCCGAGGAAAAGACGTCTGGAATGTACAATCCGCACAAGAATCTGCGCGCACTCCTGGGGGAGGACAAGGACAAGAAGGATAAGGTGCCCAAGGTACCCGTGGTAATTGACCCGCGGTTATCAAAAGTTCTTCGGCCACATCAAGTCGAAGGCGTGAAGGTAACTTTCTCTTGTCTAGCATGATGCTTGGCATTTTAATTTTATCCCTCAGTTTTTGTACAAGTGCGCGACAGGCATGATGGTTGAGAACCAGTACGGCTGTATCATGGCAGATGAAATGGGGCTCGGGAAGACGCTCCAGTGCATAGCATTACTTTGGACTCTCATCAAACAGTCGCCTCATCCAGGAAAGCCCGCCATAGAGAAGTGCATTATTGCTTGCCCGGCTAGTCTAGTGAAAAACTGGGCTAACGAGTTAGGTATGCATATGTGAGGTCTTCTCCCCCTCACATATTCTGACTGCGGCATAGTCAAATGGTTGGGGAAAGATGCCATCTCAGTCCTTGCTGTGGACGGTAAAGGTGGTAAGGCGGAACTGATCGGAAAAGTCACCCGATGGGTAGAAGCCAGAGGACGGAATGTTACACAACCTGGTGTGTGTGTTTGCGATCATTCCAGTTTGGGATTCGTGACTGTTCTTACTAGTCATGATCGTTTCCTATGAGACCTTGCGCACATTGAGCCCCTATCTGGTTAACTGCAGCATCGGTTTGCTCCTCTGCGACGAAGGCCACAGACTGAAGAACTCCGGTTTGTTAGCACTGTCGTCAAGGCATTATCCGATGATTCTAATGCGCTGTTACTTAGACTCCCTCACGTTCCGGGCACTAAATGCACTCGACGTCAAGCGCCGTGTCATATTGACGGGCACGCCAATCCAAGTCGGTGGCCCTGTTCTAAGCGTGTTCGGTAATTGATGCTTTCTTTGTCGCAGAACGACTTGTCGGAGTACTTTTCGTTGCTAAACTTTGCGAACCCTAATTTTCTTGGTACCCGCGAAGAATTTCGAAAAAACTTTGAGAATGCTATCATCCGTGGGCGCGACGCGGACGCCACTTCCGAGGTACAAGCAGAGTGCGAAAAGAAGCTTAAGGAACTTGGCAATCTCGTCACCAAGTTTATCATCCGGCGTACGAATGACTTACTTTCCAAATACCGTGAGTACGCATTTATGCTATGTGCATTTGGTGAGGTAACAAGAGTTTCACCTACTCTAGTTCCTGTCAAGTACGAGCATGTTGTTTTCTGCCGCCTTTCGGAATTCCAACTCGCGTTGTATCGCTTGTTCATTTCCTCTCCGGAGATCAAGGCCCTTCTGCGTGGAACAGAGTCTCAACCATTAAAGGCTATCAACATCCTGAAGAAACTCTGTAACCATCCAGAGTTGCTCAATCTGCCTGATGACCTCCATGGCTCAGAGAAACTTATTCCGGAGGGGTTCGGGGGGGTCGGCACAACAGGAAGGGACAAGAACAAGCATCAAACGGTGCATTGCGAATGGGGTGGCAAATTTCTTGTTCTAGAAAGGTTTTTTCTTGAAAATTTCTGTGGCATAAAAGACCATCTAAAGTTTTACACTATTAGATTTCTACATCAGATCAGAACGACTACGAATGACAAGATCGTGCTAATTAGCAACTATACTCAAACACTTGACTTATTCGAACGGCTCTGTCGAATAAAGAAGTAGACTGTTCCGCCATCTGGTCTTCTCGCCGCTAATATTCCCATCACCGCAGATATGGCTTTTTTCGACTGGATGGGACCATGTCGATTACTAAGCGTCAGAAACTCGTTGACCAGTTCAATGATCCTAACGGCAAGGAGTTTGTGTTCTTGCTGAGCAGCAAGGCCGGTGGATGCGGCATTAATCTTATTGGAGCCAACCGACTCATTTTGTTTGATCCGGGTAAGTGAGGTGAAGTCTTTTCTTGGGGCTCACGTCCGGAATGGTGAGGACAGACTGGAATCCCGCTGCCGATCAACAAGCTCTCGCCCGCGTCTGGCGAGACGGTCAGAAGAAAGAATGTAGGTACATTTATCTTCACGTGTAGCCCACTATTCAAGGCTCCCCAAGGTTTTGTGTACCGTTTCATCTCCACTGGTACTATCGAAGAGAAGATATTCCAGCGTCAAGCATCTAAGCAAGCTCTCTCCTCTGCCGTTGTAGACGAGAAAGAAGATGCAGAGCGGCACTTCTCCGTAGAGGCGCTACGGCAACTCTTCACCTTCAACGAACACACAGTTTGCGATACCCACGACACGTTCAAGTGTAAGCGCTGCACGAACGGGAGACAAGTTGCCAAATCGGCGGCGCTGCTCTATGGGGATGCCAGCACGTACGTTTTCCCCACTACAATCATCGTATCTTCCAACGATCTCTGCAGATGGAACCACTTCACGAACGAGGAACTCAAGGGCATTCATGACGATCTCCTCCGCGCCGAGGTCGATCTGCCTGAGGTATCTTACGTGTTCCAGTATATCAGTCACTGAGCCATCCACCCTTACCTGTTAACTTACAATCGAGACACTATCATAACACATAGCATATTGTACAATTACCCGACGACATCATCCCAGTCACCCCATTCGCCTCCAAGGCGTCTTACTTTCACTTTCTCCCCAAATTGTCCGAAGTACGCTGCACCGTGCCATCTTTTCATCTCGTCCTCACTAAATGGGCCGAAAGTATCACCAGTCTCCGATCCAACAACGTTCCACTTATACTCGTACTTAATATCTGCTGAAGGGGGCATCCAATCTTGTGCCACTTGTCCGCTAGCGCGTACGGAGCGAACAAGTTCTTCATAGGTTTTTGAGTAGACGTCGACGTCGCCAAGGGACATGACTCTGGATGCGAGGTGAGTGATAAGGTCAATGTCCGACTGGACCTTGGATGGTTGTTTTTCCGACACCGACACCGTATCGCTTTTCGCTTTGCCATTGAAGACTTTCCTGAGAATAAGACTTAAGAGACTGCCGCGCATTAGAAGTGTGGGGGGTGCTCACTTGTTATTTTGAGGGTCTTTGCGCAATCTGTTACCCAACCGTGATAGCGCTTCCAACACCGTCTCCCCACGCTTGAGAAGTGCAAGAAGTTGGATCTCCAAAGCACCCTTTCCCCCACTCTGCTCCAACTCTCTCTCCTCGGCTTTCATCTTTTCCTTCTGCACACGATCTTGTTGCTTCTTCCGACGTCTAGCGAGTTTGATGTCTTTTTCGCTAACGTCGTCCATCCACCGATCGTGTACGCTGTGGGGGTCGAAGGTCTTGATATAAGTTCCATCCGCCGAAAACTTGCCCTCCTCCATCTCCTCCCGCATGTTGAATGAAGACAGTTCGTAACCCATGCCAGCCTTCTTCCGCCGTTCTGCATCGTCCTCATCCACCGGCTCGCCATCCTCATCCGAGTCGCTTTCCCCTTCCCGCGCTTCGTTGAATTCCTGCCCTTCTATATCCCCCAACCTTAGATAACTTTCCTTCTTCTTACCGTCGTCGTCGTTCTCCTCTTCTTTGTCTGCCATTGCGAACATATCGTCTTCTTCTGCCGTCTCTGCTTGCTTGTCCTTCCTCCGACTATAAACCACACCCTCCCCATCGTCGCTGGAATCGGATTCATATCCCTCAGTCTTGACCCTGCCTTTGCGTTGGGTTGATGGGGTCTCGAGTGCCGCGTCCACTTCCTCAGCAAAGTTGGTTGGATCTTCGTTGGGCTCTACGAATCGTGTCTTCTTCGTTGCATGGGAAGGGAGGGAGGTCGTGGAGGCCTCAGCACTCGAGGAGGTTGCTGATCGTTTCTGTGCTTGCCGGGCACGCATTGTCAGATTTCATGATGGGCTTGCTCCGCGACGGGGTCAAAGTATTGCATAAGCGGAATATTTGTGAGTATTTGCTTGATTTCCTTTTTTACGACCTCTACGACAGGCTCAGTGACGCGTAATAACATTCGTGATTAAATGAGGGTAAATGGTAACAATGAGACCAGTAGGTTATGATTCGATGGGCTGTGCAGCGTAGGCGGCGTGGGCATACTTCGAAAAGTTCTCAATCGAGGTGCGCGAAACTAGGAGAGTAGAAGATAGGCCAACCAGGTGGGTTGGAGTGGAGAGCTTTTCCGCTATAGCAACATTCTCCGAAGAATAGAGTACAAAAACATCCACTCCCACGGCTGAGATGAACTGATTGCCGTTTAGTACGTGAAGAAAAGTAAGGGACAGGCATACCGTTCGATCCGATTCAAATTGTCTTAAAATGCTGCTAAACTGTTCTTGTTGCTGGATATCTGCGGATGGATGTGGAGCAACCCGAGCTACACCATGACTCCGCAACTCGTTGACAATGGCCAGTGCATCATGCTGACCATAGAAATTGCCCGCTCGGCCATTAGCGGATTTGCCTATTCTGAGGTCGCCCATGCCGTCTTTCACGAGAGTGGCGTCCCTCAAAGTAATGGGTATAGAGAGGGTGTCATTGACCGTAATCTTGAGTGACGTCAGAGCTCTATGTTACAACACTTAGAAGCGGCCGCGCTACAGCAATCACAAACACTCACTCCTTTTCGTCGGTTGCGCTGTGTGAGGGAGGGTTTGGGGTGGTCCCTTGGTACCTACATATAAGTCAGCGCGAAACGGCGTGGAAATGGTCGAAGTACAGACAGTGGACCAAAGATGGTGGACCTCAGTGATGTCGATCCTTCACCAAAGGCGGGCGCGATTACTTGTGTGGAAGGGAATAGTAGCTCCTTCATCTTGGCCAGGCTGCTTGACTACATCAATATGGGCGCACACGCGGGCTCATATAACTTACTTTTTCTTTACAATGTCCTCCGGAAGTACTGGGACATTAGTATGGTCCGACTCGGTCGTCGGGACGCACGATGCCTCCTGCGCCTCGGCCGTCACACCTTCATCTCCGTCTTCCGCCTTCCTCACCTCTAAATGTAGCTGATTTGAAGTCCCATTTATAGATCCCACACCCGAAACGCCTATCTCGTCAAAATCTGGTAGCTCAGCGGCGTCCTCGCCTACTCCAGCCAGCTTCAGGAGATCACTCCCGGAGGGTTTTGGGTCAGTAGACGTTACCAACACGTTGCCCTCACCACCCATTTTCACAACGTCTTGGTCACCTAACTTGGGCGCTTTTTCCGCAGAGCTTTCAGGTTGATCGCGAGTAGTATCGACAGGTGCAAATCTTCCTTTGACGGTAGTGAGTTTTCCTTTGGTGGCCGTCAAGAGGGAACTCCGGTTTGTCGCCAGCAAGCCTGCGGATGAGCGGCCAGGACCCGGCTTTCCTCCCCGCTTCGCAACCACACGGACTGGACCAGCGCTTGAGGGGCCCATTGCCGGCATTGACATCAGTCGAGCCTTGGCAGTGATGGCTCTTCCGGATGTTTGGGGCGGCGGCGCATCGATGAGCTTGACCAATGGGTTCGCAGCTCGCGCTCGATGGAACGGAGTGGAGGACTCTAGGGATCGTTGACGGGTGCTACCCACGGCAGATGGGGGTGAGTCAAACAGAGGATCAGGCGGACTGGTTGCTGTCGACACAACCTGTTGGGAAGGAGAAGTATCAATTTCGTCCGGATCTGCCTGCTCGACGTCGATTGGTTGACCGCTGTAAAAATGCTCCAGGTCATTGAAAACAGGGCTAGTTTCCACCGCTGGCTTCGCGAGGGGTTCACGCTGAAGGCGCTCATCGCCATCCTCCCCACTGGACTGCATAAGTACATCTTCGACTTCCCGAGTCTCTAGTTCGAAATCCGGATCAACTTCGCCCTCCGCATCCAGCTCGGAGTCGGTCGACGATGGTGAGTTCGCAGATACTATTCTTCTCGGTCCAGGGGACGAAGCTCTCCGGCGTTTCGCGTTCTGCATGGACGTCTTGCGTTGAGAGCGGGGTGTTCGGGCTTGACGTCTAGGCTGCATGTTCTCCAGCACATCATCGTAAGGTTTTTGCACCTTCCGCCGCTTGCGAGGGGTTGTGATGGGTGTCGATACGGTATTCCTTTGCTTAGGAGGTGAAGCCTGCTTGACGCTGGATGCACTTTGTTTCCTCTTGAGGCCACTTTTTTCTACATTCTCGAGTCAGAGGATGGCAGAACCAGCCTAAGGGAAGACCATACTTGGTGGACCAGATACAAGGATTTCTTCACCTTTTTTGAAGGCAGTGGCATCGTGAATGTCCCTTCCTCCGGTGTTTACGCACTCCCAGAAGTGGTCGATAATTTTCTCTGCCCCATCGGTGAAATGCTCTACAGGCTCCCACCTACGGCAAGAGATAAATCAACATTGTTTGCTCCGGCGAGAGTCCTGACGCACGTGCACTCATCCCAACCGTAACCCTTCCACTAGTGAATGGATGAGTAAGTAAATGGTGCAGCAAGGCACAAAGAAGGGTATACCTTGACATAGTACCGCTATAACGTGGCCAGAGTCTCAGTCATGTTCAATGCTAACCGGAGATAACATCGTATGCACACACCCAAATCAGCTTCTTCCCTCTCTTGTCGTGAACGCGAGCGCGGGTGACAGATTCTGAAAAACATCTCTAACGATCTGCATGAGAAGGTTAGACCACGACTGACCGACTTCATATTCCTGTTCGTCGTCGGACATGCCGGCGTCACTCCTGTTGCAACAATTCAAACGTGAATGTTGGATTTGAAGTGGCCACCAGCCACTAAAGGCCAATGCTTTGTATCACGTGCGGTTTCCTTATTTATGCGTGCTCGGGAAACGCCGCCACCTTGCAACAACCCTTCGAAGTGCCACGGCGATGTGTTACAACTGCGGTGTGTACATTAGGAGATGTGCAAAGGTCGTACAAGTACACATATATATTACGTCCTTTTTAAGTTTGATAGTCGTTCAACTCATATTCCAATTCTAGTTCTAGCGTTTTCCTGGCCTGGCTTCTGGATCTGAACTCTGAGGGCTCAAGCGCTCAGTGGGCAAACCTCGGCTCAAAGCCACAGTCTGACGGCCAGAGCCAGGGCTGTCCAGTCAAAAAAAAGGCAAGTAAAAGCTACTGGCATACTCGAAGATACAAAGCACATACACTACAATAATCAGAGCATGATAGCGAGTAATCGGCAAAAACAAGCTGATCGAAGTAAATGTCAGGATTGGGTCCAGTTCGTAGGGACTATTCGTGAAGAGATCAAGCACTCCTTGATCCAGGTTACAGTCGCCACTGTGACTCCTCTTAGATCGTGCACATCCGCATTGTCTTGAACGATGACGTAGTCAAAGGTCCGCAACTCCTTAGAAGACACCTGTTTGATGTCAGTAACTGCCTCGACCTTGGATGCCCCCATGCACAAAATGATCCAGGGAACAGTACGGGCAGCTTCTGTGACACGTCCTACATGAGAGGCGTTCTGACATTGCATCATCAGCACCCGTTCCCATAACAAACCGCATCAACCCACCTTCCTGCCTCGATGAGGAGGCACGAAATCAGCACCGATGCAAAGGAGTTTCTTATCGGAAAACAATTTGGGTGCCACGCTGTTCGACAGAATGTCCTGCAGATATTCTGAGCAGTTTCCCCAGTCAAGATCAACAAGCTGTGAGACTCGAGCACTGAGAACGTCAGAATATCCGGCAGGGAGCAAGAAGGCTGGCCAGTCCTTTCACATAGTGAGTTTTGTGCCGTCAGATAAGTTTAAAATCATACCTCGGTAAACTTGGTGGTTTTAGTGAGCCATTCGAAGGAAAGACAGGGAATACCGAGAGCAAGTGCAATCAGAAACTTGGGTTTCTGGTTAGCGTCGTCGGCCAGCAAGAAAACCCTGTCCAACGCGACACCCTCCTTGAAATGGAAGTCATCTGGGGTCACCGTCCAACGTTTGTTGGATTGACTATGTCTTCCCTCCATCGTGAATACGCTCGACCAATCGTCGACCAGTTGGCCGCCATAATCCCTGATAGCATTCATCGCGCTTTTTTTGGTTTGCTCCGGGTTAGAATTCTTTGGGCTCAGCGTGACGACGAATCCAGTCTTGGCGAGTTCTCGCTGCAACCTTCCGGGAAGGCTTGCAAGCGAACGTTGGGATGGCGTTGCAGTATCGGTCAATAGCTTTGGCTTGACAACAGTAATAATAGCTTCCGGGCTCAAAACGCGGTTCTTCCACTGGTTTTGCAACACACGATTTGCGATTCGGATATCTGCAAACTCCACCTCGGATGTCATAGTCTTTTCTCCATCATTGACCTCGACAAGGAAGAAGCCACGTGATTCCAACTTGCTCACATCTGAAACCTTCCCTCGTGCACCATTCGAGACGATAACATTGTCCCCAACGTAGAGCTCGCAAGACCGCATGTTCTTGAGTTCGACCTCATCTTCAGTCCCATCATCGAACTTGACCAAGTATTTTGTGTTACCCCGTTTAGGGAGCATGGAGTGAACGATTCCAGAGTAATAATGTCCATCCTGCTTCCACAACGCAAATACCCTCGTAGCGGATTCGCTGGCAGCGCGGCTGGTTGATGCACCAGAACGCAAACGCTTTATGGAGCGTGCACCAGGGGCAGGAGTGGCAGAGAATCTTTGTGCAGAGGTAGAACCTTTCGGCACGCTGCTGGGTTTTGCCTCGATACGCCTACGTTTATGCGAAAAGCCAGTCTTAGCAGCCGGAGGTGGAGAAGGGACGTCCATGTCGTAGCCATACGTTGAACCAATTTCCTCCTCCTCTTCTTCTTCCCTATCTGTTTCCTCTTCTTCCTCCTTCGCAAACATGGGAAGCTCCACTGACCCACGGTCTTCAGAGTTCTCGGTGCTAGAACTAGGGGATCGCTTCCTCTTGCCACCTTTGCTCGTGGTAGATGTGGACCGACCTCGGGGAGCCGCAGGAACATCCTTAGCCTTCAGTTTCTTATGTTCAACGCGAGGCGAGGCGTCAATAGACGGAAGTTTTGGGAAACCCTTGCCACGAAGGTCCTGCTCCGGAGCAGATGATGGGACTACGGTGGGCTCCTTAGAGCGGGTCTTCCCTCGGACTGAGGTCCTTCCTTTGGCTTCGACCGGAGATATCCCTCGATCTTCGGCTGGGACTGGAACCTACATACCGTAATCACGATAAGCCACCTCCACTGAGAAGTCAACCGAAATAAAACATACGTTATGGGTATTAGTGAGGCTGGTGGCAGCTGGGTGGGATTTAGGCTTCCTCAAAGCCTGTGTTCGCGTTGTTTGAACTAATGGGGCTGGTTCAACCGCCTTCGCAGCTAACTTAAGTAATAGAGGGACGTCGTCGTCGTCACTCTCGTTAAACCGATCCTTGGTTCCGGCATGCTTGGAAACGCGATCACCAGCGGTATGCTCAGCGTTCGGTTGGTGAGCGGAAGGCGAACCTTTCCGTGGACTACTGCCTGGGACATCAACATTAGGAGTGCTGCTAGGTGCAGCCCGAAGGGGTTCGGAATCCGGAACCACGTCCAATAAGTCACTTTCCTGGTCAAGAGTTCCTTGATATTGTCTAGCGGGACGGCTTGGCGCATGCCGCGCTTCTGCTGAAGATCTTCTCTCTTCGACGGATCCAGACAACTGCGTCTGCGCTTTCGCAGAAGTACCGACGTAGGAAGGTGGAGCAACGTCACCGTGCATCTGCCGCAGTTTGGCGATCCTATACTCGTTCAACGGATTCACTAATCGAAGCAAGCTCCGTGGATTGCTCGACGCGACGACTGCGTGAGTGGTGGGCGAGACCCACTGGGGTGTCTCGGAACGTCGCTGACGACCGCTCTGTTCACCGGTGGCTGGGCGAGTTGGCGGCTCAACGTTTGTGGACACGTTCGGTGAGGTAGGATCCTCCGCTGTGGTTTGCGTTGGCACCGGTGGTGGTCGTGATTCCTTGCCCGCGGCCACTTTGTCTAGTAGCCGGTCAAAGGACGACGGGGTCTGATCAAAGTCAAACGGCTGCGTTGACTCTTGGCTGCCGTGGTCGCCGCCGACACTGTTGGGAAACGGGACGCCTTGCATGCCGGACGAGCCCGCGGACCCGCTCGTTTGCGAGGGAGTGGCAGCAACAAGCACCTTATCCCTAAGCACCGGACTAGCAGCTCTGCTATTCGGTGCGCGAGCTATGTACTCGGGGGAGCCCAGGGAAGGATGATGTTCGCTCGCGTCGGGAAAGGATACTTCGGGATCTACATCGTTAAGCTGTGTAGGTGCACCGAGGTCAGAAAGTGGCACGTTGAATTGCTTTGTTACCGCTAGGAACTGCTCCGCAGGATCCTGAGAGACAGGGCCACCGAACGAGTCTTGTGACGGTGGTGACGGAGAGCGTCGATATCTGTTCATCATAGGCGGCATAGACTTGGTGGGATGAGCAAGAGACGGTGGTCCGGAAGTTTTTGAGTGGGGTGGTTCACAGGAAATCGCCCTTGTACCTGTAGACTAAATGGTAAATTCCTGAAAGGCAAGGGATGACGAAATGCCCAACGACAAGTGGCTCACCATTCATTTTTTTCGTAGATGCCGTCAAAGGGATAGAGTTACCGGGGCCGGGTTCTTTTACGGTTGCTTGTGCATCCCGGGGTGATAAAGACGTTGGCCGATCAACGTTATGAAAGCGTTCTTTGTTGTCCTTGGTTCTGGGTGTCGAGTTTTCATCACGAGTTCCGCATTCTGACAGTTTGCGGCCGTTGTTCTTCTGGTCCGTGGGGGGTGCCTGATCTATAAGAAAATATCGAGGAACAGCCTCCCTGCGTGGGGGAACTATGGAATCCTCGGAGAACCCGTCAACTTGCTGTTGTTGCCCCGAAGTCCGTCTCCGGTCTCTATCGTGTTCTAAGCGTGCCGGGGGCGCTGCCAGGGCGTAATCGATCAGCTGTGTCGGCTGAGACTGCATTGCGTCACTGCGAGGTTCGGGGGACGACTTGAGTTCCTATTTTTGTTGAACTTGCACGAGAAAGACATACCTGCGATCGTCGAATAAGCTCATGGCGAATGCGTCCTTGTACTCCTCAACGGATGTCCTTTGTTCGATCGCGTCTCGGAGCTACGCGAAGGCTCAAAGGGACGCGGCAGCGGGTCAAAGAAAACAGCGGGGACGCGTTGGTCCCGAATTAGCCGTTGGTTGTCTCAGCAAAAAACAAGCTTATTTTAGTGGCAGCGGCCACGCGTTTGAATTGCTCTGCTGTTCCCGTCAACTTGGCTTGAAGACGTGTTTATTCAATCGCGGCAAGTCAGATTGTATTGGTTTCCTTATCCGAAAGCTTATGTCATTCAGAAAGTCAATGCACGTGACCTCGACGCGTCTGCCCATGGACGCGTTCTCAGCGGGACATGTTGATAAATTCACCATCTCCTATCCAGAGTCACACCAACATCCGCTGCACTTCTCCGTTTTCAACAATCGAATAGCGGACAGGATGCCCATTTCAAAGAAGACCCTTGCTATTGAACATGGAAACGCTCTGTCTTGCTGGGGGGATCGTGGTGAACAGTGTGACCAAAAAACCACTGCGCATACACGCCGGGATGCTCCCGAGAACGACGAGGTAACCGACGTTCTGGATCCTAATCTCAACCTCACGCCTCCGCCACCATCGAACGAAGTCTCTGCAAGTGTCCTCTCATCGCTGGACCCTTCATGCACGACGGGGTCGGAAGTCAATGCCGCCACTCCACACATCATATCCGCGTTTGCATGGCTGCCTCCGTTGAAACTCCTTAACTTCACGGACGTTCCCGGGAGGCCCCTCTTACACATCCCTGAGGTGCCAGAACGACTGAACAACACATGTAATCCGCAACCTGCTGCTCAGACCTATGTCGAGGGTCGTCGTACGCCCACGGAGATCATCGCCGCAGCGATTGTCTTGGCCGGTGTCGTTCTCCTAGCCATGACGATCAAGATCATTCAGCGACGACGACAGCAAAAGACGTCCGTTGCATCCCCGGGAACGTTCGAGTGCAGTACGACGATTGAGAGTGGGATGCTCGTGCTCGACTCATCACCAGTGTTCGGGGGGAGGGATCGTTACACGTTTTCTCTGCGGAGTAGCAACAGTCACCTATTGGCTTGGGCGCAATGTCAAACCAAGCTTTCCAAGCCGGAACCCACGGCCACGGTAACACGACGTACTTCAGGTGATGTGGAAGCTTTCGCAGAAATCACGTATGCGCCTTGCAGTCAGGGAGTTGTCGTGCATAATTCCCCTCTTACACCGTGCGCAAACTGCCCGTTGACAGGCGATACGACCCTCTTGCAGCCTCCTCCAAGCGCTACCACCAACGCTGCCTCGAGGCTTTCCGGGATGGCTGGAAATGTGACGTCCGGGAAAGATGGCAATGCGACCTCCTTGCAGCCGTTCTCCGAGATCACGCTCCCAGCATCGCTGTATGCAAACCCGTCAAGCTGTTCGCGGATCGGTTTAGCTCTAAGCATATTTGACAGCGAACAGCCAAAGGAAGGTGCGGCAGTGATGCACGGCGCCGATCTGTCTGCACCCACGACGGCGCTCGTTGCAGATGCCACGTCACGTGTCTCTCCAGTTGCGACGAATGTGAGACCTGTTGGAGTTGGTCGCGCTCGAACCAATGCAACAGATTACACGCCGGGTGCTCACCCTCCAGCGCACACGGCACTCGCGCGTTTGACCAACGTGATCAGATGTGGTGGTAATCGCATGGTGAAGTGGGAGCCGTACCATCCGAACGATAAAGACGAGGGACGTGCATCGAGATGGCTAGATATGTGGCGCAACGAAAGGAAACTAGCACATGTACAGGCCATGGGCGGGACACAGCCGCGGCAGAGCCTGAGGAGCACGGAGGAGAAAGCAGTCTGAAACACCCTGTGCGTGTGGAGCACAGAAGAATGCGCAGTCTGGGGGGGAGTTAAACATGTCTAGTAGCATATCGTTTTGTCAATTAGGTTGACGTGAGATCGACCCCGGGTGGAGTGCATGTGTTGATAAGGAGACGGTCTTGGCGTCGATATAAAAAATGATATTTTATATGTTTTCTGATGCATGCGTGGGACAGCTGTCTGCTGCGGAGGAACCGACCTCTGTCCAATTGAAGAATCGGGTCGCATGCGGAGTGCACGAAACACCAGCAGCAGTTAGACTTTTTCTCCCTCTCTCTTCTGATATACCCAACTCCCTCAGGCCATCTGTCAGTAATACCCCCCCACTCCGGCCATGTCTCAGCAGCAGCAGCAGCAACAGCAGTCCGTCATCCTCGTCGCAAAGAACCTGCCCGATGAACAACTCGAACTCGGCCTTCGCCCTGCAGACTCACCACCCGTACCTGCCCTGTGCGGCATACCGTTGAAGTATATCTCGTGCGCATTCCACCGGTCTCGTGTCTTTGTGACCATGCGTCTGATGTTGTCCACACATACAGTCTCGTCACTCTCGCCGTACAAAACTCGTTGCTGACGATCATAATGCACTACTCTCGCGTGCACATCCCACCATCTCAGTCCTACTCTGCTCCAACGGCAGTCTTGCTCAACGAGCTTCTGAAGGGTGCAATATCCCTTGCCATTGCATTCACACACATGGATCGTCCAGCCTCCTACGCGACAGATCTCCCTCAACCTAGTCTAACGTCTGGTCGCTTCTGGCACTCCTCCAGGGTGCTTCTACGCTCGCGAAGACTGGCGAGAGAAGTGTTCAGCCCGGATTGCTGGAAATTATCAATACCTGCGATCCTATACGGTGCGCATTAAATTAGACGACTGATACCCACGCCAATATTCCACCCTCAGTCATCCAAAACAATTTGCAGTATGTCGCTGCCACCAATTTAGAAGCAGCCACCTTCCAAGTCAGCTATCAAATGAAGATTCTCACGACGGCCGCGTTTTCCGTCTTACTTCTTCGAAAACAACTCAGCGCCAGTCAATGGGTGGCACTGTTCTTCCTTGCCATCGGCGTCGGTATCGTTCAAATACAGACCGGCGCCAGCGATACCGCCAAGGCAACTTCGTCCCTTTTATTCCAGGGCGCATCCATGAATGCCGTCAAGGGGTTCCTCGCCGTCGTCGCAGCTTGCTTTACATCGGGTCTCGCAGGCGTCTACTTCGAAATGGTCCTCAAAAACTCTCAGTCCGATCTTTGGATACGCAACGTTCAGCTTTCCGCCTTCTCTCTGCTTCCTGCCCTCGTACCGATCATCCTCGCACGGCGTCCAGACGCCGGCTTCACCACTTCCCTATTCCAAAACTTTGGCGGTTGGGCTTGGGCCACGGTCGCTATCCAGGTCATCGGAGGTCTCGTGACCGCAATGGTCATCAAGTATTCAGACAACATCCTCAAGGGCTTCGCCACAAGTTTGAGCATCGTCATATCTTTTTTGGCATCCGTTGCGCTCTTCGACTTCCGCATTACGTTTACTTTCATTCTGGGCTCCGTCATCGTTCTAATCGCTACCTGGCTCTATAATCAACCGAACCGCAGCAGTACTCCGCTGCGGCTTGGTTACACCGCAGTCAAAACGTAGTGCCACTAAGTGGCTGGTTGTTATAATCCGCTCATGAAAGTCATCGCTGAAGAACCCACGGTGATAGCCACAAGGTACGTGCTTGACCATGCAAGTACTGGATGACACAAATACGATAATCATCTCAAGGGCGCATCGTCCGGGTGCTTTGCTATACCTACCACTCTCCTCTACGGACCCCCTACGCTTATTGAGAACACTATTGCCGTAAAGTTTTACTTTCTTTCCCTAGATCGGACCGCGGACGTTCCCCTACACTACGCTAACCTCCATATTCGACCGAATTCGGAACGTTCGACTAGCGAGTACGATATATACATATGATACTACGACGTTCCAACGAAGGTCCCCTGTGCATAAGGTGGGGCTGAGGTATGAATGGACGTCCTTCCCGATGCCGTTGTTATAATATCGAGTGTTACGTAACGACTGGGCAAGAAAATTGTGACAAGGGGAAAAAGCCCAGTTTCAGTTTCGTGATTCTAGTCCCCTCTTGATAGCTGTTGGCAAATCGTAAGTTCTTGTAGCCAGAGAACGCTGGGGCGTACTTACCCTCGCAGGTGTCCTTCGCATCGCCAAACAACATCCTAGTGTTGGGCATGTAGAACATCGGGTTTGGAACGTCGGCTGACCGAGGGATTACAACTCGTCAGCGAAAGAATATCACCACACGGAAAAAGCCTACCGTAGCCACTTGACATCCCCCTTTTCATCACAATGACCTGTTTGCTCTTCCACGCATGCAGGACCGGCATACCAGCAATCGGAGAACCAGGCTCGAGGGAGATAGGATTCACGGTGTCGTTGGCCCCTATCACGAGCGTAACGTCGGTGTCCCCGAAATCATCATTGATCTCGTCCATCTCGAGGACGACTGGTGAAGAAAATAAACATGTGGAAGTTTCACGCATGCAGTGCGAAGCATACTTACTGTCATATGGCACCGAGGCCTCCGCCAGCAGAACGTTGCATTGGCCAGGCATACGCCCCGCAACAGGGTGAATGGCAAAACGGACGTTGACTCCTTTCGCACGAAGGATAGAACATATTTCAGATATCGCGTACTGGGCTTTGGCGACGGCCATGCCATATCCGACGACCTGCAGAATTTGGTCAAACATGAAGCCCGCGTTTTTATCGAAGTGGAACTGCCGCCGCGTCAACTAACCAAAATCACGCTATCAGCATTTACGAGCGTGTCAACAGTTTCGTCTACGTTCGTTTTGGTGATGGTTCCTTCGATCTTGGTACTTTCAGAAGGTGCCATAGTACCGATGCCGCCAAATAACACATTGGTCAGCGATCTGTTCATCGCAACGCACTGCAGTATGGTTCAACACTAGCAATATCCTGGTACTTGGAACGTACCATGATGTACGAGAGGATGGAACCGCTGACACCAATAAGCGACCCAACCGTAGTAAGGAGCGGATTGTCCAACATGAAGCCTAAGAGCCAAGTCAGCTGAACGGCCTGATAGGATAACAACCACTTCTACCTTCGGCTACTAGCGCAAACCCAGAGTATGCATTCAATACCGTAATAACGACGGCTATCGATGCTCGCTCTCAGAAAAATACCCCGTAGTATGAAAAGGGCTACCCACGCATATCAGCGCCCCCAATTGCGGCTGTCGTGGTGAAGCCTTTGGCGAAACTGAGGAGCGTACTGGCCCCCAAGTAACCAGCGGCCACAAGAGGAGCAATAGGTCCTGCTTTCAGGAATGCAGCCATCGTGAGAGCGTTAGCACCCAGTAGACTGGCATTAACCAGGTGTCTTCCTGGTAACATCAATGGCCTAGAGCTCATCTTTCCTGCCAACTTCAAGAATGCCACGATAGACCCTGTGAAAGTGATACCGCCAATGACGACCCCAAGATACGCAGTGACCTGGTGAAGCGTGGACACGTGTAATGGGTCCGCAATGACACTCGCAATAGACGTGAAGACTGCAGCAAGCCCAACGACCGAATGCAAGGCCGCCACCATTTGGGGCAATTCGGTTGCAGTGATGCGTCTTCCGATGATGGCCCCGATTGTGCCACCTACGGCAGCCACTCCGGCGAATTGAGCTAGTATGGCAGGAGAAAAGCCGACGGCCAAAAGGGACGCGAGAATGCCCGACATGACACCGAGTATGCCCAGGGCGTTACCTTGACGTGCGGTGGCTTGGGATGACAGACCGGCCAAGGAACCTTTGGCACTACAGTTCACGAAAGGCTTTGAATCAGCCGGGGACACATACCAATGCATAGTAAACTGCTGGTCAAGTAACCTGCTTGTACAAGACCAGCCATGCCTGTGCTTGCTGCAGCCAAGAAAGCCCCAGTAAACACCACAGCGGGAACACCGTAGAGCCACGAGTACTCGGGAGGATCGGTTGGTCCTAACAAATATCTAGGCAAGCGGCCCAATGTCCAAAGACGAAAAACATACTTTTGAAAAGATCAAGCATACGCTTTGTGATAACAAACCCTCCGGCGACATTGACGCTGGCAAGAAGGACTGACAGGGCACCCAGGAACTGTGGAATGGTTTCGGGTAGATAACCCCCACCCATGACGAACAAACCACCGACGCCGACCATTCCTGACTCCAGTCAATTGTACTACCTTCCACGTGAAGCAGGCACGCGCACCTGAAATTGCATTGGTAACGGACATCAAGGGTGAGTGCAACGCGGGAGCAACACCCCAAATAACTCGGTATCCAACCAGACCAGCAAGGCCAAACGTGAAGAAGTTGCTCATAAACGCAGCGCTAGTGATCTTTCCCAACGCGACAGTTGAGCCCATCCCTGCAGTCACCGTGGCTATTTCCCGAGTCGCCTTTTGCCAGGGAGTGATAGCTTTGGTCTGTACCTCCTCGGCCTTCGTTGCGGGAGGTGTCGTAACAGGGGGCGGAAGAGGACGAGGAGCTGGTGGCAAAATTTCACCCTTGTGGACAACTATCGACCCTCTGACAACTTCGTCATTTAGGTCCACATAAAAGCGTCCGTTCTCCCCGATGGACAACAAAAATTTCGTGATGTTGTTGGAATATAAGGTTGACGACTGAGTCGGCAGACGCGAAGGGAGATCCGTATAGCCTGTGAGGGAGCGAAGACCATAAGAGAGCCACTTGTGTACAAGTAGTCATGATGCATTACCGATCACAGTCACTCCATTTTTGACGAACAGTTCTCCAGGTTTTGTAGCCTCGCAGTTGCCGCCAGCCTCCGCTGCCAGCTACACGTGCAATCAAAACAAGGGAGCGACTATTCTGATGAACGACTCACATCTACGATGACAGAACCCTGTTTCATCGCCGCAACCATCTACACAAACTGGTGAGTCCAATGAGAGCCCCGAAGTGGTTGGTTACGCGCCTCATGCGTGATTAATTTTGGCGCAGGTTTCCCCGGAATCAAAGCCTAAGCAAGTTGAGAGAACAATCCGGGGGTGGGCAACAACGCAGACCCACCGTTGTAATGACGATATCAACATCCTTGCATTGCTCCAGAAACAACGCCATTTCAGCCTCGATGAAATCCTTAGACATCTCCTTTGCATATCCACCAGCTCCGCCGCCTTCCTCCTTAATATCCACCTCGAGAAATTCCGCACCGAGTGACTGCACTTGTTCGCGGGCAGCTGACCGGGTATCAAATCCACGAACTATAGCACCAAGACGACGCGCCTGTCAGTTAACTCAACATGTTAACTGAAGAGAAGGAAGAACGACGTGACAAACCGTAGCGATAGCGCTAAGACCTGCGACACCAGCACCGATAACCAAAACCTTGCCTGGAGCAACCTAGCGGCCCATGAGGTAAAGCAAGCATCAAGGACAATGAAACAGACCTTTCTGAAAATCCAACGTCAGCAAAAGTTAAAATAAACGATGATATGGCCGACGTACCCAGCTGCTGTAACCTGACCAGTTAAATATCGACCAAAATGGTTGGCTGCCTCTAGAACAGCTTTGTATCCAGCTATATTCGCCATGGAACTGGGAAGCGCATGAGCACATGGTAAACTCGGGAACGACGAGTACGATTACCTCAAGGCGTCGAAAGTCTGCGCGCGTGATATGCGAGGAATCATGTCCATGGCAAAGGCGTTAAGTTTGCGAGAGGCGAGTGTCTCCACCAGTGACTTGTTCTGGGCTGGGTATAAAAATGAGATGATTGTACTGCCCTCTCTGTAGCGCTTCGCCTCATCTTCTTGAGACGGAGGGCGCACTTTGAGTAAGATATCTGTCTTGTTGAGGAGTTCGTCCTTGGATACCAACGTTGCTCCAGCTTTGATATATTCTTCGTCTAAGAACTTGGCATGGGCACCAGCCTCCCGTTCAACGAATACGCTGGAAAAGCCCTTCTTTTTCAATAAAGCAACGTTTTGTGGAGTGAGTGCTACGCGGCGTTCGTTCGGATATGTTTCACGGGGTGCCCCAACCGTCAGAGATGAATATGGTATTCCTGGGCAAATTGGGTCAACGCTAAAACGTCTGTAGAGATCTCTAGCACTCTCACCAGGGTCTACAGATGACTGAGTTTCATTCTTACGGTGTACAGAACAGTGGAATAAACGAAAGTCTGTTGAAAAGGTGTTGGTTTGCGACGCCACATATAGATGAGCAACGACTGACTCGAAGCGATCGGTTGAAGGCAACGCCGAGATATTAACAGCTGTGATCTGTACGACCGACAGCCCATGCTGATCGCAGGCGGCCGCAAAGCCGACGAGGACATGGCTATGGGACAACTTGAAGAGCGTTGTAGCTCGAAGGAGGTCCTCGAGGGCGAAGGTGTGGAAGGAAGTAGTGGTTATGACATAAAATACCTTTACTTGGCACGATGACATGTCAAGCGATCTGAGCTGTCTACTATTACCCGGAACTTTTTCCACAAGACTCCGGGTTGGATCCGTGGTTACCAGCGCAGAGCGTCGTAGTACCCAGCCATCATACTTCCCCGGATCCGATTTCCCCCTTGAACTCGTGAAAGACGTGTATCGCTGTCATTTCACGGGGATCTTCGCGTGCACCAGGCAAGACGGGAGCCATGAGCGTTCCGACGGTGTGGCGAGCCATTGGAAAGTCGTACGTTGCTTTTTTCGCCATCATGTGGGCAACGCCATTCGAGGTCAGCTGCCCATTAATCAGTGGCGAGCTCGGCCGAACGACAAGCATTTCCCCTTTGACAACACCAACATGTACCAGGGATTGCAGGGATGATTCTGAACCTTCACGGTAATCATATTTCCACGTATCTCAGGAGGTGCGACATAGCAGTGTCTACATACAGTGGCAATCATGGAGAGCGTCTTACATCTCGCGGAGCTCCTGCTCCAAGCGTACCAGGTCTTGTGTATGCGGATGGTCCCATAAAGCTTGGGCCGTGGAAGTCTCAATTG
The DNA here is from genome assembly GCA_024613165.1 of Pisolithus albus. Lineage (NCBI taxonomy): Eukaryota > Fungi > Basidiomycota > Agaricomycetes > Boletales > Pisolithaceae > Pisolithus > Pisolithus albus. The sequence continues at coordinate 752,675 of JANFAB010000002.1, read as the reverse complement.
GTGGAAGAGGGCGTCTAGGTTTCCCACCATAACCATACAACTTCTCAAGCAACGCCTTAGTGCCAGCAATTGATGCCTTGGCAATTGTCGCGTCAGCCTGAGCAATAATACCTTGAAGGCGCTGGGCTTCCGGAAGTAAAGAGGGATTGGTACGTAATTCCTCGCACAACTTGAAGAGCTTGACAACTGCGTTCTGAGATGAGGGTGTTAAGGACTGGAACTACCCCGATTCCGCACCGCACCACTCACAGGAGCGACGTTAGCAAGGCCAGTGATAGCACCATGCCCATTGACCATTGCAGTAGGGAGGATAAAGTCAGTGTAACCACCGAAGATTAGAAACGGCGCATTCGGGTGCTTCCGAGGATACAAGGAGGTGAAGGAAGGGTCGGAGACAACCGTAGCAATCCGAGTAAGTTTCCCAACATCTCCGCAACTATCCGCGAGGGCATGAGTCGCCGTGAAATGCCTACGATCACTGTACACGCACGTAAGTTTCACGCCCGCTACGTTTGGGCATTCCTTGGCAAGCTCAGTGATGGTATCGGAATCGAGATTGATACCTCCACTCGCACTGGGATCTGCCAGAGATCAATATCGATGGACGTTTCGTATGGTACAACTTACAATTGTAAACCAACACTGGTATCGCACTCTTTTCGCTTACCTCTTTCCAGTACGCCTTGAGTGCCTTCTTATTCCCCGCGATAGCACCAGCGAAGTATCCACTGATAATGGCTATTCCATAGTCTGCGCCAGCATCTGCCGCATCATGTGCCAGTTCAATGGTTTCCCGTGTGCTTCCAGCCCCTATACCAGCAATAATGGGTCGATCGGTAAATCCGGCCGCATCTAGGGCTCTCCGTGCAGCCTTGATCAAGGCGATACGCTCCGTACGAGCTAGATGAATAGCTTCCCCCATCGATCCAGCCAGAACCTGCCCAACGCCTGCTCTCGCGGCCATAACAACATGTTTCTCGAGCGCTTGCAAATCTAGAAAGAAGCTGGCGCTTAAGACGACGTCCTCCGGAAGGAAACAAATACTCCGACCTAAGTCCTCGGTTTGTTCAAGAAAGAAACTGGGAATGGGTGCATAGATGCCGGGCCTCAGAGCGCGTGGAGTGGTTCGCTGACTATCGTTTGACATTATCAGTGGCGACTGAGTTGTGAACAAAGAACTCTCCCTCCTGAATCGAATCAAATGCGGGGTGGAAGTCCACGGCCCGACACGGGCCCAACCGGGCCGTCAGCTACATGAAACTTGTACTAACCAGCATTTCGGTCCACAAAATGTGTTCATCATGTTTCAGCTGAGGTCCCATGCGCTAGAACATTGCAGCCATACTGAACGGTGTAGCAGCGCCTTCGAATCTGCCGATTTGATTTCTGACTTATCTCACGTTCATGCAATTCAACAGCAACAGCAAATAAGCATAGCAAGTTGCATCGAGCTAGCTCTTCCTGTAAGGAGACCAGAATTGTGCATTGTGTAGCTGGGTGTGAGAAGGTCAGCCCGCACGTACTCCAACAGATATCGCACTTACGGTAGTAACAAGCAATGGCACCCAAAAGCATGCAGGTTCCAAATAGATTGCGTGAATCAAGCAGCATCATCCGTCTGGCTTTTACCCTCGACCGCGTCAAACCTATCAAGGACTTCTCGCTCCCATTCTCTATGACCACTCTCGTCACATTCACCCTCGTTGTCTTTGGCTCTCTCAAATACTTCCCATGGCACACAGCCCTCATCCTGTTTGCTTTTCGGGGCTTCTATCGTAAAACGACCTTGGCGTACCCGTGTGAGAGTGACGATGTGAGCAGCGGAACCCAATGCATGTCCCAGATCATGGACAATAGAGCGTACATATGTTCCTCCGGATACCTTCATACTCAATACGAACGCTGCTGGTGGTTGATCACTGACTGACTCGGGCCCATCCTTGATCACAGGGTCCTCCTCCACGGATGCTAAAGCCTTCACCATGGCTCCCTTCTCCTCGGGAGTGAGTTGCTTTTCCGGCCAGCAATAACTGTGATCACTTCCTAGCCAACTCACTAGTTCAAGCGAATGGACGGTGGCCTTTCTCTTCTCTATGGGACGAGGCAAAGGTATACCACGACGAGCATATTCGTAGAGGGGTTTTCCGTCCATCTTCAAAGCAGAGAAGCTGAAGAAGGATCGGTAAATAGATTTGCTAAGAGTGAACAAACAGGGTGGCACGAACATAGGAGGGGTCTGAAGTATTTCGCCTTTGAACCTCTCAAGCATTGCCTCCACCACGTCCTTGGTGACGTGTTGCCATGGGGCAACCCGTACTCGAGCGCCTTCACTATCATACGAATCCGTTTCGCAACCAAGGAGCGCAGTCGTGCGGTATTCCTAAGCTTGCCTCAAATTCAAGGAGGACGGGCGGGATCGAGTGATATACCTTGACACAGTCCAAGAACTCGTTCAATCGCTTGGTGCCCTTGCCCACACCGACCACTGACACTTAGCTCGACTGTAGCTAAGCTTGGGAATTCGAAAAGTCTTACCCAGTACACCGTCTGCGAGCGGATCGAGCGTCCCTCCTTGACCTATCTTGACTGTATCTTTCGCCCTTTTCCCTTTTCCGTGGCGTCTGCCTTGCCGACTCTCTAGTTTGTCTCTCTCCACGAAAAGGGAAGACTTGCAAATGAGTTTTTTGATATCTTCGAGGACTGACATAGACGTCGGCCCCGAGGGTTTATAGACTGCAAAGAGGCCAGACAAGGGTAGATGAAGCGAGGTTACTTTCGGCATGTGAGCCTGTATGTTCACGGAGCTGAGTTCCAGGGTAGAAGTTCACTCAGATCGTGTAAATATCGCTGCTGAGCGCTTACATGCGGGGAGTGGGCTGGCTTTCCTCCTCAAACGCAGTACGCTAAGAAGACGATGACCTGAGGGAGTGTCTGGTATATCTGTCGTAGGTGTCTAGAGCATGACCGAGTCTGATTGTGCGTATAAGTTGGTGCTTCCGGCTGGGACACGAAAAAATCATGCAGGTCACACGCGGTCACGCCTCGAATCATAGCATCATGAACCAACCATACTACAGTAGACTTTCTCATATTGTATGACGGTTGCATAGCCCATTTTCCCATACATTATGACAACGATACAGTAGTGAATGTGTGACACATGTGACTAAGCTACACGTGATGCGTTATGCGTGACATGTTCCTTCCACTGTAGGAAGGCATCGAGTGTTGTTTGCGTAGTTGCTGCCATCCTACGATGCAGTGAACCACGCAGTTGACGAAGGAGGTGGACCAAGTCCGTTTGCCTTGCCTTCAGTTTTCAATAAAGGGTAGCCTGTGTGAATATCAAGGCACCCTCTGCTTGTGTGTGGAAATATTCAACAACATGATCTTATGACAACTCAGGATGCTTGTGAAGACAATGAGCCAGTCATTCAAGTCAAGATGAGTCCGTGAGCAAGTCTTTCTTGGGATTGCTGAGGTTGCCACAGTGCTCTTCTGACTCCCAGGTGGTTTGGGCTTCCTAGCATATGGTGCAGGCTTCCGGGGTCAAGGCTTATGAACTGAGAGGGCAGCAGGCATAATGGGTGCCGAACAGTGACCTGGAGGTACACTCAAATTTATTTCGTAGCAAGTTTCATGTCGGGGTAGTCCGAAATTCCACTCTATCACCTATTCTGTCCCTGCCAAACTCTCATGTCGTATTGTATAATGCTCCATGGGAGTCATACATTATTCAATATGACAATTTTTGTATAATTCCCTGCATACCACTGTGGTCATAGCCAATTTTTCATACGGTATCAGATTTATACAATAACACACCATGCAATATGAAAAAGTCTACTGTAATTCCAGGATTCTGCCCCAGGAGCTTGCAGGATCCAAGGCCATAGTATACTTGGAGGGCGTGCCCCAGTATGGCAGAACTGTGCGTTACTTGCTTGATGACTGCACGCGAGTAATTTTGTTGCTATTGCAGTTGAAGGCGACGATCAAGCCTCCCCGGGGGCCATTTCGGGGTTTGTCCAAATCTCGTTTCGCTAGCCACTCCCTGTGCCCAGGTCTGACTCGCGTCTACACACATCAGTCGGGCGTCGAAACGCTGAACGGCATGGTCGCGCTCCTACTAACTAACCGGTAGGCTGGGTGCGTAACCATCAGTCAGAGTCCATCATTCGTCATGTACGTGTAGGTGGTTGGCCATTTTATCGTTACATGTCCTTTTGGATGGAAGGTGACATGATTTCTCTTGTGATCGCAGTACCGATACGCCCACGCCTGCCCATCCCGCGGCTGCTATGTTGACAGCGGAGGTTCACCCAATGCTTCCGGAAAAGATGGGACGGAGCGCTTCTTAACCTCCGACGTATGTGTGGGATTTGATCGTCGTGCCTAGACCCCAAATGATGATCGTCAACGACAACGCAAGGGGCCCCCCCTCTATCGGCGTCTATCATGTGTCACATGCCCTGAGGATTGCCCCGACAACAGGATGGATTACAGCATCCGCTTCCTGCAGTCTTTGAGTTGTTTGAGTGCTCGGCAAGTGCTTTTATGGCACGTCGTCGCCAAGATGTATCCATTACGGTCAGTAGATGGCTCGCATAGCTTTGCGGATGGCTGACTGCGATGAGAACAAAGGCACATAAGATGGCTGCCGTCAGGGGTTAGATCATACGGCCAGACAGAGAGTCCAAGAAAGTTGCAGGAAGTTTCGAGTCACTTTGGCAGAAAGCAGCCGACGCTCGCCGTAGTGGATTTGATCGGCGGCTGCAGAACGACATAGCTTTGCAAGTAAAGCTGAAACTTGAAAGTTGAAACATATGGCAGGTTCAAATTTATGCCTCCCGCTGTTCGGTGCGAGGCGACGTCCGAAACCCAGACTGAATAGGGTTAAGCCTGGGTTTGAATTTCGGACACTGCCTCACACGGAGTTCGTCCTCACAGGAAACCCCAGACTGCAACCTGCGCGCTGATCAACAACTCCTCGGAGCAAAAGAAAAAAAAAAAAAGCCAAATACCCATCAGATCTCATACGACTTCACTGTATACCCGAAATATATCACCGATCAATGTCAGGAACTCGACGGATAACCGGAACATCAGGCGGAAACGGGCCGCGACGTATGGTCCATTTAGATTTTGCAGTATAGGTGCGGATAACACGACCCTAGCCGCCGAACGCTAACCTGCAAACCTACTTCGCGTCATGATGTTGTGGAAAATAGCGTTTGTCGAGCACTTGGCAGAAAGAACTTGAAAATTCTGGGACGCGTTTACAGCAGGTGGAAAGATCTGCACCGCCACCGTCCCAATGCGGAGTACTAATTGGCGCATGCCCCCTATTTCGTGTCCATTTTCACATCGAGCGCGGGTTTGTGGAACCTCAGCGCGAACTCCCTCGGTAAGAAGCGATGCCCTGCCAACCGTACCAAGAAGATCAACTCCCGTCACCACCGTCTCATCGCTCCTTTGTAATCTTGTTTAGTGCGGTCACATGGGAGCCATTCCTGCTGCGAGGTCATACCACATGGTACATGATCACAGTCGGTGTGGGCGCCGTTTGATTTGACAGAATTGTGCGTGGACGTGTCGTTTCGGGTTTCCTGATATGTGCATTTTGGCGTATATCATCGGTATCTGTGCGACTGCTTGTAGATCCTCAATGACCGCTTGCAGATGCTTTCGTTATAGCGTGGTTACGAGCGAGCACAAGTCTCACAGGCTGCGGACCGAATCAAAGGCGGAAGCTGACATGATCCCGGGACTAATAATTGCCGCCCTTGACATCCATGGTTAGGGCTTGTTGTGTATGGCGAGCACATCTTAGGCGGGCTCAACCAGGGCTTACTCAAATGCTCCCGGAGGAGGCGGGGTAAAGCAGTTCACCTTGTTGCTCCGTGTTGCAAAGAGAGAGGAAGAGTTTACGACGCACGTGCGGGATTTGACCGCTGTGCCTAGATGGCGAAAGCTTTATTATGACGCGTGATGAGGGACTTCAAGACCAAGCCGAGAGTGCTTTATTTCTCATTCCCAGCATAGATGGACGCAGTCAACAAACACTGCCGAGATGCCTCCTCCGAACAGGATTCTGCCGTCCTGGAAAACGTCGTCTGGAGGAAGTTCGATAGATGGGTTCTCCCCATGTGCACTGGGATGTATCTCATCTCTCTCTTCGTACGTCTCACTGTGCGTGTCGTAGAGTTCAACGTCTCACTCAGAATACCATTACAGGACATGAACAACATCGGAAATGCGCGCGTCGCTGGTATGCAGACAGCGCTGCAAATTTCAGACAGCCAGGTAAGTTCTGACGTTCAGTGGCATCACTGTTTGACCCTCTTGCAGTACACCATGGCTTTAACGCTCACTTTGGTGTAAGCACGTTCAAGGAAAGTCATGGATTATTTTTTACTGAATTCCGTAGCCCCTACTTCTCTATGGAGTTGCCTTCAAACCTCATATTAAAAGTTAGTTTACACTTCGACACGTGTGGTTCTGACCTCATTATTTGCAGCGTGTTGGGCCAGATCGTTTGCTACCTGCTATGGTCACTATGTGGGGTATAGTTGCCGCAATGCAAGGTGTGCGAGATTTTCAGATGATTGACATCACGTAGGCGTGATTCTAATTCTATCCAGGGCTCGTCACTGGTTACACTGGACTACTTTTCTGTCGATTCTTTCTGGGTTTGACACAAGGTAGAATGAGAAATGTACGACATATAGAGCTCTTTGACGAACTCCCCCGTCCGGTCACAGGTGGCCTGTTTCCAGGACTCGTCCTTTATCTTTCTTCCTTTTACCCCAGAGAAAGATTGCAGATCAGGTTAGACCACAGACTACGACACGACCATGGCCTCGCTCATGATGTTCTTTTCCAGGATAACTGCTTTCTTTGCCTCGACATCATTAACAGGGGCCTTCTCTGGCTTGCTAGCTGCGGCTATAACGAAAATGGATGGAGTAGGTGGTAAGCCAGGCTGGGCTTGGATATTCATTCTTGTAAGTTGTCCCGTTCCGTTTCATGGAACAAGTCACGCATGGGACTTTCAGGAAGGATCGTTCACCGTCATATTCGGTATCTTCTCATTTTTCGTTCTGCCTCGATCTCCAGAGACAGCACGCTTTTTATCATTGGAGGAGAGGTGCTATGTTGTCTCGAGACTTAAGAGCAGCAAAGCCATCTCCGAAGATGAGAGGACAGATGATTTCAGCTGGATAGAAGTATTCAGGGCAATTCGTTCACCACAAGTCTTCATGCTCTGCATCGTGGTATTTTTTGGTGGTGCGTCGGGTGTCATCCTTTACTTTTCCCGCCGCTACATGTCACAAACAGGAACACTGCTTTTTGGGCTTGCATTGTCAGTCTCCGTGCTTCTTGATGCCTAACTCCCTGACCTTCGGCCTGCAGCTTTGAACCAACAATCGTCGCTGGCCTGGGATATACAGGTAATCAAGCACAACTCATGAGTGTTCCTCCTTTCGTCCTTGCGTTTTTGGGTGGGCGTGGACTAGCCTACGGTGTTGCATGTTGCTGATTGTCAACGTACAGCCTCAATCATCTCCGCGTTCGTTTCAGATCGGTACGGCTGCCGTGGCCTTACGGTGATATTTTTCGCGATCTGGTGTATAGTAGGCTTTTCAATGTTCTATGGTATGGTTACATGTGGCATCAGATCTCTTGTTATTCTGACTCCTAGACCTCAGCGACTACCTCTCAACACGTCAAATATGTATCACTTTTGTTTTCTGTGACTGGTGCATATGCTAGTGCTCCAGCTGAAATTACTTGGGTCGCCAATAACAGCGCACCTCACTTTCGGCGAGCGAGTAGCGTCGCCTTCGTGTCCGTTGCAAGCAACGCAGGTGGCATACTTGCCACATGGTTGCTTGGCTCCTTGTCACCTGCCCCAAATTACGCTTCAGCCACGATCACATTCATTGCCATGTCCGTTGGCATAGTCGTGGTCTCATCCCTAAATCTGTTGTATCTAATGCGGGAAAATCGTGCGAAAGCGCAGATCAGGCTTTCGATGATGAAGCATGATGAACCCGACCATTTGGGAGATCGCAGCGCGTGGTTCGTTTACACTCTATAGCTCGCGGTGAGAAGGACGAGGAGTCAATGAGGCGGGTTTCAATGCAAAACATCTGCTTGGGGCCGCGAAATAGTTGGTTGAAAATAGAAAATCATGTATCACACAAATTTTTATAGCAATAGAACACATTGAATATCTGGTTTATCCTGCTGACTCATCCCGTCATACTCGTCGTCGTGCCTTCAATGGTGGCGTATTTGGAAACCCGGGTGCGACTTTGCAAGACCTGTGTGGGGATCACGTGTTCAATGACAGTGCCTAATTATTATAATTACTGCGCCCCGGCGACATTTCCCCTCGGAGTTCGAGAGTACGATGCCTTCGCGATCCTTCGGCTGTTATCATCAATCGTCCTACCGTCTACGGAGATATTCATATGAATTTTCAGCTCGTACAGCTGAAGTCGTGGAGATTCCCCCTCAGCATCGTCAAAACATAAGACGAGGAGTTCCAGAGGAAACGCCGTAGCTGCGGAATCGGGATCGCGGGTATATTTCATGGTTGCGCATGGTCTGATTGACACACATTTTAATGTCCACCGATCGGGTTTCGCACTACGACACAAAGAGCATGTTGGTGATGCGACCTTGGGAATTCCAAAATATGGAGTCTCACAGATCTCCTCATCGGTCGGAGCATAGCTCGAGCTGCGGCAATAGGGTAATGGGAGCATGCGATGGACGTGCGTACGGTATCCTTGTATGAGTCGATTCCCTAATATTGCTGTATAGGCTGCAAGAACGGACCCCTCTAACCATGATGGCTACGAATCCAAACACATAGCACTTCATTAGACGAAACGGCATATCAGAGTGGTTGATGTTTCCAAGTCTATTCTGCACCAGAACAGTCCCTCGACTTTGAGACCAAGTGTACATGTCTCTGGTATGAAGCTAACAACTGAAAACGATGGTTTTGCAGAATCGTGCAAGAATTCACTTCCGCATCCGAGACGATTGTGACCATCATGCTGCCAACATTCCTGTTACTCCCAGGATCCTCAAATATTGCCTCTCGTTATAATCAATGCTGTCGACGGTTGCCTTTGCCATGGTCCAAAGCGAATCCGTCGTTCAAAAGTAATTGATCTACCCAAGACGAGGGAACTAAATAATGAGCAGTGGCTGCAAGCTTCTCTGGATATTTCGCGTTTCTCGCATGCCCTCACGTGTCATTTCGGGATGCCAATCCGTTACCAAACCCGTGCGGAACCTTCCCAATAGGCCATTGATTGGCAAGTTGCACGATTTCTACAACAGGCTACTAGATTCACAATTAATGGCCATGGTCAGCGTGATGATCTCGGAGCTCCATCCTTGGTCTATGTCCATGTACAAATGGTGTGCGGATGCAGCAGTCATGCGCGCTTTTCTTGCCCGTGTAGTGCATCATGTCTTCATAAACTGTGCATAAGGTCTCCGGCTTTGGATGGAAATCCCGGGTACCTTATGCATAGCTCATGGATGACACAAACATGAGCTTCGCGCGAGCTTCTTGCACCGAAAAGTCATCTTTTTTCTATGACTCCAAGTGGCGACTATACTTATTCGAGGTCCGAGTGAGGGGGATATAACTGGGAGTATGCTGTCGACTTTGGCTTGGATTTGGAGCTCGACACTGGATCGGACGAAGTTGTGGATTTGCAACGACACCACATCCGGAGGACAATCTTGTAGTAGTACTGAGGCAGAGAGATGTCCGAAGATATCTGCTATGGCCTATGGATGACAACAGATCTGTAGATGAGGAACCATGCACGCTGGCACAAAGACTTTTCTCCACTTGACCTTGACCCTGGTGTGCCGACACTGGTATCAGTCACTCCAAATACATATACAAGCGAGTTATAAAGGCCGGCGGCATTTCCCGACTTTTTGGGTAGTGATCAAGCCATGATTGCACACGTCCGATTCGCAACTCGGGGGCCGGTGACTTAGAGAATATTTCTCCAGATAAATCGACCTTTTCTCTTCCTTTGTGCGATGGCTAGTAACGGTCAAGACCTACCTCTGACGGACCAAGCGCAAAAAGCTTTTGTTCTTGCGTTGTTTTTGTGCATCACGTACAACATGCACTGGTATCAAGTCTCCCATGGACGGGCCGAATTATGACAGGAAGGTGACAAGAATTTTTATGATCCCGAACGCAATGCATCGGTTTTTACTATTTCGTACGCATTTTGAATGGAGCTCACAACAACAGGCGTCCACACTCTTCCGGAGAAGACGGAAGAACGTGCTAACCTTATTACACTGTATTAGACCGTCTAAAACAGTTAGACGGACAGCAAAAGGTCGCCGTAAACGTGTGGAATTTATGTAACTGCCCTACTTCGACAGCTTCTCGGTCATGAGGGGTGGCTTCAAAACGAAGCTGAGTGACCTTCCCTTCTCATTTCCAATCCACATGGACGCACTCAACAATCCCGGTCGGGGCGACGTCTCTGAGCAGGATGCTGCCATTCTGGAAACCGTTGTCTGGAAAAAGTTTGATAGTTGGGTTCTCCCGATGTGCACTGTGATCTACTTGCTGTCTTTTTTCGTAGGTCTTGTTATATGTGTTGTGCAGCTCAACCCCTTACTCGGTGCGGCATCGCGCACAAATAGGACATTAACAACATCGGAAATGCGCGTGTCGCCGGTATGCAGACAGCATTGAAGATTTCAGACTACCAGGTAAGCTTTGACGGTAACCGGCAACCATGATTTGACCGCGTTGCAGTACACCGTAGCAATAACGCTCACTTTGATGTAAGCATCTTCACAATGAGCTGCGAATCCTTTATCGAAGTTACGTAGCCCCTACATTGCTATGGAATTACCCTCCAACGTGATTTTGAAGGTTTGTCACCTCCTTTGGCTTCCTACTGTTCTGACCTTGGTATCTGTAGCGTGTTGGTCCGGATCGTTTGTTACCTGCTATGGTTACTTCGTGGGGCATAGTTGCCACAATGCAAGGTATGTGGGATTTTCAGATAATAAGCATCCTGTAATTATAGTTTCATATAGGATTTGTCACTGGTTACACTGGACTACTTCTATGTCGATTATTTCTGGGTTTAGCACAAGGTGGGTTGGTAAGCGTGCAAGACATAGGGTCTCTGATGAGCTGCCATGTCCCGTAACAGGTGGCGTTCTTCCAGGAGTTGTTCTTTACCTCTCTTCCTTTTACCCCAGAGAGAGACTACAGATCAGGTAAGAATGGTGATCATCACCAAAATGCCCTTGTTACTGACATTCTTTATCAGGATAACTGCTTTCTTTGCAACGGCATCATTGACAGGGGCCTTCTCTGGCTTGCTAGCTGCTGCTATAATAGGAATGGACGGAATAGGTGGTAAACCAGGTTGGGCTTGGATATTCATTCTTGTATGTCCTCCCCTTCCATTTCACGAGCATAATACACATGGAGCTTCCAGGAGGGATTGTTTACGTTCGCGTTCGGTATCCTCTCATTTTTCGCTTTGCCTCGATCTCCGGAGACTGCGTGCTTTCTATCGTCGTCGGAGAGATGCTATGTTGTCTCGAAATTAAAAAGCAGCAGGGTCATCTCTGATGATGCCAAAAAGGATATGTTCAGCTGGATGGAAATATTAAGAGCATTGTGTTCGCCCCAAGTCTTACTGCTCAGTATCGTTGCATTTCTCAATGGTGCGTCAGTTGTCATATTGTTTCCTTTCGTGCCCATATCAGAATCAGGAACACAACTCGTTGGCCTTGCATTGTCAGTCTTCATAGTTGTTAGCGTCTTCCCACTTGACTTTGGATATACAGCTTTGAGCCAACGATCGTTGCTGGCTTGGGGTATGCAGGCCGTCAGGCACAGCTTATGAGCGTCCCCCCTTTCGTCTTTGCGTTTTTGGGTAAGTGTGGAGGAGTGTTTGGGGCTGTACGTTTCTGACTGCCAATTCACCGCTTTTGCACAGCTTCCATGATTTCTGCACTCATTTCCGATCGGTATGGATGCCGTGGCCTTACGGTGATATTTTTCTCGTTCTGGTGCATAATAGGGTTCTCCATGTTCTACGGTATGATCAAACGCGCCATACTCCTTCAGTATACTGAGTCGACACTTCAGCGACCACCTCCCAACACGCCCAATATGCTTCTCTCTTCTTCTCCGTGGCAGGTGTATATGCGGTCGCTCCCGCTGTCATCACTTGGATTGTCAATAACAGCGCACCTCACATTCGGCAGGCAAGCGGTATCGCCTTCAGCTTTATTGCAAGTTGTTCAGGTGGCATTCTCGCGACCTGGTTGCTTGGCTTCTTGTCGCCCGGTCCAAACTACGCAGCAGCTACGATCACATTCATCATCATGTCCATTGGTATGATTGTGTTTGCGTCTCTAAACTTGCTCTATCTCTGGCGCGAGAACCGTTCGAAGGCAGAGACAAGGCTGTCTACGGCCAAACCGGATGAACCTGAACATCTGGGAGATCGCAGTGCATGGTTCATTTACACTTTATAGGCCATGTTGCGAAGGACACTGGATTCCACGAATGAATGTGGTTGGAACATCGATTAGAGTGATCTCTGGAATAAGGATCAGACCCAAAGTTCCCGTATTGCATCTATGTTACAGACCTAGTAGTAAATTAGTATCTCTCTGGCTTATCCAAATGACCTACCCTCGTTCCGGTTATTTATCATGTTTACGAGGCGGGCAACGAGAACACCAACCATCGAATCGACTGCATTTTCCGATGCACGGTCCGAGTAGTCACTGCTTAGTGAAATGACCAGTTGGTACCAAGTGGTACCCGAGCAGTTCCGGATGACAGCCCGTCCCCACTGATGCCATCGATGAAGACCGGAGATTTGAGTCACGGATACTGCACACAAAGTGTGCGATTCATGGGCATGGCGATACTCACTCGCCCATCATGGAGTGGTTACCATCCTGAAGAAGAGTGAGTGTCCTGTTCAGAATGCTACTGACTACAGTCCTCTTGATGTAATCTTTGCGAGTAGCGGGAGTGGAAATCGAGGAAGGCTGCTAGGGTCCGTGACCTATGCGTCCTGCATTGACGGTGAGCGCTCTAGCTGACTGGGACCAAACGGCCGAGCGTGAGCGAATGGTGAAGTCACGAGCTGCAGAGGAGAAGACCTCAAATTGACCTGCGTGAGATGTGTGATAATTGTCTGCAGTTTGTAGTGCCATAGTCAAACACTCACTCTCAAAACTCTCTCGCTTGCGCACATCTTTAGGGGCATTCTGCAGCACGTACATCACCCAGTGAACGCTACACTGCTCTAGTCACCCTTCCCTCGATGCACCGATAAGGAGGCGAACATTAAGTCACCTGCAGGCAAACCGAATTATGTCGGTCGTGCTTGAACTTTTACAGTTCTCGCATGAATAAATGCAGCCTTACCCGTTTATGATGCACTCCTTACGACATGGTTACATGTCGGCATGGCAAACTTCTCTGCGAAGGTTCAAAGTTGACGCCCATCTGGAAAAGTGTTCGGCAAGCATTCCAAGGAGCGGCGGTTTGACCACCGTCTAATCACCTCGATATTGTGAGCCTTTTAATCACCTAGAGGGCGAAGGTGGAGACCATTGCACCTTTTCCCAAAGTACCATGGACACGCTTGACAAATCCGATCGGGATGTTCTCTCTGCGCAGGATGCTGCCGTCCTGGAGGATGTCGTCTGGAGGAAGCTTGACAGATGGGTTCTTCCCATGTGCACTGCGCTATACTTGATTTCTTTCTTCGTGCGTCTTACTATGTGTGTCGTACTGCTCGAAGTCCCGCTCAATTTAGCATCGCGAACAATCAGGACAGGAGCAACATTGGAAATGCGCGTGTTGCTGGTATGCAGACGGCATTAAATATCTCAAACTACCAGGTAAGCTTTAACATTGCGCGCTTCTCTCTGTTTAACCGTTTCGCAGTACACCGTGGCTTTAACCCTCACTTATATGTAAGTATATTCATGGCGAAACTGCCATATTTCTATTGAAATTGCCTAGCCCCTATATTGCTATGGAGTTACCTTCAAACCTGATCTTGAAAGTTAGTCCACCTTTTCGACCGCGTGTCGCCCTGACCTTCGTATTCGTAGCGTGTCGGACCAAATCTCATGTTACCTGCTATGGTCACCCTGTGGGGGATAGTTGCTACAATGCAAGGTACGTGGTACTTGCTGGTGATCGGCCGTCCTGCAACGGCAATTCTGTTCAGGGCTCGTCACTAGTTACACTGGACTACTTTTATGTCGATTTTTTCTGGGCTTCGCGGAAGGTAGAGTCAGAAGTGTGCAAAATAAACTGTTTTTGATGAGCCGCTATGTCTGGTCACAGGCGGTCTCTTCCCGGGGCTTGTCCTCTACCTTTCCTTTTTCTACCCCAGAGAAAGATTGCAGATCAGGTCAGACTACGGATTATATTATCACAATTGCCCTGTTCGTGACGCTCCATTCCAGGATAACTGCTTTCTTTGCCTCGGCATCATTGACGGGGGCTTTCTCCGGTCTACTAGCTGCCGCTATAATGGATATGGACGGAATAGGTGGTAAACCTGGGTGGGCTTGGATATTCATTCTTGTATGTTCTCCCCTTCCACCTCGTTGGGCATGATATACACGAAGCTTCCAGGAGGGATTGTTTACATTCGTATTCGGCATCTTCTCATTTTTTGTTCTGCCTCAGTCTCCAGAGACTGCGCGCTTTTTATCACCGGAGGAGAGACGTTATGTTGTCTCGAAACTCAAGAGTAGCAGGTCCATTTCCGATGATGACAGGAAAGATGCCTTCAGCTGGGTAGAGGTGTTGAGAGCAATCCGTTCACCACAGGTCTTAATGCTCTGTGTTGTTGTGTTTTTTGGTGGTGCGTCGGTGGTCATTTTCTATTTTTTCCAGTGCTACATGTCAGAACCAGGAACGCTGCTGTTTGGCCTTGCATTGTCAGTCTCTGTGTCCGCTGGTGTTATCTACCCGCCTGACTTTAGATGCACAGTTTTGAACCAACCATCGTTGCTGGTCTGGGATACACAGGCAATAAGGCGCAACTTATGAGCGTTCCACCTTTCGTCCTTGCATTCGTTGGTGAGCATAGATCGATCTACAGTGCTGCAGGTTCTTAATTGCCAATGTATTGTCAACGTAAAGCATCCATGATTTCCGCGATCGTTTCCGATCGGTATGGCTGTCGTGGACTTATGGTGATATTTTTTGCCATCTGGTGCATAATAGGGTTTTCCATGTTCTATGGTATGGATAATTCTTTGATTTTCCTCTCATTGTACCGACTTGGTTCTCAGCCACCACTTCCGAACACGTCCAATATGCTTCACTGTTCTTTTCTGTAACCGGCGCATATGCTAGTGCCCCAGCTGCCATTACTTGGATCGCCAATAACAGCGCGCCCCACATCCGGCGAGCAAGTAGCGTTGCCTTCGCCTTTGTTGCAAGTAATTCGGGTGGCATCCTCGCCACCTGGTTACTTGGCTCCCTGTCGCCTGCTCCAAAATACACCTCAGCCACGATCACATTCATTGTCATGTCCGTTGGCCTAGTCGTGGTCCCATCTCTGAATCTGTTCTATCTTTCACGGGAGAACCGTGCGAAGGCAGAGACAAGGCTTTCTATGGCGAAGCACGATGAACCCGAACATTTGGGAGATCGCAGTGCATGGTTCGTATACGCTCTATAGATCACCGGACAACGGCCAAGCATTGAGGATCATCTGTTCGAGACGGCAAGTAAAGTCGGCTAAAGCGCTCGCTGAAGACCAAGCCTGAGGTTTGAAGTCCATGTACCGCGTACGTCCACTGTAGTAGAATAACAACTATTCGGCTTATCCTGGTGACTTATTGCCTCCACCGTTGCCGTGAATCCAATTGCGAGTACGGTAAGACCTTAGCAAGACCCTCGGCGAAGACCTGTACGGAGTGTCTTCACGCACTGCATACTAGTGTCAAATTCAGGTTATATCCAGCGAAACAATCTAGGTAGATGCGAAAAAGATATGTACAGTTATCATATATTCCCTCCAACCCACGACCCTCCACACACACACCGAGTGACCCACGTGCTTTCCCATGATCTCCACATGGACAAGATGTGCATAGATACTCCTGCCTCTCCACCAACCTCGGATTCTTGTCCACATCTAAGACACGTAACCCCGGTGCTTCTACGGAGTAGCTGACCCTTTGTTACGACGTCCCTGCCTTGCTCCTTCCACGAAGTTGTGGTGATGGACAGGTTGGTAAAGCCGTCGACGAGGTCGGAGGGTTTGATGAAAAGACGAGGCTTGTTAATCGCCGTAGATGAAGATAGGGTCTGGATGATTGTTTGGAGCTTGTAGTGTTGTGCGAGCACGGGGTGACATCTTGCTAGCGATGGTCGCGTTTGCTCTCCTAATTTGCGGCTGTAATGGAGATTTCCCTCCAATTCAGAAGTACGAGGTGACCTACCTGGCATAGCGCTCACTTCCTTGAGCATATTCTTGAATATACTCCCTAACGCCTCCAAATTCAATCCCGAATAATCAACGACATCAAGAAGGGCATCGCGGGCCATCTGTGCACTCTCTCCCTTCGCCGTCAAGGAGTTTAACCACTGGTAAAATTGATTTACGTGGGAAATCATGTCGATAAGATTCGCTAGCAGTAAGGGATGCACGAGGTGAAGCAAAGCGGGATTGTCGAATGGTGATTTAGTATCCACATGAGTAGCACCTAAAATAAGTGCTTGTCAAAAGAGGAGCCTTGCACGAACGAAAACCCATTGACTTACTTTCTAGCAAAAAAGGGTTATCATCCATGGGTTCCGGTTTCATTTGTATATCCTCCTTGGGGATGATGTCCGTCATGTCAGAGAGTAACAGACACTCCTTCATGATGTTTTCCAGAAAAGTAACCGCCCATTCGGACAAGCTGACGAGTTGCCAAACAACATCTGACTCCAGTACTGAGACTACGAGCTCGATTGAAATGACGCAATTTACCTAGATCATACCCTTCCTCATCCTTGCAATCCTCGAAGGCAGAAAGTGTTGATGCCACAGAACAGATATTGTGAGCATTCTTCCAGAGTGAGGTGAGATGCTCCTTCACATCCTCATCCGTTGTTGAAGCCGCTCTTGCTCTGGTCCTCACAGTTGGGAGGGGAAAATCTGAAGAAAGAGAAAAAGTACACACTTGTATACCTCAAGTTCTGCCCCTACGACTTCCAGGTAAGTGAACGACGCGGCGCCGCCGGTGCGAGCGTTAACCTCTTGAGCCAACAAAAGACCAGAAAACGTCTCGATGACACTCTCCATGGGTGTTGAAGATGCACATAGTATGTGAGCGACATCCGCGATAGACTTGCGCGCCGTCAGCGCGGATGTCAAACTCATGGCGAGTGGAGAAAGAGGGCCACGACCTTGTCACATCAGAAAGCACGCTATACGAACACGGGCTCAATGCATACCAGTCAAATTTGCCTTGTTCGCGTACGACCTGGGCAGAGAGTGTATGGAGACCCGAGTCATGGATACTGCACACAACAGTGTGCGATTCACGGACATGGCGATACTCACCGGCCCTTTCACAAAATTTCAAAAACTGTGCACGGATGGCCGACGAGGCTTACAGTCCATTCCCGCTCTGCTAACAGGCGCCATGATACGGGGGCGGTCCCAACTCTCGTCATCGGATAAGTCAGGTCTACACCCTTATTAGCAAACGGCTGGCCAAAGCTCGCAGGACGCACAACTGCAGAACAGTAAAACAACCAACTGGAACTTCCTTGACTTTGGATCCTCCTCGAGACTTCGAACCTGCGATATCGGCCAACATCACGATGACGGAACTTTTCCTGGGATCATAGGGCGACCACCCCGACGCAAAAGACAGTATGACACGGGGAAGGAAGGAGCGTTCTCCTGTCTGACGGATCGACTGACGACGACGTTAGCGAATGATAAAAATAAGAAGGAAGTAGTACCCAAGAAGTTTTGACCATAGGTGAGGCTGAAATTCTGGATATAGAATAGGACGTCATTTCTGATTTCGGGATTGAATTATCTGTAAAGGGAGTAAGCGTAGCACACGTCAGCGGAAAGGCAACAGACAATCATCGTAATCGAAGAAGGACACGACGAGAGATATTGTCGCGGTATCCGTTGTGGGACGTGCTGGTTGCTTGTTCTTCCTCGGCGAAGATTTTGGAGATGCACCGGGATCGGGTTTCGGAGGTGGAGCGCACGTGAACGCAAGGTTGGTGAGGTGAAGTGAGGAATGATAAATAGGCGTTAAAGGGCAACTTATGAGGCCTAGTCGAGTGAATGAGGGTTGACCAACCACGAAAAAACAGACGCATACTGATAACCAACCCGTCAAAACGTAGCTTTACTTCGCAGAGTTCGATGGTCTGTTCCTCTGCTAGTGCACCCCAATCTAAAAGTGGCGATCGTTCTTCTGAGGTAGCTTCGCGTGGTGCATCCAGGGGAAGACCAAGGTCGTCGTCGTCGCGTGCAACGGGCGCCAAACTGTCAGTGGTGGGGTATCGCCGGGACCTCATGGCCACCAGTAGTGACGTATCTTGAGCCGAGTCAGTGGTAAATCGTCGTTGTGGATCAGAGACACGCACCAGCGTACATAAGCCCGATGGCAGCCTTGATACAGAGCCTGGAGGACTTTAATCCAGAAGGTACGTCATGGAATGCAGTCCGGCTTTGGCCCTCAGTAATGATATATGGCTGAAGCAAGGAACAAGAGAGGAAGCTTAGCGAAGGTGAATAGGGGCGTGCATAGCAGACATGGAGTTCGTGGGATTGAGTGACCAGAAGCAAGGTAGGACTCGAAACAGGTGTCAGTGGGCCGCATAAAGGGAGACGTGAACAAGAGCCGTCACTGGATGTTATCCACTACTCCTACTGTCATTCGAGGCTCCCAATTATGCGGCAATAGCATACCTCTCGTTCAGCTCCAGCCCAAGCAGCAGTGATCACTGCGGCTCCTGGACCCATGGGCCAACACTCCTTAACTGACCAGCTATCCACTCGGTATCCGCGTTTCCAGAGGCAGGCAATACCGTCGCCCTCGACGCCGGGATAGAACGCAAACAACCATTGGTCATTCGGAGCGACACTTATGACGCTTGGCGGTTCGAAAGACGCTAGCGACCGAAGAACGGGTTCAGGAGAAGCGACCACAAACTGCTTAGAGGATGGAAATACGCGACCGAGTAGGAGAGGTTGCGATGAGTGTGCGGTGAAAATGACAGAGGAAGTCGACCAAGCGACTGGGCTGGCACAGGCAGGGTGAGTAGATATTGAAATGAGAGACATCCTCGGGAAGCATACCGCTGTGTGTTTTCAACCAACGGATGAAAATCCCACCAATTCGAACGCCATCTACCGTCGTCCTTGGCCTTTCCCTTGACAGGGGAGTTGTTTACATCCGCGCTCAACATGCCCATCTGAGGGCCATGGGGAACACACCAGCGGTTGTCTGTGCGCCTATTGACACGTCGAACACGTGACGCAGGGGATATTCAGCAGTTGGTCTCGATTGCTACGTTTTACCAGAAGTACTGTCATGCTCATCAATTCCTCGCAAGCTTGCGTCCAGATCATCGACGGGATTCAAACCGATCTGCTCATCCAACCATTTGCAGACCGGGTCTTCGTGCAGATCACACAGCTTGGGAAAGTGGGCAGCTTGGTGCACTCGTAACGTTCTGTGTACACAAGCCATCCTTGACTAATTCTCCTCGAAAGATTCAAGTGTCGATACCAACCACAGTGCCTCTCGCTTCTAATGGAGTATCCGATCCATCGGAACACGCATTACCGGCCCCGCCAGCAGCCATACAACTCATGCCGCTCTTTGGGAGTGCCTCTTCAGAGCATCTGCGGTCGCTGTACTCGCTCTATGCCGCACAGGTCGCTACGCTTATCTGGTGTGCTGGGGGCCATATGCTAGGGGGGTCTGATCGTCGCAGTGTCATTGTTGGAATTGCTCTTAGGCAATCTACGCGCACTGTGGAAGAGGGATTGGATGAACACGAGAGGAAAACATTCCACGAGACCATGCAAGCATTAGCAAGCATGTTGAATAAATGTAATTGACACGAGTACAAATTATTACTGCACTTTCTGGGGACCCTTTGGTCAAAGGGACCCAAAGTCTGAAATAATTCCGTGTCTATAGGGTTAGGGTTAGGAAAATAAAAGAACAAAAAATAGAGAGGCCTGCCCAGCCAGAGTGGCCATGGCAGGACAGGAAAATATTTAGACGGTGCATGAGCCGAAGCCCATACAAACCACAGGCACCCTCTGAGGACAGGGTCGCCGTGCAATGGAAGGTCCCCACGGCCCACAAACCCGGATCCATGAAGGGGCTTGTGCCATCAAGGTAAGTATGAAGAAACCCCTCATGTCGCTCGGGGGTTTATATACGTTTTGACAGCTGCGCACGGACCATCCACGGGTCACCTGGTCAGTCCTTCCCATTCTTGGAAACAACACTTGCCATACCGAGACTATCTCACGTGATCTCACTCATATGTTCTATTTCACGCAGTCACAAGTAAGAGAGAATTCCTCGCTCGATTGCAGTCTAGCATATATTCAGGACGCGTAATATACACATAAACGACGCTATCGCTCTCGAAGGCCAGCGTACTGATATTGGCACAGTAAAGTTTAGTTGCCGTTCTCTTTGGAAAAAGTAGCTTCGGCTTCTCTTTCCAGAGCAGCCAGCCTGTTGTTTCTTTCGAGTTGCCACTTGGCCCACTTCCACTGAACGAGGGCGGCCAGACGCTGTTCAGCTGGAAGCGACGTCCGGGGGTTGGTCTCGTAGAGATAGTATGCCAGACAACCGGTAAAGATGCCCAGCAGGGGATCAAAACCACTGTTCATGGTCAGGCAGCGGCGTCAGGTATTAGATCATAGATAACCCACCGTGACAAGAGCACCGGGGGCGGCATGATGAACTGATGAAAACTGGTCGGTTACAAGTTTGTTGAAACGTGTTGAGACGGACCATCGAATTTGCATAAAAATTCACGCGTCAGCGCCATTTACACCGGTCTACACATCAGGTCTCTCCCATCCTACACGTTCTTGCTATCCGATATCCTCCGTAGCGTCGTTCACGAATGTCCGCCGTCACCCTCGAACGCCAGTTCCGTCCCATCTATGGTTTGCTTCTCGTTTCCGTACACCGTCCTACCACCCTCGACTAACTTCCCTCCAGAATCTTTGGACAATGGTTCCAACAAGTCCGCCATCTTGTCGTGCAACAAGTTGCTCAAGAAGTATCCCAGTAGTCTCTTGGCCAAGGTGTGTATGCGAACATCTTCGCGGACAGCCAGCCGGACTAACCCGAGCCTGCTTTAGGCTCTGAAAGCTCTGGCACTTGTGCGCCTCCAAAAAGTAGAAGAATCTCTTGCCTTATGCGACGAAATTCTGTCCGTGAAGCCATTAGATGAGCCGACCATGTCAGCTATGATGCACGTCCTCAAGGGTCTCGGAAGGAGTACGTGTCTTTGCTCCCTGGCATGCCATATGCGTTCATAAAATTAACCTCGTCTAGACGTGGACCTCGTAACCATGTGCGAAGAAGCATACAAGCTTCAGCCTCAAAATGAGGAATACGGTGCCCAGGCGTTCTTTGCCAATATCCGGAACGGAAACTGGAAATCTGCACAACAAGTATGCACACAGCGCGTTCTTCATAGACGGCTGATCGATGTATTGTCCCGCCACTCTAGATTTCGTCCAAAATGCACAAACAATTCCAGGAGGATCGGTATCTGTACTGGAGCGTGATCTCCGCTATCTTGCAGGTCGTCACTTCTTCTCCACTCCACTGTTACCGGGCTGACGTGACGGGAAGTAGGCCAATGACCCATTAACTCCGGCAAATATGCGGACGGTGCTATACAGACTGGCACACAGACTAGTGGCTTCTTCGCCGACCCCTTCTTACCTCAGTGCAGACCGCTTCCACATGCATTTGAATATCCTAAAAGAGCTAGATCTGTATGACGAAGCAAATGGTCTTTTGGAGAGCGAAGTTGGAAAGGCAATTTGTTCGACCAGTCTGGCGTGTTCACAGACTCGCCGAGATATTTGGCGGAAGCGGGGTTTATATAAGGAAGAGGGGAAACGTGCACGAGACCGCATATCAGAAGGGTCTGTGCTTTCCAACGGCAGAAACGCTTCGCCTTCCGAAGGGGCTAACGACATTGATCTAGTGATCGGAATTGGCTGGAGTTTTTGTCCGTTTTGGACGCGACGTTCCCTCCCGTTGCGTCGTCCGAGGGTGAAATCTCGGAGCAATGCAAACAAGAGTGTAGGGAAAGCTTGGTTGAGACCGGCGAGTTCCTGGAAGAGATTGCCCAAAAGGACGGATTCAAAAATCGAGCTGCGCCATTAGCACTCACTGAACTCAAATACCGGGCTTACAAGCTTGGCTTATATGGTACGTATTTCTGATCTCCTTCGCCTGCTAGCCTATGCATACAGTGGCGCAGAATCGAGTGCCCTTATCGAGTCCATGGCGGACTACCTCGCTCAATTTGGTGACAAAGCTTGCTGCTTCGAAGACCTAAAGGCCTACCTTGACCCGGACATTGCGTCATCCGAACAATGGGAAACAATCCTGGCCAACCAAAACCTTTCTTTTGTGAGTAAGCGCCATTCTCCTGACAAAACTTTTTGAACTTTATAGTAGGAAACCGTAGCGCATCTACAAAGATTGATTAACGTCCGCAAGCTTCAACGCCATGGTTTGTCCGACGCGAGCATGACTGTGGAGGTCGAGACTGCCCGTGCGGTAAATTACTTGTCAGAATACATGGAAGGTCTTTCCCTTGGCAAGAATCTTCCCGTTACGGAGCTCCAGCCATGCGATGATCTTGCACTTCTCTCCGCCCACGCGTTCGTCAATGTGTGGACCCTTAGTGGTTCCGAAGAGGCACTGTATAATGCAGTCACTGTTTTAGAGTTTGGTTTGACCAGGAGCCGAATGTCCTTCCTGATGCGTATAATGCTCATTCGACTATACCGCATATTAGGTGCGCGCTACGTGCAACGTTGAGACACTTCGTTCATAGCTCTTGTGTAACACTAGGTGCCCCGAGCCTCGCGCTGGATCATTATCGTGCGATGAACGTTAAACGGGTACAGAACGACACCCTCTCTCATCTCGTTCTCACTCGGGCATTGACATTCTCGCTGGCCGCAACTGGGGACTTGACTTATCCGACGGAATGCTTGGAGTCTAGTCAAATATACCTAGCTAATGCTCAGGAGGTATTGATCTTCTTGGTCGTGATGCTTTAACCCTCATCCTACTCGCAGACATCGGGCTTTGTTGTTCGTGCTTTCACCGCTGAAAGATACACCCAGGTGAGGCCCAGCACATTTTTGAAAGCCAAGTAGCCTGATTTTGTGTCGTAGATACCCGAATTCATTGAATTCGAGGATAGACTGGAAAATTCCCTCCAACGCGACGTTGTTAAAATGGAGCACGTCCGCATGCGCCTGACGCATGAGCAACTCCACACCGATATTATAGACATGGAGCTGATAGAACTCAAATTTATTTTCGATCGCTGTATGCTTGTTTCGCTTTGGCTGGATGTCTAGCTGAGTCCCCTTATACAGTACACCACGACAACCGCGACTTCGTTATCTTGCCCAACTATCAACCTCCGTGCCAACCGACGTTCAACGAACAAAGTTTGATGTTCGGGACGTCGTGCGGTGTGAGTGTTGTTGTAAATGTTTTCAATCATTATCCCTCAGACCGTGGTTGGGTTAGCAAGGATGGTTGTGGAGTTTCCTCAAAATCTATATCCGTGCATTCCAGCATGCCAGTGACCTAGATGAGACCGTAGAAGCAAAACTGCTCATTGGTGACAGGCCAAAGACGAGTCCGGATCCGGAGACAAAGCTTCCCTTGCCAGAACGCCTTGCTATCAGGAAGAGTGAGGAAGCTGCAGAGGTGAGTCGCGCACTGGCAACGTGTGGGTATACGTGATTCACTGGCGACTGCAGTTGACTTCCGAAGAACGTCAACTTATGGATTGGGCTACTGCGCTCGGCGATTGGCTTGAGCCACATCACAACTACACTCGCCCACCTCCCCATGTCGTATTAGCTGAAGCCGCAAAACAGACCGAACTTAAGACTGGCTTGCCGTTGCGGGGCATAGACAGCAGAACTCTGAATGGGAACGGTAATTCAAAAAAGGACGAGGAAGCACCGCCGCTTAAGCCGGTACCCGAGTTGGTTGTTAAGTTCTTTGAGGGTAAGCTTCCCAATGATCCTGCGCCGTCGCCAACCCTCTCTTTAGATATGCACACTGAGTTCAAGCGGTTGTTGAAGATCAAGTGTTCTCCTACACATTTGCTGCACATCGCTACCATCACTCAAGAGGTTTCTGGCTCTTCTCTGATGAAATTTTGCTATGTTGAACGCGACCTCCTAGGCATACATTCTACTGGCAGTTGAAACCCTACGCTTCAAGACACCCTCGGTCGTAAAGATCCACAAACTCGGCAATGTCAGTGTATCATGTCTTGTCTGCCAACATACATTCTAAGAGGCCTCTGATAGCTTGTGGGCATGATCAAGGACATCCGGCAAAAGGCGAGCTCTGTAGTGAAGGAAATGTCACTCGAACTGCTCAAGTTGGGGGAGGCAGAAAACAGTGGTGACCGCCGGAGCGCTATTGCGGAAGTGTGCACGCCGGTCGCTATCGGTCAGGTAAGCCGTCTCCTCAATGTTCATGTCAGCTCCTGAACGGTGTTTTTTTTGGAGCAGATTGATAATGACTTCATCCTGAACGTAGCGAAGAACATAACGGACTCTCGAAGGAAGGTGCTGGAGGGAGTTGCTAAGGGAATGTCTAAGCTACACCACACACATTCACATTCCTAGGATGCCGGAGCCTCGCGGACTATCTGTTCCCATAATATAATACTATCTGATAGCCCCTCTCAATCTGTACACTCGAGCATGCAATTTATTGATACCGGCCTTGACTCGATCGGAGACGCGTGATGTAATAATGTGACATACTGTGACACGTCGCGCTCTCGAGTTCTCTCACTCCGTGGAGCACGCAAAACTTCTCTCCATCCCAAGCAATTCTGACTATATGAGTCAATGTAGGCAAGACCCTTGGGGCAGGTTTCTGTGAAGCCGACTGACACCTCTGTTTCGACAGACGATTACTATAGCGGTGGCGGCGGGGGCGGTTACGTAGCAGGATCGCCACTCGGCGGCGCCAACAGCCCAGGCGGTTTCGGACGTGTTCGTCATTCCAACACCGTGTTGCGTGCGTTCACTGAAGTGACTGCGATGCGCAGAAAAGTGAAACGTCACACGCCCTGCGTCCAATGACAATCCACCAACTCCTAAACGCGCATCAAGCGCATGCCGACGCTGACTGGATGTTAGAAGACTCGGTGGTTGGTCAAGTAAGGACGCCTCGCTCCAAATGAGTGACCTATTTTATTAACGCGTTCTGCAAGGTCACGCTTGTAGCACACATTGCATCAGTACAAGTTCAGGCAACTAACAGCCAATACGTCCTCGACGACGGGTCGGGGCGCATAGAGGCGCGGCGTTGGATAGACTCTTCGGTCGAAGATGACTCGGAGAAACGCGGCATTGTGTAAGGTGGCCCTTTCGCTCGCTATTACACACCACTTCATTCGAATCTCACAGAGAGGGGGCTTATGTCCGCGTTTTGGGTAGTCTAAAAATGTTCGGCAACAAAAAATACGTCAACACAACGCAAATACGTCCAGTGCAGTCGCCAGCCGAGATCTATTACCATGTTCTTGATGCCATGACCGTCACTTTGATTTGGGAGAGGGGACCGGTGGGTTATTTCGTGCACAAGCGCTTCCTTGAATTGATTCTTGTAGCCTCCACGCCCTGGTCAAAATCCGCAGGACGCGGGGCCAAAGTCTTCCTCTGCTGCATCTCCTTACTCCGCGCAACCAATCCAGGGCGCGGGCAGTGACCAATATGCGCATCTACCACAACTACATCGTGCCATCGTTGCTTTCATGCAAAGGGAACCTCCTAGCGAAGCGGGCGTCCACGTAGGCGCGATCGCTCGGGCAGTCGGAGGCGATGCTGTTTCGATAAGGTGGGTGCTTTCATCCTGTGTGTGGCATGAACTTAGATAACGGTTCATATCAGTGATGCTCTGGACAGGCTTTCGGATGAGGGTTTGGCCTTTTCTACGATTGACGACTCACATTATCAGCTTGCAGCATAATGCATCTTATCCGTACTCTGTTTAGCATTTCTTTATGTTAGTTCGAGCGGTAGTGTGTTGATCGTAAACCACCAAAATGGGTCCCGTGCCGTAAAAACCGCTGCTTGATCGTTCCTTCTCTCATCTTCCAGGCATCCAACTCAAACATGAAATGTGAAAGTGACCACACTGAGGAGCCCATTGTCATCATATCATGCACTGACTCCCTTAATCAGGAGCCGAAAAAATCAGTCCTCCCTACTACAATCTTTCAGATTCTCCATGCTGAACGTAGCCCTGACGAGGATGCCTTCTTGATTGATGGGAAGAAGGTTGGATTGGTACGTTGTTATGTGTATCATGATTCAGTACGAGATTGAGTAGGTGATTTTAGGTTTCAATTACTGCGCAGATGGTGTCTATGGAAGAAAGAGTAACACACTGCAAGTTTTTACTGGATGACGGTACTGGTCGCATCTCGGCCCTAAGGACCCTCGCAAGCGTCCGAGCAAGGCGATCACCTGAGAAAGAACAACTTGAAAGAGACGCCTTCAAGGAACTGTGAGTGAATGCGACAGGTACTTAGAATCAGATTGACATCCTACCAAGTGTGGGGTCTTTTGTAAGGGTCACTGCGGAGTTCAAGAAGTTCAAGAGAAGTTTTTTGTTGGACCTCCCGGTAGAGATTGGGGTCCACATGGTGCTGGATTATCATGAAGTTATTTTTCATACTTTGAACGCCATGCATGCCCATTTGTCTAGGCATTATAATACGCCAGTAAGTTGCCAAGTCTGCATGATCTCATTGTGCTGATGATCTATCAGCCACCTGACGTGAGGGATGCCCTTGAGGATTCTGTTGATTTGATAGGATCCATCCCGGGCCCCATGAGCCGGCACGGACAGCTGTTGAAGGTGTTGGCAGGGATCCAGGATATCCAGGGGTCAGCCTGACAACAAATCCGAATGTTGAGGTGCAAGCACATAGGCTAGCATCTCTAGTGCTAGACAAGGGCAGAGAAGACGAGGAGCACAGTCGACGTACACCTGTGCCTGCGATTGCCCCATTCATCCTGCAGGTAGTCCATGAACTGAGTGGATTCAGCAGCAACAGGTTGGTTTCCCTTCCGGATATCCAAAAAGCATTACACAATTGCAGTGAAGAAGAATTTGTGTAAGTTCAAGACTTTCTGGTACATCGCAGGATATCCTCATGGCGTACAGGGTTGCCATCCACTACTTGCTGGACGAAGCATACCTTACCAGTCCTCTAGATAATGGATATGTCATGGTCACCCCCGGGGACTGATTAGCTAGCGTATGAAGACGATTTATCTGATTATCCTCCCCTGGTACACCCTAAGTATTGATTATGTAAGCGGATAACAGGGGCTTCGGTTGCCAATCCTGGCTGTGCGGGAGTGGCTGCAGTCACGCAAGAAGCCCCTGCCACCACGCCCCCCAAGCCAGTGTCAGCACACCACCTTGGGCGATTGGTATGACGCGGCCACGTTGTGGCATTTGATTTTGCGGTCACTCTCGTTCTTCCAGACTTGTCATGTCTTCGTGGTATCCGTCTTGGTTCTCCGGTTTTCCGGCATTCGACTTCGGGGTGCCTGCCTCCATCCAACGGCGGTTTTTCTCTTTCGCGCTCAGGAAAACTCTTGGTCGATTCCTCAAACCAGGGCAACTTGATCTCCATCAGATTGACTCCCAGTTGGGATCTGGAGCCGTGCATGTGACTGACCTAGAGCTAGACGAGCAGGTACGACTTCACCTGAGTCCTCGTACATGTTAACATGAACCTCCAGGCTATTAACGAATTGCTCGTGGGACTGCCGTTCCGCCTTCATGATGGATTTATATCGGGAATCACCGCCCATGTTCCATTCCCGAATCCGCTTACTTCCAGTGTTGGGCTGCACGTTCGGTCACTCCACCTTACCCTCTTTGTGACCGAGCAACGCGCTTCGCCTCCCACTTCACCATATTCATCCAACACAGTTCTTTCGGATTCTGTTTTATCGGTAGCGGAGTCTTTTGTCCACCGCGAGCTTACGCCAAGGGAAGGAGCGACATTGCGTGAATCATTGCAACCCAAGCCTATTCCTCAGGTTGAGGGTGACGAAATCGAGAATGTTCCTGGTGGATTTGATCCGTCTTCTTCTCAGCATCAAGCCAACGAAATGGGAAGGGACATGGATGGCACCGTACGGACTGGACGGCGAGCCTGCAGGGGTATCAGTTTTTGCGACTTTCATCGAACACCTTCTCTCCCGCTTCTCGTTTTCGGCTCTCGATACTAAGATCACGATTGTTCATGCCGGTCAATCTAGCTTTACCTTCACCATTCCAGAGGTCCGATATAGCTCGCAGGACGCTGGTGCACTACCAAATCCCCCTACAGCTGGGAGTTCGCCATCACAGGCTGGCCAGCGAGAACGTGCTGAACGCTTCGGACAAGTTCGTACAATAACTGTCTCAGGATTGTCAGTCAGGTCACGGAACCTTTGTCCGCACGTCGAGTCTCCAACGATCTTGCCGGTGTCTGTATGCTCCATCTCCCCAAGGGGAGATAAGGAACACCCTGACCATGTTCTATCACGGAAGTCATCATCCTCGTCTTTGGACGAGGAGACACAGATGATGATGTCGCAATCCATCGCTATGTTACCGCCTCGGCCCCCATCTTGCGCTAGTTCTGTATCAAGTGACATGTACCAAAGCGTCATGTCGACGGGTACTCGGGTATTCCCCCAACCCCCCCGGTCAACGGAACCCTCTACTCCTCCCTATCATCATGTTCCACAACCCCAGAACTTGACGATTTCGACAGCGGCACAAGAACCAAATGGCGACCTCATTGTGTCATTTGGTATTCAACCCATAACTATCCAGTTAAGTACACCCCCTTCTGCTCCCAGCCATGTGGACGGAGTATGTAGTGGTGATGAGGCGCGCTCGGCAGCTCCCGACGAAGCTTGTCATCCTATCCATGAGCCATCTGAGACTCTGTCCCTAACTGTCTCAGCTGGCACGGTAGCCTGTGCTCTTCGTGCCTGCCATATTCGGATGCTTATGGACTTGCCGAACGCATGCGGATCGGACTCTTCGCTTCCGCCGTCTCATATCGAACAGGCTTCCCGCCCCTCCAAGATTGTTACACTTGGATTGAGTGCAAGTCTGAAAATCAGGGGAATTGTAATAATCTTCCTTTCCGAGTCTTGCGACGGGCGGTCATACACACTCTCGCCTTACTTTGACCGCCCGTTTATCCCACCACACCTATGTTGCGCCTACGTGCGATTCCTTCAAGATGATATCACCGGTTACATTCATTTACCCCCTCCTGCGCCATCTCCTAGTAGCCTATCTGCCACCGCTTCCACCAACGAGAGTCCATCCACAAGTATTACGGCCTCGATATCGGATATGTCGTTACTAGCCTTTCATGCCGTCCCCACTGGTGGAGATGCACAGGTTGCTGCACCCATCATGATCACTGACCGCTACCTCTCCGTTCTGGAGAGGGCGATCCACTACCGTCCTTTCTTTGATTCCGACAAACCACTTTCCTTGCATCTCCCACTGTTCCATGTTGTAGATTGGACACGGGAAAAGTATAATGGGAACTCTACTAGGCTATCCACTTGGCGCACGAAACCTGGAAACAGGACTGGGAGAGTCCGCAGTCCCGCTCACAAACCTCGCGACTTACCGTCATCCCCGAACCCTTTTGTGGACACCTCGCCGCGGACACGAGATGCAGGGGAGCTTCATACTTCTGCGATCGAAGTTGCTGGTTGTTTGTCGGCCTCGGAGACTTGTAGCCTCCACGTGGGAGTGGCACCGCTCCATTTTTTCGTGGATCTCGGGATGTTTTTGGATGGGGGCTTATTATTGAACTTTGTCAATGAGGTGATGTCGTCTACTATGTTTCGATCCAAGAGCGAGAGAGGTTCCTCTGCTGAGGCAAGAAAGTCGACTCCTTCGGGTCATAATTTCAGTGACAAGGATGACCATGATGAATATTTTCGTAGCGAGCCCACGTCCGCTTCATCGCAGCAAAGAGAGATGGAGAGAAGGCGTCTCGAAAAATTCGTTTTTGATGACCTCAACTTAAGGATGGAACATGGGTCTGATTCAACGGAGTTCAGGGAATCGAAGAAACGTGTGGACCAACAAGCTCATTCTGCAAGACGGAAGGTAAGTTGTTTGCTTTAGAGCGTTCATACTTCAATACTTACCGGTGGTTCTCCGTCATTTGAAGGCTTCAAGTGTCCCCAGCCTGGACTTTGGCCTGTCGTTCCCAATGATCAGAATGGAGGTTCGGTGCATCCCTCCTCCAGGCAGACCTCCGCGTTCAGGCTGCCTTCTTATTGACATACATGACATATTGGTGTACAACAACCCGGTGTCTTCAAAACCATCAATCCGGTTTTCCGAATCCGTACAGTCACTTCCGCGACCTGCTGTTAATTACGGTCGGCAGAACAGAATATGCTCCGTACAGGCGCAAGAGATCCTTATGGCTTACGCGCCGGTTGACGATACTCGCGCCAGGACCGTGGTATTATTGGGATATATGCCGGAGAACGCTGCAGACGCCAATACGAGTACACTTTTGGCCACTGAGGGCACCTTAGATGTTCTTCCGGTGCACCTTTTACTCGCACGGACGAACGTTTCGACTTGCGAGGACGGTACCTTTTCAAGCCGGCTGTCCTTAACCGTCAATGTCCCGCTGATTAATATGATGCTGGAAAAGGAGATTTTCGATGGTCTTCAGTGTTGGGTGGATGATGTTACTCAGTTATTCGATCGTTGTGTGTCGGGTTCCGATAATGCGAAGGAGAACATCCCCAGTCAGAATCCGAGCCTCGTCGGAAGTCGCTTCTTTTCAAAATCGCGGCGTGGAAGTAGTCGAAGCAGTGAAGATGACTCTCCCAGTGATATACCGCGTACGGATGGTGGCGATGTTGTTGTGAAGGTAAATGTAACCGAAGGTAATGTAGACCTTGTTGGGGTAATGTTCTTCTGCTTACTGTGACCTCGTAGCCCTTCTGCGAATTTTGCTGCCTCGCTGCCTTCAGGACACGCATAATTCGCGACCGTTTGACGATACAGGCATCACATATTAATGCACTGATCGAAATAAGACCTGGCGGGAAGGTTTGTCTCAATTCGGCTTGCTTGATACATTCAGTGCGTTGTTAAGTCGTCAACTCGGTAGGACCAAACCATCTTCACGACTAGCATTATGGACTTGCGCGTTGCAGATACAAGCGACGCTGGAAATTACGTGCCTGTGGTTGTTCTTGCGGGCCCTCGTACCTTAGTGAGTCGGGTTGTCCAGTCTCTGCGTTCGGGAAACCCACATTCTACTAGTCTACCGCTCCTACGCCAATGATCAAGATTCGTTTCACTTCCCTGGTAGTCCCAGAAACTAGTGCCAAGGAATCCAAAATCAAACTATCGCTATGTGGCATTACATGTCATGTGCCAGCTAACCCATGTTTCACTGCGGATCTAGCTGCGTTCGCGAAGGCTCCTCCGGGGGTTAGTTAGCTCGTTTACTTTGAGAGCTAGAGCCGGTCACACAGTTTACAGGTTTTTGATTCAGTGGTTCCTTCTGAGCGAACTGTATTTAGTGCGACGGTAGTCGACGTCTCGGTCCAGTTGCAAGCTCCCGATTATCCTGGTGCCCTTGCTCTGCACATCGGAAATACCGACTTTCTGACTGAACTAATCGGCAATTCGTTGGAGACTGGTTTCAAGTTGGGCATTTCAGCCCTGCATCTTTTTGTAATCGATAGTATTGAAGACGCATCCGAGACTTCCGAGTCACCTCGCAAGCCACGCAGGCTTGGCCCTAGGATGTGGAACGTAAGTGATCAGCAATATCTGCATTTTTCGCCTGGTCATCATAGCCTCACAGGACTTGGGGTATGCATCAATCGCCGACATAGCAAACTGCCACTTGTCTTTTCGCCGTGATAATTCCGTGCTGCCTCCTGACACAAACGTTGGTTCAGTTCCCCTAGCTTGTTGTCAGCCGGTGTCAATGATAAGTCTCGCAGGTGACGATTGATCGCATTGAACTGCGGATATGCCTCTGCGCAGATACTCTCGGCGCCTTCACGGGCTTCCTCAGCCACCTGGCGCCGAATGCGAAGGATGCTGAGACTGATGGGTACGTTGCTCAGGAAGTGGTGACGAGTGACTAACCGCTGTGTAGGCCTTCCGACATTGCGTCGCGAGTCTCGGGGACGCTCAGCATGGACCACAACCAACGGTTGACAGGTAGGAAAAGTCTCCGCACTCGCAGGATGCTATTAGCTCAGATGCTGCGAAGGCTCACTCGATGAGCATGCGTTCAGGCGTGTTCCAGAAGTTGGAAGTATTGCAGACATGATCAGCGATGATCTGCCGGCAAATCTTGATTACTTAGATGCGTCATTTGGTACCGCTGCAGGCCTCCGTGAACTAAGGGACGACGACCTAGAAGACTTTAACACCGAAGAGCAAAGTGGTCGCACCACCCCTGTGCCGGGTGAAACTGGTGTTGTGTCGAACGTAGGAGGAGAAACGGTCCGGATTTTCAAGAAGTTTTCCTTCACGGAACACTACTTCGACACCATTGCTCCTGACACTTCAGAGACTGCCAGGTATTGAAGCTCAAGAGTTCATGGGCATGCACTGATATTCTGATTCAGCCACTTTGACACTACTTTGCGGGTGCGAGTACACGATGCTGACGTTACACTCCTTTTGCATGACGGGTATGATTGGCCTCGCACGCGCAAAATAATAGAAAGGGAAATCAGAGAAATGCGTAAGAAGCTGGCACGGATCCGTCAACTCGTTGCGACGGGACAGACGCAGGAACCGATAGAAGAGGACACGTGCGCAATGCTATTCAACTCTATCCATATCGGACTTGAACAAGATCTGGAGAACATGGATCCTGATACTCTCCTTGCTGCGATCGACCATGAATTAGACGAAGCGGCTGAGACTGGACTCGAGGGCTCGTGGCAGTCCTTGCACCCAGCCTCGCAAGGGAAACCGCGAGTGCCCCTCACGAGAGTACATGGAAAGCACCTCATGAGATCCAAGGGGCCGTCAATTGAAATTCACTTCTCAGGAATGAATGCAGAAGTGGACAGATACCGTCCTGGGGAAACTCTGGTTTCACGCACGCTAATTCTTGTCAGAGACGTAGAGATCCTAGATCATATCAAGACGTCCACTTGGAAGAAATTCCTTACATCTCTGCGGGCGGATTCGCGAGGGAATGTGAGGGAGACTGGCTCTAATATGGCTCGGGTTGAACTACTAACCGTGCGCCCTTCGCCACACCATACAACGAAGGAAGCACGACTTCGGGTAACTGTATTTCTTGTTGTTCGTTGTACGATTAGTGACGAATTCTTAGGCTAAATTCCTGCCTTTGCGATTGTACGTGGATCAAGATGCACTCGATTTCCTGAAGAAATTCTTTGCTTTCAATGACCCTGAAAGTCCCGCTACTCCCGACGATGTCGATAACGATGAACAAATATACTTTCGTAAGTGAATTCACATCCTCTTCCGCTGGCGAGAGTTGGCTAACCAAGCTTCCAGAATATGCCGAGGTCTTCCCTGTGGACATCAAACTGGACTACAAGCCGCGACGCGTGGACTACCGAGCGTTACGCGAGGGAAGGACAATAGAGCTAATGAATTTCTTCCATTTCGATGGAGCGGAAATGACTCTGAGACGCCTGACCTTGCATGGGGTGCGTGTGTGGCTACTACGAGTTTATTATTGCTTGATCTATCAATGACTAGATCACTGGCTGGTCGCGTTTCTTCGAAACCCTGAATGACTTATGGACCCCAGACGTCAAAGCTACTCAACTGGTTGATGTCATTTCCGGTGTGGCTCCGATTCGGTCTATGGTAAATGTGGGCTCGGGTGTTGCTGATCTCGTCCTCCTACCAATTGCCCAATACAAGAAAGATGGTCGTATACTGCGTGGGTTACAGAAAGGTACTAGAGCTTTCGTCCAATCCACTGCGATGGAAACCATCAAGCTGGGTGCTCGCCTTGCTACGGGTACGCAAGTCATTTTGGAGGAGACCGAGAACGTGCTCGGCGGTCAATTTAGGAACCCTGTCACCGCTGAAACTCTACAAATACCGTACGACAGCGATACCGCGGACGACGATCAGGAAGACCTCATCAGTAGATATGCGGCGCAGCCCTCTGGGGTGGCTGAAGGTGTCCAGTCGGCATACCGCAGTTTACGGAAGGGAGTACATTCAGCGGCACAAACGATTTTGGCGGTACCTATGGAAGTATACGAACGCTCTGGAAACGAGGTCAGTATAACCCGCGTCCCTTGATGGAGCTGGCTAACGTCACCGGAAGGGGGCCATGCGTGCTGTCGTACGAGCGGTTCCTATCGCAATATTGAAGCCGATGATTGGTGCTACCGAGGCGGTCAGCAAAACTCTAATGGGTTTGCACAATACGTTGGATCCGGATGTGCGACACGAGAATGAAGCGAAGTACAAGCATCGTTAATAATTTGCACTTTCCGTGTACTATAGTTCTTCCACACTCATATTCACAGGCATATGCATGCAAGTTGTAGGCACCAGAAGATACATTCTAGCTGATATACAGTTATTCCCCCGTTGTCCCACGTGAAACATGTAAGCGTCAGCAAATAACAGTGGAAACTATAATACGGAAACATGGGAGCGGCGAGCGACGAGTGAGATGGATGGATTCAGTCGACATCCATTTGCATCGGTCGGCTTCCCCCCTGTATGAGAGAGCTTTTGGCTTTGACAGGAACTCTGATTTTTTCCAACCCTGCTGTCCGCGAGGCCTCCACAGCCACGGGTTCCACGAGCTTGACCGAGGTAGACTTCGCAGCCTTCTTTGCACGATATGCACGCTTCTTTTCCCGGGCAGCAGACATTCTGATAAAATAATGTTCAGCAGACTTGCCCTTTGGTGATGCGACACGAGTAACCTTTGTCTCCAAAATGCGTGTTCTCTGCGCTTTTTAATATCTTCGATGCGTTTCATTGCCTTGATTGTAGTCTGCACGAGTTCCCTGTCGTAGCGAACCGGAACGTTTCTGCGTTTCTCGAAATCGATGGTCGAGTCCTAGATATCGCTTGTACGAGCCAACCCAGAGACGCAGAAAACCAACTGCTCACAATAGTCATCTCCTTGCCATGGGCCTTCCGGAAGGCTTTCGTCCACCTTACTTTACGAGGGTTGCGCTTCATTCTAAATGGGTCGACAATCAACCAAAGGAAGCAGGCCATAAGGCACGACTAACTTGAAATTTTTGTGGCATCTAAAACATGTCAACGAGATGACTCTTGGGGTCATGCATTCCACTCACTTGGAGGTGCAAAACCGAAACACTTTGGCATCGTTACGGACAAAAGCAGTTCCTGCTCCGAGTTTAGTGACTTGCTTCTGGTATCAAAAAAAGTTCGTCCGTTTACCATGCCCTGGGTAGACGCTTGTCGAGCAGAAGTAGCACTTTTCGATGCGCATCGCTATGCTTCAGCAGTCAAGGAGACCGTGGGAAAGTTACTGTCGATGTGAGTGCGACCGACTTAGGCCACTGGGTAATGGTATGTAGCTTGGGTCTACTTACGATGTGGCGACGGGCTCCGCAGACTGTGCCGCGTTTTTCTGACTGTTCCATGTTCTAGGCGCACGATTTCCATAGCGTGGAAGTACTCCACCACTGCCCATATCGTACTCGGTCAGTTGTCTCACGATAATAGTGCAGGTACTCCACTACCTATGTACATGACTTTTGACTGACACGGTCTCATGACCGTCGACCAACCTACACGCACCACTATTGTCCCCCCACTCCCGAACAACCCGATATCCAACGAACCTTCATGGAGTCTTTGGAGCTCCCACATCGTTGAGACCGGCACATATGTCATCTACGATCTCCCCCGCACGCACACCGACAACACTCAGAAGGGTATCACTCAGGCCATGGGTTTCTTCTGCAACCCCTTGCACATAAATTCGGGCCTTGAAGGTCTCCTTCGAGTCCTGTCGTTTGGGCAGGAGCCTATATGCCCGTGAGATATGCAGCGTTTTCTGCCTTTTCGGAAAGCGGTCCTCCACAGAACTCTGGGAGGTTATTGGCGTACTAAACCCTGTACTTGGGGTGCGCCCGCCAGGAATACCCTCGTCATCGGCAATATCGTCGACCAACTTAAACATTAACCCCGCCACTCCGGGCTCCTCTGGGTCAGTTTCTACGGTCAGTCGAACATCCTCTTGCGACCCCTGAGTCTAGATCAAAGTATTTTCCAATGTTGGATGATGCCAGAAGCTGTAGCCAGTGCTTCCGTTGATAGCCGGTTGCGCAGATGACAGCGTCATATACTTTTCGGTAAACTTGGTGGGTAAGAGTGTGTTGCATTATGATGGTAATCGGTGCTGGCTGCTCATCTCGACGCCCCGCGGCGTTGTGGACGTCTGCGGACAAAATCCCGGAATAGGGCAGAATGTTGACTTTTGCAGTTTCTTCTGGGGCGAGACGTCCGGTGCGCTTGTAGATCCCTTCGTCCAGCTTCTGCTCATAAAGTACTTCATATAGCTGTGCGTCTATGAGTCGTCTTCTTATCCGAAACCCAATCTCATACCTACCTGTTCCAGCGTCTGAGGGTTAACTACACCATAATTCGTGTTCTCGTACTCCTTGCGTATTTGCCATCTGGCAAAGGAGCTCTGCAGGCCAAAAACAACGTCCGTACCTAGGCCAAGGTTAGCAATGAATATTAACTCTCTTTCCCTGCATCAGCGTACCATCTGGGTTGAAAATTTCGTTCGAAAATGGGGAGTCATCACTAGGCTTTAGGGACCCCTTCCGAATGATCATATCGAGTGTGTGACTGTCTTCCCCAACGCGGGTAACTGACCGTAACCGGGAATGAAGTTCCAATACCACTTCGGCTGCAGATTGACCGGAACCGACAACAGCGATACGGAAAGATCGTCCTCTGGGATTTTGGTCTTGTAGCGATTGTAGTAATGCTTCCATAGACATCAAGTATGTCGAACTGTGGATGATACGCCCCTCTCCTTGGCCCTGAATACTTTCCAAAGCTTTTGGCATCCGAGGTTCGCCCCCGGGTGAGATAATGAGGTTCTCTTAATTGAAGCGTAAGAAGGATTCCGCAGGCCTAAAGTGCCTTCCTTACTGGTTAACCGTGCGACACGCTCTCCAGTCGACAAGACTACGCTCTGTACTTGGATTATTCTGGTATCATTCTCGGAGACGCCAACCTACTTTCTCGCCGTAAGCAACTGTGACACCTTTATTTTGCACTAAACGCGCCGCCCAGGCCAGGTAGTCCGAATACTCTTTACGCGTTGGGAAGTTGCTACCACGGTTGATGAAGTCCGAAAGGCGGTTTTGCGAATGTAGGTATGAGACAAAAGTAAACTCGCTTTGAGGAGACCGGAGGGTAGCCAGATCCTTCAGGAAGCTAGTTGCTCTTCGATGAGCCGACATATATGGGATAGAGCTTAATGACGAACACACCATATCTGCATGCGAGCACCAGGTAACAGCATACCTGGATGCCATCCAAACCCTTCTTGCTTCTCGATAAAAAGGACTTTCGACAGGGGCACTGCTGAGGGCTCCACATTCCAGTGAGACAACGAGCTAGACCGCCATTCGATTGATGCTGCTCACCCGACCTGCTCCATCCACAAAAGCTCCAGCGATTGCGAGATTGGATGGCCCAAATCCCAGCCCGATGACATCGTAAATGATTTCTTGGGAGGACATTACAGACGCTGACCGGGGTGTGAAGGAGTCAAGTGTGTGATTTTAACGTCAGTACGACCACTTCAAGTACGGAGAAACCGAGGGACATACTGATAGAAGAGTAATCCAACAAATTCGGTTTCCTCCCGAAATCCCGTGCTGTGTATTGATTTCCCGAAGGTGGGTATCTGATAATTAACTTGATACCGTACTTCCCTGACCGCGTGTCAAGGCATATGTATGGGGTGGAGGTCACCGCTGCGCTAGGTTTATACAGTCGGTTGCCCGTAAAGATGGTGGAAATCTTATCTGATAAGTCTGACAACTCATCTCCGTGTGGAATCGCCCGTCGTACGATGTGTCCGAAGGGTGTCCAAATACAGTTAGCCGTTCCCGGGCTTAGTAGCTCCTTATGTAAGGCCTGGGAGTGGTCGGTGATAAGCCTATCCCATTCTAAAAGGCTGGATAGCCGCATCAGCGTAGATTCTAGCCTTGCATGGATGACCCAGCCAGTCAGTCGTGCTCGAACGATCTTGTGGGGTATAGACGTGTGGAACTCCCGAACCTGTCGAACACCCGCACTCACCTACACAGTGGAATCAGGGAGACCGTCACATGTCCCGATACTTCTTCCTTACCCCAGACTGCCAACCTCGACGCACTTTCATTGGTGGCATATGCATATCTCCTCGGGTTGTACTGCGGTGTTAATGACCTTCTCGTGGGTCTGTTAGTGCCTCCAGACGGAACACCATTCCCGTTTCGTCTGCGGTGGGACGATCAAACGACATGGACTACCGCGGTCCGCTCGGCACTTGCTGCAGTTGACCGTAGCCACGATCGATTACATCGTTCACTGGACCAAATCACGGAACTTGAGGAAAGAGAAAGACCATTCATTGCGTTTTTTACCAGCTCATACAATGAAAATCGGGGGATGGTGGCCAGCACACCTCTCCTTCTCTGTCAGTCAAAGGAGGGCCGGTTGTCGTTGTCGTTCGCCTTGGATCGCATGAACGTTTCGGTAGCGACAACTTTACTCCGTCAAATAGTGTCCATAATAATTCAAGCTGCCACCGCCCCCACGAGCCACTTGGCTATACCTTTCTCTTTGACGGGCGACCTGTCTTCGGCTATAGAAGCCCTTCCGCCGGAATCTAAGGCTTCTTATTATTCCCACATTCGACCGGTTCGCGTCGCAACGGACGTTATTCTTCCGCATATCGAATCTGCTCCTGGTGCTACCGCTGTATGCTGGTATCCTAAACTGGGTCGACCTGGGGTAAATGATTCGAGTTGGTTATCTCTGACGTATCGAGATCTTCACTACGGAGGGAATCGCTTCGCGCGATTCCTTCTGCAGAAGGGTCTTTTGCCAGAGGAGAGGGTGGCGGTTTGTATGGACCGTAACCCGATGTTTCACGTTGTCTTATTCGGTATCCTGCGTTCAGGTGGCTGCTACGTCCCCGTTAGTAGAAACCGTGATGAGGAAGTGCATATATTAATGGGTCTTTCTTTAGGTCGATCCAGAACTGCCAAGGGAACGAAGACTCTATATCGTTCGAGACTCGGGCTCTAAATTCGTGATTGTCTCATCAACCTCACATGGTGCCTTAGGTGGTGTTGAGTCTGTTAACGTCGATGACCCGTCAGTTCAAGAGATTCTTCTCGGTACAAGCGACGCAGACGTGGAACCTCCCTCTCCCCATGGTCTTGCTTATATGTTGTACACTTCAGGTGCGCACTAACATCAGCATCGATTGGTCTATTCTGCATGTCGGATTGTATCCAGGAACAACGGGTAATCCAAAAGGCTGTTTATTGACCCACGAAGGACTTTCGGAGGCGATCCTCGCTTTGAGTTTTTCTGCTGCTCAGGTACGGATGGAAGACATCCGAAATGGAAGATATCTTGCCATTGCTTGTGCGCGCGTTCCTTTCTTTCTCTTCTGTACGACGAGTTGACACCACACAGCTGTGGCGTTCGATGTTCACCTCGCAGAGGTCTTCGTTCCTCTGTCGTTGGGCATGACCATAGTCGGTGCACCGCGTTCTCAACTGTTGGAAAACCTGGCGGAACATATTAACTACCTTAAAATTACCCACGTCGGCCTTGTTCCGAGCCTTATAGATGCGACAATGTCTGCTGTTAATGAAAATGAAGCGGGGAGTGCAATAAAGTTGAGGTATATCGCCAGCGGTGGAGAAAAGATCAGCAACTCCGTAGGTATTTATACCGTTCGCGACGCTTCTTCTCTGTTAATTCGGCTGTCTCTTGGTAGATTCTTGACAAGTGGGGAGATCATCCCAAGGTTAGGTTGGCTAATTTCTATGGGTGAGTCGGCAAAGGTCACGTTTCGAAATATGAAACGAGACTGATCTCCATAAGCCCAAGTGAAGTGACCATTGGCTGTTGCGCACGATTTGTGGACAGCAGCACTCCGACAGGCAATGTTGGTCGACCTTTTGCAAACGTTTCGGCATACGTTGTTGACAGAGACTTGAACATTCTCCCCCGAGGGGCAGTTGGAGAGCTTGTAGTTGCTGGGCCACTCGTTGGGCGTGGATACCACCGCTTGCCCGACCTCACTGCGAAGGCTTTCCTGGAATGGCCGCGCACTGGCTCGTGGGCCTACCGCACTGGTGACCTCGTGCGAATGTTTCCAAATGGAACACTTGACATTATAGGAAGGATCGATGCACAGATCAAGTTACGTGGGGTACGAATTGAAACAGAAGGCATTGCAGCCGTACTACGTCGCGCTGCCCAAAAAGGTCTGGGGTTGCCACTAGAAGCTGAGACAGTCCTCACATCACACCCGTCGATTGCAAATGGCAACGCACCACAGTTAGTCAGTTTCGTTGCATGGGATTACCAAGTGCCCGTTGCAACCCGTCGCACTGTCAAGCCCTATATCGTACCCTTTGCGGAAGGCTTACTCGAGGCACTACGTGCTGGTTGTGAGAACGAGCTGGCGACCTATATGCGGCCTGCTCATATCATACCACTCAGCTGGTTTCCTCTTAACCCCAATGGAAAGACAGACAGCAAGGTGCTAACGCAGATATTCAAGGAGATGGGGTTCGACACGCTTATCGCCCTTGATCATTCTACGGTAACCAGCGCCCCTCATCATCCGCCTGCGCCTGCAATCGTGGGGAAGCTAGTCTCTCGGTTATCCAGACGGTTAAGGATACATCCCAGTCTTTTCGACATACACGGAAACCTCTTCGGTTATGGCCTCGACTCCTTAACCGTGGCACAATTTGTTTCTGATCTCGATAAAGCGTTTGATGTTTCAGTGTCGGTGGCCGATATCATGCAAAACCCTTCCATCGCTGGCATATCTGCACTCATCAAACCGGCTTCTGCCAGTGCTGCTCGAAGTCTGGGGTACATCGAAAGGTTCTCTGAGGAGTGGCTTCCAGTGATTGAAAAGGTCGTTCCGCTGGCACGAATTGACCGCGTCCGCCCCCCGCTCCCCATTCAGGGGGGTGTTCTATACCACTCCGATTCGGTCCCAACGTCGTGCGTACAGCATGTCATTATGAAGATATCTGACGCGGTGTCGAATTCACTCCTCCGAGATGCCTGGCGAACAACCATGCACAAATTAGAGATTCTGAGGTTAGTATCGTTCTCGCAAAGGAGCAAGGCAGGTAGCCCCTTACCCCACGCATCAGAACAGTATTCTTCTTTGGTAGTCAGCTTGTCCAGGTTATCTTACGATCTGACAAGTGTGTACTCCCGTGGTCGGAGAAGCCTCCTTCGCCGGATGACGACGATACCTTTTGTGCATCCTTCCTTGCCGACGAAGCCTTGTCCCTAGCCGAGGACATAAACCGATCGTCCGAAGCGTCACCGTTGTTTCGTCTGACTGCATACCTTCAGCAAGACGATCGAAGGCTGGTGCTAAGCATCCATCATTCCCTATTTGACGGTATATCATTACCGGTGGTGATGAAGGTTGTAGAAGACGAGCTCTTTCACAGGTCGTCTAAACTCGTTTGCAACTTGGATGAACTGCTGGAATATGTACACTATCCTGAAACGTCCGGCGCACGTGAATTTTGGTTCTCTCAGTTTAGCAATTTCGATTGGTCGACCTATCAGCTGAAGGACACTCCTCCATCTGCCCAGCCACAACGGAAGGAGGTCCCCGTCACGAAGTCCCTTTCAGCGATCCAGGGACTCGTCGCATCCGAGAATGTTACCTTACAAGCGGCGCTGACATATGCATTTGCTATACTCTTGTCCCAACATGTCCAGTGTCGAGATGACATTGTCTTTGGTGTTCGTCGTCTCACCTGTCATTCGTCAGTGCTCAGTGTTTCTCACCAACTGTGCAGGTCATCCGGTCTGGGAGATTAATTCCAATCGACGGAATAGAAACTGCCCCGTATCCCATGATC
Organism: Pisolithus albus; assembly: GCA_024613165.1. Taxonomy (NCBI): domain Eukaryota; kingdom Fungi; phylum Basidiomycota; class Agaricomycetes; order Boletales; family Pisolithaceae; genus Pisolithus; species Pisolithus albus. The sequence continues at coordinate 710,109 of JANFAB010000002.1, read as the reverse complement.
ACCTGTGCTTCCAGTCCGGATTCGCCTCAGCTCGGAAGATTGTCTTCGACGCATTCAGAAAGACATATCAGCAGCAATAGCCTTCGAACATCTCTCTCTCTCCAAAGTACAGAGCTGGATAAGACCTGGATATCCAATCATTGACACTCTGTTCGCCGTCACTATGAAGGACGAGACAAATTTCGAAGCATGGCATGTGTTGCACAGTGATCTGTCACGACCGGACGTAAGCTGGGTTGGCGCCATTGTACTGGATGGATTCTGACAGATCGCATAGTTTCCGCTATCGGTCGAAATCTTACTTGATGGGAAGGAAGATACTTTGGTCATTCGAGCGGCATACTATGAGTGCGACAACATTCCGTCGGCGGTTGATTGTATACTCGCCAACTTCGAAGCTATTCTTCTCAACATTCTTGGTCACGAGTTTGGTACCCCGCTTCCGGTTGCCATCCAAGGAGACTTGAAGAGAGATGCAGAACCCGTCCAGGGTGTCGCTAAGGACACCGCTGAAGAGGACGATGTTAATGGTACTCTGGATCTGCAGCCGCTAAATATGGCAGTATCCGAATTCTTTGGAGTCTCACCGGACTATTTACTGCCCACTGCATCGCTCATCTCCGTAGGGTTGGACTCAATCAGGGCAGTTGGTTTATCGAGGCTCCTACGGCAACGCGGCTATACTGTGACCGCAGCCGACATATTGAGACACCCCACACTACGGCAACTCAGCGTCTTCGCGCGTCCTTCGGGTCTTGTACGGGAAGGGGCCGACGACTCCAGTAATGACTTTTTCCAGCGACAGCTGGAGGAGCTCCGCGGATATGTGGATCCGCTCGCTTACAAATTATGTACGGAGGATGAGGTGTCCTTGTTCCCTACAACTGAACTCCAGGCAGGAATGTTGTCCCAGGTACGTATTATCATATTTACTCCGGACGTTTCCGTGATTCTGACAATCCCGTAGACTCTCGCTACGTCAGGTCAACTGTACTTCCATGCATTCGTGATGACACTGGAACCACAAACAGATTTGAGTCGCTTGAAGACTGCTTGGGATATTGTGGTGCAACATCTTAGCATTCTTCGCACCACATTTCATTACGTGTCCGGTGCGAAAACCTGGATACAAGTTTGCCACACTGCTGCACCATGTAATTGGGCGGTACATGTGAAACCGATCGAAGAGTCCCTACAGGATAGCATATCAATGCTTGTAGCAAATCTGAGGGCAAGCGAAGAATCTGCGCTTTCTGCGCCTCAAGTGTACCTTCGCTTGATCCAAGGAGAGGATGCAACACATCTCGTTTTACTCATGCATCATGCACTGTATGATGGTTTATCAGTCACCAAACTCTTGGAGGTCGTCGAACGGGTATACCTAACGCAGTCGGTTCCGGTTTCAGTGCAATTCTTTGATCTTCTGCCGCGCATCCTGCTAGAACAGCACCTCGCAACTGCATACTGGATTCAAAGGCTACAGCACTATCACCCACCTCATTTTCCCACTCATGCACTCCGGGGTTCTGTCGAGGCCGTCGTTTCGTCCCGGGTGGTGTCTTTCAATCGGGAGCAGATACACAAAGTTTTGTGTAGCGCTGGTGCCACCTTGCAATGCATTGGACAAGCTGTATGGGCAAAGTTCGTGGCCAAATTGACGTCATCACTGGATGTCATCTTTGGTCACGTAGTGTCAGGGCGCTCCTTTCATGGCGCCGAAGATGTTATAGGACCAATGTTGGTACGCTCTGTATCCTTTGGTGACGAAGACCATTTGCTCAAGTGATCCTTCAGACTACTGTACCTTTTCGCGTAGAGTTCGTTGCCGGAATGAGTAACCAAGACCTTATTCGGCAGATCCACCAACAAAACGTGGACGCGCTTTCGTGGCAACATGTATCACTTCGCGAGATCCAGTCGCGTACGGGTTATGAAAACCTGTTTCATACTCTGTTTCTCTTTCAGCCAATGGCTCCGTCACATCCTAGCAAGATCTGGAAGACGCATATATCCGAAGAGTTTGGTGTACATGTTCAGGTATTTTGTGCCTGCCTCCCTAGGTCGCGTGAGACTAATCAGCTACCTTAGTATCCTCTAAATGTAGAATTTTTTGAATTGGATGACGGCCTCATGGTTAAAGTGGCCTGTCTTCGAACCATCATGGATCGCCACAGGATCGACACCGCAGTGGAGGAGCTGCAGGACATGCTGGACGAGATGATAAACCATCCAGAGCATATGGCCATTTGTGATGGTGATGTAACCACTACCATTCACGAGGATGTCGGTGATATCATGCCTACCGGGACAACACCTGAAGTGTCCTCCCCAATTCCGCTGGCATTTGCTGGTATTCTCTCGTCTTTTACTGGACGTCCTGTGAAGGATTTGGATCCCTCTTTGTCCCTGCCAGCCATTGGAATTGACTCAATAACTGCTATAGCCCTCGGCGCGAAGTGCAGAGACGTCGGTCTGAGAGTAACGGTTGCTGATATAGTCTCCAGCAGGTGCATTGGGGACCTTGTTTCTAAAAGTAGAGCAGCTTTGGAAACCGCCGAAGTGGATACGACGGTTACTGCCAGTGGGTCAACAGAAGTCTCCCCGGAAGAATTTGTGAAGGTGGTCAATAGATTCCCAGCCACAGTACAACCACAGATCGCTTCGATTACCCACGCAACGGAGGGCATGAAGTGGTTTATAGGGGCGTGGCAGAACAGTGGCCATAGCCGGTTTCAGCATGTTTTCGCATACGAGGTCAAATCCACTGTCACACTTGGTGACCTTCGTAGGGGGTGGGAAGCCTTGATCGCGTATCATCCGATTCTTCGATCAACATTCGCCTGTACGCCAGGGGGTGCGGAGCCTCGAATAGTAACTTTCTCTAAAGACATAAAGATACCTCTAGAAGAGGAGACAGCCGAAGCACAGGCTGACGGTGGCCTGCAAACGCTCATTGAGAACAAGATGAGAGCGATTGTCTCGTCACCGATAGCACTGAGCGCACCCCAGACGAGGGGAATGCTCCTTTTGTCCCGTCAAGGGACGTACCTGCTCCTTCGCATGCATCACTTTCAATACGATGCTTTCAGTCTTTCACTTCTACTAGGCGATTTAACCTTATTGTGTCAAGGCAACGCCCCAGCAAGTATTCCTAACATGGCTGCGTTTCTACACTCTTTCGGTTCATCGCCGAGCCGTCTTTCTGAGCAGAATGCCTATTGGAAATCTGCGATACCCTCATCAGCCATTCCGACTTACTTTCCGTCTTTGGTTAACCAGGAAAAGTGTAGATCATCACGAAGGACGATCGTAACCACAAAAACGGCCGTCTTGGGGGCGAAAGCGTTGGAACGCAAAGCCCAAGCACTTGGCTTGACGCTGAACGCTATCCTCTTAGCGTGTTGGGCTACTGTGCAATCCATTTATACTTCCCGCAAAACAGTCATCTTCGGACTCTGGCATGCAGGTCGCACGGGTTCGGTCCGAGGGATAGAGAAATTTGCCTTTCCTTGTACGAACATCCTACCAGTTTATATCAACGTTCTGGAGGATTTAGTACAAAGCGCAAGTTGCTTGCAGGAAGACCTTTACCAACGAACAGCCATCGTTCAGCAAAGCGGACTTGAAGACATAGATACTTGGTTGACTCAAGGAAGGCGATTGCCGTTAACAAACGTCTTCGTCAACATTTTCAGGGCATCGCAGGGTGCTGCGGATACTCAGGTCTTCAGACATGTTGAGGTAAGCTTTTGTGTTAGGTTAGAATAGGGTGAACGAACTCGCCTCAAATAGGTGGATTATTATGTACCGGAAGGGGCAGCCCTGGCAGACGAATTCGTCATCAACGAACTACCCGTAGCACAGCTTATCAAGGTTTGACCCATGATGCTATATGTTAGTGTTTGTTGAAAATTGACGCGTTCGGTTTCAGGACGACTTAATGATTGACATTGTTATCGACGAGAAGTTGGACGCTATAGCCATGTCTGTTGAGAGTGCACCTACACTCATGGATACAGATCACGCCATGGAAGTGATCAAGGCGTGGTCAACGGCGGTAGATAGGTTTCTGTCATCGGGAGTGAATAAGGCGCAAACATAATGTATGGATATGTACTAACAGTAGATCTACCGCGATGTCGGTATATGTCCCCTCCGTGCCGCAGCAAGACATTGGGTTTGCATATCACGCAACCAAACGATCTCGATGCCAGCTTCTTGCAATTTTCTCGCACCTTCGCACTTGACGAAGTCATCAGGTTCTCCTACTCCAATAATGCATCGTTTGACCTTTGCTTGTATCAAGGCATCTGCACAAGGTGGGAGACCCGATGTTCTGACGGAGCAGGGTTCCAGTGTGGTATAGACATGGGCCAGCGCAAGGAGGACGTCAATAGTGGGGGTGGGAGAGAGGGATGGAAAGAAGGCAGCTATGTCCGGTACTGAGAGCAGTCGCGCCTTGGCCAGGGCATTGGCCTCGGCATGCGTATTGCCAGGCAGTTCGCGAGAATACCCGGTGGAAAGAACGACTGGAGCCTGGTCGGGCAAGCGAACGACGAGCACACAACCAACGCAGAAAGCGGTCTGCACTGGTTCACATTTATCCGTTTCTTTCAGAGCCTGCAGCATGAACTCTGCATCATCAAGTTCAGCGGTCATCGTCATCGTTGGACACTTCTCGTAGTAGTTTGACTCAGTAGTTTTGCCTGGCATGTACCGGCGGCACTTTCTTGCTTGTGTTATGTAATCAACTCAGGCGTACTAAGCTCAACCCACGCTGGAATCCACTTAGCATCCATCCACCCATCCACCATGTCCACGCCGCCAAGTGATCCTGTCGATGGAATTGTCCATGAAGATGACCCAATGAACTCAAATGAAGAAGAGGAGGAGGTCGGAGATGCAACCATGGCTGACGGTGTGGGCGTGACGGACAGTTCAGAAGAAGGGGAAGATGACGAAGAAGAAGAAAAAAGGATCAGGGAAGGTTTCATTGTAGACGAGGACGAAGAGGTGGAGGAGGAAGACGAAGAGGAGGAGCGTCAGAGGCGCAAGAAACGCCGAAAGAGACGCCATCGCAGACGCGGTAAGTACATGTCATCTCCAACAAGCCCCATACTGAACTCCCAGTAGAAGAGGAAGAGGAAGCTCTAGAAGAGGATGATCTCGAACTTCTAGAGGAAAATACGGGTACTTCCTTCAGAAATCGTCTTACTCGTCTGCGTCGGGGCCGTGATGGCAGGTCTCCACCCGCTTCTTCCTCTTCCAGGCGGAAACAAGTGGTTGAATCCTCCGAAGACGACCTGGACGACGACGAGGACTTACCCCAGGTTCAAGACATTCAGCGTATATGGGACGATGAACGAGCAGGACGCGGTCAAGAGGACGAAGAGGATATGGATGACTTCATAGATTACGAAGATGAGGAAGAAGCTGGTGGTTTGGATGAGCAGGAACGGGAGGAAAGGCGGCGTGAAAGGAAGAAACTGGAGAGGCAGCGTAGGAGGGCTATGGGTTCCATACCCGAGTTATCTGGAATCGACGCTGGGTGAGTCTCATGCCATATCCTCACCAATGTACTCTAATCATGCTCTATAAGCGCATGGGATGAAATACATGATGTTTTCGGTGATGGACATGAATACGATTGGGCCTTGGCGGGAGATAATGAAGTCGAATTTGACGAAGAGGCTCAGAAGCCAGAGATGAAATATCAAGATGTGAGTGCTCAATAGGTTCGTTTACAAGGCAAAGTTGACCCCAAGCACCAGGTGTTTGAGCCTTCTGAGATTCGAGCCCGCATGTTGACAGAAGACGACGACCTTATTCGTGCTCAAGATATCCCCGAACGTATGCAGCTGGCTACATCTTCGTTTTCACAGTCCTCCACCCTTTCTCTTCATCAAAATCTTACGGAATCGGATATCGACGATGCCGCTGCCTGGGTCACGTCTCGTTTGTCCGCCAGGAAGACGAGGGACTTTTTCTCAGACAATGGGCCATATCGTGCATACCGTGACGCACTGGTTTTGGCGGTCTCGTATGCGCTGCGCTTTCTTTTCGTCCAGGAATTCGAGGTTCCCTACATATGGACCCACAAGCGCGACTACATTTCTTATTTCAACCCCCAAGAAATACGCACTCGAATTGATCTCATCAGTCTCCCCGAACTGTGGAGGATACAGGTATTGGGCCAGAAGTACCGCTCTCTTGTCGAACGTCGTAACGCCCTTTTCCTCGCCTACTCCCGATTGAACACAGAAGATGACTATTTCGAGAAGACGCTCAAACCCAAAATCGACACAGTTGAGATGGTAGCTGACAGTACAGAGTGGCTCAGTATGAAATACAAGTCCCGAAAACAGGATGCGTTTGACTTGCACTTCCATGATGATGAGGAAATCACCGACCGAAAGCGAAAACCCCCCAGTCGAGTGTCCGCCTACGAAATTGCGAAGAAGAGTGTCATCTCCAAGCTTGCTGAGGTCAGTAGAACTTCACCGCTATCTAAATATCATTGACTTTACTTTACCAGGGTTTCGGAATCCGACCACACGAAGTTGTCCAAAACTTCATTTCAGCGGATCGACCCAACTTCGTAGAGGATCAAGAACTCACTCCGACCACTTTCGCGGAACAGTTTGTCAACCCCGATTCTCTAATTTCTCAGACGCCCGCGGAATTGCTTCGTCGCGCTAGAATGATCCTCGCTACCGAACTTGGGAAGGACCCACTTCTGAGACAAACGATACGCGACCTTTTCAAAGTTGAAGCACAAATCTCTGTCCAACCTACGGAACGGGGCATTAACAAGCTCGACGAACATCATCCATATTTCAATTTCAAGTATCTGCACCACAAGCCCATTGGCCAAATGTTGGACAGCGCACAATTTCTCCATATACTTGCGGCAGAGTCAGAACACTTGGTTAACGTGTCGATATATCTTACGAACGAGGCCAAGGGTCGTTTCGAACGCCTGTTGAACGACGCATTTGCCTCTGATAGTTACAGCGACATTGCCAGAGCATGGAATGAGGAAAGGTCGCGAGTAGTGCAAGAGGCTCTTGACCAGCATCTCATTCCCATCGGTACGAAGTGGTGTCGGGAATGGTTACGAGAAGAGGTTGAGGATGCCCTCGCTGCTCATTGCGGCAACAAACTCAGAGAGGTTCGTCGTGGAAACAATGTTCTTGTAGGCAAAGTGTCTGACTGAGCCCATAACGCAGCGCATCGATGTAGCACCTTTTGCGACGGCCGATTCCCAACCTGGATATTCACCTTCCGTGCTTGCAATCTCTTGGGGAAAGGGCGACCCTCAGAAAGACGCCATAACTATGGTCATCTTGGATGATATGGGCAGGTTAAGAGAACACGTCAAGATTGACAACCTGGTCGACCAAGAGTACCGTGACGAATTTATCGACTTGTTAAAAAGGCGTCGCCCAGATGTTATCGTGATCGGTGGATTCAGTATGGCAACTACAAAGCTCTCCGCGAGGGTCAAGGCGATCCTTAGCGGAAGGGCCGTAGAAGGGGACCCTGCCGCCCCAGAGTGGCACCCGCCGGAGAACGTCAACGAGCAAGTTTTTGACATTCCTGTCATCTATGTCCGGGATGAAGTCGCACGAATTTATCAACATAGCAAACGTGCTGCAGAGGAGTTCAGTACGCTCTCCCCTATTGCCAAGTACTGTGTCGGTCTTGCTCGCTACGCGCAAAACCCTCTCAACGAATATGCCGCCCTCGGCGCTGACATCACTGCCATCTCGTTCGAGGATGAAGACCAACATTTGGTGGGTCAATCACATCATTGTTACGCGGTTTATCGTTCATCGTTATGCAGATACCGAAAGAGAAACTTTTGATCGCACTCGAGAGAGTGCTGGTAGACGTGACCAATAAAGTCGGCGTGGAAATTAATCGCGCGGTGACGGACTCCTACTACCAGCACCTGCTACCACTTGTTTGTGGCCTTGGCCCTCGCAAGGCGAACGCTTTAGTGAGAAAGATTGCGACACTTGTGAGTAATCTATATAACTGCTGTACTCGTTCTAACGTACTTTGTCAGGGAGGGAATCTTGTAAACCGTGATCAGTTCATCAAATCGGGCCTGCTGACTACCAAAATCTTCTTGAATGCTGCTGGTTTCTTGCGTATTCCCCGAGATTCGGACGTGAAATCCGCCAAAAATCGACACGCAGATGACGATGGTCCAGATCCTTTGGATGCTACTCGTATTCACCCCGAGGATTACGAACTGGCACGAAAAATGGCGACTGATGCCCTCGAACTTGATGAGGAGGATATCCACGGGGAACACCCTTCACATGTGGTGTCTTTGATTATGGACGACAGCGATAACGAACGAAAGTTGAACGAGCTCAATCTCGACGAATTTGCCGTGAACATGTTCGAGGCAAATGAAGATCGCAAGCGTCACACTCTGAATGTGATTCGCGAGGAACTCTTGAAGCCATTCGCAGAACACAGGGGCCCTTTCCCTGAACTTCAACCTTGGGAAGTTTTGACGATGCTAAGCGGAGAAACTCCAAGAACCCTACGCACTGGTCTTATCATTTCAGTACTCATTGTCCGCATCGACATGAACGACACAGTCATCACACGATTGGACTCTGGCATCGAGGGCATGATAACCCCCGATTACTTAACTGCTCAAGGAAATGTAAGACCGAAGAGTATGTTCAAGAAAGGCCAAACTGTGCAAGCCGTTGTTGTAGAAGTGAATCTCGACCTGCCTATGGATCACTTTCAGGTGGCTCTTTCGACTCGTTCCATAGACCTGACGCAAGGCGACGGGCTCTTCCGTCGTGTCAAGCGCGACGATTATTGGAACACACAGCAGTGCGAACGCGATCTCGAAATGCAGGCTCGCAAGAAACGCGCTGAGACTGATCGGACAAGGCGGGTCATTAAGCACCCTAATTTCCATAATTTCAATGCTACTCAAGCCGAAAATTTCTTGGAGAAGCAGCAGCGTGGAGACGTTGTCATTCGTCCGTCGTCTAAAGGCGTGGACCACCTTGCAGTCACATGGAAGGTAGACGATAAGCTGTATCAACACATTGGTGCGTTTGCGCTCTTTTTGGCAAAATTCCGACCTGTTGCTGACAGCGGTGCCCTTAGACGTTACGGAAATTAACACTCCAAGCGGACCAATATTGGCTGTTGATGACAAGCACCAGTATGCCGATTTGGATGAGCTCATTGTCAACCATGTGCAGGCGATCGCACGCAAAGTGGAGGAACTTATGGCCCACGAGAAATTCAAACACGGACCCGAGGATGAATTGCGTGAGCACATTTGTCTTCACTACACGTTGGCACGCACCTTGCTCATCCAACTTGTAGACTTATCCTTGAAGAACTTTGTCGCTGCCAACCCTGCTAAAAGTGCATATGGTTTCACGTTGAACCGCCGAAAACCTGGCCACTTCAACTTGTGCTTCTTGGCAAATAAAAATGCCACCGTACAGACTTGGGTAACGTGCTCTGTTTGCTATAGGGTAAACCGGCTCACACCCCATCACAGCCCGTGCGCGTCACTCCAGAATCATACTGCTTGTTCGAGGCTCCTGTCGCTGGCGTGCCAGAATTGTGCGATGCCTTCAAAGTCAGGTGCGTCACACGATTCAAATTGCCATCTAATCTCTCTCTGATACCGGATTCTGTAGACACCTTCATCAGACGCAAAACCTCACGAACGCGGGCATCGGGGGGAAAACGCCGTACGGCGCTGGTGCCCGTACACCAGCACGGACCCCAGGACATGTGACACCTGGGCACATGTCCGTTCGTCAGGTCCCTGGCCGTACACCCAATCCCCACGGTGGCCAAACCCCAGCTCCACCATTTGCTTATGGAGGCGGCATTCCTAGTTCCAGTTATGGAATACCAAGTCAGCCTCCTTACGGTTATGCGACTCCTTCCGCATATGCACACCCACATCCGCCTCCGCCAATGGGACAGCCGCCACCTCACATTCCTCCGGGCATGAACCCACAACGTGCAGCCATGATCCAGAATTCGGGTGGTTGGGAGCAGGGTGGGTGGTGAGCGCATTGATTATTATTTACTTGGTCGGTTCCTTGTTGCGCGTATCTGCGAAGTTGCCAGAGTTGCTGTACAATACTAGTATCGAATGTGGAGACTATTGGCATCTGCCCTAGTTGGCACCATGCGAAGCGGGCACTACCAAAATACCACCATCTACGGTACATATATGCTACATTGTCACGGAGTCGAAACACGGGTTTAATCGACACAGGTAGTATTCCAGGTCTCGTCACCATAATGAACGTTGAGGCTGAACTCATTCGCGTTTATAAACTCTTTCACCGAGCAGCTCCCGAATTCCCTGTCCTTTAGAGATCTTTGGCACGTAGTCAATGGATATGTGGCTGAATTCAGAAGCAACCGAATCTGAGGGCCACGGAAACTGCATTTTCATTGGTCAATGAACTACATTGAAAGACGGCTCGTCGCTTACGACTTCTTGCAAGAGAACCTCTCCCAGACCATCCTTGCAGCAAACGGGGTTTGTTCCGAGGTCCGGAACTTGCGGTGGGTACGAATGTGGTCTTCAGGAAGTGGCGTCTGGTCTCTGCGGCGAAGACACCATCAGGATGAGCTCCGCACAGGCGAGGAACGGCCTACTTGTTCAACCCCAATGCAGATAACGCAAGTAGGATGCTCGTGTCGTGACCGAATTCCAGATAGAGTTCTTTTGCATCACCGGTGGCATTTGTGAAGCTGTAATAAAAACAAAAACAATAAATTTTCCTCCGCGACTGTCGCAAGAAGTATGCAAACAGACCGTTCTATGAGCTTGTTCACGTACACGGACCCAAGAATCGGTCCTGGATCATCTTCAGATATGCGCCCACTGATCCTGTCCATAAGGAGGTCGTATTCGTACCTGGAATGGTCAGTAGCCACTTCGCAATTCAATACCGGAACTTACTCGAGACTTCTGAGCTCGTGATTATGAAACGCGGCACACCACGGGGATTCGTTATGGGCAGCGAGGTCATAAGGACAGGCATACAATGCGCCTTGAGTATCATCATCGGAGAGTTGGAAGCCCAGTTGTCTACTCAACCGTCGAGTAATTGGGGGAACGTACTTGCTCCTCCAGACGGAGGCAGCCTACGGCACCGTCAGCCACAGAGGCGTCCACGAATGCAGTTACCCTTACTGCATGGCCCTTGGCCTCACTGTACTTTGGACACGACTTCCAAGGCGTTATCCAATTGATGGGGACATCAAGCTCGTCCACGGTCACAAACTCCACTTTACCCACATCCCCACCGAAGAACCCGTGTCCGAAGTAATGGGCAGAATCCACGACTCTTTGTACAGGGCTGGACAGCACCACACCCGTTGACAGGGATGGGTACCGCAATGCGAAACTTGATATAGGTCAGGAATTGGGAGATCTGGGGCGAAACGAAAATAAACACGCACTCTACACCGTGGTCAAACAATTGTCGGCGGCCTACGACTGTCAACTCGTGCGGTACTAAGTCTGACTCGTAGCCATGCTTAAGAAACCGCAAGTTTGGCGGTAAGTGAGCTCTGTGGATGACTTGCGAAGAATCATTCAAGGTTTCGACCAACTTTTGGATATACTTATCCTCCCATTCAGGACCACGAGACCCATGACGATGGAGCTGAGGACGCCGAGTTAACGGTACAATACATGACGCAGGACGCAACGTACCAGCATGACCTGATCCACACTACAGTCACTTGGTAGTTCTGCTGCCACTCCTGGGACATGTGCCCTATCATGGTATGGTGATAGGGTAGCAAACCTGTCGAAGTCATGCGCGCTGACACTCGTTGGTGGGTCAAATTCAAGGAACCCAGTCAATGATGAAAGGGACGCCTGCAGTAAGTTGAGAACTGCAGGAAGATACATTTCGAAGGGCCCGAGGGGTACTGTGATTTGGTAGGCTCTTTCAGGACTGTACTTGGGCAGTTGCGGTTGGTGGCGGATGCCGTGGGGGGAAGGCAAGCCGGAAATGAGTTTAGCGCTCAGCTGGCTCCATTCTCCTTGGAATCGTGCCAGAAGACTTAACAATGGCACAACTGCAAACGGCAGATCCATCCATGCTCGTATAGTGGACAGCCGGCGAATGATGCGCCCAGACTCTATGAACCTTAAGTCCTCATCTACTACGTATCTTCTGGCAAGACAATAGCTAAGGGGCACATATAGTACGTCCGTGGACAGGGCTGGCGCCGCAAAGAATGTGATGGGCCCTGCAGAAGCCCAGTGCTGGCCTTGTGATGTGGCGGGCTATAAGCCTCGCATGCCCGATACATTGGAGTGCGGCTCGAGTGCTAGTTTGTGCACACACACCCATCTACACAGGTTTAGCTGGCTCCTGGAGCGTGTCACATCGTGGGTACCAGCGCCGAGGTTTTTTTCTTGCTCAGATCCATTCAACAGCCTCGTGTTTGCAGGTTTCGGTCATGGGAACCGAGACAGACCCTGTACAGAAAGTGAGCCGAAGTCGAGCTGGCCTGGCTAATTTGAGAGAAATCCGTTCCTGTGAGTTTGCAAACTAGTCCGGATGCCAGGCAACAGCACTTCGAGTCAGCAGCCGCGGAACTTGACCGGTACTCGACCTGTTCCGGTACTATCAATAACCTGGCATCCCTAGCAACAGGCATCCCAGAGACGCCGGGAAAGCCTTGAAGAATGTGAGAAGCACACGGTCGAACCCACTCGCTGGCTTTGACCTTTGATTGTAGGGATAAGATCGCCTGTCCACAGCCTACGTACTACGGTTCCCCTCACACGACACTGGATGTGAAACGTTGCATCAGATTCCTCGGCCAACCGGCTCGTGCCACGATTGCTTCGATATCTAGAAGTGTTGGATATTGGTCACCGTCATCCGCCAATGATCTGTCACCGCGGAGAAAGCTTATACATAATAGATTCGTCGAAAAGTTTATCTGCCGACGTGGGTGAGTCGATGCGTACCCCAGAACCCAGGTGGACTGCCCCACATATTATGAATTATTAAACCGAGTCCAGCTGATAGCAAATACAAATGCGAAAATTTAGAAAATAAGAATCGCACTTACCGTAATCTGGGGCAACGATATCGTCATGCGTGCACACGACCATCTTTTCCAGACACGGTGTCCCTTCAAACGCGGCAAAACGTGACCAGCGTTGACGCAGCCGATAAGTAAAAAGCTTTTTGCGTGTTCCTAAGTTAACGGAAGAATGGAATTCAGGTCATGAAACGCGGAAGCTGAGGATGTGCTACATAACGAAGGTCTGCCTTGCTCGAGGCAATTGGCCTAAGACCGTCATGTCCCGCGACCCAAATTCGACCATGCTATTAGGCCGGCTCCACATATACGAGAGAATAGTTGATGTTGAAACACACCGGCATATCGTCCGATCGCGAAGCCACGTCCTTGGGACATGAATGTTCCCCGTGGAGACTGACGCGAGAGGTTATTGTTCACGTGCAAGAATTGTTATCCACATACCTTCTCACATTTTGCAGAGGAGCACCATACATTCGCCCGACGCACAGCCGAGGACACGCCAAGCAAACCTTTCAAGTACGCTTGCCACTGACCCAAATTGGTGATATCGAGAATCAGCCAATTGTTTAGGCCAAAAATACACTATGAATAAACTCAACGACCGCAAAGTGGATGGCTCGCTTATCCCTGAGCTTCACCGTTGAAGACACGATCGGCTCGATATGGTACGTGGGTGGAGGCGAGAGCCCTAATTGACTCGGGATTGACTGGCAAACAAGGTTGCGTTGCAAGAAAGTTCTGTTCGTGGCATGCACAGTAAGTAAACCTAATCGACTCGAAGTATTTTGCACAGCGGCAGACCCACCCACGATCGAGAACATTTGAGTTGTGTCCAATTGATGCAACGCCGCAGAGTGCCGCAACCGACCACTATGTAATACAACACATGAACCTAGACATCATGGTTCAGGGTCACCGACAGTACCAGTGGCAAGGCCGCATCAGACTGGAGCCTCGACCTGTGTGTATCCATTAAAAGTCGACGTTGTGATAGGAGAAACGTGAACTTTAACATGGTTGGGGAGTGAACATCCCCGCATGTGGAGAAAGCCAGATCGAGGGCCGTTGAATGCCTGTCAGCTCTGGGGAAAAAGACCGTCAGAATGCATGAATGCAGTGAGAACGACCGAAAAGCGTGTGTGTAGCGGTGCACTTAAGCGAGGCACTTCACAGCGTTTTGGCCAACTCCACGCTACTGTCACGTTGCCGCAGTTGGTGCCACTTGCTGTATGTGCTCACTCGCAAGTCTCATGGCACTCCCCACCCCACTGACGCTGACAGAATGTCTACTGACAATACCATCGAGATGGAGGACCTCTCGCAAGTGAAGAAAAGCGACAAGTCGGCCGAGAGTGCAGGCTCAGCGTCGCGACAGATAGATGCATCTGTTTCTATCTGGGCATGGACGTCGGCGGCAATGTTCGTGGCATGCTCGTTCGTCAGTGAAACCACCTAAGACTGCGCGTCTACATAGTTTCGCAGCGTTCTCCCTCTGTATGACGCTATTCCCCCGCTTCCTGCTTTTCTTGGCGGATGATTCAGGGGAGCGGAGAACGCTCACGCCCCTCGAGAGATTCTTCGCCCTTCAGCTGGGCATCATGCTCGGCATTGCATCACTGACAATCATCGCCATGGTAGGCAGCTTCCCTACTCTCATGCAAGGGTCGAGACATATGAGTATGTATTGTACCCTCGTAGATACCCAACGATTGGCCGACCGGCCTCGAACACACGAACACGAACAATAGCCACCCACTGTTGTGGCCTGTCACCGCAACCTCCCTTATGATGACACTCGTGTCCTACTGCAATTCGACCGTAAGCACCCTGGCGACAACATTTATATGGGGTACAGGTGTCATCGGTTTTCTTGGTCTTTGGTTGGTAAGTTCAAAAGAAAGTTTGACACACTGCTCCGTAATTTGAGCAACGCCGCATCTATTCCAAGATAATTTTTGAAGGGTCATCGGCCGTTTCCCGTAAGACGGGAGCAGACAAACACACTTCTGCATTTATCTTCGGGAACAAAAGCGCAGCCTCGGTGAAGAAGAGGAAGTGGAAAAATGAACAGGCTCGCAAGAACGTCCAGTAAGGAAGTCTCCACGACTCGCCACTAGTACCGTCATTATGGCTCATTCCAGCCTTACTAATGGCAGACTTCACAACTGTCTCCGAACTTAACCTTGGCACACTACCAACGCCGGTATCGGGCGAAATGTAGCAGCCAGTATGTAGTAATATGCCATGATCCAGTAAACGTGGGAGGTCAACCGGTCACCGACTGTCACCGACCAGCGCCCCCACCCATGCCCATCATCTTGAACATGTCTGCCATGTTGGGCATGCCACTCCCAAGCCCTGGGAATCCACCAAGACCACCGCCCATCTGGCTCATCATTCCTGTACAGAGTGTGTGAATGCGGGTCACAATTGAGAGCGAGTAACTTACTCTGCATTTCTTCCATGTCGAATTGGTCCCCTTGACCCTGCATCATGGCTTTCATCATCTCTTGCATACCACCACCGCTCCGTAGTTGTCGTTGCATTTGCTGCAGCATACCAGGTGGCATAGCGCGCTATAAGCAGAATTGTCATGAGCAAAAGCATCATCTAAGGACCTTCGAGACACGTTTCTTGCCTGCATTGCCTGTATTTGTGCGGGAGTCGGCATGCCATTTGCACCACGTCCCCTCCCGCCGGCCACGTTCTGCATTTTTTGCATCGCTTGTAGCCTAAAGCAGGAATGAATGAGCCGAAATTAACAGGTAGACTTGTCCACTCACCAGCCGTTTTTCCCGCCCGCCTGCTTTGCCATGTGTGCCATCATCCTGTATTGGCATAACAATTCCTCGACCTCGCGGACGCTGGTCCCGCTTCCCTTCGCCACACGTGTAACTCTCCATGTCAGTCCAACAGGTTTCCCGTCCTTCCCCGTTTCCCAGAATAACGAACCATCGGAATCAAGTTCTTTCGAAGACATGCTATCCGTGATGTAAATCATGCGCCTCATACGCAGTGACCCCTCTTCATCCGATCCAGCGAGGAGCTCCTGTGGGAGGCCAGGGATCATGGATGCAATTTTGCTGATTGGACCCCTAGATGAAAAGAACTTCTGCCTCAGCATTCTTAAGGAACACCGATGAATCGGAGACGGACATGTTCATCACGTTCTGTATCTGTTCTCTCCAATCTCGGATGCTGAGCTTGCCTTCTTCGAGCTTCTTTGCCATCTCCTTCTGCTTGTCTGGGTTTTGCTTAGCCAAATCTTGCATGTGTTCCATCAATCCTTGCATGTCGCCCAAACCAAGTAATTTGGAAATGAAAGGCTGCGGAGAGAACCGATCGAGATCATACAGGTGTTCTCCAACGCCAAGGAAGATAATCGGCGTCTTCGTCGCTGCCACACTTGAGTGGATTTGGTGAGATTTCTGCGGAGAAACAAACGCCAGCGTACATACGCGGATATGGCACCACCTCCTTTGGCATGGCCATCCATCTTCGTGACGATTATGGCACCAAAGTCTGCACTCTCTTTGAAGGCCCGACTGTGGGCTTCGGCGGCCTGTCCTAAGGGAGTAAACGGTGAGCAAAACGTTGAGGACCAAAGGACCACCCATAAATGTACCTATGCTAGCATCGAGAACGAGTACCGTCATGTTGGGTTTTACGGCTGCACTGATTTGAATCATTTCCTGGAAGAGCTCTGACTCTTGTTTATGTCGACCAGATGTGTCGACGATGATGACATCGAATCGTTCCTTCTTGAATTTAGCGACACCTTGTGCAGGCGATCACGACTGGGTCCGTTTCAGTGTATGACCCGAAGTAGGCCACCTTGGCCTTGGTTGCGGACTGTCGGGTCTGGTCAAATGCCCCAGCACGGAACGTATCCGCGCAAACGATACATGACTTGAATCCCCGTTTCTGGTAATACACGGCGAGCTTCGTGCAGGTCGTAGTCTTTCCATTTCCCTGGATGGGAGTATGACACAGGTTTGTCACTGCGATGCGAGACGACGCACTTGGAGACCGACAGCCATGATAACGTTGGGCTGACCCTTCTTCGGTTTAAATGGCTCGATGCCCGGATCTACCAGATGGACCAGTTCGTCAAAAACCACCTGCCCAGATGCAAGTAAGCAGCTTGCGGATAGGCGAACAGATAGAAATGTGCCTTCTGTATCAAGCTCTTCTTGTTGGAATCCTTTGATTTATCTGAACCAGTCCAGAGCTGCCTTCACTTTGGCCTTGACCTTTTGCCTCAAGGAGGCGACGAGTTTGACGTTGACATCGGCCTCGAGCAGGGCAGCGGTGATTTCCTTGAGTGTAGTGTCTAGGACCTGGATCGTGAATATTAGAGGACACGGACTGGTCGTGACATTGAAGTCACCTTCTCGTCTACGACGGATGCTCTGTTGAGCGACAGAAAGGCAGGCATTGAGCCTCCGTCCAAGGTCTGCCAATACCATCTTGATCGACGAGCTCGTAGGAGGGTTCGGAGGGCCGTGTGAAAGTCGGATGAGTGCTTGGCTATATGGCACACAGCGACTCGGAAGGTGAAACTATAGACGATCTCGAATTCGAGACTCGTACGACCGACGCGGATGGCGACGAGGACAATGAAATAGACGAAGACCTCCTTGGCGCCATCGAAAACGGTGTGGAAGACGCATCTGAAGCCGAGGAAGTGTGTTGTAAAGTTTGCTCTTCTGTCCCGCTCTCACTCGTTCCCATGTTGATCAGGAATCCCCCACCGATGATTCGGACGACGAGGATGAGGAGGATGAGGACGAGGAAGCCATAGTACTACCACTGGATACAGACCCAGTCCCTCGTCGCCAGCACCACCAACGAGCAGGCAATTATCGCCTCAGTCTGCTACCCCTGACCCGCCAGCAGGTACAGCAGTTCACCCGTGGCACTGATCCAGGTATTAACACATCCTACCTATCGCTAAAGAACCTCTAGTAAGGCCTCAGTCGCCATCACCAGCGGAGGCGCGAAAACGAGGTCTGCTATTCTTCCCCAGCCAAGCACCTCGATCGTTCACCGTCGAGGCGGTCTGCGCCATTCCTCACCCTGTACCCACTCACTGTCTCGCCTCCTCCTTTTGCATGTCACACCTCCTCACCTGGCTCAGATGACGGCTACATACGCGATTATGATATTTTTACTTCGGTTAACGGCAAGGTCACTCTGACGGCCCCACAGCGTCATCACTGTAATGTCGTCGAAGGTAACATGAAGGCTGGTCAGATACGGTGTTGGTGGGAGAATCCAGATTATTTCGGTCCTCAGACTGGGTACCAGGCTTCAGGGGAGTCCTTGTTATCGCCGGTCTACAGCTTGGCCATGCATTCCGATGCTCTCTGGGCTCTTGGCGGGTCACAAGTACGTACTTGGTTTGATAAAAATCCTCTGGTCATAACTCGATTCGCAGCGGGGTCACATCAACCTTTTTACGGTAAGACACGATCCTGGAAGGTTGATCCATGTATTGTACTGGCCATCGTGGGCCCGTTTCAGCGCTGTCGATAGACCACGACGAGAAAGGTTTGTTCAGCGCGAGTTGGGATGGCGAAGCGATGGTAAGTTTTTCGTCGCTCAGAAACTCGTCATCGCGAGTTAGATCGTCACGTCCGCAGCAATGGGACCTAAATACTGGGCAAGTGGTCCGAAAATTTACCGCTCACGGCGCACAACTTGTCGCTATCGCCGTAAGACCGCTAAATCCACTCACTCAGTGTTTTAGTTCCACATTCTCCGCGGGCACAGCCGGAGAATGGGACGCTTATCCTCCCTCTTCGGGTCTACGTGAGCTGCAAGAACGAGAGTGATGCTTCTATGGCCCATGTGGACACATCCCCCGTTTCCGCGGATGACAACGGGAGACCAGGACATGAAATTCGGCATGAACGAGCACCGAGCATGTTCTCAAATCAAAATCTTATTTCAAACCAGCCGACTCAAGAAACCGACACTAAATCGGACACGTCATTTGATCCTCTATTTGACGACGAACCGGATGCCGACGGAGAGGTAGACAGTACGTCCCCAATGGATGGCGGCGGTGCCAACCAAGCTGTGGATTCCAAGAAGGAAAATACTTCTGTGAGTGGACATGCCAGTCTGGCTGTCCCAGATGCGACATTTGCGCTCCCGAATCAGCAGTCGCAGCAGGTGTCGAGGCCGTCGCAAAGTTCTGCCGTCGCTCCGCCTAAGAATGCGCCGCCTCTGCTAAACCCAGAGAGCAGCGCGGCGTTTTCTCCGGACGTTTTAATGATTGCCGCGATCGATGGTCAGGTTATGCTTTGGGATAAGCGAGTCAATACCCCAGGTCGAGGCGTCGGGAGACTGTGGATGAGTGAAAAAACACCGCCGTGGTGTGTTTCTGTGCGTAGTGGGGCTGATATATCCTCCTGGGTAATTACGAACGCGTTTACGCAGGCATGTTGGTCTACAGATGGAGCACAGGTCTATGCGGGTCGACGTAATGGAACGGTGGATGTATGGGATGTTCGATTGCTGGGATGCTCGAGACCCTGTGGTACGCCTCGGTTGTTGAGGAGTCTTCGGAATCCACCCAGTTCAGGGGTGGTGTCTTGTGTCGTACCATTCCCAGATGGTCGCCACATCGCGTGGTGGGTTTTGTTGTGAACCCGTGACACTGCTGACAGGGATGTGAAGCTGATGACCCCATGCATGCCTTTTCAGCGCTTCGGTTGACAATATCCGTTTGTGGAACGCGGCCGAAGCTGGAGAAACTGATGGAAACGTGAAGGCCAGGGGAGGGGTGCCATTCAAGATTATACCAGGCCATCACGGGGGCTATGTATCTCAAATGCGTACGCGATCTCATGCAGCCAAGAGGGGAACAGGTCAACTGACTAAAATGACGTGCTATTCTAAAGTGGTAGATCCGGGGGCGCGTTTCCTTGTGAGTGCTAGCAGCAATCGTGGGTGGCACGGGGACTCGACTCGAACGGTGTTTGTACACGACATCAAGCCAGTCCTATGAAATTTCACAGATCTGATTTAGTTTGTAGTTGGTTATATAGTGTACGTTGGAGTTGGTCATTTGACTTGATCCCATGTGCGGACGATTTAGTGGTTATGCTTGCGGTATTTCAAATGAATGTTTCCAGGTCGTGTCCCATATTTTTTCAGGCCCCGCGCTGTATACCCGACACAGAGAAGCCATATTCCCAAACGTTGTCGACACATGTCAACCTGTTTTCTGCTTCTCGTCATTCCCTCCTGTTTATATATTTTTTATATTTTATATTTTATGTATTTATATATATAAAGTTCTGACGAGCTCGTATGCAATATTTTCATGACTCCCGCGCCTGCTCATGCGACTCAACTACCCGGTCGTATTCCCCCTCAACCAGATCTCCTTCGTCGGCGAGGACGACTCCCAATACTTCTGTCAACTGTATGGAAGACGGTTCAACGTCCTCAGCCCGACATACCCTCTCCCCGCTGACGACGAGGAAGTCAGAGTATGTTCGTTCACCCCCGTCCTCCTCGTTCCCTGTATGCTCATTTACTTGGTTCTAGCGCTCTGAGCTTCACCACAGGATACTTCAGTTCCTCTTCGGCGGGAAAAACTATGTGGGACCCATGAGAGAGGTGCTCACCCCTAGAGAGGGGAAGGAGCGTTGCCGTGTCTTGGACCTCGGCACCGGAGGCGGTTTCTGGTAAGCCGATGCCCGCACAACTCGCTCGGGCCGTATACCTATTTACGTTCTCCCTCACCGACAACAGGGCCATTGACCTGGCAGACGAGTTCCCCACCGCAGAAGTCATTGGCGTCGACCTCGCTCCCGTCCAGCCACGGTGCGTACTCTCTTGCGAACTTCACGTGTCTTCTCACTCGAGAACAGCGAAGTACCAGAGAACTGCACGTGCGTCTAGCTCAACCTCGGCATCTGTTGGCCCGCCACCATCACTCATGCTAATTCATGTTCGACCCATTTTGTAGTTTTGAGCTCTGCGACCTGGACCAATTCTTCTTGCCTTATCCGAGCGAACATTTCGATGTCATTCATGCAAGGTTCATGCATACAGGAGTAAGGTTTTCCTTTTTTTAAGCGCCCTACCCCGCGACATTTCAAAGAGAGTTTATGAATTTGATCGTTGCCTCTCAGATATCGAACTATCCCCGTTTTCTAAACGAGATCGCGCGCATGTTACGACCTGGCGGTTTGGTCATCCTAATCGAACCGGACACTGAACCGATTGCCGATGGGAAAACCGCCACCGAGTTGACCCAATCCAAGGCAACCCTCAGGCATGCGAGGCTGGTTCGCTTTGTGGGAGGCATACGCACAGTGTCTCCATGACAAGGGAATAGACGCCAAGGTACCAGCGCAGCTTTCGACACTTCTTACCAACACGCGCGCTTTTGACAAGATAGTCACCCAAGAAGGCAATATTCCCATAGGTTTCTGGCCGAAAGGTTAAAACAAACGCTGGGAGTATGACACTCACTGACATGACGCTGTTGCATAGATCCCGTTGCTCTTACCATCGGCCAGCTGGCGTGGATGAATTACGACATCATGCTCCCAGCCCTCAAGCCCCTTTTCCTTTCTGCTGGCATGAAAGAGTGGGAGGCTAAGAAACTTATTGAAGAAGCCCAGCAAGACCTCTACTATCCCCTCGTCCGTCCGTCCACTCGACTCCACATCGTCCACGCTATCAAAAAGGTTACTTGAGAGAGTTCCGTGCCCCATTACTACCTTCAGCACCTTGCATCATTTTCTGGACAATTCATCCATTCGGCTGCCGAAAAGAGAAAAAAAAGTATCATACCCCCCATTCACACTCCATGTACATCAACCATAATATTCACCTTGCATTCCCTCATGTCTTAGTTTCATGCCATGTTCACTTATGTACAACCATAGCTCACTTCTCTCATTCACATGTGGTCTCCCCAGCACGGGGGTTTTCGTTTATTTGCAACGTCGAATGTTATGAATGTTGGTACTGCCTATGGTTTACCGGGACTTAGACCCCAGTGAGTTTGACCTTCGACACTATCACTTCACAAAGCTACCTAGCAGATCTTACCTTCCTACGATGTCTGAACGGAAATCCGACTGGTTCGAACCACACCAAATAGAAGCAGTTGTATCACCTCCATTCCTTTACTACAAAGGAACGACCACCACCAATACCCAGGTTATAACGGACGCTCGGCGCAAAGGCAGAGGTCACGGATGACCAACCCTACTCTTGTTAGAAGAAAACTACAAAAAAGGAAGGGACGAGCAGCCAGCCACTGCTCAAAAGCACTACCCACTACGAGCCTCCACCTCCGCCTCCTATACTTTGCCCTTCACGCAGCGACAGTACCCACTTCTTGTCCCTTGGCAAAATCATTCAGGACGTTGAGGGCTTCAGCGACTTTGCAATCCATAGCCTCGTTCGAATCAAGCAGATGTAAAAGTTCGGAATTATCCATCTCCAGAAGCATACCAGTGATCTTCCCAGCCAAATCGGGGTGGGAACTGTGAAGAAGATTAGGCACGCCGGCTGATCGACAGACGTCATCATGTACTCACGGAGCGATCCTCATGTAAATGACTTCGCCTAGCATTTGTTTCTGTTCCAATGGCGATGCATTGGCAAGAGTCGCGGCTGTGAGGGTGGGAACTTCAGGCTGGGGAGGGACCGACGGGACCGATGAAGGGGCATTGCGCGTTTGAGGGTTGAGCTTGTAAGGTTGTTGATTGCGCATGCCCGGCGCAGGAGCACCAGCCGGAGGTGGACGCGCGCCAGGTGCGCCACCGGGAGGCGGACCAGAGCGTGGACCGTTGTTACTAGGTACGTTAGAACGGGGGATGGGAGCCGTTGGATTGGTTGGGGATGAGCCGGGACCACGAGCGACCGGAGGACGGGGAGGGCGAGAATACCCTGGCATGCCGTATTGAGGGGGAGGTGCACCATAAGGCATAGCCATTCCCGGCACCTGACCACCACCCGGGGGATAGCGTGGACGGGGCGGCATCATACCCGGCTGACCATAACCCATCATGTTGCGACCTTGAGGGTAACCGTTGGGGCCAGGAGGGTAATACATAGGACCGTTGATATACGCGCCGGGAATACCAGCAGCCGCAGCCTGTTGCATACGGATTTGGTTGCGCTGAGCAATCTGGCTCTCCAGTTGCTGTCGGCGAATTTCGCGGCGCTGCGCCAAGGAAACGTACAAGGGTTTCGAGCCAATCATCTTGTTGTTCATGTCGGCGACAGCCTTGGTAGCCTCGTCCGGCGATGAGAAACAGACGAAACCAAAACCTCTCGACATGCCCTTCTCATCGCGCATAACTTTGCAGCTCGTGATAGTACCAAACGGCTCAAACTCCGCGCGAAGTTTATCGTCGTCCATGTCATCCTCCAGGTTCTTGATGTATAAGTTGACACCAGCATATTTGCTGAGCCTCTCCATCTTCGCTTGCTCGTAAGACCTGCGTAGCTCCTCCTCTCGCTCGGCCTTCTTTTGCGCACGTGCAACATAAAGATTCTTGCCATTCAACTCCATGTCATGAAGATTTTCAACAGCCTTTTGGGCACCCTCATGACTCTCAAAGTTAACAAAACCGAATCCCTTGCTGTTGCCATACTCGTCGAACTGGATGATAGCGGAAGTCACTTTACCGAATTGCTCGAAAAGCGCCTCAAACTCTTCCTGAGTGACAGAGGAGTCGATGTTCTTGACATAAACGTTGGTGAACTGGGCCTTCATCTCCTCCATTTTGGATTGACGTTCCTTCAAACAAAGTATCAGAGCCTGGTCAGACGCCGAAACGAATTACGAACTTTGCGAGAGATGTGATGACCGACGTAGACCTTCTTGTCATTCAGGAGCATTCCATTGACAGCCTTGATAGCGCTCTCGGCAGCCTCAGCGGTCTCATAATGAACGAAGCCATATCCCTTGGACCGGCCTTGTTCGTCGGTAGCGACCTTACAAGACAACACGTTCCCAAAGGCAGCGAACGTATCATGCAGAGCCTAGATAATTGAAAAGGGTAAGCACAGGTGCCTTATTCCATTTCGAAGGCTGACGCCTTGCCTTGTTGTCGATTTGCTCATCAAGATTCTTGATGAAAATATTACCTTGACCGGTCTTGCGCAAGACAGGGTCACGTTGGGACCACATGATACGGCTGAGTCATCATAGTGAGACAAGGACAAAAGACCAAGGATGGCTACGCGACTTACCAAGGACGGTTCTTGATAAGGGAATAGTTGAGTTGTTCGAGAGCGCGTTGACCTGTATGGCAGAGTAAGCGGTCTGGCAACCAGTGATCATTAACCAGACATACCATCCGCTCCGTTCAAGTAATTGACGTATGCATAGCCCAGGGAGCGACGAGTGACTGCATCGCGGCAAACGCGAATGCTGAATGGATCATGTCAGCAACAGTAATGCATGCCATTAGTAACCCGAGAGCCCACCTCGCAACGGGGCCAATCATGTTGAAGATCTCGAAGAGCATTGCTTCCGTAACAGTGGGATCAAGTTCCCCAACGTAGAGGGAAGCGGAGGGTGAGGCCACTGAGTGCTGGGCAGAGGGATTGTAAGTAGGGGCAGGTGTCGGAGCAGGTACTGCAGTGGCATCAGGTTGGACGATCGGTGGAGCCTCGGGAGCGGACATATTGTATTTTCTGAGTTTGTGTGGTCGTTACTGCTTTTGAGTACTTTTTCTTCGACTAGAGGGCATTGGTTAAACAGGCCCGGTAAACATCAACGAGACAAAACGGACACAAGAGGCGACTCCGGAACCGCTTTTTTGTAGAGTTTTTTATATATATATTTTATGTTTTAGGGCTTTTGGGCTGTGGTCGTGGTCAGCACCAACGACGACGACAAGCAAAAACGAAAAACACAGACCAGGTGGTGGTTGCAGAAAAGAAAAATGCCGACGAGATGCTGAGATTGATGCATCATTTTGGAACTCCGACAGGCATTTGCCATTAAGGTATTTCGTCAATTGTCTCAGAGGCAGGCATACATGCATGGTACACGAGTTTAAAGACATAATCATCCACGGGTAAAGTACGCTTTGGCTCCATGACTTGCCAGTTCTGCTTTCGCCTGAATATATATGAGGCAGCGGGTAAGACAGGGCCGCGACGGCGATGCGTACCTTGTCTACGGTGTGACCAGCTGTGTTGTGATGGTTCCATATCTGGATGATTGGTTAGTCCTGTCAGACGTGACTGCGGGCTCGGACACCGTACCTGACGGTAATAGTATGCCAGCCCCAAGCCCTGCACTGACCAGCCGACAGTCGCGACCGTGCCAAGGATGCCCGCAGCCCAGTGACCGGATGCATACATTTGAATGGTCTGAATGAGACCGGCCGAACCAGTGCTGGGGATACCGATCACCCTATGCAAGGGCATTAGATGAGGATTTGGCTGCTGCGGACCGCATATACGCACATGTAGATGCTGTAAAGCAGATGGAAACCGCAGAAGAAAAAGAAGATATCTAGGGAAGACGCATATGAGGTGACACGTGGCGACGGAAGAAACGAAAGAAGTGCAGACAGTAATACAACGCCTGTTCCTAAGCGGAGGTTAACGGAAGTGAGTGGCGGAGGAGCAAAACAGCACAACCTTCATGTAGCCATTGTATATTGGTCTGAATATAGAAAAATGAGTGTCGGCCATGTGCTCAGGGTGCGGGATGCGCCTTACCTGTACCACAACAGAAAGGAGAGGGGGGAAATTACTGATGAGGTAGCTTGTGGTCGGGGAGAAGGCGTAAGTGATAGTTCCGCAAGGGGAGGGCGGAAATATGATACCCTATGCTACCACCCAAGTCTTTTCCGCCGTCAGATGAGCCTGCAACGAGGAAGAAAATGCATGCGATCATGTTTACGATCAAGGTCGCGAGCAGGACGAGCCATAATTGGTAGAGACGGTTTATGAGTGGTCTCGAGGCTTCGGGGATTTCTTCAGGTATGGAATGGAATATCAACGGGAAGACTAAGGGTCTTTTGAGCATGAGGAGATGGACGGGAAATGGGTGGACGGACATGGTGGCCAGTTGTTTCTACCGTGTTTTCTGATATGTTCCGCTCGTTGGTTGAGTTCCTGTTCGCGTCTCTCCAAGTCGCGCTCCCTTTGTTCGAGGTCACGTTGCCTTGCGGTCTTGTCCTGAGTGGGCGTTGGGTCATCGAATGGGTTTGCGTCGAGGGAGTGCGTCGAGGCGAATGGATTTTGGTTGTAATCGGCTGGTAAGGGGGTGTCAGCGCGACGCGTGTCGGGATGAGTGCACACATATGCCCTACCCATGGCTGTCGTGGAGAGAAGCAGCGGACAGGCTCGGGGAATGCCGAGGTACGGTGACTGTGATCATCGTGGGAATCGGGTGACATAATAAGAATAATAAAATAATAATCCGTGTCACACACACAAAGGGGGATTAAAGGGGAGGCAATGACACAAAGCATCGCCGCCTCAGTCCTTTTTTTCTTCTCTCCCTCCCTCAATTTTTTTTTAATATTTCTCCTCATTCTTTGACGTTTTCTCCTCGCCGTTTTCATTCCGGTAAGCAGATCTCCTTTCCCCCCCTCTCGCCCCTCTTCTCGTACAACGCGAATCATATAAAATCACAGCTCAGTCGGCCGTCACTCGCTTCACCGCACTCCCTCCCAACATCCCCTTCATTCGCCATGTTGAGCGCGATTCTCTCTCTTGCGGTCTTCTCTATTGCCCAAATCAACGGCTTATGTCGTCCCTCGCGCCACTCCCCCTGCAGGTTGGGACACAAGCGCACTCGAGGTTCTTGTCTTGCCACCTGTCACCCACCTCACCCACTCACCTTAGTCGTTTAGCCTATGATACATATCACTGTCGGTATCTGGCCATAGGATGCCAGTACCAGCACGGTACCTCTTTCTTCGACTCGTGCTGCCACCCTCTTCAGGTATGCTATCCTGAGCACGCGATCCTCTCACCCACTCACTCGATATATACTTTAGGCTAACCAGTCGGCATCATCGCTCCCCTCGGAGTGTCAGCAACCTTCCAACACCACTTGCAGCAACGGCGAACCCGTCACTGGTTCTGCTTCTCCCTCTGCTACCCCGACTGGCACTGACGATGGTTGTGGTGGTGAAACCTCAGCACCTGCACCGGACTCGACCCCCACTCCCCAGCCTGCCGGGGAGACCTCTCCTACTCCCACTCCCAACCCCGTTACCCCCACCCCCACCTCTATCCCCACACCCTCCACCCCCACCCCCACTTCTACTCCGGCTGCGACTACTCCTACCCCCTCTCCAACTCAAGCACCAGCCAACGTTGGGGGCAACCCAACCACTACGACTAGCTCTGCCCCTGCTGCACAGTCGTCCCCTGCTAGCTCAGGTTCTTCTGATAGCAGCTTGAACTATGGTGGAGTGTAAGCTCATTCTCCCAGTGTCTCTCGCCCTCGTTGATCACGTGACTCGTACAGCGCGACATACTTCTACCAGAATGGCAACGCAGGCGCGTGTGGTCAAGTTAACCCCGACACGGCCTTCATCTGCGCCATGGGTATGTGATTTCGTTGTAGTCCCTTCACGGTCTGATGAATAACAATCTCCCTAGACTCGGCACTTTATAGCGGCTCCCTTTGCGGCAAGCAAGTCCAAATCACCAACACTAACAACGGACAGTCCGTTACGGTGACCGTCGCCGATGAGTGCCCAACTTGTGACAATGCCAACTCGATCGACCTGTCCGTTGCGGCGTTCGAAGCCATCGCCGACCTTTCGACTGGAGAGGTGCCAAGTAAGTGTCTTCGTGCCTTGCGCCCATCGCGTCATTGGCTAATTGGTATTTATAGTCGCTTGGCAATACGTCTGAGAAGCCCGCGTCCTAACGATATCTGGAAGCGTTTTATTCTTTCTTGATTTTGGTTAAAATGGCGGGGCTAGACCCCGTTGGAGGTGGGCAATCATCTTGACGATGGCGGCTTACACGAACATCCCTGGTGGCAATAGACCGTCGCTCTCACCACCTCCACTGGCAGTTTCTATCCTCTTTCCAGGTTGTTTTATCAAACTACTTTTCTTATCTTGTCCCCGCTCGTCCATACATGTTGATAGCTAGCTCTACAGTGCATGGATGTCCGGGTCTCGCTGCTACATGTAGAATGGCGCAGAGATGTTAGCTTATTTGTGGTCGACAACTACCATTTTACACACGAATAGAAACCCCTTGCTACTATGTACTGCAATCTCCGTCCGCAGCCAACCAGCAACGATGCCGAAAAGAACTGCGAAATTGACGACGTGTGACGTAGTCCGTATGGTAAGGGTTCCCCTAGATACGCCTCCAACAATAAAATCATAACCATCACCGCCCGGTGCACACGCCACGTTTCAGAATGGAACCCATTGTACAAAAGATCCTCGTAGTTGGCGGTAATGGATTCATTGGCAAGTGTTGACCACACTGTTCCACACGTAACGACGTTAATACCAAGCAAAACAGGGTCCGCGGTATGCAGGACGGCCCTCGCGAGGGGCATGCAGGTGACCAGCATCAGGTCGGCCTCGGTGTACTTCCAAACTGTGCGAACCCTCATTCAACCGCTCACAGCTCATCGGGAAGACCATACCGCACCCCAAAAGGCCATACCCCCGCGTGGGTGTCAAAAGTACGCCGCGTTCTCTTCTGTTTGTCCTATTTTCTTCTTTGTTGTCTCATGGCTGTTCATTACTTCCTGCGTGGCATCTTTTTCTCCCCCCCCTCTTTGTTCGGACTTAGTGAGAACTAATGCTGACGACTCTAAACCGCATGTTATTGCGTCACCATCGTTCCTCGAATTTCGCTTACGCAGGTAGAGTGGAAAAAGGCAGATGCACTCAACCCGGAAACGTATGCCGACCTCCTTCCGAACGTTGACGGTGTTGTGCACACCATCGGTATCCTTCTCGAGGACGGTAGTTACAAGGCGGCATTGGCCCATGGAGACATCCCGAAGCTCTTCGGCGCATTCACAAATAGAAGCGATCGCGGGACGAATTCCTTCGGACGTTCAAATGGGGATGCAGGAAAGAGCACATACGAGGCCCTAAATCGAGATTCTGGTCCGTCGCCCTCCCATGAGTATCGTTTTTTTTCTTTGTTAGGTTGACAGCACCCCAACATGTGCATGCTGTGCTTTCACTGCCGTCTACACGTCTCCTTTCCATTCAACCTGCAGCCCTTCGGGTATGCGAGGCATTTGTAACGAGCAAGCCCGTTGACCACGACAAGATGAGAACCCGTGACTACCCACGTCCGTCCATTCGTGTACCTTTCGGCCGAGGACATTTCCCAGCCCGTCATCCCGGCGCGCTACATTGAAACCAAGCACGAGGCGGAGCAGCGGATAAGTCGACTTCTGGGCGACCACCCAGGATTTCGTGCTGTATTCATCAGACCGAGTAAATTGTTTTTTCGTTCCCCTTTGTCTTCTGAACCAGAAAAACTGAATGACGCTCATTCGTCTTCCCCGCCCGAAATATTAGGCCTCGTGTATCACGCTCACCAAAGACCACTTGTTTCTCCGTTCGCCGCGCTGATCGATCTATCCGCTTCCCTGCACGCTAGAATTCCAGCAGGCGTTCCAACGCCGTCTTCGGTGCTGCGCATGCTTGGGTCCAAGTTCTCATCGACTTCTTCCTCTTCGAGCGGAGCGCACACACGACCACCGATATACGACACACCGCCGTCATCGTCCACGTTCCCTTTCGGATTGGCGTCGACCCTGAACTCGATGGCCAACGCGCTTACCATACCTCCGATACACGTTGATCACGTGGCGGAAGCCATTTGCGTTGCGCTGGACCCGCGGAGAACGGACGTCAAAGGCGTCGTCGGGGTCAAAGAGATGAGAGAACTCATTGGGTGGTCTTAACCGCCGCAGGGACACAGAGAACATATATGAGACGGACTGCGGACATAGCCTAGCTAGTGCCTTGTGGTTTTTACCTCGCGAGTTTTTTGGTGCAATCCAAAGCCCGAAACACATCGGACCGACAGCACCTTCGGCAAAAACATGCCTGTGCAATTTGTTAGGCATGTGGGGCATGCACAGGGTCGTGGGAGAGGTGAGGCGAACTTGTACCATTCCGAAGCTACGGCCACGCATCGTGTTTTTGACTCGGCATACCCGCGAAGAGGGCATCATGAGAGACCTGAAGTCGGCCGATCTTGCTTCCGACTAGCACACGGTGTGCACGGACAGGCTTCGGTGGCCAAGCGAAAGTGAATAGTACCCATCGTCCGTGCACTCTGTGGTACATACTCCGGTTTCTGGAACACGCGTTCCGTTACCCCCGTGAAATACGCAGCGAGGCCAACCTAACCTTATTGCACCACATGGCACAAAAAACGGTCAGATACAGTATTATATCATGCGAGCGGCAAGGCGTGCCCGATCAGCCTCCTCAGGCCTTCCGAGATGATGTCAGTCATGCGCATCGGATCACAACCTGCCTGGCCCGTAAAACGACCTACGTTTTGCCACTAGCAATATTGCCCGGCCAAGTTCCACCTTGATTGATGATCAAGATCCAAGTTGTGCTGGATGGAAATTGGATAGCTGTATATTCATACGGGATCGATTTGGTTAGCACTTCCATCAATCGACGGGCAAGTGGAGCTGAAGCGAATGCGACTAACAACCGGATCGAGAAGTCGCACGCATACATATCAGTACTTACGGGACATCAAAATGAATTACTGCCCCGGTTGAGGTATATATCACGTCGTTGGGATGGGAAAGGAGGATTTTGAAATGGGCCCCACACACTAATTGCGGGTTGGTTTCGGAATGGTTATATGGCCGGTGGTGCAATATCTGATCATCATCACCTCTACGCCACCGCACGTATGGTCTCCCCAAGTACATACACTCGGGTCAGGGTGGCGCCAAGGCACGATAGTCGAAGATGGGCACTTCGACTGCTCCTAACGACAACTCTAGCAACTGGAAGTGCGTGAGGAGAATCGATGTCGACACCCACCGGAAATCCGCGATCGGGAGTCGTGATCATACCTAACGGAGGACATCGCGTGTGAAGTCCACCAGTGTCGCCACAGATGAGTCAATGTTCATAAAACACCACCAATCAGTGCCTATTACTCCTCGATCTCCGTTGTGAAAGCACAGGAGCGAGGTACGAGAGTAACCAATCAAAACTGGCATGGTACCGTAGGACACATGTCCATGCTGCAGACAGATGCCAAGTTTGAGAGGCCACATTTCACGTCTGGTTTGTCCGCTTCTTCGTTTCCCAAGGAAAGGATTCTGGCAGAATTCATGAAGGAACGGCCTAGTGCATTGTATCGCAGAAGTAGCAACGTTAGTAGTCCGTGGTCCCCTGTCCAGGGCTTGATTACTTGACGTTTGTAGATGCGTGGCGTGAAACGGACTAACCGGGAGACATGAGTGTAACGTAAGAAGAGCAAGGGGCTGAAACAGTTAGCTTGTTGGGGGTTGCAATGACTTTACGGAAGTTCACGGATACCCCCTGTACGCCACAGATTTCCTACAGAACTTACACAGATTTACACGTCCAACGCTAGCGTTGGTATGTAAAAAGTTCGGCCAAGGAACGAACACTTGTGGAGTCGAGGGACGAATATATTAGAGAACGCCCTTTGAACTCTGCGACCTGGGGGGAAAAAACGTGTTGTTCGAGTAATCATTGTTCAACTGTATTGAAGTTTATGAGTGCCTGGTTGGCTCGGGACAATTCCCGGTGAGTCTGCAGCCTCTCACGACAAGGGAAGTAGACAAGGATGGAACCCATAACACGGCCCGCTTCATGGAAACGAGACAGTGATATGTATTGTATAACCAGGGACGAACATACCTGAAAGCTCCTTTAACGGGATAGCTGGGCCCAACTAACCCGCAAACAAAGTCGTGTGCTTTTTCTTCCCTGCGTTGGTGGAGTACAACGAACGTGCGAGAAGGTCCATTGTTTGATGGCGGATGACTTGGTGAGTCTGTGGCTAAGAGAGTGCACCCTCCGTGTCGGCTGGTGCGCAATGGGCACACAGAAGGTTGCCGTTCGTGCTAGAGACCTGGCAACCAGTGCGAGTCCTCATGACTCTGCGTACACTTCTGGTACGTGATGCCAGTGCTACCCATCTTCAAACAACTCGCAGGGCATTAGCTCAAGTGATACGCCATGGAGTAGTCCACCCGTTTGGCATCTGTCGCAGATGGTTGCGTTACTAGCGGTGCTTGAAATGGCCAAAACTGCAGTCAGCAGGCTTTGAACCACGAGTACATATACGACGCGAACAGTTGGAAGTCCCCATGTGTCCCGCTGATACACAGTACCTCCCGATCCAGACTGATTCGGCCTCTGATCGGTAGCTGCGTAGATGTTACTACGGATACGAACCATTGCGAACATCCCGTTGCAGGCCGACACGGCATTCAGACATATCAACGTGGATGCTGAATGTTTGCAACCACGCACTGCGAGAGGGTTAGGCTACCGTTACACTGAGAGGCAGTAGCACCGGAGATTTGCTCCTCAATACTTCGTGCAGTTACGCATGCTGACTATCTGGAC
The DNA here is from genome assembly GCA_024613165.1 of Pisolithus albus. Lineage (NCBI taxonomy): Eukaryota > Fungi > Basidiomycota > Agaricomycetes > Boletales > Pisolithaceae > Pisolithus > Pisolithus albus. The sequence continues at coordinate 677,413 of JANFAB010000002.1, read as the reverse complement.
CAGGGTCGACTGGCGTGCATAGGGCACATGCATACATACCCATGCACGTGCCGCGTAGAGATGGGCGTCCATCCATTCATGTCACCAGCGTACGGTATGCACACATCCAACTTGTGCCAAGTGTGATTTAACGAGCAAGCCTCTTTGCTTATGAGTGCAATTTACTCAGTTCCTTGCGAGGCTATCCAGGTAAGCCCGACAGGTGTTTGGGTTTCAACGTTCACGATCATGTATACAGTCCTTCTCATTCACCTTCGTCAAATCAGGGCAAATTGTCTCCGTTCCAGGAGTGAGGCACATCTGAGTTTTGTTCTAGACTACATTCCAGAGCGATATTTCATTAGAAGAATATTCCTGACCATTTCTCGCAAGACAGGGTTCCAGACTTCTTCCTACATGCGGATGATTGAGTGTATTCGGTTCTATTCCCATCGAGCATACTTCCACGATTGCATGGGATCCAAAGCACCTGAAACCAAGAGGATCAAAGCAAAACGGACGATAAGTAGTTGGGTATTGTAAACGGATAATCGACTGGAGTTCAAAAACACCGGTATATCAAATAGGGTGCTGGCCTTGAGAGGCATTCAAGTTAGAGTGAGTATAGAGGTTTTGATGGCCATTGGAATAGACTGCTTGCACGGTGGGTGAGGTAGGGAACGTGCTAGGATCAGAGGGGTCCTAGCAGATGATGTTTTGAGTAATAGTGTAACCGCAACGGTATAACAACGCACGTAGAGCGGCGGCTGAGCGACAGCGAAGCTGAATGATGTTGTCCCCATCTGCACGTTATCAGTCGCTGCGGGAGCCTTTCCATCGTCAGCAGCATGGACCCGCACGACTTGTCGGTGACGACGAATGAAGAACCATGTTGCCACAGCGGCTACGGCCGTAAGTCCAACTGCACCACCTACTATGCCTCCCACAATCGCATCTGCATCGTTGGATGTTGAAGAGTTCAGTGACGGGTTTGAAGAATCAGTGGGATGTGCAGAGGCAGAAAGGCTGTAGGCGGTGGCTGTTGACTCGGGGCTGTCTGTGGGGTATTAGTCTACCAAGAGTAAAAATCAAAACCGACTCACCCCCCACTACTTGAGCAAGGGTTGCATTGAAACCGCCGCTCACCTATAACAAATTGGAGAACGAAAAGATTGCATAGAAAGAAGAACGTACAACAACATTTTGATAAGCCCATTGTGGTATAGCGGTGCCACTGGGAATGTTCTCTGGGTATCTAAAAGCAGTGTAAGATCGGGAAACTCAAGTGAACTGATGTATTCCACACCCAAGGTATTCCGTCGAGCAGTAGAAAGTCCAATCAGGCCAGCTACAATACACAACGGCTGGATTCAGTGCAATGGTTCAATATGCAGCATAGGGTCCTTACTCGGTGTAGGTGAGATTTTGACACCAAGCGCAAGCGCTTAGAAGAGAATATGTTACAGTGTTGCATTCGCAAGAGTTTGCCTCGTCAGCACTGGGAGCGGGGTAGTAATCATAGGGATAGTTTTTGGGATCCAACGCAGGGACAGTGTATTCTAAGAGAAAATATGGTTCTGGGCAATAGTCATGACGCGTGAAACAGAAACGTACGACTACCAAAACACACGCTCTGCACGTAGGCGGCAACGAGACAGGGGCTCTGATCCTTGCTGTTGTACATCTGGCGACAAAGGTATGTTAGTGCGCGCACTAAAAGATGATTGAGTGTTAACGGGCGAGTGTCGTGCACGTACCCAACCGTATTGCGGCAGACAGGTAGCGTTGGTCAGCTGGGCAATTGCCCTCAATGGATCATTAGGGAGGAGTCCTAGCGTCACAATCGCCAGCGACCATCCAGGATTGAAAGATAACATGAGAATGGCGGAAGCGAACACGACGTAAGGTCGAGCTGCGGAGGCTTCTACGCATCATGCTCATGGGCGTTAGTGTGCAAGAGCTGTATATCACGTGACCGTGTCGGCTTCTACTAATCCCGTAGACTTGTGGCTCGATCATTTGCTTGTTCCATGCGAGCCTCGCACCCAATCACATCATCTTCTTGTCCGCCTTTAAGGGTGTACTAATGGGGGAGGTTGGACACGGTTTCAGTCGGTAGCCTCGGACGTCACATTGAAACTTCTCAGAGGGACACGACGCGGAATCCTTTCTGATTATCAATGAAAGTCAGACGCTAACCTACACACCAAAGAGGCTGGATCAGCATTCACTGGAGAGGTGTGGACTTCGGATCTTCTTGCGAGTCAATATAACCCAGCTCTAGCGGACCAACATCACAAGACAGTCAACTACAAGCACCTTTATGGAAACCGGTGGAGTTCATGGTGAGGCCCTTTTGATATCAGCGCTCTAAGAAAAAAACCAGTCAATCGTAACCAAGAGAGGACGATCGTGAGTCATAGCCATTGATGCGTCCATGATAACAGTCGGTCTATGCAAGACCAGGACAAAATAACAGAGTCTGGACACCGCGGCATGTTGGTTTTGACGCATACGTGTCGATTCAGGGGGTCTTTGATCTCTTCTCTACGTTCCTTGCCACGTCGGTACAGACCAATACTAACCTCACACGTCAATGACTTCTCTTGAAAGTTTAAAATCGATGTTGCTTCTGAACCTCATCTGGATGATAAGCTATTCATTACGGATGTGTGGTTCTTCCAACGCAGTCACTCTAAGACCTGGCGGTATGACTACGAACAAGCTGGTAAATAAAAGATCAGCTTCAGCTTCACGCAATGAAAGAAGGGTGGCCCACTGGCCCCTTACTTCCGTATTCTACGTAGAAGGTTGCAGACTCGGCCATTGCACCTGTGCTGTCTTGAACTACGAGGGCGATGGGCGTGTCTGGAAGCCTGTAAGCGCCAAATGGAGGTATAACGGCAAGACACTTGCAGTAAGTGACAGAAACCGTCCACTCGTAAGAATAGCCAGGAACACCCGTCGCGAAAAACTCGTGCCCGGGGATCGGGGTAGTTCCTCCAATAAGGTATCTGCGAGGCTTGTGTCATGCGAGAAATCCATCTACCATCAAGACTTACCCCTACAGTTGAGGTACGTTAAATGAATTCTTTGATAGAAACAAAAACAGGAGAGAGGGAGAGAGAGATGAGTTCGCACCAAGTTATAGGGCCCTAACAAATGGTGTCAGGACAGTCCAAAGTGAGGGTTATGGTAGTGCCTGTGCTCACCCTCACCGCCTTGCCAAGTGATGGACAACGGCTCGCAATAATAAGCAGCCGTTCTGTTTGGGGAGTCAAGTATGGGGGAAAATGCGGAATGCTAGGTGCACGTACGGGGAATCAATCGTGAGTGTCTCCTGGCCAAGAACGGCAGAGACGAGACCCAAGACAAGCGTAGTTGCAGAGAATTTCATGTGGTGCGGAGAAGCTGAGGGGCTCAGCTGTGTGTGGTCAGTGGTGCGCACCTAAAATATGTTGCCAGACCGGCGATATTCCGCCATGGTTCATACCAGCGTCAGGTTCGGCTACCCGGCTGGCAACACAGCGTTGGGTACAGTGAGTAGCCGCTGCGCACGTTTGGGTCAGGTACATGAAACCGAGAGCCCGCATCGCAGATGGTCACTTTCAGCACCTGAAAGTCGGGAATATTTGACCCTAGAAGAGTAGTAATAGACTAACCGTGCAGAACTTGGCATCTATGGCCTGTGCATCGATATTTTTAAGGATAGAATCCGAGTCAGACGACGGTTCCCGTTGGCCCGCACTGACCTGGTTGTCACCAGGAATCATGCAGGTAGACAGGTAACCGTGCTCCATGGGTGATATGACTTGTCTCGTCTGGAACGTCGTCTGATAAGGTGACCCTGTGACGTAGTGCTGGATTTGAAAACGTCCGAGTTGACGTGTCCAGGACTCGTCGCTCCTCGCCCCACCTTTTTCTCCACCGAGTGTGGGGCAGCATCGAAGTCAGGTACTTGAATTCGTAGCTACGTTAGGTTGATCAGAGCCGAGTTGAGTCTAGCGTGTAGCTGTCAGCCTCAGATCTATCATTCAACGAATTTGTCAAGGCCATCGAACGATATTGCTGAGTTGCGGATTTAAAAGACAACCCTCGACTGTTTTTGCGGGGCTGACTGTCTTCCTGACGCCCACTGATGCCCATACCCCGTCTCCGTTCCCCCATGCACAACACTCGTTAATTCAACACCCCAAAGGGCGCTTCGGTCCATAGCTCATACCGCACGGGCAGCCAAGGCATTGCCGTTCTCTCTCCACAGGACAAGCCCGGCAAGCGATCATGAAGCAAGGGTGCTGCGCATGGTTATGTTCGGAAAACCCGGTCAGGCAAGGGGACTCTATCATCAAGACTCGTGAAGAAGTACGATGTATTGTCTCTGTCTACCGGCGACCTTCTCCGTCAACATATAGCCGAGAGGACGGCTGTGGGGCAGCAAGCGGAGGGCATCGTTGCGCGGGGTGGTCTGGTCCCCGATGAGATTATGCTCCAGGTGGTCTCTAGCAAGCTGGACGCACTGCGAAACAGGGTTGGTTCTCGTCGTGGGTCCTCGCAGCAGTTGGCGCGTGAATGACGGTCCCTTGCAGCACTGGATACTAGACGGTTTCCCCGGACTCTGAATCAAGGGAAGCTTCTGGATACCCATTTACAGTACGTGGCCTCGGTAACGCAGGCGATGACGCTGTACCTTGACCAAAGTCGTCGCAGGGCCCAAAATACCCCGTTGAGCTTGGTGGTCAACCTCGACGTCGCCGACGAAGTCATTCTAAGCAGGATATCAGACAGATGGGTGCACCTGCCATCCGGGCGTATATACAACATGTCGTACAATCGTCCAAAAGTCGATGGACTCGACGACGAGACTGGCGAGCCTCTTGCAAAGAGACCAGACGATAACCCTGTGCGTGTACATGGCGGTGTAATAGGGCGAATCACTGACCAGGTCCTGCAGGAAATATTTGCGCATCGTCTGAAACAGTTTCATGAATCGACTTCCCCGCTGGTCTCGTACTACGCTTCTCAACCCAAGTCTGCGCGGATGGTTACCTTGCAGGGACAGAGCTCCGATGAGATTTGGCCGAAGCTCGAGGCAGCTGTCCGTTCTTCATTCCCAAACCTTCGGGAGCGTGCCGCAGCCAGGAGACAGCATAGTCTCAGTGACACGTTTAGGACGGGGAAAGATGCCTGGTCAGCAAAGGTGTGAACGACGTGTAGAGCATGGATCTCTCTTCTTCCAGCCTGTCCTGGTTGATTCGATTGGTGGCTATGTGCTTCAGCAGCTCTTCGTTCTGACTATCGTCACGACTGTTCGATTTGATGTCTGGTCCTGTACTTTTACAAGATACGTTCCCTCAAGCTAATATACAATGTAGTACAACCCGAGACGCCCAAACCTTGATAGGCACAGCCTATTCGTGTGGCACGATGGCTGTTCTCGTGACTTTCCCAAGACCCGGTGGCTTGCACGGCTTTGTTGAAATCTGGCACGACTTCCAGCACCATCCCTCGAGCGAGCTTGACGAGTGGAAAAACGTGTTTTATACCCTGACGGAGCTGAAACAAGCGGACCTTGGCCAAGTGGCTCTGCCACAGTTACCGAGCGGGGCAATCGCCATTCATCCGTGCTGGGCCGCCCGCCTCTTTGTGTCATTTTTGGTGTCCTTCATCCACACAGACAGACCATGCGGTAGCTGCACCACCTCGGTTCACACTCGTTCTCGATTTTAAAAAGACGCTTTGAAATAGCCCGCTTGGCCTCGCTTCAATCCAGTATTTCGAGCCTCCTTTAATTGTATACCCCTCTGACACGATGGCGCTCTCCCTCGTCAAGTCTTGTGCCCGACCTCGCTGCCCTACCTGGGTGCGGTCAGTGAGCAATATCACCTGGGACGACGCACACACTGCCAATTTACATGAACCTCCCTGTAACGGAAGGGCCACCGACAGACGCCAACCCCTCTTTGCGAATGCTGATCTTCGGAAAGCCTTGTGCTGGCAAAGGCACTCTCACTTCGAAATTGACCGACAAGTACTGACATACATTCTGTCTCTACTGGCGATCTTCTCCGCCAACATATAATGGAAAGGTGGGGGATCTGCAGGGCTTATCATATAGATACAGCAGTTTGATACGTTTGATCAGGACCGATATCGGAAAGGAGGTAGAGGAGATAGTCGCAAGCGGCGGTCTCTTGCCCGATGAACTTATGCTTGATCTGGTCGCGCAGAAACTCGACACACTCAGAAACAAGGCATGTCGTGAACCAACTTGCTTCGCGAGTGGAGAATCTCACTTGCCACTGTAGAATTGGATTCTAGATGGTTTCCCTCGGACGCAACGCCAAGGCAGACTCCTAGATAACTATCTAAAGTGAGCAAATCTATGACGATACGCTCGTGTACCCGATTGGATGCTGAAGTAATTTGTAGACATCGCAATCTCCCACTCAGTCTTGTCGTAAACGTCGATATCCGGGACGACGTCATCTTGGACTGGATAGCTGATCGCTGGGTTCATATCCCTTCCGGTCGCGTTTATAGCACGTCGTACAAACCTCCCAAGGTTCCAGGATATGACGACGTGACAGGAGAACCCTTAACAAAAAGACCTGATGACACTCCCGTGCGTAGAAGGTTCTCGAACCATAGACACATCCTCACGTGCGTTGGTAATGACAGGAGATATTCTCTCGACGGTTAGACCACTATTATGCACAAACGTCACCATTGCTCTACTATTACGCCTCTCGCTCACCCCACGCCACCCGATTGGTAAACTTGGACGGCGACGTAAACCTACTGTGGCCCACGCTCGACAACGTCGTTCGTGAATCCTTTCCTACAGTTCGCGAACGTGCCACGCCTGGCCCGGACACGACTACCGGGGCAAATGCAAGTTAGATCGTCGCTTTAGCATTCGCTGTAGATTTTTGGACCGGTATGTCGTGTCCAAGGACCCTGCATCATTTCTTGGACCGTGCTTTGCTTCCTGTATATAGATGATCGCATGGTCGACTCCCCATTCCTTCCTCAGGCTTTACCTTCGATGCACATAGTAATGCAACGCTCGTGTATGACGGTATGTAGATAGATGAGTTTATATTGTATTAGAGAAGTGTTTATAATTACTCAGATCCAACTTTTGGACCTTTTTTTCCTTGTCTTGAACTAACCACACTAGCAATTCCTCCGTCCATCTAATTGCGAGGAGACGAAATGAACCTCGGCGATGAATGCTCTCGAAACCCGACTCTTTCCTGATACACATCCCGAGTTCTTGGCAGAAAAATGGCCGACTTTCCACGACAATCGGGTGGGGGGCGGGAGCGGCCGCATCCTACGCGGAGCAGTGACGCGGACGTGGCTCGACCACTGAATCTGTTACGGAGCATGATCCATCCATTGCCCATCCATCACTTCCCGCGCCGCTGCTTATCAAGTACTGCCTGCAGATGGTGATACAGTGTGATGCCCCGGATACTGGCGCGCACCGGTTCACATCGGATTCAATGAATCTCCTGGGTTTTTTTCCAACACATACATGCGGTATGGTTACCGCTCGTGCGCGCTCGATCGCTGCCCGACAGCGACCACCCAGCTGGCTCCGCTGGGTCGTATTCGCGCGATGCGCGGAGACACTTGATAAACCACCTCCCTGGGACTCCGACTTGGACTATCAGCTCAAGAATTAGCTCCACCCAACATTTGAACAGGTACGGCACGCCAACCGATATGCTAATAGCCTTCTCCTTGCCCGGTTCTGTGGCGTATCTTGAGACATATGTAGGTCCGACGACCGCAGCAGAATATGAGATGTCGGATCGAGGAACTCTTTACGTTTTTTCATGTCTTTTGGTGCAAGCCTCAAAGGTTTGGTCGCAACTTTACATGACGAGGATCGTGATTTGTGATTTGTCCATGGTTCGGAGCATCGACCAAGCTTAGGGCCCGAATTCCGCGGCATTTCAGCAAGCCTCTTTTCTTTCTTTCTGCCCGTGCGTGCGTAATCCCCAAGTGGTTGGTAGCTGCTGGCCAGGCCGAGATCGTTCCAGTTAACCTTTGCACTCCTCGTGCTCCTTGTGTCGGCTTATTCCAAATACACCGACGGCGCTCGCATTTCCCCATTTCTCTGTGTTCAATGGTTATCAAGTAACGGTCTCTGATTGGCCGCGTTCGTCCCTTTTTCGCGCACGTTTTGGCACCTCGCAACGTCAGTGAACTCGGTCTGCTGCTGGATTTGCACGTTTGCTGCGAGCGTTCAACGTTCAACGTTCGCGGGCCGCGCATGTGCGCTCCGACGAAATCCTAAACACCAAAACTCCATCAATGCATAATTTAAGCACCGGCGGTCAACCAAGACGTACAGCAACGACTATGCACGCTCGAGCTGCTCTTTTACTACGCAGATAATCGTGTCACATTTCGCTACCATGTAACCGGCGACGTCGAGAAATCCACCAGAACAAAAAGACGAAACTTCTGCCGAAGTACACTAGCTTTTCTGTGCCACGCCATCCTGCAGAGCGGTCGTGCTCCGGTGATGACGATCAAGCTTTGCCGCAGCGATGACCATTTTCTAGCCTGGACTCCTCATACCTACAGCAACTTGAACAAACCCTTGAATACAGTACCAGCGGTCCGTGGCATGTCACGACTAGAGCGATATCATGGGCGATCGGTAGTGGGCCTATATCATTGCAAATCATCATAGAGCATCGACGTAGGTGTAAAAGAAAGCCATAAGTGCATACGAATTCCAGTGGTTACTACTCGTTGACATAAGACGGAAGGTGAAAACACTTTTCGATACAGTCGACAGAGAAAGAAGAAAGAGAAGAGAAACGACTAGGGAAAACACTACTTGCCACTCTGTACAACATTGGGAGACCGACAAAGAAGTAACGGCTGCAAAAGAACAGAGAAAACCAGCTAGAGCGACAGTGAAAGCAGAAACAATATCGATACGCCTTGGTGGTGGTCTAAGGTATGAAAATCACGGCAAAAGGAGGATATAAAAAGGCCAACGTGGTGTGAAGTATCGTACCCGTGGAAGTAAACGTAAAAAAAAAGTCGAACATAAACGTGAGCTAGCAGACCAGCTGCAGGATGGTGGGAGTCATCCATTCAAGTAATTTCCCAGATCGACGTTTCCAAGACGCGGAACATCGACGTATCTTTCGAGTTCTCAGACCATCCGACGGTCTCTCTCCAGTTGTGCGAGTTAGCCTCCTTTTCGCCTGCACCCGCAAACAATCCAAGGTCATCGTCTGAGATACCGCGGAAGATGAGGAAGAGGCGAGTGAAGACGCAAGGGTCAGCGGTCACGGAGATGTCGATGGCATTGGCAATCCTTGTTGGGGAGAGAAAACGGTAAGCGATATTCCTGTGTGCGGAGAAGGCATGAAGATTGTTACTGTGAAGGAGGTTAGCCTGGACGACGTCAAATATGATGAGGTTGCATACTTGATAAAGTTAGTTCGTGCGTGCAAGGACATTCCAAGTTGATCCAACACAACCATCAAGTGAGAGACGAAGTCGCGGAAAGGCATGGCGAAACCGTTCCGCGGGGCGATGAAGTCGTTGGGGTCCACCATCGCAGGGTCCGGACTGAGTCAACGAGTCAACTTCAAAAGGGCAAGGCTCGACGAGGTAAAAGAAGAGTCTTACACGGCCTCATAGTACAGCGACGTCACGACCATTTCGGTTTCGAAATGTTCCAGTGCACCGCCAGGGTGCACTCGCAGGAAGTACTTGTGTTTGTGGTCCCCTACATTCTCGGCGGTGGGCCACGTCATCGAGAGGTTCCATAGTGGGTTTACAGTAAGAATAACGTCACAGTATTGTTGAGCGGGTGCGAGAATGATGAGGTGACACTTGGCAGGGGAAGGACGCGAAACGCTGGCCAGCTTGCCCATGACTTTTGAGTCGAACATGAACTCGGGGGTGATGTCTGGATTATTCATACGAGTGCCAGTGAAGTCGACGGAATGGGTGCTGTCGGTGTGGACGATGGAGAGTTTTCCCCAGAACATGCCGTCGACCACGGTGCCGTCTTCCATGCGGGCCATGTCAACATCGTCCGCAGAGGCGACCGTTGTTTCTAGAGCAATTTGTTGACCCGGACAGAGTTCCAGATTGAAAGTGGCCGGCATCTCCGTGACCGGCGGGGGACTGTATTGTGTGTCACACCTGAGCAGAGGCAGGAAGTCATGTACGACGAATACTCACGGAGGTGGACTGACGGTGGCGTCTCAGTGCGCTCGTAAGGCCAAGAGTCGAGTGAACACACTCACGGAGGCTCATCTGGTGGAGGCGGAGCGTCGCTGACGATCTCCACCCTTAGACCCTGTACGCCCATTATCGCAATCTGATATGAGTCTTCGCCGGTCAACTGTATGCGTTTCAAAAACCACGCGACAGCAACGTGGGATCAGAGCTGGGCTCTCCGGGGTGGAAATCACATATGACGCACGTAGATGTATGGCCCTGAAACCAGCCGCTATTTTCGTGACGTCAGGGAGTAAGGTTATGAGCAATGAACGGTGAGACTTACGGACGCATGTAGGGAGGCGAATTCGGTAGGTATGCGGAGGCAGAAGACAGCATCGGGAGGTGGTTTTGCCCAGTCTCGAGCTACGGCCTCCAGCTCCTGATTAGATATACGTGGGAGGTCAGAACAAGAGCAAGGGAACCTCGAGTAAGATACTGACGCTGAAGCTCTGTGGGAGCTAGATAGACGCCACCCAAGGATTTAGACGCGCTGAGTTGGCTTGGGCAGAGGGAAAGGCGACTACTGACCACTCTGACTGTTTCCATATCGTCGTATGCGAGGGTGAGAAGGACGTTGTCTAGCGAGGGCCATCTGAGATTGCTTGTCGCGGTATTCGCTGTCCTTGTCACTCTTTTTCCCCTTGAATTTACCCCAGAATGACTGGGAGGGTAAGCTGGCACTCGTCGATCTACGCGAGAACATGGGACAGTCAGAGCAAGCGAGAGGAAGCGTGTGACACATACGCAGGCGAGAGGAGCATGGCAGGGGACAGACAGAGAGAGAGAAGTAAAGTGGAGAGGTAAAGATGGGAGTCACATCACAGGCCTTGAAAAAGGGTCACAGCAAAACACGAGGCCAGTCGACGAGTGTCTGTTTTATTTCGGATCTTATCGAGCCCTTTGACCCGTCGCTTTGTGTTAGCCGGCCACGTGGCATTCTCGTTCTCTCCTCTCTCTCTCTCGGGACCATTCGACGATGCTCCGTTCGGTTCTGCAGCAGTCGGCCACTCGACGACTGTCGCTGCATGCAAGGACGTTCGTCTCCACTGTTTTACTGTCCCGCACATGGGAAAACGAAACAGTCGTAGACCTTCGCAAGGAGGCAAAACTGCGCGGACTCTCGACGTGCGCACTTCATCCCCCTCTCTCACTTCATTCCGCTGAGTCTCGTACACAGAAGGGGAAACAAGCCTGCTTTGATAGCCCGCTTACAAGAATATGAGGAGAGCAAAGTAGCTCCACCTCCTCAAAATCCCTCCCCTCCGAGCCGCGACGTTCCCGGGGCATCACGGAAGGCGTCGTCCCGCGCAGCACCAACATCCGACCCAGCAACCCCCGCTCCTCTTCAGGGGTCTTCACCCGCTGACACTCCGCCATCCTCCGAACGACAGAAGCCGTCCGCGTCAGCCGAGTTTTTCGCATTCAAGATGCCAGATTTAGACCGACCCACCCCTTCATCATCCGCACAAGTCGTGAGTGTTTTCGATAATTGGCATCTGCATTACGATTACTCGTCGAGTCAAGCCCCCTGTCTGCCGGAATGACTTTCCTATCGCGACCTGACTTCTGACCCAATACCCATAGCCCTATCTTCCCGATTTCTGGGATTCGGCCAAATCCAACGCGACGTTGACGGATCCCGACCCTGAACCCCCAAAACTGCACGTCGTCGGTGGCGCCGTAACCCACCACGATGGTGGACCGACTCACCACCTCGAAAAACCCTCGGAAATCGGCACAGTCCAGCCCGCCGCACCTGTCGCAGACGACGTCATCGTTATCAAGTCGGCCAACCTGCAGGAGCTTTTTACCGAATTGGGCATACCAACTACCATCCGGTTGCGGCCGCGCGTTGTAGACGCGACTGTAGACGAGTCGCCGATTCGGTCACGACCACTGACCAACGAGGAGAGGACGGGAGTATACGCGTTGCTCGGTATTCTCGTTGGATCGTGGGTTCTTGGAGGGATCCTAAGCCCTCGACCAGAGGTGGAGGACGAGTCCCCTAGTAGGAGAACAACATTAGATTTACCGTTAGCTACACGAGAGGTCGTTCTACTACGCGTGACAATCAAAATATGACACATACACCACCACCCTACACTTGTTGCCTCCCGATCATGTACCTACCATCGGGGTGTCGCTGGTTCGCTCGAACGCTGCACGTCTCAGCGAGACGCCAGCATCTGGTGGGCCCCAACGACCCCGTCTCCAACCTCCGCCCAATAATCTACACCGACCTCCAAACGCCTCCAAAGACGAGATCGGAATCCAAGGCCTACCACCCGTACTCCCTCGAAGAATTCTCGGATACTTCCTCGTCCAGCATTCATGGTCTAGAGCTGCAGTTCAAGCTCAAGCGAGAAGAGCTCGATGCACTGAATCACAACTACTGGACTGAGGTGTGTGTTTCATAGTTAAACGTTGACTCCTCGAGGTCACCTTATTGACACGGGCGAGCAGAGCAACGAACGCTTCGAAGCTGCTAAAGCGTCTATATTATCGTCTCTTCCGGCTTCTGCATCCTCCGAGACTCGCGAGCATGCACTGTCCGAGTTCTACGGGATGTGGGTGGCACAGGAAAGGGAGAGGCAAGAAGAATACTCCAATGAATGGCGGAAGCGCAACTTTGAAAACATCAGTCCTCGCTGCACGCATCGAGTACGAACGTCTCAAGAGGCGGATATTTGGCTGAACCAGTGGACCAGAGTGCACACATCGTGACAACGGCCACTACTTTTTTTTACTGTCAAATAGCAGATATCTCCCCAGCATACCATTACCCTCACCGCGCCTCATAACCCAAATCTTCCAACGCTACCTCCCTGACTCTGAAATACACATCATCCAGTCTCATCTGCTCGACGTTCGTGCTTTCGGCTCTGAAATCCCTTGCCAGTTCGCCCACCATCTCTACTGGCATCCCTGGGAATCGCGAAGATGTTTCGGGCATAAGCGGAACAGGTAAACATTGGTTGGGGTCGAGGTCGAAGCCTTCAGGCAACGGGGTGTTTTGTTGGGTAGACTTGATTACGGGGAGGATGGCTTGAAGGGTGTGGTATAGCGCAGTCCCGCGGAAGCGTGCAGCCAATTGAGCATCCGTGATGTTGGCAGTCTGTCGGATAGCATCCCAACTTGAAACGAGAAGAGTCAGCATCGAGCACTATCCGCAATATTAAGAATGGAGCTCACTCGTCATGGTTGTACACCCGACACCAAACTCTCCTGAAAGCCGAAATTCTCCTCACATCCGGTACGTCCTTTCGAAACTGTTAGATAAAGCCCTGAGGATACCAATAAAACAAGCTATCACCTCTTCTCTAAGTAACAACTGCAGCGCTGTTGCATAATCCCCCAAGGTCTCTTCGTTGTCCTTGAGAGTCAGAACATCTACCATATCCTCGACGGACAGCGTTTTGCGCTGCAATATCCGCCTGACGTCGTTTTTGAAAATCTAGTATAGCCATCGCATCAGCAAAGAAGTAGAAAAAATCAGCGAAGCATAAAGCAGACCGAGATGAGCCCCTTTCTCTCGCTTTCCTTGAGCCTCGATGCTTTTGTGCGTATGATGGCTTCCACCTGAGCATCTTGGTTTTGCTTTTGTTTTCCGCGCAAGGAAGCCAGTGCAGTTTGGAAGTCTTTGAAGAGGTTTTCTTGGACTGCAATGAAATCCAAACCGTCGTGGAAGGCTTTGCAACCATTGACCATTTCAGCACAACATAGCGCAAAGGAATATCAAGGTACGGCACATACCTTCCAACAATGTTCCGTCCAGCGCCCCTCCTTCCTGCAAATGCGCAAGCTGCGCGAGTTTTCCCAAACTCAACATGAACTATCATAATCCCATGAAATAAATACCCTCGTCGGACAAACGAAAACCCATATAACGCACGTGTTTCTGACCGACCTCAGTCGCGCCTTTGGACACCTTGATCAACCGCCGACTAGCATCGCCAAACCTCGACCTTCCCATATCATTCACCCACGCGATCGCATTGAACTCGTCCTGCTCGTGCGTGTCAACGTCCATCGCTCCACTCTCTTGCTGTTGCTTCTTCCCATTCACGCCGTCCGCAAACACGTCGTCCATGTATGGTCCCCATACATCTTCCTCGGCAAACAGTACGCGAGCTTCGCCGTGTTCGATACACCACCGAACGACCTCACGGCCAAATGCATGGTTATACCGTTCGAGATAGTCCTTGATCAGGGAGGCGTGTGGATTGGCGGAGGGTGGGTAGGGCGTGGGTCGTAGAAGTAGCGATGCTAGTGACGAAAAGTCCTGTGTAGGTCGTGGCTAGGGCGAGCGCTTGTTGAAGGTGGTTGGAAAGGCCTGAAAAGAGAAGGATTGATCGATACACTGAAAAGACATAGAGGGAAGATGAGCGTACGCAGCGTCTCTAGGATCTCAGGTCGGAGTTGCGAGAACCGATCCTCGAGCTCCATCCTGTCCCTCTGAGAACCCGGCTCGTCCGCAGCCATCGGGCTACCATCCCAGTCAGTATCTGTAAAAATGCAACGGATTGCAACTGGCCACTAACCTCCCTAGCCAGTCCAGTCTCTCCTGTACACAAGAAAACAGAAGCGTTGCCAACTCCGGCAGCATGTTCACGACGTCTTTCGCGCCAGCACTCGAGCTTGGTCCGCTATCCGTTGCCACCTTGGATGCCGCATCTACCAGTTTGAGGGCTGCGTCGATGACGGTGGGGCGACTAGTCCACGGTTTAATCATGGGCAAGTCGACACCATATACGCCAAGGTTGTAGGCGCGATACGAGAGCGCAGCCTGAAGTGTTGCCTACGGCGCGACATCAACATCGCTGACGGTGAAACCATCGAACTAAACTTACCACGACGGCTCCGCCAATCTCTTTCAATGCCCCTATGCCACCGGCCCCCATGGACCCCAGCTGCCCGAGGTATTCGACCATAAAGACCAACAATCTTCCAAGATCCGGGACGCGGTGTTTGAAAAAATCTCGAACGACGTCCTGTGCTGGTTTCCTCTCCGGCGTTGATGAGGTGTCCAACTGGGACGGCGGGGCGGACGAGGGATGAGCGGCAGTGAACGCGTGAATGGTATCGATGATCAGAGAGTGGGCTGCACCGGAGCTATGGATATTGGTATATACACCTGTAGATAAATCATTGTCCATAATCACTCACTCGATATGTTCGTTGAGTCTGACCCAAAGCTGATGGCACGCATATAGCTTCTCGGCGTCGGTAGCAAGACGCTGTCGACTTCGTTGCGACATCTACGAGAGGAAGGAAGGGTTCGTTGAAGAGGAATAATGTAAGAGAAACGATGACTACCTTTCCCAACGCGCCGTTATCGTTGATGAACCCAATCAACCAACTTAGCCGTTCTTTCCTTGCCGTCAGCTGAGCCGTAAGGTCGTGGTTGGGCCGGACGATTTCAGGGTCTGAATGATGCTCAGTAGACTTGTCGCAGAATAATACGAGGTCTTACCACTTGCAAGGACACTGGCGCTTGTTTCTTCTGCAGCGTGCATAAGCGCATCACCATCAAGTAACGGGGACGGCGGGTAATATGAATTGTAATGGGTTCGAGGGGATAGGAGAGTATAAGATGGCTTGCTTGAGAGTGGCTTTGAGCAGGTTCGGAAGAGATCTGAAGGCCGCACACGGTCAGTCAGTTTCTCTTCCATCCTTTCTGGGGAATGCTATAGGGGACGCCGTCACTCACTCTAATCTAAACTTCTTCACTTTATCCACGTCCATACGTGCCTTCAACATCAAGCCGCTCGTCATCAGCAGTACCTGTGCTTCCTCCCGAGTTTCACCACCATCCATATCAACGCTACTGTCGGCATCACCGTAGTCAACAGAGAAAACCGAGGGGAGAGCTGCCAACCCCAGAAGTCTATCAGTAGATGACTTCAGAACGAGTCTCTCATGGTAAGGTGTGTCTGCAATTATTGACGTTAGTGGAGGGTGAGCGTCGATTAAAACGTTGCACATACCCCTTGCGCACAACACGACTACCTCCCCGAACAGGACTGCTACGACGGCACCACCTGCTAGCAACGACAAGTGCGGGTGGGCCGGAGGAGATGCTGCGTTCTAGTAGATGTTTGATCACCGACCATACACGGAAGGAGGTGCACGTACAGCAACGTAGGGAACAACGCTGACTCTATCCACTCGCCATCCATCCTCGTGCGACACGAGACGAACGATTGCAGTACACTCTGTGCGGTCCATATTCGTACTGGTCAAGGACCATAGCGCCCGCATCCATCGTGGAGGAAGCATACGAGACGAGCAGCACGAGGGTATTTTCGCTACGTGTGAGAGTATTTAGAGTGAGGAAATATGCAACTCCTCGTTAAAGAGAACATACCTCTCGACGACCAAGTCGATACTCTCCAAGTCTTCCACACCTACGCCGCTCGTAATAGCCTCCTTGATGATATCCCCTACATCCGTCTCTCTAATCAGTTCCTCACTACTCAACGCCCACTTCTGTATCCTCATTTCCACAAGTGCGAAGATGACACTTCCCGACGATACGAGCGCCACCACATTTCCTGGCTCAGGACGCGGTGCGGGAGTTGGTGCAGACCATCCAATACCGAACAGGCGTGTAAGAGATAGCGAAGATGATGAGGGTTGTGGCGAAAACAGTCTTGCCGTGAGCGTGGACTTTCCTGCCTGGGACGTGATGACTAGACGGAATATCCGACCTGTGGAGGTCGCTGCCAAATACCCATAGGCCCCTGCTGGTTGATCTATACGCGTGAGAAGTGAGACGTACTCGTCTTCGGCCACATCCAGTGGAATCTGAACGGACTCAAATGCACCTCCGCCAGACAGGCCAGAAGAAATGGAGGGCCAGAAGCGCGCCACGCCAGTCGGTGAGACGAGAATAAGACCTGGTTCAACAGCGCGAGCACGCGATGGTACCAGAGCAAAGTAAGGTGCTTGGAAGGTGGTAGTGGGGTGATCTATGGATGGTGGTGGACAGGGAAGGATGTAACACGTTGGGCTAGGCGACTGTGGGTTTGAGCGTAGCATGTGCCCAGACATAACAAGTGCGAACGGAGGCGACAAGGGTGTATCCCGATGTACTGTCTATACCACCCACGTAGGACTCCGTTATGAAATCTGTACAGGGCATGATCGTTTAGAAGGGTAGTGTCGAGGAGCTCCATCCTCGAGGACACACACCTGCAGACCGAAGGACATGTCGCACTTCGACGGGCAAGTTTCCATACAAACCGACGACAAGCTCTTCCGTCTTTGCAAAGACGGTTTCCCTTTCTCTGAACGGACGATCTCTGTCGTAGTGTCCAACTTCTTGGACGTCCATAGCATTCGCCGGCGTCGTAGACTTGGTGGCAGGCGCATTGTAGGTACCACTTGCAAGACGCGTTCCGGCGAGTTTTCGTTGTTTCGGTGGTGTCGAGGCTTGTCTGGGCGTCCCGTGTCTGTGTGTCTTGCGCGGCGGTGGTGACTCGAACGCTGCCATCGTGGTAGTCGTCGTGTGAGGTCGATCGGCAGACTATTTAGTCGGTATTTGACGAGTTGCCACTACTCAAAACGACGATGCTTGGTATCGAACAATACGGCAGTGACGTCGACAGCGACGACGACTCTCAGCAAGTCTCCAATCAACCTCCAACCAAACCACCTCCACCTCAGCCAGCGTCTGCAAAGCCAAAGCGACCCAAGAAGATAGCCATAAACCTCCCCCCTCCACAGAATGACGAGGACGAGCCACCAGACCAAGAAACCACGTATCACGTCCGGCAGCGGTCAAGGGGCAGGCATGTCCTCTTTGCTGGGCATGCTTCCGGCACCGAAACAAGCTCTTCCTGTGAAGAAGGAGAAGAAGGAAGAGCGAGTGCTCGGAGGCGGAGGAGGTCCTGGACTGGTATTCCGCACTAACAAGCTTGCAGAGGAGGGGCAGTCCTGCGCACACCGAGAACGAGGTCGGGGCAACGGACGATACTTCAACGGCGTTCCTTCCACCGTCTATCAGCAAGGGCAAAGCCAATGTCTCCCTGGACACTGATGGTCCTCGAAAAATCACCTCCATGTCAAAGTCCTTCACCTGCTCCAGCACCGACTTTCTTTTCACTTGATTCCGTATCTACATCGACTAGAACCCCACCACCGTCAACACCGTCTCTAGCAACAGTTTCGAGTGCACCGTCGACTTCGACATCCTCTGCCCCTGCTATCCCAACCTTCCGGCCTCCATCTCCAACCATAGATGACCCCTACCCAGGATACTATCAACTCCTTCTGGAGCCTATGCCCCTTACGATGCAGACTACTATGCCTCTTATGCACGGAAATGGCAGGCCGAGTATGACAAACGAATCCGTGAACTTGAAAAGTCGCAGTACAACCCCCAAACAGACGACATGCAGGACGTCGATATGGCTGCGGAGATGGAGAAGGCACGCCAAGAGATTCAGGTGCTCGAGGAGAGAAAAGCATTGACGGCCGGCAAGGGTGGAAGGATGCAGACGGAGAGCCAGAGATGCCAAAGATGAATGTCAAAGGTGCCAAGCTGGGGACGGTAGCAAGGGCGAGACACCAACTGACCACTCTTCTTACCGATGCATATTTGAATCGGGAGGCCTTGGAGGAAAAGATTGCCCAGGCGAGGAGGAATCGGAAGGAAGCCGGAAACAAGTATGGTGCGTGTCAAATATTTCGTTGGTTCGTCGTGCGTCTAAGAAATCGGATCTTTAGGCTTCTAGTGGACACATTAAAAGCATTAGTCGTCATTTACTGCATGAATCACTAGTGGTATGTATAATATTTACAGGATGGTGAATATGCTATGCTACGTGTTCTATGCCAGGCATTGCAAGTGACGTTGGTGTCAACATGATTGTAATCGGAAAAGAATAGTGATGCGACACGTTTAACTCCCCGAAGATGCCGAAAACTCTGTCGTAGAATGAGAAACAGGCGAGACCGTAGACTGAAGGAACACGGACTAGTGACGCTCTTTGTCCCTTCACTGATGGCGTGCTTGGCAAGTTCACCAGGAAGAATGAGGCGCACGGCCGTCTGTATCTCTCTCGATGAGATAGTGGATTTCTTGGTATACGAAGCGAGCTCTACGAGTGTCTGCGGTAAGCAACAGGAATGGTCTGATAGGTTGAATGCGACGTACTGCTCGCTTCACTTGCAATTCTCTCGAACAAGTCATTTACAAACGAGTTCAACACAGCCATTGCTTTGTTGGAGATGCCGGTATCTGGGTGAACTTGTTTGAGGACTACCCTCCCCGCTTTCGTCAGCGAAGGCAATGCAGACGGTGAGACGCGAGGACAGACCCTTGTAGATGTAAGAACTATAGGTCTCTTTCCTTGCCTTCTTCCTCTTCTTTTTCTCTTCGTTTTCCCCTCCTGCCGAGACCTTGCGTGCTGCAGCCTTTTTCGCCTTTTTCTCAGGAGCGGCGGCGGTGGAAGCAGGTGCCTTGGAGGCCTTAGAGGCGGGGGTTTTGGATGCCTTGGAAGGAGGCACTACACTAGTAGGTTCAGCGCTAGCCTAGGCGACGTGGTCAAGGAGCGTGAACGAGCGCATCTGAGTCAATCAACAATACCTTGGCTATGGCCATTTCGTCCGTCCGCCAATGGATGGAAAAGAGAAAAGAAAGGTGGTCCGCTGTAGAATACGCGACGCGTATTTTATAGGCACGCGGAACTGCGGTCACGCGCTACAGCTACAGGGCACTCGACACCAAAAAAACGAAGCACTCACTCGCCTACATTCCTTGTATTCTGTGCACCTTATTTCGTAGTTCCTTGTGTCCGTCTCTTCCATCCGAGTGCAAGCCAGCCAATAAATGTGACAACGTGACGTGATGCGACGCGTCTCGTCTTCAATCACAAGCGTGTCACATTCCACTTTGCAGTCCGTCATGACTGAACTATCCGCCTAGTGAGTATGACTCTCCCTCATGCCACGGTTATTGCAACTCTACTAGTGAAATAGAACGCGAAGCAAACATAGCGCGAAACCGCGCTTTACTCGAAGAACTCGGTCTCAAGGACACATCTACCTCGCTCGGACTTCCTCCAAAACACACACCAAAACCAAAAGCGAAACCAGGACAGTCCGCCAAGCGGCCAAAACGCGAACTTGTAGAACAGCCTCCTCGTCGTCTCAGCGCCCGCCTCAGGAAAGAAGTCGTTGACCCAAATGAGACGCCTGCCCAGAGGCGGAAGCGGGAGGCCGAGGCGAAGAAGAGAAAGAGAGAGGAAGAGGAGGAAAGGATTGCAGCAGAGGAACAGGCTAGACTTGCAAAACGACCACGGACACACGAGTTAGATTTGGCTGTGCTAACCGAAGCAGCGGAACTTGACGACACCGAGCTAGGTGCACTGAGAGGAATCTTCCAGGCCATCACGAATGTTCCTGTTACAAGACGAATTGGGGATGTACGGGACTGGGTATTCGAACGCAGTAACCAGGAGGAAAGGGAAGTGGAGATGTTGAGAAGTAAGCTAGGAAAGATGAAGATCGTGTCGATGGCCAAAGTAACAGACAACAGGATCTACAGTTCCGCATGCCACCCTGAACCGTCCAAAGATCTCGTTTTCGTTGGAGGTAAGTGTTACTCTTGATAGTAATCATGCGGCTCAGACGTAGCAACAGATAAACATGGGCAACTGGGAATCTGGGATGCTCGAGCAACACCCGACGAGGTCACCGATGAAGATGGCAACGTCCTTCCAGCTGACGACAGGGAAATGGGCAAGTGCTGGCGTCTTCAACAACACTGGCCAGCAACTCCCAAATCCTCTATTTCTTGTATCAAGTTCGATCCCATCGACGCGCATAGCGTGCGTATGATTTCTAAATTACCCTGTTTTCTTGTGACGAGAGATACCTGCGAATTTGCCAGGTATTCACCACATCATACGATTGCACCATTCGCAGACTATCCTTCGTCTCCTCTGTGTCCCACCAGATTTTTTCCTCTGGCGATACTCTCATCACCTCTATCGACCTTCCTCCGTCTGGACACGAAATGTGGATTTCTGATACATCAGGCACCATTACCCACTATGACCTTCGAGAAGGAGAAAAGCATACCCGGCGCTACCAGTTGTCCGATAACAAAATTGGTAGCGTCAGCGTCAACCCAACCAGCCCACATCTATTAATCACCGCTTCAAACAACCGCTTCGTGAGGTGCAATAATTGAAGCTTCTGGGCGGGGAAAAATGTTTCTGACCTGTGTGTTTAGATTGTGGGACTCGCGGAAACTGCAGGCCCTCACACCCGGTAAGGATGATGAGCAGAGGCAAAAGACGACTCTCCTGACATCTCCACCTTCGTCGTCTGTGCCAGGTACTGAATCTGCAGGTCCGGTGGACCATGATTACGATCATGAGACTATACAAACTTTCATGGGATCCACTCAGGGTCGTGGGCTGATGCGTGCAGAATTCCAGCATGGCAAATCTGCCACGTCCGCACAGTGGGATCCCCGGGGACGTAGCATTGTTAGTACGAGCTATGATGACT
Organism: Pisolithus albus; assembly: GCA_024613165.1. NCBI lineage: Eukaryota > Fungi > Basidiomycota > Agaricomycetes > Boletales > Pisolithaceae > Pisolithus > Pisolithus albus. The sequence continues at coordinate 655,642 of JANFAB010000002.1, read as the reverse complement.
CAGTCAACCGTTAGTGCTATTTGGCTTCCTGTCAATCAATCAGCTGACAAAGTTCTTGCAGTCTGGGAGTTGGATGCGGCAAAGTATGATTCATTGCCCGTATTCCCGTCATTCAAGCCTTTCAGTCGAATAAAACATAATTGCCAGACTGTGAGTCATATGTACCGCCGCATATGAGTAGGACCGACGTTGCACAGGGAAAATGGCTTACTTTACTCAGAGCGGTGTGGAATCCAAACCCGGATGTTTATCCCCACTTCACGGTGCGTAGTCGTTGCATTGTCAGTGAAACGAAAGCGGATCGCTCAACTCGATGTAGATCGCAAACATGCAGCACTCGCTAGACATATTCTCCTGCAAGGTACCTCTGACCGTGCCTCGTAGCTGCTCACGCATTGACATGACATTCGCAGGGTGACCTTGTGGCGAGACTGGTTGACCGACAGCGGTAAGTTGCTCGATATCTGTGGACAGAACCTTCTTTTGATCGGTGTCCTAGCATTTCCGCTGTTCAAGCCGTGACGTGCTCGCACCCAAATATTGTTGAGAGATGTGTGACAGGGAATGCGAGCGGGCGATGTGTATTGTGGGCTCCACCGGACGAATAGTTTGCATGTACATACTACCAGTGTAGAGGTTATAAACAGGGCCAAATAACGCGTCTCTACCATGTCTCTCGATGACATTTGGAACGCGCCGGTCGTGTCGACCGCAAAGCCAACATCAGTCAATGGATCAAGCCCGGCGAAGAGACCTCGCCAGTCTCTTTTTCTCTCCGACTCGGACAGCGACGTCGAACGACCACGGAAACGCGCCACGTCAATACCAGCACCCGACCCGGAGATCGAGGCATTATTCGCGGATATCGACGACAATGCAGTGGATGAAGAAGAGGATCTGACGTATAAGCCGCTAGCTCCTGCGTTGGACCTTGCAAAACTATCTCGCGAAGCTGAAGCAAGACATGCACGTGAGAAGCGGACGAAAGTACCAGCAGCATCAACGACACGACAGGTCGCGTCTAGCAGTCCCCTCCGCCGGATGCTCCTGCTGGAAGGGGTTCCAAGACTAATGGCGATGATGGGAATGGAAAGGTTGGGGGAGAAGAGGGGAAGAAGGAGCGGAAGAGACCATTATATCTAGACGAGGAGAGACTAATTGGACCAAGTGGACTTCCTCAGCTTATCAAGGACGTGAAGGGATTTAAGCCCAAGGGAAAGGGTAATGAGGCACGTATTTTGTGGACATCATACCCTGTCTCCAGCAACGTTGAGATTGATATGATCTCGTAGCACGCGGATCTCAATCGCCTATTACAAGTCTACCAGTTCTGGGCGCACAGGATGTACCCAAAGGCACCGTTCAGAGACACGATTAACCGAGTCGAGAAACTATGTCACTCCAAGCGTATGCAGGTTCGCCGTACCCGTTTCCAGTGCTTCCCTACGCTATTCTCAACCCTCCACAGGTCCGCCTTAGTGTCTGGCGTGACGAGAGTAAAGGCTTAGTCAATGGCAAAAAGCCGGAGCCTGAAGACCGTGATCTGATCGACCTCACCCAGGGCGATCCGAACGTGACTGAGCGCGACACACAAGAAGAAAAGAGCGACGAACTACTACCCCCACGGACGCCTTCCTTGCCTCCGATGTCTTCTGAGCCCGACGATGATGACTTTGACATGGACGCTGTGATCAAGGCAGAGGAGGAACGGCTTGCGGCTTTACGCGCGACCAACGACGCGGTCCGAACACCCGTATCCACGTCCCCAAAGCTGTCGCCTAGTAAATTCAGAGAGCGAAATGACGTGGACGAGGAGGCGATGTGGGCCGAGCTTGATAACCAACCGCCGTTCCATCATCCACCGGACAGCGCAGCCAATGCACCCACAACTCTTGCTCGTGACGAAGACGACGAGATGTGGGATATCGTCGACGAACTTGAGCAGGGGGAACAAGTACAGCAGGCGAAGAGTGGACCAAGCCGCGCGGGCACAGAAATGCCCATATCTTCCGTTGTTTTTACTTCCCCATCGAAGGATAACAGTGGTGGCAATGTCTCGAGAGCCACCAACGATGAAGGATGGGACGAGATGTATATATGAATTCATTGATACATGTGCACCCAATACATTACAACACCGTAAGACATCCTTCAGTGCTAGGTGGAGCGACCGATTCCTGTTAAAAATGAGTCAGTCAACGAACCCACTTCACGTGTGGTGAGGACATGAAAAAATCAGTAAAAATTTGGCAATATAAGTTTGTCTCCACAAAGGTGCAGAACAGGTCTGAAAGGATTCATCCTACAAAGATAGCAAGAATCTAGCACCTACATGCCACCGGGGTTGGGTACTGAGTGTCCTGAGTCCTCGTCGTTCGAGTTCAAAGGTCCAACTGGAAGGGAGCTTTTTTTATTGCTCTCGCTCACGTGACAGTCTCGTAACTCGGAGATTACCCGACCTTCATAGGCGTGACATCAGCACCACCCAGCACATACTGTATACCTGCCACACGGCAACAAGAATGACATCGGATACCCAACCAAATCTTCAGGCCGGAATAGATTTCTGGGAAAAACAGCCCGCAAGTCTGGATGGCGTGCTAGGTATGTTTTCTCTTAATCGCCCACAACCCAAGCCGATATCTAACTGATGCAGGGGGGTTCGGCTCTGGGGTATAAGATAAACTGTGCTTCACCACGTCAGCCTTCTCTGACTCGATGCCATAGCCACTCCCGAGGGTAGATGCACTAGGATCGCGGCAATTCTTGCTCGGGATCCTTCCAGAGTTGTCTACGATCCCCTCTACTTTACGCTCTCCCTGCATGCAGCCAATGCCGAAACGACGGTATCGGGCCCTCGATGTCGGGGCTGGGATAGGTCGAGTGACCGTCGACGTCCTCCTCCGTCTTGTTTCGGACGTTGTTCTTCTCGAACCTGTCGAGTCGTTTATAAAGGAGGCTCTGGAAAAGTGTAAGAATAGCGTGTTTCTCGGAACGTCGCGCAACGATGGCGGATACGCTGTTGGGTGGCCGGGCATCGCTGATGGAGGCAAAAGTGTGACGTTTCTCAAGGCTCCGCTCCAGAATTTCGATCCAGCAAAACCAAAGAATAATACCGAGATAGTGGGACGCGTTGGATTTACTCCGATCGAGGAGGACATAGACTCGGGATTTGACATCATATGGTGCCAGTGGTGCCTCGGGCATTTGAACGACCCAGATCTCACCGAATTTTTACGCATGAGCAAAAAGGCGTTGAGAGACCCGCGGAGTCTGATTGTTGTCAAGGAAAATTTGTGCACAGAGCCGGAAGGTAGACCGAGAGCCGAGTTCGACAAGGAGGACTCTAGCTTGACCAGGTATGATGCATTTTTCTGAGGAGCGCGATCTAGAAGCCGACGGACCGGCAGATCAGACCTGGCGTTCAAGAAAATATTCAAGGAGGCGGGATTGAAGGTGTTCCGGGAAAAAGTACAACGTGGCTTGCCGCAAGGACTGTACGCTGTTAAAATGTGCGTCCAGAGGTTCCTTCTTTTTTTCCAGCGTTCACGCTGTCCATGTTGTTTCAATAGGTATGCCTTACGGGCTTCGTAAGACCTAATACGGCTATGGGAATTAACATTTCAGTCAGTTTGGCATTGAATCTTCAACGGGGTCTTTCAGAAGGATCAAATCTTGGAAAAGTTTTTCTGTTTCCGCAGGTCGCAAGCATGAAACTGACGTGGGAAAGCCACCATTGCGGCGCAAGTTCAAACTTTCACCGCTGGCGCCCATTGTATCGCTGTCAACGCCACCGAACCCTCTGTTCTCATGGCATTTTGCGCTCGCCTATTCTGGGGAAGTATGAACGAGAAGAGAGGTGCCCAAAGTGGGCCCGTACCTAACGCCACAATCCGGATCTGCAGGCAAAGTCCCTTGTTCGCCGAGGTGAATAAAAGGAGCTATTCATGTGCGTTATCAGAGTCCAGGTAGCAAGGTGCTCCAAGAAGTATCTGCATGAATCTGCGTGCCTGTAGCCACTGGTATCCGAGAAGAGGGCCCCTGAAATGGTTGCCAGGAAACTCAGGGTGAACTTACCACTGTACCTGGCGAAGTTAAACTGGTTCGTGGTGGAACGGAGTGAATCAAACCTCCTACACGAAGACCGCATTGATGTGTGCGCATCTATTGATGCACCAGCGCGTAACAACGGGGGAAAATGGTAGACACTTTACAAAAAGCTGACATTACCAGTCATGCCCACGACCCCTTCGGTGTCTTCGCACCATAATTCTACAGTATTCTCTTCTGTGAAGGCGCCGTGAATCGTACATAGACGATCAACAATGATGGGATTGCGAGCACGGTAGCCAAACGTGTGTAACCGCAAGTCTGGCCGGTTAAATAACAAAACCTCAAGCAGCATCAGAGCCGTGAGAGGGCCATGGACGAGGCGTTCTTTGGATATCCTGATGAACAAAGAAAGGTAAACCGAACAGCAGTGAATACCAACCTGGATACCCTTCGTGCTCCTGAGCATAAGATTTGTCAAGGTGGATATGATGTCCATTGAATGTTAATGCAGAAAAACGGAACAGGGTGGTCAGCGAGGGTTTATAGGTAAACGAGAAGTCGGGCTCCGGCAAGCCTTGCACTGTTGGAAGAGTGGCGAGAACGTTATTGAGTTCTAGACAAAAATTGAGCACGACCGACGTGCTGGACGCCCATACCATTCTTTATCGTACGTTTGCTGCCTCCAGAAGCAAGGTATGCGTGAGACCTCTCCTCGATGACAGAAGGTTTTGTACGCCCGTTTGCAGTAATCTCGATACGCTGTGTCACAATAAGCATCGGATTTGGGTCCGGATTGTTAGTGTTGAACCCTTTCTTCTCGACGCGGACAACCTTGGAGACAGCGCGTGCCGTCTCGCCGACTCTCAGAGCACTATGCGGACTCACGTTCCATTGCATCGTGCCGCCCGCCCACATACGCCGTGTGAATGGCTCAGGCGGACAAAAGTCAGCGTCGGTCCCGTCAGGACGCAGAGCAGCCTCCGGGTTGCGAGGATGGAAAAACGCCAGATGATGTCCGTAGCCCAAGGATGCTCCCATTTCAGGGGGGTGAAATGGTCGTCCGCGCGTGCCGTCACGAGTGGGCAGGGTGATATGCAAGTCGGCGAGATGGTTCGAAGTGAACGTGTCCGTCAGCGCAAGGGACTTGCGGTCGGATATCCATTTGTCGACAGCTGCAGTGTTGAGCACGCTGAGTGTATGGCAATGACGACGTGCGAGACTAGGTTGCAATTGCAATGATGTCGTGCGTATGGTGGTCGACGCCATAGTAGGATATCAATTCGTCGATGCTACGCACCAACAAACAAAACGGTCTCTTCACTCTCGAATTCGATCACTGAGGAGTCCACGCTTATAACGAGATCACGTAGGTCATCTCTCCCGCCCAGTAGCCTCAATCCACGTCCCCGATAATTCGCCCGTCATCTTCGCCACACACCATCTACCACCCACCCCTTACCACCTGTCTTGCCAGGGATAGACTGACTTATATTTGCAGTTGTAAAAAAAGTTCGGTGCGTCTACAGTTGGACTATTCCGATTTGGACGTATGCTACCTGTGTGCCATCGACCTGACCCAAACACTCCTATTGAGAGGAGATTGTCCATATCTCTTAATTGAAGGCGCTGAAGCTCACCTGCGATTTAGTCACGTCGTGGTGAAAGCCGGCCTAGGCTTGGTACATTGGAATGAGGCCCTGCAGAGCATAGCAAGATTTGATGGACATCAAGTCTTTCCCCTCACCTGCCGTCTATCGGCCCACTTCTGACGCTTGTTGGAGGTGGCCGGTAGTTGACATGATGCCAAAGTCCCTGCTTCCCGTGAAATGATGCGGACTTGAGCTTGAGTTTTGATTATATCGTATCTTGGGTCTCATCTTCTCCCGGCTTCTTAATTCACGAGTCGACACCTCAGCGCGCGCATCACTCGCAGCGGCAACCATTTAATACCATTGACAACCCCCTTTCCCCCCGCACTGGCCCACCTCTTTAGTTTGCTACGTTCTGTGTCAATCACCCATCCCCAACACCATATCTTCAGCTGATGTCTGCCCCTGCCACCACATTCATAAGTCTCCTTCACCTCACCAGCACCAATGGTCACCACTGTGCGCATCACATTTGTGCTCACCCTGCCCGCAGCGATTATCCATTGTCACAACATCACACATAACTGACTGCGTCATGACCAGTGTTAAGATTCTGGAAAGAGATTGACCAACATCTCGCATTCACCTTGAAATCCCAAACAATATCGACAAAACATCTCGCTTGCAGCATAGACTCAGTTCTTCGACTGGCCACAGCGAGGTGTGGAAAGTGTTGTTGCATTCATTTTTCACGGCTTTCTGAAAGATACCCTACTGCACACACAGCCAACAGCTGCAAGCACCAGTCTGTCCAGACCCCTTGGGTAGACCTATTACTCGTCGTCGTCAGCCCTGGGGAGCCTTATTTTTCGGCGATGACAGACGAAGAACCATGTCACTGCAGCAGCTGCCGCAAGTCCAACTCCGCCACCGACCACGCCTCCTACAATTGCACCTTTTTGAGTACTTGGCGATGACGTAGTGAGCGGTTGAGTACTTGGCAATGTCGCTGACGACGTAAACGAGCTTGGTGGCGGAGTGGGAGAAGCAGTCGTGCTGGATGTAGTGACTGGTGCTGAAGGGGCTACCGATTCGGGGCTGTCTGAGGGACTATCAGTGTACTGGGGTAACATTTGAAACTGACTGACCCGCAACCTCTTGGGCAAGGCCTATGTTGAAATCACCACTCGACTATAGCAAGTTGGAAAATGAGAGAAGACTACGTGAAAGAAAGATCGTACAGTAACATTTTGGTAAGCCCACTGTGGTATTACAGTGCCAATGGGGATGGTAAATGGGTATCTACAAGAGGTGTCAGACGAGGAAAATCAAACGAACTGACATGTTCCACACCCAACATAGACCGCCGAGCAATTGGCAGACCAAAAAGGCCAGCTATGATGCACGAAGAGCGAATTTCATACACAATTAAAATGGGATCTAAATATGCGGTAAGCTTGAGCACGTACTTGAAATAGGTACCATTTTGACATGCAGCACATGCACTTATGAGGCAGTATGCCACAGTGGTGCATTCGCAGGCGGTTGGGGGGCCGTTTACATGATAATAGTAAATCCCAGGTCCCAGCGCTGGAACATCAAATGCTAACGATGGAGTTCTGGGGTCATGTTCCGGATATTCGAAATAGAAAACGTACGACCAGGCCAACACACGCTCATCGTGTAGGCGGCGACAACACAAGGATTCTGATTCTGGCTATTGTCCATCTGGGCACAAATCGAACTTGTTGGTGAGTGTGCCTACAAAATTGTAGACTGGAAAGGATGTCATGTACTCACCCAGCTGTATTGCGGCAAACAGGTGGCATTGGACTGCTGGGCTGTTGCCCTCAAGATATGTAGAAAGCAAATCTGTCACGAGGATCATCAACGACAAGAACCCGGGGCCAAAGGGTAGCATGTTCGGAGTAAGAAATCAATCAACGAATCCTTGGACACTCACTGTTACATTGTACCGCAGCACCTAAGGCATAAGTACTTTTCTCCCGACTCCCACGAAAGTGGAGAGAAGGGTTTGTCGGCTGCAAACGTCCAGTCACCTGTCAAAGGGCTTGCAGGCACATATCCAATTCATCTGTGCAACCGAGAGACAGACACAGGAAGTGCTGGCAGTGGGCCATCTGACATCAACGCTTCAGCCTTACATGACAGAGGTCAATTTAACGTTTCAACTTTGTTTCAATTGCAGGTTATTACAGTTACGGTCTGTACGGGCCCCAACCCATTACTCATCGTCGTCAGCCCTGGGAAGCCTTGGTTTTTGGCGACGACAGATGAAGAACCACGTCACTGCAGCGGCTACCACAAATCCAACACCACCGACTACGCCACCTACAATTGCACCTTTTTGAGTACTTGGCGACAACGCTGATGATGCGGAAGAGATCGATGACGTAGTGAGCGGTTGAGTACTTGGCAATGTCGCTGACGACGTAAACGAGCTTGGTGATGGAGTGGGAGAAGCAGTGGTGCTGGATGTAGTGGCTGGTGCTGTGGGGGCTACCGATTCGGGGCTGTCTGAGGGACTATCAGTGCACTAGGGGCAATATTTGAAACCGACTTACCCCCAACCTCTTGGGCAACGACTACATTGAAATCATCACTCGACTATAACAAATTGGAAAATGAGAGAAGACTTCGTGAAAGAAAAACACACACAACAACATCTTGATAAGCCCATTGTGGTACTGCAGTGCCATTGGGGATGCCAAATGGGTATCTAAAAGAGGTGTCAGAATGAACTGATGTGTTCCACACCCAACATAGGCCGTGGAGCAATTGACAGACCAAGAAGGCCAACTATGATGCACGAAGAGTGAATTTCAAAAATAAGATATGCAGCAAAGAACCCACTTGACAGAGGAAGCATTTTGACATATAGCACAAGCACTTATGAGGCAGTATGACACAGTGTTGCATTCGCAAGCAGTTGGTGTGCCTAGTATAATGCAATGGTTTGGCCAGGATTCAGCGCTGGAACGAACCATTCTAACGAAGGAGTTCTGGGGTCATGTCCCGGATATTTGAAATAGAAAACGTACGACCATTCGAACACACGCCCGCTGTGTAGGAAGCGACAACACAAGGATTTTGATTCTGGCTATTGTCCATCTGGGCACAAATTGAACTTGTTGTTGAGTGTGCCTAAAGGACCGCAGACTGGAAAGAGGGGTGTCGTGTACTCACCCAGTTGTATTGCGGCAAACAGGTGGCATTGGTCTGCTGGGCAGTTGCCCTCAATGGACATCTAGAAAGTAAACCTGTTGTGAGGATTATCAACGACAAGAACCTGGAGTTGGAGGGTAGCATGTTCATGGTGGGACTGGATAAGAAGTGATCAGCGAGTCCTTGGTCAATCACTAGTACAGGAGCACCTAACGGCCATTCTGACGAATACTGATAGCTGTTTGTGCGGCCACGGGACAGAGTTGGCCATCTGACTTATCGACGCCAAACTTACGTGTCAGACATCAATGTAACGTTCAACATCAATGCATCATGCATCAACGTTGATTGTTTCAACAGCAAACACAGCAGGTTAATACGTGAGTCTGTCAACTCACGGTATCTGTTTCTTCAAGTCACGAGTGTTATTGTTCATTGAAGTGCTGTAAAAAACCAGCAGCTGAAACCAAAACCCAAACATACGTCACAGGATTTCCAAGACTTTCTCCCGAATGTGCTCGGGTGCGATATTGGTTCCGAGTCCCGAAATGACAATCTCGCTCTCTGTAGCGATCCTCTTGTACTCTCCATTTGGCTGCCGTGCGAAAAGTAATGCCGTGAACGGCTGCCCGAGGCGAGCAATCATCTGCAGTGCCTGGGCATAGCAGCCAACCTCAGGCCTGGGAATAGCGTGTGACAGTGCAGTTCCGTCCGTTCCTGTGTTGCAACCCAAACTGGAAGCAAAGTCAGCATCAGGCTCCAAGCCTATCCCCCAGGTAACCCGCTACTGGACCTCGGATATGACTAATCCACGGATGCACGAAGACAAGTTTCTGTTGCTTGTCCAGTGAGAGGTCGTCCCTGGACATGAACTCCACATTTCCGAGCCCCGATACTTCGGCCTGATACAGTTTCTCATTACCTCCACACAGCCCCTGTTTACCGAGTCCTCTTATAGGAAAGACAAGGCATGGAAGATGTAGACGTCGAGTCGCAAAACGGGCGGGTGGAAGAGCGTTGATCCGTTCATGGATACTCAGCGCTTCTTTCTCGGACAACTGCGCACGTAAATTTGAGATGCATGTGTTCATTTCTTCCCCTTCGAGTGGTGGAGGGGTGTAAGGAGTTTCGCTGTACACGGAAAGGGAGGCTGGGAGGCAACTGTTGTATGATGATGACTTCCCTGACCACCCAAGCACGGTGACCTCGCCAGAGCGGGCCACAATCTCCTCGAGGAGATGTCCGATAGCGTCGGCTCCTTCGCCATAGTGAGGCCTGATATCGGACTTGAATATCCCGATAAGAGAGTATGCAACATCCTCCTCAACCGTTGCATTGCGTGTCGAAGCAAGATGAAGTTTGTCGCGCACCCCAAGATTGTCTGGAGAGAACGTGACGATGGCTCCACGGGGAATCTTTATGGTGTCTGCTAGCTCCTGTATGATCTCCGGGATCTCCTTGTGGTTCACACTAGTGTCGTGGAGGTATGGGTTCCACTCGGAGTCATAGAAAAAAATGACCTTTGGTGCGAGAAGCTCTTGCAAAGTCCATGCGCGTGTCATCCAAGAACTGCGTGTAAGGTCTCCGAGCGTGGATGGATGGGCTACGTCGGCAAGGAACACAACTGTGGCTGCAGAATCCGCATACCACCTGTACATAGATGTGAGAGACTGATTGAGGACGGAGTTCGTGGTCTTGTCGATACAGCATGTATCCGACCAAGCCCAATTGTGACCAAGCCTGCGTGTCTCCTTGCAAAAATTGCGCAACTTCTCATTCAGGGCCGTGTTGGGAAGTTTCCACACAGATTTGACTCCCTTGACGTCCTGAAACAACGGCTCGTTCCCCTGCCACACGTGAGAGAGCATAGCGCATCCGAAGAAACCTTCAACCACTCGTTGGATCCGCTCGTGGTCCAGTTTGCTCGTCATGGATGAAACAAGCTCTTTGAACGTCGGACTGTCTTTGAAAATACGCATCCGCTCAGGACCATCACAAAGGTAACCTGTTTTGACATCGATGACAACGAGGGGGCAACTCTTGAGAATCCCGCTAACAATAGCATCAATGGCCGCAATCGTCTGAGATGGAGAAATGTAGTTTTTGCGCAGTTCTGCGAGATGGTCATTTGTGGGTATTAACTTCATACAGGCGGTACATACGCTTGATTGCAGGGTCATGGGACTGTTCGATTACGTGCAGCATAGTCTTGAAAGCGTCGATTGCTTCATCATATCGTTTCGCTTCATGTAGCGCCACGTGCTTGGCCTTATAGCCCCAAGGGTAGGGGGGGTCCACTCTCACTGCCTATACAACAGGTGTAGGGAACCGATTCATATAAGAGGGACACCACACATACCTCGTTCGCATCCTGCAGCGCATGTTCCCATAATCTTATTGCTGCTCGAGCTCTACTCCGCTTGATAAGTAGACCAGCAGGACTCGGAGGACTAAGGGACAATGCAGTAGAGTACTGCGTAATTGCGTCGTCATAGCTTACAGATCTGAAGGCTTCATCCCCAGCGTGCTCAAGTGTCATAGAGCATTTTTTAGTGAAATCTGGTGAGAGATATGAACACGCACGTACATCAGACTAATGGCAGAGGCGTACCTGTGACCCAGTCCATAATTGCCCGGTTTTCATGGATCTTCTCATCTGATGTCTTGATGATATTAAGGTTCTCTATGGCTTGGGATATTTGTCCTTCGGCATAGAGGGTTTCACAGAAACACTGCCGAGCAGCGGTGTCCAGTCCATCAAAATTCCACCCAAATATCTGCTTTGAAGGTTAAATTGGTGAATAGTAACAACAGAAGACGTACGTACAAGCCAGATTGTCTTTAAGGTAGGACATTGTTTGTCGTTAGAAGATAAGTTCTTCGCCCGCTCAATCAATTGTATTGCATGTTCGACATTTCCCTTCTTCATGTACATAACTCCAAGGACCTGGGGAATGTATCAGCGATGATATATACACGTCTGGATCGTGCGAAGCACGTGCCTGTGCATAAAGGTAAGTGGCGTCATCATCGTTGTCATCTTTTGCTCTTGTAGCAAGGAGCTCTACACGTGTTATCGCATCTTCTTGACTTCCGGATTTGAACACAAGAATCGACTGAGCATATCATGAATTATTGTGAATGGTCTGTATGAATTCACACACCTTCAGTAGTAAGAGAAGTCTGTTGTCGTGAGGCTCACAATCATGGAAGGCAAGATCGAAGGTGCGTAATGCACCCTCTCGATCGCCCTGGCCCAGTAGAACGACCGCATTCGCGATATAGCCAATAGGCGATGGCTGAACCTGGAGGGACTTGAGGTACGTGTAAGTGAACATGCGCACGGGATAGTGAGAGGGCTGACTCACTTTGTTGACGTCCTCCATCGCGGATGACACACGCTTCAAACGTGCTCGTATAAGAGCGCGGTTTGCCAGCACGTAGTGGCTAGGATTTGACGCGCTCGCAATTTCGTTTGAAAGGAGAATCTCGGTGTTCGTCAAGTCATCTCGTGTCCATGATTTGAGAGGCTCTTCGCTGATTTGTACGAGCGGAAGCTGAGAAGCATGGGCCACCAATGAATCGAAGCGCTATGTAAGTAATACCTACAATACAGCCAGAACATGTTTTGGTATTCATCTGGTCGCCCTGTATCAAGACTGTTGGCAATACGAACTGCATGAGCGGTTGCACACTTACGATGTGGTCGATTTGCTCAGGGGAAAGGATATCACCGAGATTGTGAATCGTGATTTTCCCCCCATTGAATCCGCATGCAAGATACCTCCCCTTCGGTGAGAGAGCAATGGAGCAAATGTCTGCAGTGTGTGAGATAATGCTACCAATCTGCTCGTGGGACACACAGTCCCACAGTGAAACCGATGAGCCCTTGGAACATGCAATGAAGCTGCCGTTGGATGCTATGGATACCGATGTACGAGATTGAGTTTTATGTATCTGCCATTCTGAAGAGGAGGAATTAGAAAGGTTGAAACAGGTGATTCTGCGTATGTTCGCGACGAAAAGTTGTTGACCATCAGATGACCAGGCCAACGGAGTGGCCAGTGCTGCACCGACTGAGCCCGTGGTACCTGAACTGAACAGAAGAGTGCCACCACGAGTGTCGTAAATGCAGAAACCGCTATCAAACGAGGCAGTAGCAAGTCGACTGCCGTCTGGGGAGAACTTGACACGAACAGCGTGATGGTGTTGGAGGGGAGGAAGGAGTTGCGCACCAGAAGCGATGCTGAATAGTCGTGCGGCATTACGGTCCACAGAGGCAATCGTAGTACAGTCTCTCGAGATATCGACGCCCCATACGGGACCAAGGTGTTCTGTGAACTCGCGCACTTTCTCGTGGGTGTCCGCGTTCCAGACGGTCATCTTCTTTGTGCGGTCTCCGGTCACAATCCACTGGCCATTCCGGGAAACGACAAGAGAATAGATGTCGCTACCCGCTTTGATGGTTGGACCTTGTTGCTGTCCGCCTTCAACCTTCCATCGACGAATTTCACCGTTTTCATAACCACCTACGACCTCACTTTCGTCTGCAAAAGCGATTGCGTATACAATACTTTGAGTTGCAATCCCGAACCGCTTCGCAACTTAACCATCACAGCAAGATGTCAACAGCGTTGCCTCAACGTTCTGACTGCTGGTACGCACCGATCGTTGTCGCTGGCATGCCACTAAATGGCTTGTCCTAGAATTCAGAGTAGAAAAAGATGACACTCGTATGACCAACTCACGGCGCTCAATATATGACCCCCGGACCGCCCATGGCACCGGAACCTGAGCTACAAATCCATGACTCCCACGAAGTGTCGGAAGCGGTGCTCTGCTCCACTGACAAAGTAGTCTTTGGGCTTCTCTGCATCCTCACACTCCCTGACATCCTCAAACCCCCACATCCTCTCAACCTTTCGGAACCAAGGCCACAAGCGACCATAAAAACACCACCAGATCGGACTCCTGTCTCACGTTCATCGGCAAGTTCATTGTCAACGCATGCACCACCCCAGCGTGACGGGGGGGAATAAGATGCTATTGTCACCAGCGAACATCTCATTCGTCGAAGCGCACATCAGCTCGGGTTACATAAATGTGAGGCAGACATTTTCTTCGTCGCGTGAGGAGTTTTGGCTTTTCAGGTTATTACTTGGCAACGTTTCTTCCGCGTCGTAATCCCCGTGGGAACTGTTAGTGAAATCCATGCGACATTAGAGACTGATTTTGCTTGGATTTCTGCTTCCAAATCCACGGGAAATCGACCGTGAAAAACTACACCGTAATATTACGATGTCAAGATAAAGTTCGGGTTGGAGGGAATTGTCCCCTCCTTCCCTCTGACGAGTTATGCATTAAAGAAACGATGACCAGTCACGGATGACAGAGTTTTGGCCAAGGACACCCAGTGATTCTGAGGCCAAGGTACGAGTAATCTGTTTTCTACGCCAAGGTTGGTGAGGATGGGTTATTGCGGACGTGCGACGGACATGCAGAATCACATCGTCGTCTCCAAACATATTTGCGAAGTGCCAATATCAGCAACGAATTGATCGCGCCGATGAAGAGTGGTGGGGCCGTGTGCTCTTTGCCGATCCCGGGGTTTGTATTACCTCCAAAGTACGTGGTAATCGCGTGCGGAAGGAACATTAGTAGCCGCCGAGAAATACTCAGGGTGATCCAATCGAGTTATTCGTAAATGGGCCTGTTACCGAGGCTGGCAATGGAGAAGGCAGGGAGAGGTAATGGACTTGGTGGTGTCCAGGTTAAAACTGGTGTCCATCACTGTCGTTGTGGTACTGGACTGCTGCCTGCAATTCCGAAAGACGCTTCTTCATGCCAATGACAATAAGAACGGTAGTATCAACCCAATCTACTTCTTCCGAGATACCACTACGAAGGTCTTATAGGGGTATTCAAAAGTGCCCTGGCTCTTGTCCACCCACACTCTGTCGTCACCTCTGGCTAGGATGGTTTTGAGATCCGATGCCACCTTGTTCTTCTCTTCGGGGGGCAGGACAGCTATATAGCTCTTGCTCAGGGCTCGGTCCACACAAAGGCTTTCCGTCGTGATGAGATGGTATTCCCAAACGGTTTCCTGTGGCTTCTCGAAATTCTCAAGGTACGAAGGAGTGGTGAATGCCTCGCGCCATAGGCCAAGGCGGAATTGGGGGGTTCCTTGCTCGTGGTGCTCGATTCGCTCACGCAATTGAGCAACCCAGCCAGCCCGATCTCTGTGGTGAAAGTAATCACAGGGTCAGACTGATAGGAAGTGACTTGCCTGTCCTCCAGATTCTATATGAAAACCACCGACCCGCCTTCTTTCAGAATTCGGGAAAACTCGGTGCATGCCTTGTCATGATTTGGGCACCAATGAAAAGCCTGATGATGCAGATAAGGAACAGTAGGAAGACTATGGATTCAGTCTCCACTGACCTGCGCGATGACTATAAGGTCTGCCCAACCGTCTGGGACTGCGGTATTCTCAAACGTCCCGTCTTCGATAGTTGCATTCTCCACAGTAACTTTTTCGGACCATACTTTTCTCATACCCTCGCTGGGTTCTATAGCTCTCAACCTCGCTATACACGATGTCCAGTCCGGATGAGATAACAGAGCCCGCGTAAACAGTCCTGTTCCTGCTCCGATCCTGATGTGCGTTTATTGTACCTGTTAGAGTGGTAAACAGATGGCCGGCGTACTCCACTATATTCAAGGGCTCGGACTTGGGGCAGATGGTCTTGATGAATGTGAGTGACTGGGCTGGATAGGACGGTCGCGCACTGAAGTCCAAGAATTCGCTAAGATAACCGCACGAACCTGTCCGACAGAACCAACGTAACTCACCGATCATACAATACATTCGTACCAGCGCCGAAGCCAGACTGAGCGATTGAATGAACGTTCGACATGAAACGCTTTCAGAATCGTGACAGTACATTGGGCGGTGACAGGCGTGGCTTCCAGGCGTTTCCTTCTTTCTCATCATCACTCGCACGTCCGAGCGGGATTGACGGCGCCACAACAGGTTTCTAGAATCTAGAGGGCACACCGAAATTTTTCTAGTTTTTCCTGGGCGGCTATGCCAACGATAGTGCGCCTCCCCAAACCAACTACAACCTTAACTCGCTCCAGTGTCTCCACCGGCAAACAACGGCAAACCGACTCGGTCGAAACGCAGCACCCTCTGACGTCGAAGGGGTTCAGAGTTGGTATTTAGTGGGTAAGACTGGACCAACCGTCAAGCTGCAAGGAAACGGCGATGTCCACACGAGAACTCACCATCACCAACAACAGCGGCACCTCGATTATACTAAAGCTAACCGAAACCTCCCTCGAGATAAGTGTGGGTGACGGCAATGCCTCGAGAAGACGGCGGTCGTCAGGTTCTTCCCTTCCATTTCTAAAGTCCAAGTCTAGTACCAGGGTAATCCATGTCCCTCTGCGGAACGTGGTCGCGGTCACCTCTTCGGATGTTGTAGGGGTATCGTATCTGGCTCGAAAGTCACCTAAACATAGTCTCTCTTTCTTTCGTGTCGAAGGCAGCCATGATGAGAAGGATGATACGCTCGCGAAGCAATGGTGTGAGACTGCTATGGCTGCCGCTTATCATGGTTTGTGCATCTCTCCAACGGGATCCATGATTCCATCTCTCATTTGGGTTCAGGTAGAACCCCACCCAAGAAGTTGAAAGTCATCATCAATCCGCGCGGTGGCCGGGTAAATATGCTTCAACTAATAAGGATCATTTCCATCGTCAGCTTATGAGTCATTCCGACAGGGACAAGCGGGTTCGATATTCACAGACAAAGTCGAACCGATACTAAGCGCCGCGGGTTGTGCTCTCGATGTAACTTGTATGCAGCTGTCAAAGTGCACAGCGGAGTTTCGTTAATTTACTGTTTACAGATACCACGCACCCCATGCATGCCTTGGAGATCGTCCAGGACTTGAGTCTAGACTTCGACGCACTGGTCGTCGTTTCGGGCGACGGATTGATACACGAGGTCTTGAATGGATTCTCCAAACACACGCAATCGGACAAGGCTTTCTGCATCCCGATAGCACCCATTCCTGCTGGATCTGGGAATGGATTATCGTTGAATCTTCTCGGTCTTCAGGATGGATTGGACCCGCGCGCGGCTGCGCTGAATGTCCTCAAAGGTCTGGTAGAACTAACGTGGAATGACTCCATCTTTTGATATATCTTCCAATGATAGGTCTTCCTTTGAAAGTCGACCTGTTTGCTTTCACGCAAGGAAACCAGAAGCGTCTATCTTTCATGTCGCAAACAGTTGGCCTCATGGCCAACATTGACGTCGATACCGAGCATCTGCGATGGATGGGGGATCTCCGGTTCGTCCTGGGATTCCTCCGCAATGGTAAGCAAGCTCCTTTCTTGAACAACGTTAGTTTCCAATCTGTATTTTGCAGTCGTCACGCTTCCCACTTGCAAAATGGAGCTCTCCATCAAACTGGTGGAACAGGATAAAGGGAAAATGGCTGATGCCGTTCGTGCTCGACGTGCTGATACATCTTCTGACATACCCTCTGTGCCCATGTCACCATCGTCGGAAGTTATCTATGACCCCGGTTCACCTGGAGATACCTGGATCAAGTACGATAAGCCCTGTTTATGGGTATACGCCGGTAAAGGACCATACGTTAGTCGGTAGGCAGTTTACTCTTCGAAGATTTTCATAGCGTATCATTCCCCTCTCTAGTTCTCTCATGCAGTTCCCTGTATCACAACCGGACGACGGAGTGATCGACATAGCTATACAGGAAATTGTAGGAACTTCATTTGTTTTACTCTTTCCCGCTGATGGAAGATACTCTAGATACCCCGGAAAGATCTACTTGCAGCTATGGAGGGAGCTGAGAAGGGACGC
This sequence comes from Pisolithus albus, assembly GCA_024613165.1. Classification (NCBI taxonomy): domain Eukaryota; kingdom Fungi; phylum Basidiomycota; class Agaricomycetes; order Boletales; family Pisolithaceae; genus Pisolithus; species Pisolithus albus. Next base: position 637,917 of record JANFAB010000002.1, on the reverse strand, counting down.
TGCTATTGGTTTGGCACTGTACGTCCATCTGCACTGCCACAGCACCCGCTTACGAGAAACCCAGAATCGCTACTTCAAAGCTTCCGCTTACTCTGCAAAGCCGCACGCCAAATCGCGCGGTGCGCTGATGGTTGACGGCGAGTTATTTCCGATGCAGGAATTCCATGTAGAGGTATTACCGCGCCTCGGGACATTGTTGAGCCCATTCCCTTACTATGCACCGGAGTTTACCTTGGGAGAAAACGGGACTGTTTTGAAACCAGGATCGTAGTCCGTCCTGGTAGCTTATTACGGAGTCTATTATACCATTCCATGCTGTTTTATAGTGCTGTGTAGATTGGACTACTGCTTGATGTCACCCTGATCATGTGAACGTGACAAAGCGGTGACGTGTGACTGTCGCGTGACAAGGCGCGGTCTGTTTAATGACACGTGAGTTCCATCTCGTAGCGGACCTTGAATTGGATGGGTTCATAAGGCTGAACGCGGCCGTAGGTGCGTCCAGTCGCACCCTTTCCTTCGTACCACCACCACCACCTTGCTGTCGCAAGCTTCCATAGTACATCTGGTATGTGATTGCTCTGTGTTTGGTGCACTCGGAAGGAGCTGATTTTGTCGTGATAGTCCGATACCTTGTAGATTGTGTAACCATTAACACAAAATGCCACCCAAAGTGAGCCGGCGTGTACCAGGTACCCTATCCAGTGGACTGATAAGGTCTCAACAGCCAGCTTCCACTGCCGGAAAAGCTCCCGCTTCAACTGCGTCGAAGGCACCTGCCAAATCTGATGCAGGTTCTAAGGCTGCAAAGAAGACTGCACCCAAGGCTCAACCTACATGCTGATGGCGACAAGAAGAAGCGCCGAAAGGTCCGCAAGGAGACATACAGTTCTTATATCTACAAAGGTGCGTTGCAAACGGCTTGATGCTTGTCGGAATGCGTGGCTAACATGTATCATAGTCTTGAAGCAGGTTCACCCTGATACGGGTATCTCGAACAAGGCCATGGCCATCCTAAACTCGTTTGTCAACGATATATTCGAGCGTATTGCAACGGAGGCATCGAGTATGTGTCCTTGTACCTTTAGGTTGGTTGTACCTGTGTCTGACCAAGCGCTATCAGAACTTGCTGCGTACTCTAAGAAATCGACTATCTCGTCCCGCGAGATACAGACAGCGGTCCGATTGATCCTCCCTGGTGAGCTTGCGAAGCATGCTATTTCAGAAGGTACCAAATCTGTGACGAGTAAGTGGATGCTAATCATTACCCTGTCCCGATGTTGACTTGTCTTCAGAATTCTCTGCTGGTGCCAAGTAACGATCGCATGTTGGCTGTATTCCTATGTCTATTGTAATTCTCCTTCGTATTAGAATATACCTTGTAGTACCCAAGGCAAAGCTTCAGCGAGCAATGCATCTTTGTCTGATATTTTTCGGTATGGGTCTACAGCGCCACGCCACACCTGATTCAGAGTCGACTTGCATTACCTGAAACCCGTTTGTCTGACTGGAGAAGACTATTGAAGTTAACTGCCATTCGTAGGTGGAGATTCCACGTTCGGAGTACTTAAAGGCATTACAAGGGCAAAGCCCACCTGCTCGAAATAGAGCACACGAGGTATGCGACGCCGAACGAAACTACTTACAGTGTCTAGCGAGTATGAATGACAAAGAGTAAGTCCGTAGTAACCTATTAGTCGCAGTTTTAACAATGTCAGTGTCCTAGCATACGTTCAGAAAGAAACGAAGGAAGAACATTTCAGGGAGTGTATAGCTGGATGCAGAGTGCGAATCTATTCTTGATATACAAGTCCGGGTAAAGTCCAATGTTAGATAGAGGACTGATATAGTGTTAGATATATTGAAGGCGCAAGTCATGATTATGGGCGGGCTGTTATTGAGAGGTTGGGAATGAGTGCCACCGGAGTGTCGTACAGACCACAATGACTACTCACAGAGTTGTTCCTTGCGGTAGAACCAGAAGTATCCCAAAACAATGATGAGTTGACAGATCAAGGCGATCCAGAAAGCTGCAGAAGCCATTGGACTCCCTATGTTTTGCGATCAGTGCAAGCCGAACAAAGCAGTCGGACGACGATGAGGTTCGCACCTTTCAGCCCTGAAGAAAAGTCCCAAGTACCAACGTCAGGGAAGACGCTTCCGGGACCGATAGCGTTAGGGCGCTGTCGCCCGCGCAACCATAACACAAACGGCACCAATGACTTGGGAGAACGCAAGTGTCGCACACACGTGCAGACGCGAAAGTGTCTGAGCGGTCATCAGAATGTCGTTCTCCATTACGTTGTTGTACCTCATACCTGCAGTAGAATCATACCCAGGCCAACGCCTTGGACTGCATCCAACACTCCAAGCCATAACCATAGGGAAAGGCCGAGGTACGGCCCTGCAGAACCTGCCCAGGTATGTACAATGCCAGTGAAGATGTACCCCAGAGGATCTGAAGGAGGGGTTAGTAGTGAGCGCAGATATGTGAGACGACATTACCTGACACCAACGCGGAGCTCCCAGACCAACGGCGAACACGGGTAACAGCCAAGTATGGGTCATGCTGAGGCGTATTAATATGACGAGCATCAACGCCCAGACCCCAATGAAGAAGAAAATGACAAGCAGTAGTGTCTGCCACGTTGGTATGTTGACACTCCACAGGAAACTCCAGTTTCGACCATACGGCTAGGTGAATGCTTGAGATTTGAGCGCAGAAACATGGCGAAATCACCTACTCCACTGAGCCAGTAATCACGAAGAATTTCCGACACAAGGAACCTAAGTAAAAGATGAGTACCTTCTTCAAGATCAACTCAACGCTGAAAGCATACCACAAGACAAGCTTCCGGCGGAACAGTGTTTTCAAGAAGTTTGGAACCTTTGGCGGCGTCTGCCGGTAGTAGTCTGCAACGTTGTCAGCAACAATTAATTAATCTACTCGCTGATAGACTTGCCTGGTAGGCCATAGAGCATGAGATACACGAACAAGAAGGAAAGAATCGACAGGGGCCAAACTATCAATACGATCCACCACGGCGAGACTTTCCCGGGTTGCGCACTGTTCAGTGTGCTGCCCCAGTACCACAAAGCGGCCACCCAGATTTGCTGAGACCCTTGGACAATACAAGCACGTAAAATCCAGACTTGGGTTGAGGCGCCCTACATACAAAATTGCTTTTAGTGAGAGTCAACCGAAAAAGCAAATACCTACAGCTTCTTCACCGAAGTTCAAACCGAAGAAGGCAAATGCAGCTGCTGACGCGACAGCATACAACCAGGTTGCAATGTCCGCCAAGATGGTGTTCGTGCCATGGAGTTTTGAGCTCAAAGCGGGGATACCGATGAGGAAGAATGCCATTCCGTAGAAGAGCCAAGGAAGGGAGAGGACATAGACCGACGGCTTATAGCGGAAGAGAACATACCAGACGGCAGATGAAGCTAAAAATACACCACCAAGCACGTAAAGCTGTAAATCGTTGGAGTAGTTTTGCCCACTGAGCAACGTCATCTGATAACTGTTGGCAGCTAACATCTGCAGGAATATGAGTGAGATATGTCCCAGAAGATGGAGTGAGAGCGTACCTGGCCGAGGGCGATAATAATTGTGTACAAGGGCCAACCACCGATCTCTCGAGCTAAGGCAATCTGAACTCTGTTCATAACAACGACCTCACTCGGGGGAAGAAGTCCACTCTCATTGGCGAAGGGATGCGAGCTAGGAGTACCAGGCGCTACAATGGGGGTCAGGCATCAACATAAAAGGTTCATAAGAACAGCCTACATGTTGGGTGAGAGTGTTCCTCGACAGTTCCAGGCATGCTCCACATGGACTCTCTTTTCGACGATATGTAACTCACTGCGCTTGAAAGCTTCTCCTTGCGCACCCGATCGAAGAAGTGCTCTTCAGACTTGGTGAGGAACTTCTCGATCGAGAGCTCTCCTTTCGAGTTATCTGCGCTAAGCATTTGCAACTTTTGGGCGAATTCATGAGCCACGCCGCCGTCGGAATCCGTGAACTGGAAAACAGGTAAGATGGCGGACTTATGCTCTGACTGCAAGGTCGCTCACCGATGCAATAGCTTTGTTCAGCGGGGAGTTTGTCTTGTCCTCAACAATAGTACTGATCGATTCCCTAGAACTCCTGCGTGAACTTGCAGTAAATGGTTTGTGCGGCGCGTCCAAGAACGGATCAGGAGCGTGTCGCTGTTCTTTAGCAATTGTGCGGTTCGCCTTCTCCAAAAAGTCGTCATATCCTTGTCGGCTACTTGCTACGCTTGATCGGAAGAAATAATCGTCGTCCGAGTGATCTGAATGAGACGAACCAGGGTCAAGATTGAACCTGGGAGGAGCGACAAGGTGAGTCTCATCCCGTGGAGTGGATGCTTGCGAGAGTGGCGATGCGGGAAAGCCAGGTGACAAACCCGCGCTCTGTGCATCCCAATCGGGCTGAGCGGGCATACTTTGCTGAACAGGATCCCAGTCGTCCGTTTCTTCAAGGGGCCGAGAAGTAACAACTCCACAATCCGACTCCCGCCAGGCATTAGGTCCTGCTTGGCGACGGCTAGCTTGAATGCTGCGTTTGTGGAAATCTTCCATCTTCTGTCGCCATTCAATAACTGGGAATCGTTGCACTGCTGAACGAGCGCGAAGGATTGCACGTTCTTCTTCTGTCGACTTGAGGGCTAACTTGATCGTCTTGGAAAGTTGAGATAACATGTGAGCCGTGGAAGTCGATTCGACCGGGAACCACTGTAGAATGGGTAGATGTCGTGAGCTCGCCGGAAAACATGTACAATGTGTACACTTACCCATCCAGGCATCAAACCAAGACCTCCAAGTCGACTGCCAACGCCGAGAGCACCTTTCCGACCAAACTCGACAGCAACGAGACCAAATGGTTCGTCACGAGAGGGAATCAGCGCGAAGTCAGCACCACTAAATATGAACGGTGGTAGGGCCGTGAATTCCGGCTTGGAGTATACAGCGATCGGGATACATTTCCATCAGACGAGCAAGCTTCTCCGCTGCGAAACGTCCAAACAAGTCAATGACGGGGCCAACACAGATGAGTTGGATGGATGGCCGTTTTTCGAGTCTAGCGAATTATCAGTAATGTCGCATGAGACTCGAGTACAAAAAAAAACATACAACGACGGCATGACATCAGCAATGAGATCGACACCCTTCTGCTTAGACCAACGGCCGACGAACACGAAGAGATCAGCGTTGGGGTCCTGTTTGATACCGGCCCATTCCTGCGCTTGTCGCTTCAACTCCGGTCTCTTTGCTTCTGCCTCTTGGTCAATCTGAATATCTCGAACTGCAACCGGGTTCTCATCGAGAGCTGCGATATCCGTGGGATCAGGGTTAGGCAACGAATCAACGTGCTTGAGGGTCCACAGGGCCGGGTATCGTGCCCAACTGCGTTTTCCATACTTGTCGGATACACCTGCAACACCGACACTTTTTTGGTGTACACTGATGAACGAAGCGGCTGCATGCAGCAAATTGAATGTGTTTCCAAACTGGACGTATTTGGTGCAGTGCTCCTTGCTGATATTAAACGCCGAGCACACTTCCTTCATCTCCTCCTTCGTTCGAAGCGGCCACAAACCCTGGAACTCGGCGTTGTGCAGAGATAGGCAGACAGGTATTACCTTGGGAAGAAGGTATATAGGTGCCAGTGCACCATGATAGTCGTTAATATGATAGATATCGATGCCGGGGAATCGACGAATAGTTGTGGCGATAGCTTGATTCCACGTCGAGTAGAAGATGGCTGAACTGAGGTCGTCCATTCGCGGAGGGTAGGGATCAGATTTTGTTTGGGCCCTGAAGACGGGACTGTCCAGAATCACCCAAGTAATATTGTCCAAGACATGCGTCTCAACCTCGATCAGGTATGGCTCCCCAAATATGATGACTTCGATAGGTTCTGCAGGGTCACCTGGTGGATACTCGACATCCTTGACCTTGGGTACAACCCAAATCAAGTCTACGTCCGTCATCGCCTTGCCCATAAGTGACGACATGACACCGAGGCCACCAATCTTGACTTTGGCTTTCCAGTCGAATATTTCATATTCAAGAGTCGAAATAAGAACTTTGCGGCGTTTTTCCTTGTCTTCAGGCCAGCCAATGATCTCGCCAGAAGTATGCCTGTGCCCGAAGAGCTTCTCACTGATGGGAAGGTCCTGCCACAGATCTGTTCCCCAAGCTACCAAGAATAGGGATGTATTTGCTAGCGCCTTTTGATGATTTAATGCCATAACGGTTGTGACGAATGCCATAGAAGGACCACATGAAGACGGAAGCGGCGATGATACCGGTAATCAGTGGAATCGATGCGAGAAGGCCGAACATGATGGCGCCAAACGACGCATCGCCAAGAGGCTGCAAAGACCACTCCAGTGTTTGGTCATTAATGGTCAGTGACCAGGAGAGCGCTGGCCACGGCGGTGCGGACATGTTGAGGTAATTGGGAGCAATAGTATTAGGAGGCAAGCGGTCCATGACGCCGTCACCGTCAACGTCACCATAGTAATAGTCATCGTAGCCAAACACGTTGACCTGGACAGTACGTTGGCCATTGAGCCATGATTTCGAGTTGCCACAAGCCATCGCCGACGTGGTTCATCAGCGACGGAAGACCCTGGTCGTAACCCCACTGGTTGTAAGGTCCACGAGCAAGGAACTGTGGCACGCGACGTTGTGAGTTATAGTTGAGGTCAGCGTGCAAAACCACACTGGCACTTGCGGCCGCCGCATTCCAGTCTAGGACGGTCCCGACCATCATTAGAAATGTAACCCACGAGAAGATATTATCTTACATTGTACCATGATATGTTGCCCAGCCCAAAAATTGGAGGAGTTACTGAAAACACTGGTTGGGATGACAGTGACATTCTCCCAATTCGTCCAGTTTGACCATGACCTTCCGAAATTACCAGAGTACCTAAACATATCCGCACCATAGGCCTTATGGGTGAACTTGTACTCTCCGTCGGTGTATTCGAGAGCGGAGTCATCGTAGTCAGACTCGGGGAAGACCATGATGTTGTCCGCCGAGCCCTTACGCACCAGTAGGTGATCAACCGACTACGGACAAGTGAGTTTGGAATATGAAAAGGTTGAAACCACTGTACGCACCCCGGTTGACGCTGTCCCATCGGCGGTCGTTGGGTTGTTTACAATGATTTCCAAAATCCCGTCTGGTACGTTGTTCAGTGTCCCTGACCACGACCACGCGGACGGCGGCGCAACGGCTAACGTCGACATTACCGGGTTCGTTACGTCGGTACATGTGATTGAGTTCGTATCCAGTGTTGGCTGTCCTCCGATCCCCGACGACGACATATTCAACGTCAGCGAATTTGTCACACTCGTGCATGACATTTCGAGATTAAACTCCAGGGTGAGGTCGAGTGTCGTCGCATTGGAACTACCAGATGTCACTTGAATACGAGCATCATGCCCAGGTAGGAAACGTGTCAGCATTGGAGGAGGGAGACACCCATTCAGTATCAGGAACAAGCACTTTCATGCCATACGGATCAAGCGTGATGGAAGCCATGCATCCATAATATGGCGCGGTCCCATTGTTATAGTAAGACGACCCAGACTGGGCGAGGGTGTAGTTCTCGTATGGTGCAAGAAGGTTCCTGACCACAGTGCCAGATTCGTAAGGAGACGAAATCCACAGCGAACTGGTACAGTCGTACGACCACGTATAAGGAGGTGTTCAAGTTGGAGTACAAGAGCCAGACTTGGTCGGTGTGCGTTCCAGTTAAATTTTGTATGCCCGCGAGGCCCGCCCGCGAGATCGACCACAAACCCATTTCCGTAGCAGTGCCGTTCGAACCCGGTCGCTGTATGTAATATGTCCAGTTACCACGCTTGCACAAGGTTTAAGCCATCCTGGAGGGAATCGTAGACACTGCGGAGGTACAAAAATTGCGTGGTAAGGCGACGCATGTCCGTTGTAGGGTCGAAGTGGTCCAGCGAGTTCCAATCATCCTCACATCCCATAAGAGCAGATTCCAAGGGCATGTTGAAGTATTGCGCTGAACCAAGCTTGTAGCAGCCATGCCGCTGCCAAGCTTTGTTGCTGAACATTGCCTGACGCCTGGAATTGGTTGGTCAAACCATCACGACAAAGGAAACAAGAGATATACCCATAGAGGTAGTTGTTGGCCGTAGAATCAGTATAGGTAAAAATTCTGTTCCTCGCCGTAGTACCACTGAAAAGGGTTGAGCGTTGTTGGTACCAAGCTATAAACAATAAGGTGCTTACAAGAGCAATACCCGGCATGACCATATTCGTGATAAAGCTCCCCAAGGCGGCCCTTAGTGTTCCATTCTCCAAACTAGGCCACCTAAACACATCGAAATTACTCGTTCCATACCAATGCCTTGGGTCGAGGATCCCATTGTTCGCATTTAGGAAGTCGTCGTTGACAAACATTTGGTTCCATGCAGTGATGAAGTTAGTGTCAAGATCATAAGCAACCTGCAAATTACCGTCCATTCCGAGGAATCGAGTGAGAGAACGGTAAATCGAGTAGTGGAATGCGTAGCCATCCAACCCATTGTCACCCTGATTACGCAAGAAGTACTGGTTGTCCGACTCCGTCAGGTTGGCAGCTTCCTGAAAGCCTGGGGGGAGCTGCGATTGAGTCCGTCCGCGACCCCTTTTGAAGCCATTAGTACCATGGATGGTTATCAAAGTACCCCCAACTTACAAATACAGAGCACCGAATATGTCGCCACCGGTTACCTCTCCAGCAATGAGAAAATTCGATTTTCCTAGCTTCGTAGCGCACTGACGGGTAGCAGCTGCCCATGCTGCCATACCGTCGACTGTTACTTGGGTTGCTTTGTCTACACGAATACCATCGATGTCAAGGGCCGTTATGACCATACACGAGAAGACGGGTAGTTTTGCCATGACGGCGGGATTCCATTCACGTAGACGGTCCTGCACGGATGCGAACTTGGAAAGCTGACGTTGCCAATCAGGGTGAACACCGAAGGCCTCCATGTCACCATACTGGTCGAAGTCCTGAAGCCATACAGCCATTATCCTCCGCGATGCCTGTTACGATGGTGCTATCCTCGTTGTAAAACACGGGAAGTTGGCAAGAAGTGTTACGGGTGTTATCATACTAGACGGTAGGCAATGATGTCATCAGTTGACAGGACGAATGGAGATGACCGTGAATAGATACAGACGGTAAAGTCAGCATATTCCGTGAAGTTCCATGGCATGTAGTTCGCCGGTGTGTATTCGACGTCATATTCGTTGATATCGAAAGGTGCAGAGACGTTCAAGTAACTGGTGACAGTTTTATTTGGCGGGGACGCTTGGAGACGAAGAAATACTTACCCTTGGAAACTGAGGAGATCGGACATGGTCCCAACGGTGAAGTCCAGAATGATGTACATTCCCCGAGAGTGGATGGTGTCTATGAGTTCGATCCAGTCGGCAATCGTTCCCCAGTGAGGATCGGAGACAGAGAAGTCGAGTGGCGAGTAACCTAAGGGTACGGGTGTCAATCAACAGACGTGGAGCATGAGAGGATAGCTTGCTGCGCACTGTCTGCCTCCCATATCATGTTCAAGAATATAGTTCCGGAAAGATAGATCGCCTTCATTCCCATTCCCTGAATGTAATCAAGCTTTGAAGCGAGACCTTGACGTCTCCGCCAAAGCGAAGTTGGGTTTCTCTCCAGTCCCACTCGTACATGGTAGCAAAGTAGTCGTTGTTGGAAGGGTCTCCGTCAGCAAATTTGTCCATAAGAATAGTGTAGACTGGGGACAGCACGCCAGTTCTGGGGCGAAGGGGTGTAGGTCTTGTTCGTGCGCGTGGAGTAGTACTGGGTGGGGTCAGTTGTGTCCTGGTTGACGTTGAAGTTGTACTGGACAAGGTCAGGGCGGTAAGGGGAAGAAAAGACTAGCGTTGCGAGCCATAGCGATGTGAGGGCGGTCCAAAACCGCATAATCATGAGTTAGGTCGTCTGCAAGGTGAAGACACCAAGTTCCAACGGGTACGGGATGTCACTCGAGTAATGTCCGACGAGTGCCCGCGAAGCACCGTTGCTAATGATACTGCCTGCTAGCAAGAAAGCGATAGGAATGGCGAGGGAAGGGGGAATAAAAAAGAAAGAACGTGTTAGCCGAGAAGCGGGAGGAGAAGAAGCGAGGCCGCCTTGCTTTGCTTACTATGGCGATTAAAAATTCACCGGCGTTTGCACGGGCACCCCCTCCGAACTGAACACGGCAGGCATGCCGTCTCTGATTAATGCCAATAAGCACGAAAGGCAGACACAGCCAAGAGGCCGAGAATGCTGGCTTGTCCCAGGCACACAGGGCCAAATCCCCTCGTTGTCCAAGCACATACCTGCTCAGGGCACACTCGTGTATCGTGTTAGTGACAGTCGCGAAAAGTTCCGTAGCACTGCTTCATTCGCATGCAGCGGTTCTTCGGACAAGAGAGAGGGCAAAAGTCATTTTTTACCACAAAGCTCTCCTTCGATCGTGAATGCTTTCCTAATTAGGGTTGTCTATCGCTTAGTCAGAGATAAGTCTGGAGAAACCAAAAATATTTGTTTCCCCTCCAGCTGGCATACCGGATTGGTGGACAGCTTCAGTTTCACATCCTCGTCGTCGTTTCATTTGCTGCACTCTGGACAGGCTGTCGCCGATTGGACCGTGTCGTCCAGCTTTGTTGTCGCCACCGATCAAATATCCCCTCCACTGCAAGTTGCTCTGTCTACCCCATCACAACTGATGGCCGCCACCACCGCCGGCACTCAAAACCATGAGCAACCGGCCTCCCAGACTGCTCCCACTATCACCCCTCCAGACCAGCCGACACCGTCATCGCGCTCCTTCATTCACCTCGGATCCCCACTTGCCCAGAACACGTCTTTCCCAGTCACCCCAATGAGCGCAGTTGGTCCTGGCCCACTAGACCCTCCAACCGGAGCCTCCTTCATAGATTACCTCCGCACGTGGTCGGATGCGCAAGTCGCCAAGTGGCTCACTGAAATCAAATGTCCCTCGCATATCGACACCTTCAAAGAACACGATATTAGAGGTGATGTCCTACTCGAACTCGACCCGGACACACTGAAGGAAATGAACATCACGAGCGTCGGTGACAAACTCAGAATTCTCAACGCCGTCAAGGCTCTACGTCAAAGATGCCAGTCTCTCAACCAGGCACGGACGTACTTGGCTGCACAGAGCGAAATTCGCATGTTCGAATCACCGCGAGATCCACCCAAACTGAATGGTCACTATCCATTTCATTCACGGGAGAATTCCCGCGACAACACCCACCAAAACAATCCTTCCATATCCAGAGCTCCAAAACGCCTCGAAAATAAACCCGCCCCACTCGTACTATCACCCCAAGGAGGAAGGGCCGACCTTCCACGGCTCGTTCGCGAGCCTTCCTCCGGTGACTCGAGTCGTGGCATCACTGGTGTCCGCCCACTTCCTCAGCCCGCACAACCTGCTCAAACGAGCAACCTCAATGGCGTTCTCACTTCAACGAGATCAGCGCTGCCACCCCTGCCCCCCGCTCCACGAGGTCAGCCTCCTCAGCCACCTACCAATCAACAAGTAAGCGTTCGCCCTAGTCACAGCGCGCGCGGCCTACTTCCTCTGTCGGTACCAAGATCACGGACACCCAATCAAGACTTGCCTCCTTATGCAAATTCACCACTGCCACCCGCGCCGACCGGCCAAGCCTTACTCACTCCTGGCTCCGGTGGTAGCTCGTTGTCACCGCACGGCCTGCCATCCGATCCCCGATCCGGTCTAGCCGGTGCTCTTAAGCCACCCTCACGATCGCCTTCCGCTCTCACATCACAACCATCACCACGTTCCGCGAATAGCACCACGCACGGACGAAACACTTCGTTCGGAGGCATCAGTTCACCGCTGGGCTATACTTCATTGCAAACTAAACAAAGACCGTCGACATCAGGGACCCATCCGTACGCATCCGCACAGCCTCCACCTGTGCAAGCTATTTCTAGCCAGAATGGGTTAGCATTGTCACCGATTGCAGAATCTCACAACAGCGGCTCGTCCTCGCCGGGATCGACGTCGCCGCCTGCAGGGCCCTTCACCGTCGGCCGAAGCCCTCTCGGCCAGTCATCTCATGCGCATACGCCGTCACTGGATGAGCGCCACAAACTCGTCAAGTTTGTGCTGCCAGAAGAGGGCCGTTCCTGTGTCATCGATGTCGCAGACTGTGCAGGAGGCACCGAGGTCATGGAAAAGGTACTCAGGAAGCTCGAAAATGTTGGCACACGCAAGAATGATCCCACGAATTTCACAAACCGGGTGGAGACTGAAGATGGTGGGCTAAGCATCGGCGGATGGTGTATCTATGTCGACTGGGAAGAGCAACGTGATGCAAGTATGCATCCAGAGTTACATCGCACTTCCTCTGCTGATAGGCATTCTAGGTAAACCTTTGTCGGAAGCAGAAATACAGACTGTCTGCCATGGTCCCCCTGATGCACTTAAGGACCAAGGACTAACGCTACGCAGAACGGCTAAACCAAGGCGCAGCAAATCCACCGGACGAGATCCAGACGAGGAACATGACGCCGAAGCCCAGAAGTTTTCCAGTTCGTCTTCTTCCAGTGTTTCACAGACTGGACAACGCGCCAAAGCAATTAAGCGTGCAAGTACTATCAGCATTCTCAGCGGCCTCGGTGTACGTGATCCGGAGAAGGTACTTGAACCACCTAGCTCTCCAACACAAAGCACGACATCGTCCGTGACTCCCTCAACCACCTCGGTAAAGAAATCATCAAAATTGCGCAACTTCTTCGGTCAGCGGCCGCCAAGCGAACTCATCACCACGCACCTGACCGAGTATTTCCCTTTTGCGGAGAAGAAGGTCCTCCGCACTGCACGACACAGTATGATGCTCCGCGCGTCTGTGGGAGGCAAACGGGACAGTATGATGTCTATCAATTACCCTTTACCGTCCTTGCCCAGTATCTGCACGCAGGGCTCCAGGTCGTCGCAGCGTTCGATATCACCTGCACCTGCAACTTCACCGAAAAAGGCCGGATCCGTGATCTCGCAGACGTCTGATGCTCATGATAAGACTCTCAATCGCTCGGAAGAGTCACTTGCTGCTGAAGAGAGCCCCCCTCGTGTATCCATCTCGACTGACGACGGGCGTTCCGTTATCCTCACAGGTGATGATGTCGAGAAGCTTTCAGGGAGTGACACGAAGCCACACTTGCTTCCCCCAGTAAATTTCCCGACAGAATCCCTTTCTGAATCGTTGGAGAACTTGACCGGAAACAAACATCTATCGAGGGCGAGTCCTAGCAGCAATAAGCGAATGAGCTTCATGACCGAATTGAGAAGCAAACACGATTGGTCTGACACTGCCAGCCTTCTAACCGTTGACGAGATCACCGCAGAAGTAGAAAACCGTCGCCAGAGCATGGCTGTTGACATGGGTGTCGAGGGTGCGGAGGACTGGACCAAGGTCGAATCTGACATCGACGAAGTTAGCAGCCTCTCCAGTACCGCCCTTGAGGATGAGGACGAGGACGAAGTGGAATACGAAAGTGAAGAGGATACTGGAAAGGCCATGACGTGCAGTGGTGGTGAGTGCCTTAATTACCTCACGACAACCACAGCTCTCATCGTCCGGACAACACAGGGACGAAATGGATTAAGGGTGCCCTCATTGGAGCTGGATCGTTTGGGAAAGTGTATCTGGGAATGGATGCTGTTAACGGCCTGTTGATGGCCGTGAAGCAAGTGGAACTTCCTACAGGTTCAGCCCCAAATGAAGAGCGCAAGAAGAGCATGCTTAGTGCGTTGGAGCGTGAGATTGACTTGTTGAAGGACCTCCAACATCCGAACATCGTGCAGTATCTCTGTACGGATTTACCCTCAACTGTCACTTCTACTGCACTATGCTGACTAGTTTTTAGATTCTTCGGTCGATGATGACTACCTCAATATTTTCCTGGAATATGTCCCTGGTGGGTCTGTAACTGCCTTGCTGCGTAGCTATGGCGCCTTCGAGGAGCCCCTGGTCAAAAACTTTGTGCGGCAAATTCTGCAAGGTCTCAACTACTTACACGAAAGGGACATCGTTCATCGAGATATCAAGGGTGGAAATATTCTGGTTGATAACAAAGGTGGAATCAAAATATCGGACTTTGGTATTTCCAAGAAGGTTGATGGCAGTAAGCAGTTTCGTTTCACGCGTAGTTGGCTTGTATCATTCATTGAGCACAGATCTGTTGACCGGCAAGCGCATGTATCGACCTTCTTTCCAGGGCTCCGTGTTTTGGATGGCACCCGAAGTCGTACAGCAAAAGGTTCACACCACGGCAGCTGATATCTGGAGTGTCGGTTGTTTAGTCGTGGAAATGCTCACTGGTGAACATCCTTGGGCACAACTTACCCAAACCCAAGCCATCTTCAAGGTTCGCGTCAGTTGTTTACGAAATCTTGGCACTGCCCTAACCCTCCTTGCAGATTGGCCAGTCAGCCAAACCTGAAATACCCTCTGACATATCTTCGGAAGCCGAGGATTTCCTAAGGAAAACTTTCGATATCGATCACCGAGCTCGTCCCAGTGCTGGGGGCCTACTTCAGCACCCTTGGCTCAATGTCAAGAAGCCCACGAATTCCTCCAGCAAAAACACTAACGCCCCAAAAAATGTTCCAACGATAGAAGTCACGGCATGATATGATGATGATATATTGATATATACCCCGACTGTGCATCTGTTTCATTTTTACCTGGTCACGTTGATTTATTTGCATTGGGCAATTTTTAAGTTGTAACTTCCTTTCATGGACTTTGCTGTATAGTATACTAATGATAGGCTCGCTACTAGTGCACCGTTATGCGTATTGCTACTCGTTGTCTTCTCCGGTCCTTTTCCTCTTGATGCCAGATGCTTTGGATCCCGGTCCCCAGTTGGGCAATGGGTTTTGTTGGTAGCGCACTAATTTGACTTTTGATGACTGTGTAACAGATTTTGGATGCTTCGTGAAGTCAGCTTCCGCCCTGTCAGAAATCAGTGTCGATTCCATCGTTTGGGACTCAGCGATCTCACCTCGGTTCCTTCGCTAAAAGCTGAGCAGCCGGGGACGTGTTCGAGATCTTGTCCATCTTGACAGGATGCTTCCTCACCCAACACCTAAACACGTCATATATGTCTGTACGTGATGCATTCGTTTTCAGCGAACCAGGACAGGCGTGGGATCGCGACACGTCACTGCCCGCGTTCAAAAGCGCCGACCTGTGGGTGGGTTGCCAAGGCCTATTTAGATGCAAGCTGTCGTGTCAGTTTTCAGAAAGATAAACTCACGCGACATCCTCCAGTGACGGAGTAGTACAGTGAAAGAAACCTGCGACTTTAGCTGGTGTGAAATAGAACGGCGTGTGTAGCTCCTGCCCAGTGTTTACGGTCGTGAGTAGTTGTCCAACCCGTCCTGGTGAACGCATACCTCTTTCGCCACGGTCAGCATGCCCCTCATCCGGGCCGACGTTCCATACTTGTCTAGATTCCCTTCCACGTGCTCAAGCACCTTGGAAACAAACTCAGTGTTATGGAGAGGTCCAGACCACATGGGACCAGAAACCTGACAGTGCATGAGTGAAAATGAGTCAGCCCCTTATGCCAAGGTAACTGCGCTCACATGCAAAGGAAACCCACAATCAGGGCATTCTGATGGAACCGGTGGCCCAACTTGGGTTTTGAACTGGTAATTTTTAGCACCCGTGTGCTCGTTGATTTTTTCTATTGTTCTCCCGAGTTTTTGTGCAGAAAAGGATTGGCACCCTGAACAAATGTAGTACATCGACGTGTTACTGCGTAGATCTCAGCTTGGAAAAGGCACGTCGGATCAACGACGCGTAATTACCTAGCTGCTTTTTTGACCTCGACTGGGCCACAATGAACGCGGACGAATAGGCGGACATAGAAGTCGACAGATAGGGCCAGGAGCGGTTCGATATAACGACCATATCTGCCCGCAGATGTAGAGATGGTGTTTAGAACAAGTCGGAGTGCCTTTGACAAGTCAGTTCCACCAATAAGTGCAGACGGTGAAAACCCCACAGCTTCGTGACAATATTCAGCTTTCACGGGAATCCCACCATAATTCGAGAAACTGACAGCACGCAGGGAGATGGAACATGCGCAGGAAATGAAGCGGGAAACCAACCTACCACTTCTCAAAATAATTGGTCGTAGCAAGGACTGCTAAGTCAGTGCAGGTAACGCATAGGAGACCTAACCATCAAAGTTGCCGAGTTGTGGACCATCGTCTGTTCGTACTGTTCTTTACTTACCACCATCATTTACGGCTTGTACAGCAGCATCAAGGAATGGTGCTGCGGTACCGTAGGGATCCAAATCCACAGCATCAACACGCGTCTTTTCTGTGCGATGATTGTACATCAGAGCACTAAGCACGAAATCAGTGACCCTCCCGTTTTGATTCATTGAACAGAACAGCACGTTGACTTACCAGGCATCACCTTCGTTCACTCGGACTTTGCCTTCGCCCGTCTCAGGACTTGGAGCGAGACCGTTGAGATCAACATTCCTTCTCATGGCCGCTGTTGCAGACTCAGAAAGGTCATTCGCTATCACAAACCTTGAGCAAGGTCAGAGGCGGTAGCAATTATCAATAATTCGCAACTGACCTCACAAGTGGAATCTCCTTCGCATACCGGATGGATCGCAATCCCGTTGCTGAAAGAGCCTCGAGCAGGACGAACTTGTAAGGCCGATACTTTGAAATGCCACGCATTTTCAGTATAATACATTCCCCTAAGTCTGCTACGTACTTCTTTGTTCTTCGTGAAACCCTCAGCTGTCTGGAGTGTGCCTGTCACCCGCGTATCGTGGCCCTCTGCCTGTGCAGCCGATAGGGAAGACCCGCAAACATCATCGACTAGACCAAAGGTGTCAGTCAGAAGACACGGAACAGCAAACAGCGCGTCCTGGCACCAGTTTTGAGAGCTCCCCGCTACGCACCTTTCACCTTCTTAATCTCCTTCCCTTCCGTCGCGTCCGTCGTCGTTCTCCTCGCCCGTCTCTCCTGAGCTTGATTCCACTTCGCCTCCTTCTCCATATTGATCATCTCGCTCCATACCCGGATGCACGCGACACTGAGATCTCGGTTGAATTCCTGAACAGGATTTAGGAACGCTTCATCCTTGGAAGATATCAAGATATGCGAATTATTTTCCGTATGAAGGGTGTACCCTTCGGGAATGACAATTCCAGACTGAGTATTTGCCCTCGCGCCTCCGCCAATCGGTGCTGTTGCTGCTGCCGTGCTCATGGCGCGTACGACTGCTGGTCGGGTGAGTAAGGCTATCAACGGTTTCCAAATCGTCTGACGACGGTGGAGGCGCAGAGGCCTGCTGACAGTATGCGGAAGTAGTCTGGACGTCACGGTGAGAGGCTGTAGTGAGACTACGACTTGAAGAAGTCAATTCTACCTTGGCTTGAAGCCAAAGCTAGGGGGTCGACACGCTGCTTCTTTCCTCGGTTGAAACAGAGCTTGGGTTGGATTCACAAGAACAGGATGCCATTGGCATATAGCATGTACTTCTAGTCCGAGTTTGCCACACGATACACGTATTAAACACTAAGATACAGTCCCTTGAGCAACGATTGCTTATGGTGGAACGATATGCACAAGAAAAACTCTCGACACGGAGACGAAGACGCAGGGCGAACGAGAACGAAAGGAAGGAACAAAAGAGGGTCTTCGGGTGCTCTAAAAAAGCGTTCAATATTCGAATTCTTCTGAAACTAATGTTATTAGCCCGCGCATGTCTCCCCGACGTATGCGATCGGGATTTGTTTGCTTCGCTATAATCTTCCGGACCATCGCATCAAGCGAGATCGGTCCACAACCTTGCATAGCGATGAGTGTCGGGAATGAGACGAAACAAGAACCAAGCTCACATGCAACTACAACTGAGCCCCCCGATCGCTCAACCTCATCTGCGATTACCTTATCGAGCCTGGGCTTTCCAGGCCGCGCGTGCTCGGACATTACGTCCACTTCCTTGGCCTCTCGTTCATCGATCTCGAGTCCAAGTAAATCTGGTGGTTTGTGCGTCGTGGTTAGAGGGGGAGAAGACCTCGAACTCTCAGCCTCCGACTTGTCCTCCCAATATGTTCTCGCCGGTCCGTCCTTACCAACAGAGGGCGGGGCCACCAAAGAAACCATCGAGTATTCTGCGGTATGTGTCGACGACGAAGTTGGTCTGGAGCGAAGAGGGGAATCTCCATAATACTGGACCGGGGAAACCGTCAAATCACTCTCCGACAGGGTCGGAAGGTGACACTCAGATAGCGGTGACACGGGGATCAAACGGTCATTTGAAGTGGTCGACAGCACCGACTGCCTGTGAACACAAAGGGGTGGTAGGGGGTGGCCGGGTTGTGTGCGAACGTGACCATAGGCCTGACCCAATTCCGAGTCCTTTCGCAGGCCCGCGGTTTTACCAAGTCGACGGGTCTGCATACGACGTAGTTTCCCTTCCTTCTTTAATTTCATGCTAAGGTTCTTCTCGCTGGTTGTGGCCATAACCTCTTCTCCTTCGAAGTTAGTTAGCTCAAGGATGTTGGTCTCGTGTGCGAGGCTCAAATCTTCGGGAGCATCATCCGCGTCACTGTACTCCCCAGTGTAGTAACTCAGGTCAACGTCACTCTCGCAGCTTTCGTGGCTATCGAGAGACTCTGAAGAGCCGGAGCGCAGATGGGTCGCTCCACCGCGCGCAAATCTCGGATGTGGGGGCTCGAGTTCTTCTTGAAGAATAGGACTGGACCCAAAACGTAGCCGAGAGGGCAAAACAGCAGTGGATGGAAGGGTAGGGAGCTTTGCCGGTATTGGTTTGAAATTTGTAACGTAGATGTCCACCTGTAAAGACGGGACCATGGCCATACAGCGACGCAGGATGCATGCACACCATTGCACATGAGCTGTAACAAAGTCAGTAAGTGTTGCTAAGGAAGAAAGAGAAGTCCGCACAGTATTCGCGTACAAGCCATATAAATCGTATGCGCCTCATAGCGAAACCTTTGTGGCCGAAACCTCCAGGGCGACCCCCCAAATGCCGACCATCTCGCCCAGTCAAACACAGACAGAGGTACTGCAACACCGATAAACCGAAACTTACGCCCGAACCCCCAGTGATGATCATCGCAGTTGAGTAATCTCCCCACCTTGCTCGTACGGAACTGCCAAATGGCCCATCTACAAACGTCCGCAAAACCACACCTCGGGTTGGCGGACTAGCTGACTTGAGCAAAGACACGTCGCCTCTCGATTGATCGGCTATCATGCGAGACACCATATCCCAAAGGTCTTGTGTCCAACCCTTTCTGGCACGGATAAGAAAGATCATAAGACGGCCTTCGTGACCCTGTGCTTGTTCATCGCAGATGGAAGCGCAGGTGAAAGGGTGAGAAGTAAAACGAGAGACTGAAGGTATGTGAATCAGAAAGTGCTGGCCTGGTGCCCACGGAAGAAATCTGGGGGTGATCAACCGTAGTCGAATTGTCCGTCCGGGTAAGAGCTCTGCATGTGCGTAACCGGGGGGAGGAATGTATGGAGGCGGTGGCGGAGAAAGCCCAGTGTGTGCTGGTTCCATTGTAACATGTGAAGGGCTCGAATTGGGCTGGTCACTTGCACCGCTAAGGAGCGGGCTAGGACCAGCGTGATCATAGTCATAATAGAGATCAAGGGGACTCGATGTCCGCTTGGCATTGGCTTCCACAGGGGAGTGAGGGGAAACGGGCTCGCATTGCAGCTGCCGCAAGCGGTCCATTTCCCAAGAGTTGCGGCCGGAGGGTGTGGGTGTCGAAGGTGCGTGATACGCGAATCCATTAGAGTAGACCCACCAAGTCAAGCGCCAAAGGCGTTCGCCCGCCCAAATTGCAAGTGCAGCCCAGCACCAAAAGCCAACTGGAGGGTGATGTAGACCAGCTGTTATGAGTGTTAAAGGGACAAGTAAAACGTGCATAAAGTAGAAGGATTCGTAAAAATGTCTGCGAATAGGTTGCAATGAGAGGAGCACGATTAATGTTAGCAAAGCGAATGCCTAGAAGCGTCGATGAGCATCCCAACCGGAGCAGAACGGCACGCTACCTACAATCCAGCCAAAGATGAAAGGCTGATATGTGAACGCTTGGAGGTATGCGGGGTCCCCAGTGTTGGGATCACTGTCACGGACAAGCTGGATACTCCACAAAACCACATGAACTGAAGTCATGAGCCAAATGAGTCTACCGGACCACCTATGCAACCAGACGAGTTTGTCGAAGAAGAGCTGTATCATAAATGGGATGGCGAACAACGCAAACGGGGGTGCTTTGAGTGCGAAGAGAACGCAAAGGGGAAAAAGGGCGAAGGCTATCTGACCAAACCGGGCAGAGGAGGACCATAGTGACTTGGAGATAGTATACTGAGGAATGTATGGATCAAAGGTGGATGCGTCATAGAGAGTGTGAGGTTGGACCGGAATATGTGATTGTGACAGATCGCGTTTTGCGAACTGCCAGACCTTGAAAGTGGGTGTGATGTAATCCGGGCCAACGAGGGCGAGCCCCAGAGAGACCAGCGCCATACCAAACAGGGAGAGGAGTTGGGCATTGGATGGCAAAAAACCCACTTTCCGGCTTGATGGGGTTGCCTGTCGATTGCCAAGTGCTGCGTGCTTTTTCAATGTCCTGCGACGTAGAGCCCACTTGGACCAACGTGCTCCGAGTACGCCTCCTCTTGTCCCGGTCCAATGAAGGACTGCGAAGGCAAGGAAGACGAAAACGACGATTATCCAAAGCAAAAACGCATAGCGATGGCTGGGCACGCTGAGGGAGTGTATAGTGAGATATGCGGCGATCCATTCGAGGTTGTCGGTGTAAGGCGGGGTCGTTGGGTCGGCAGGAAAAGCCGTCAACGAGGTCGACGACATGTTGGCAGTCCCCATCTCACCACGCACAGAGCGGTGGATTCGTGGAGCCAGCCATGAGAATGTACAAATATATAGGAGACTTGGCACGGAGTGACGGAGAATTCACGGACGACACCCTGCCGCCACAATGTTACTACTGACATCTTACAACACGGCGTGCTACAAAAAGTACCATCCAACGAAAGCAGTCTTCACGAGCTCTCCTAAGAGACGGTGCGACCTGAGAGGACCTGGCACGTCTATCAGCCAACACGGTCCATGTCGGTGATGGTTGCTGGCACTTACTTCCTTGCCTGTCTTCTTGATTTTCTCTAGCACAAAGTCATACGTCGCTGTACCGCGCACGGTGACTTCTTGTTTCTCTAAGCTAACTTCATAGGATTCGACGCCTGCTCGGCAATGCATGCGTGAGCCATACGTCATCCTTGGCATAATAAATTGGCACCCACCCTGGTCCTTCAACTTGTCCAGTGCCCGGGATACGGCACCAGAGCAACCTCCACAGGTCATCTAAGGGGATAGCGGAATCGTCAGGTATCCTGTCTGTCCCGACGAGTGAATATCTCTACCTTGACTTCGTACTGATAAGTGTGCCCCTACCGGCAAAAGGTCAGTGCGTGCTTATGGCCACATATCCCTCTCGGCGAGAGCCACTCACCTCCATCGTCAACCGATTCTGCTTGTTGATCACTGGTGATAGTAACGACAAAGAAGCTTAACGAGAGCCCGACTCTTATATACTTGTCCTAACCACCGCTGCGGTATCTGACAAAGCTCACTCTGGCTCACCGGAGCCAATCAAGACGTGCTCGGCGAGCTGTTCGATCCCGGAAATTCACGCAAATTCATCCGCTGCTCGTTGGTTTCCCCTAAGCAAAAACGAAGACGACAATCCGCCATTATGGTAGCTGTGATAGTGGGTATTGTACCTCAAATCTTACTCCGCGGTATTCCGCACCGCAGTGCATCTGCAACGTAGACAATTCATATGGTGAGAGGCGAAGTCTCGCCATCATGCATCTCCACTTCGTCACCCTGCGATACTGCTTGCCACCCATCACTAACTCTCGACCATCCAAACAGTCGAGACAGCCAAGAGCCAACAGAATCTAAGCAGTACACATTCGTTTAGAGCAAGATCTCGGCTTGTCGACATAACACGCACTCATCAGGAATAGCAGCTTGGCTTGTTCACCCCCATTCGTGAGGTAGTATACCGGCACACCCGCAAGTACGAAACCTGGTGCTGAGGTAGGTTAACGTGGCAGTCCAAAAACGTTACAACCTACCAAGAACAGCTGCCGCTTCTAGGGGGGCGGCAATAATAGGCATGCACAACAGAAATAGTGCAACTGCGCAGAAGGTCAGTGGTGTCACTATCCATGTCCGGTATGGTCTGTGTGCATGACGGTTTTGAGATAACGCCTGGCAGTATTCCTGCAAGTACTACGCACCTCTCGAGATTGGGTTCTTTCACCCGCAGTATTACTAGCCCAAGCACCTACACATGTCCCATCAACTATCGACGACAAATGCATCCGCTATTTGACTCACAGTCAAAAAATAGAACGCCCACGAGGCGACAACGGAAAAGTTGATCATTGAACGGAAACCGCCACCAATAACGATGAATGCGATCGTTAGCCCGGCCTGGAGTAGGATAGCATTCACGGGAGTTTTGCGCGATTTATGTAACTTTCCAAACACCGCAGGAAGGTATCCTTCACGACCTGCCACAGCGACCAGGCGTGCGCAGGTAAAGATAGCACCTGACGTGCGAGGTTTAATACAAATATCCATCTTTTACCACAACACGACACTTCACCATTCAGTGCACCGAAACAAGAGATGGCGACCATCACAGCGAACACCATACCTCCCACAGGACCAAACAGGGCACGACCAAAATCCAAAGCAACGGTGTTACTCAGCCCTACTGTCTGCTTGTCCAGGACCACCAGGTACGAGACATTTGCAAGCAGGAAAAGAGCCTTCACTAGCGTTAACACGATTCTAGGTAATTCTTTGAGGCCACTTACGAGGACAATAAACATGCTCCAATGGATGGCCCTCGGAATGTTCCTCTCTGGGCTTTGCATTTCACCGCCGACGTAATTCGCCTGGTCCCACCCATCAAGAGCCCATAATCCAGAGTACAACGCTAGCGAATAGGCGGATGGACTTGAGCTAGAGCCCTCAAACAGTGGTTCCTTAAAGGATGGTGCCACCCGGCCTCGTATCAGCTGGATGAGGCCAATTACGGTGATGGATACCTAAAATCCCTCCAAGTTCAGTTCCGGCGACAGGACGGGAGAGATGAAGACATACCAATGCAACTATCTACACGGTCCATCAGTCAATAGTTGGCAATAAATAAGGCTCGAACATGCCTTGACAGCAGTGAACACGACCGCGGCACGCGTGCCCATGTTCCGCGTCGCCGTACATATAAAGGTAACGAGGAGTACTGCTGCCACAGCAGTGAGTTTGATAGCCCATGGGGGTATGTCGTCTGGCGATACCTGGTCACGAGTGGTGTGCCATAAAAGTCGGTTAATATACTCTGCAAAGATAAGACTGATCACTGCATTCGAGCCTGCATTGCAGTAGGAAGATCACGCGAGTGTTGACTAGGAAGACAAGAATGGAGCAAACCTGGTTTGAGGGCAGAAATGGCTGTCCAAGCGAAGAGGTACGACACGAGTGGCCCATAGGCGTAGGCAAGATAGGCTTGTGCGCCCCCGTTGAGAGGTATACTTGAACTACACCAAACACGTTCACAATATGTCAAATCTCTGGGCGAAAAGAGGCACGCACCCCAGCTCTGCGAAACTGCTCGCGCCGGTCCACGCTAGTAGACCCGAAGCAAACCACACGGTGAGACTCGCTCCGACGCTATGCGTATTCGCGACCACCACGCCGGGAGAGGAGCTGTAGATATCGTCCCGTTCGCCGCACCGCCAGGGATATGTCGCTAGAGGGACTCACAAGATGCCGGAACCAATCTAGAGTTCACAGGTCAGCCAGCACGAAACTTGGGTCCTTTTAACAATCCTACCTGGAGTCCTACGATCAGACCGATACCTGAAAAAAGCCTCTGTCAGCAGAGTTTGCAGGGTATATCACTAACGAACACACCTTGTATTAAACCGATACTTTTCTCGACCGCTTCTCCCCGTGCACTGTCCGGTTCGCTGAGACTTGCACTGAGCGGTAGAAGATCTCGCTGAAAGTCAAACCCCGAGAATGAAAATGATCTAGGCCGTTCGCTGGGTGCCACTGGTCCGTCCGACAGTTCCAAGTTGCGGAGTGAATCGATGGAGTCATCAGAATTCCGGCGCGTTTGTGTTAGTGGGCGGCGCTCTAGTGAAGCTCTGGACGAGCGAGAGTTCGTAGGGTTACTTCCAGGTCCGGGCATGCAATCAGACTGGTATCGTAGTGCACTGGGTATGTCTGGATATGCCAGGGGGAGCGACGTGTTTTTAAGTGGTTGAGAAGCGCTTGAATTCGTGTATGGGCGTTACAAGCATGTGCCGCGACAACAGAACAGTCCGCGTATGTACGGAATACATTACAAGGTTTTCTTACCCAGAACGAAAAAAAAACCACAGCACCCCTTTGCTCGTTTGGCGAGCCCTAAAAAGACTTGTCGGGACTGTCTAGTAGGCGATACTGACGCGTTTGCCCTGCCACGTGTCCCAATCTTTGACAACACCTTCGATGAGGAAGTGTGCGACGTCCTTCCTCGACACCGTGTAGCCACCACTCAGATCTCCCTCGTTCACTCGATAAGCCTGCTTGGCCCGAGGAGGGTCATCACCACGACACTCGCCGTCCGTCAGAAGTGCGGGACGAATGACGACGACGCTCTTCAGCTGGCCATGACTAGGCACACGCTCTTTCCAGTTGGCACCCAAGATGTCGGGTCCAGGGCTGTCCCGTTCCTCCCAAGGCCAACCAGCGCAATGAGCGAGAACCTCCTCCACACCGCATTTATCTTTGTGGGGTACTCGTAGAAGATAGCTATAGAGGGGTTTGAGAAGGAGAGGCAGATTGTTGTGTGAAGCCCGGGTCAAGCCCATAGACGAGATGGCGATGATCTTCGGCGCCGGTGTCGGAAGGGTTTCCAAGCAATTTAAGAGTGCTTGGGTGACGAGGTTCGGAGGCGATATCACGAATCCCTTAGTGATATTGAAGCGGGGAGTGCCACCTGCGCCGCCCCCCTGTCTGAGCTAGTCGAAGACCGTGGTCGTTACGTACACTCACCGACAGTAAAAACAAGGAAATCGGCTGGTCTGTTATCATCGCCCTTGGCAGCCTCTGTCCAAGCGCGCTCGACATCCTCCCGTACAAGAGCATTGCCCTTAACTAGCCGTGCTTTGCCCGAGCTAACATGGCGCTGAATTGCGGCGTCACCGTTGAAAACGGCCGGTGAGCGCAAGAGGAAAGTCACTGTAGCCCCCAAGTCTTCACGAGAATCAGTAAGAATGAAGTAGTCCGGTCACGGAGCTGGCTCACCGAGCAGCCTTAGCGAGGCGTAGTACCCAATGTTCCTCGACCCTCCTACAGAGAGTACCTTTATATCATTCATGGCGAGTATACGGATCAATGATGGATGGTACGATTCGGATTGAAATCGACTGCCTTTTGAATGCCTTTGTGCTCGGCACGAGTGACGCGTATCAGGTCAAGTCACGCCGTAGAGGCTCAGAACGCAATCGTAGGCTGTGTAGAGATAGCATTGCGGATAACTCAAACGGACTGCAGAAATACTGAGTTTATATTACCTTTCATACCACGAGTACTGTAATACAGATTGACATACACCCGTCAAAGTCGACCAGGGCTGCGCCACTGCCATATGGAAGGGACCAACCAGTCAGTACCCGTAACACGACTGCATGACGCGACCCATGAGGCAGAACTGCAGTACGGATGAATGTGACCGGTGACCCACCGAGCTAGCGACTCTGCTGGAGGCCCGCAACATTACTCATTGTGCAACTGCATCGGATGGCGGTGTAAGTACGTTGATGATCCTTCCGTCGTCAGATATGACTCGGAACCGCACTGGAAGGTGTAAGTGCCCACGATGCTCACAAGAACGATATTCGGCTCACATGGGGTAAATGGTTCTCCTTTCCCCTTTCGTATGCTGGTGAAGTACAGCGTCCCGCTCCCTGACACTGATCAGCATGAGGCACTAGCAAGGTGACGAATGGAGCGGACCTCGATGACCCTTCAACCGGAAGCTCAGGTCCACATGCCCAGCAGGAAGATTGACCTGCAGGCACAGTGAAAACACTGTTCTAGAAGAGTATCCACCCACTCACCGAACCACTTATCCAGGGATCCCCATTCAAGTACCATGTTGGTTCTGGGCGAATAGCGTCACCGAGGACATCTTTCAGACCATCATGCTCCCGAACTGTTTGTAGAATTTGTTTCACAACAGAACTAGCCAGTTTCTCTTGGTTGGTCACGAACAGAAGGAACGCTGCCCATCCAGTAACACCAACAGTAGCCAAAGCAAGGACTAACGGCCATCGTTTCTAACCACAAACGTGTCAGTGTCTCGCACCCGAAGTGCGACGACGAACCGACCTTTATTTCCGGGAGATCTGACTTGGTGGGTGGTCGAGCATAATATAACCTGGGTTTGGACGGTGAAGAGAACGTCTCGATCGGTGGTTGTTGAGTAGGAGGCGGCGGAGGTTTTGGGTCAGAGTCTGCAGTTGCGTACAGTCGTGGTCGAGGGGCGAAGATGCGCCGTTGTGCGAGGAGACACGCTCTCCGTGCAATCGTCGACATTGGCAGGGTCAAACCAAAAAAGAAAACAGCGAATACATAGATGTGGCTGTGCCACGTTATAAGAACAAGCATATCTACAACGCTCAGAAGTGGAGGTATTTAACTGTTCAGATCCAGTCGGGGTATCCACTGGTGGTATTCCATCCTTCCGGGACCTTCCAATCCTCGTTGCAAACGAGATTCCAATCTGTCGTCCTTATGTGCTCTTTCTGAGCTTCCACAAACACATCCACCGGGCACATGCCATGCTGATTATCTGAGCATCCTTTCAATACATTGAGAGGCACAACGCCGTCATTGACTATCACGCGAATTTGTGGTCCAGGCTCGGAAGCGCAGGAGAGTACTGTGTAGACATTAGTATCACGTATCACGTAACCACTGGTCGATACAATTTTACTTTGGAATTGGACATTGGCAGCGAATGGGGCGACCTGGGACGTCTTGAACGAAAGTCCTTCAGGGATATGGTCGGCAGGTAGAGGTCCCGTCTCAGCAAAACTCCTCAGGCCAAGAGCGGTGAGGACTGGAACATCACAATCGTCTTTCTTGTTTATCAAGCCAAATGTCCGAGACATACCATTTATAATGACCACTTCATGCGTGGCGTCGACGTATAAGCTGTGTCCCAAAGGGAAAGTAAGACCATTGTGCAGTGTCGCATTCGTGGAGCTGTTGTGAATCTCGATTGGGGTCTGAGTCAGCCTAGAGACGAGTTCCTGGACGTAGCCAATGCCTAGCGCTTTGGAAAGAGGCGACCCAAAGCCTACACCATACCTGAGACCTGCTCAGTGGGCACTGCTCACCGGGGTAACGCGACTTACCAAAAATTGATGTCGTAACTGTTCCCAATGTTAACCTTCGCTTATCCAGAGATCAAGAACAACGCACGCATAGTCGAAACCTTCCCACTCCTTCTCTGTGAAGAGCTCGCAGAACTTGGAGAAACCGAGAGCTACGGTCTGCTCAACGGCCCATCAAATGTCTGGAATATGTATGAACAATGCGCGTTCAGACCTCGTAAGCACACATTTCCTGCATGTTGAATACGTCCGCAGCGTTTAGGTCTATGCCGGAGATGTGCTTTTGCAATCGCCTGACAGCCTTCTCGAGGTATATAGCTATCCACTCGTTGGAGGGTGAAATACCGCGATAGGCCTTACTTATGTCCGCGTTATTCTGGCACGAGCGATAAGGGGCTAAACTGTTATTAAACTACGCACACTCAGTGTACCACTCGAGCATGGGAGTGGAACTCACACCGCTTGCTTCGATGGTGACTACCTGTTGATATTGATTATCTAAGGGGTATCCAAAAAACCCGAGCGCAAAGTTCTGGGCGGACGCCAGCATCCGGTTTCTGTGATTGTTAGCAAGCTCGCCGACACATAACAGACAGATACACACTGGGACTCGGTACGGAACACCGGAAGGATATTGGCAGCCGTAAAGTTCTGGATGAAATTCAGAAAACCGAATGACTCCTTGATTCGGGTGACTTTTTACCTTGAGAAGAAAACCATATCTCATCCGCATAGAGACACCAAGGTCGACTGAGGTCAAGAAATGCAGGGAATTGTTTCGAGTGGAATGGCTCAATCACGTACATAACTGAGCTCTTCCAAATGGTGTGAGACCTAAAAGAATTCGAAAAGAATATTCAAGTGACGGGATATCGGCGCTTACCTTCTTGGCCAAGCTTGTAGGTCCTACCAGAGGGATAAGTCAACACAACTCCAAGGGACCAACTTAGGCACACACCAATCGTTCAAAAAGCGCAAAGGCCCAGAGGCTGACACATTAGCAGAAAGAAGGCGTGCCGCAAACCTGGCTGGACCTCGCGAGGACTCTGAGCGGTTGGAATTAAAATCGGTCATAGGCCACGAGCGGAGGCAACTCACTGACGTCTGCCGGATACCGTGCTCCATGCCGATGGAGGAGGTGTACTCCAGTGATCTGACAAGTCTCCGGCGCTTCCGGACTGGAATCCACGCCGAAAGCGCCCCGCTCTACCGAGTACCATGGCGAGAGAGATCCCCAATGTCTGAAAATGTCGAACTTGTCCTTCTTTGACTTGCCTTTCCCTTTCGCGAAGTGAGGAGGTGGTACGAGGTGAGCAGACCCGGAATGTAACGGGTAGGCTGGAGCAGTCGCGGCCACGCCCGGTTCGGCACCAGGGTGCGTGGGTCCCGGGTAGCCCACGCTAATGAACGCGTCAGAGGCGATGTGGATGCGTTACCAACGTTCCACTTACTCGCTAGGAAACGCCGAAGGAAAGACGTTGGTTGGCGATGGCGCAGGATAATCGTGCCATTCTGGGGTTCCCGGCGCTGCAATCAAACCGGTAGTTGAGTACAGGCCGCTCCATGACGCGTATTGCGCTACGGCTGTCAAAGTGACTATGACGCCCGCGACGAATGCGGCAGCGGTGCGCAGTGCGGTGGGGCGTTGAGTGCATGGACCGTCCAATTCGAGAACAGCGCCATCAGGGTACTTGGTATCCGACCACAAGGTGGGCAACTTGGCATCAGCGCTGGGTGAGGGTGACATCCTATTAACGGATCAACTTGTGTAGGACAACTTGAAGGTCATTTACACTTTCCCAGTCAGTCACAAGATGTCACGGACAGTAACACTGCGTCACAGCCTGCATAACACATACCACACGGAGATTTACACACGAGGTGTCACCATCATGTCAATTCCGTATATCCAGGTCACGAGCATAGAAGATCAAGGGGTATAACTAGGCGGCACATGTGGAGAGTATCAAACGGGGGTGTATGAATGTCAGGATCTCTAGGAAGAGGTGCGACTGCTGTGGGTGTTGCGTTATAAACATCCTAGAATGCTGGAAGTCCAGGTTTGAGAGCAGACTGTGGTAAGGGGGATTCACGAACGAGCACAGGAGATCTGGGATGGAGACCCGCGATGAAACCATGAAAGGGAGACAGGGAGAGCAGCATCAGCACGCAGTAGAGTGACGTCGTGTAAATCGATTTTGCACAGAGAAGGCTTGAAACTGGTTAGTCTGGTCTAACCCATCCTGGACAACCCTCCTCTCGTCACCCAATCAACGTTGATGCCGTTCATCCACAAAATTGCGCAGTATAAAACACTGACCGGGTCAGTATGTGGTCACCGACAGTTCGGGCCTCCGAGTCTGCGATCAGTCGGCGTTCACCGAACCCACTCGCACTAGGCATTACCGTCGCATCCATCTTATGTAGGCACTCACGGTGGAGTTGATTGATCGGTACGGTACACCCACACCCGGATGTACATCCAGTGGTTCGGAGTAATCGTCGGTGAGTCTGTCGTTGCATATTGGCATGAAGAGTCGGTTAAAATTTCGACCAGAGAAGCGATACCCTTTTTAAAATATTACTTGCGACGCCTTCCTTCAATGAGCTTCTGATTCAGTCACACACTTCCATCTATTACCTGACGAATTGGAACCGCTCGAGGGGCCCTGGGGAACCGATCGAATCGGAAAATGCGCGCAGTCAATCCCCTTTGGTCTAGCAATACTTGCCAACTGGGCAATCTTCAAATTTTACCTGCTGTCACTGCCTTTCTTCGGTACTTGCTCGCGTCCAATGGCTAGATTGTCGGTTGATGGGAATGGTGGGGATACTGTTATAAATGCGTATGTGTTGCGACAGAAGGACTTCCAGGTTATCGGTCGAAACCATGTCACGATTCGTTTCGTGCGCCCTTCCATCTGACCTCGATCCTCGCCAATGGAGCAGATGGAAACGGTGGGCAATAACCGTTATAATCTGGAACCTCATCACTCCGATGTAAGGTTCAACTTCAGCACCACATCGAACTGCCTACTGATGATGGATGTTCTCCCAGTGATATGGCGAGTACGTTCTATGTGAGTTTCTAAAAGCTCGTGGTAACACCTGATGAGTACTGATCGGTCATCCGACATGTAGTCTGGAGTGCAAGGCCAGATACAAGACGAGTTTAATACCTCGAACACCGTCGCAACCTTAGGTGTGGGGCTATACAACCTCGTGAGCTCAGTTTGTCTACGCCTGTACTTACTATTCTGATCCACTTGTCAGGGCTGCGTATTCGGAGCCCTCTTTGGTGGACCACTGAGTGAACTTTACGGGCGTCGACCAGTATATATCGTCTCATCTGTATGTTTCGTTGGTATGCACTTTTTCGCACGTTCTCAGAGATATGCTGAGTTTTACCAGTCTTCAGTCTCGGTTCGACGCTCTCTCCGAATATACCTACCCTCTTGATCTGCCGGGGTCTCATGGGTCTGTTCGGGAGTCCTGTCTTCTCGATCCACGGTGGTTCAACGGCCGATCTGTTTACCCCCGCGGAGCGTGGTCCTGTGGTTGCGTTGTCTACACTCGTGCTACAGGGTGCTCCAACTATCGGGCCTGTCCCGTCTTCTTTCCTAGGGCCCGTTCTCCCTTGGAGATGGTTACTCGGTTCTATAACCATCTGGGGTGGTGTTCTTGCCATTGCCACGATATTGTTCGTTCCAGAAACCGAGCCTAAAGCAATCCAAAGAAAGGTAGCCAAATCAGAAGGCATCGTCGCAGGTGCCCAGGATGTGAATTTTTTCAAGGTCTGGAGCAATGCACTACTCAGGCCGATCAGTAAGTGCGTTTCCTTCAACTTATCTATCCGTGCTCATCTTCCTTCCCTTAAATTCAGCCCTACTTCGTAGTGAACCTATCATGATCTGGACCACGCTGTACCACTCCTTTGTCTACGGGCTCTTGTTCATTCTCCTCGAGGTATGTAGGCTGTTGTCAGCGATTATCAGGTCTGAATGTTTTTCCTCTTAGGCATACCCACATATTTTCGACGCTCATTATTCGATGTCCCGAGAACAAACAGGCCTGGTCTTCGTTGCCCCATTCATCGGAAACATGATTGGCGTTCTCATGTACTTTGGGTATGACAAACCGCGGTACGAGGCACTCCAGCACACAATCCAAGTTGAATCCGGCGGTAAATTAGAGATCGAACCCGAAGCTCGTCTACCTGGTGTTCTTCTCGCATCACTCCTCACACCCATCGGGCTATTCTGGTTCACGTTCTCGGCAAACCCGGACGTGCACTACTATCTCCCCATCATTGCTAGTGTTCCGATTGGGATGGGAATGACCCTCTTGCAACTCTCGTTGTTCAACTACTACATTGACCTTTACCCAACGATGTCGGCGTCTGCTATCGCTGCAAACTCTGCCGTCCGATGTGTCGTAGCGGCAGTTCTGCCGAGCGTGGGCCTACCACTATACAGTTCTCTGGGAATACGCAATGCGAACGTATTGTTGACGTGCATCAGCTGTATGGGACTCCCGACTGGTATTATTCTGTATGTCTTTGGAAGACGCCTTCGCGTCGCGAGCAAATGGGCAAAACAAACCACGGATGTTGCCTCGCATCCACCCAAAAGCATCGAAGCCACCGCTCCTTTGCTTACCCAACCCCCTCAAAATCATTACGGAGGGACTAGTTCCTCCGAGTAAAAGTGTCACGAGTCATGATACTTGTTTTTTCTTTTCTTTTCGATGCCCTTACGAACCATACATGACTTAGAATGTCATCTCAAGTGGGATATTATTCCTTCTTGCGAGTAGGTGTACGATCTTGAAGTTTACAGCATTTAGCTAGAAGGCTGACAGTCGCGGGGCAGCTTGCGCAGATGATGCCGGGTTGTAAACAGGTCATTACACTGTAACACTAGCCACGGTATTGTTTCTTGATCATTGTGCACGTACCCAAAATAAAAAGTACTTGATGGGGAATGGTTGTGGTCAGTTAGGGGAGAATGGAAAGAATCAGTCAGACATGTCCTTTCAACAAAAATGAACCAGGCCAGCAACAACCAAGTACTGAAGTACTGAGAGCCCTAGTACCTTATTTTTCCGACATGTGGTGCTCCGAAATCAATCGGAAAATGCGAAGACCATTGATTTACTCAAAAAGCAACTAACGACCAGCAGGAGGGCCACCTCGTCGTGATCGGCCACCCCTGCGACCATGACCACCATACCCTCCAACATATGCACCAGGACCCATCAAACCCACACCACCAGGCTCGCCAAACGTGGCAACATTCCTCTCTCGTTCCTCTTCCCTCCGATTTCGTGCTCCCCCACCTCTTCGCCCGCGTTGTGCAGGCGGTGCAGACTGCGTAGAGGAAGATAAATTATCAAAGAATGACTTTGCAGGGTTATACGCTCGCTCCTCTTTCTCTTTTTCCTTCTCTGCAGGAGACTCTTCATCCGACGGTTTATCACCTTCCGGTTCCTTGGCCTTCTTCGGGGCCAGCGAAGCTTTGTCAAAACGTGCGTTGGCGGTCTGGAAGTCGAATTCAGTATTTGGGACCGTCAACTCGCCAACCTTGGCATCTTGGCCGTGATGGCCCCGTCGACCACCTCTACCATTTGGCACACCGTTGGTCACCCGCAAGTCACCGAGAGCCCGCTCAACCGTCTCTAGCGACGCGGTCGCGGTTTGGACGGGATTATTTGGGCGGCGAGTGTTGTTGCTTGAACTTGGTCTATCGCCAGCGGGTTGCACATTTTGGGCACTTTGGGTTGGAG
This sequence comes from Pisolithus albus, assembly GCA_024613165.1. NCBI lineage: Eukaryota > Fungi > Basidiomycota > Agaricomycetes > Boletales > Pisolithaceae > Pisolithus > Pisolithus albus. Next base: position 604,500 of record JANFAB010000002.1, on the reverse strand, counting down.
GTGCCTGGGGAGCTTCTTGTGGAACATGCGGTGATTGATGAGGATATGGCGCAGGGGCTTGTGGTTGCGGAGGTGGCGGTTGCGGTACAGGTGGTTGCTGGTAAGGCGCACCATACGGTGGATAGGGTACCTGAGCGACGCCTGGCGCAGAAGCCTGAAAAAAAGTGAATTAGAACGAGCGCTGATGATATTTATGACGCCTAAGAAACTCTGAAGAAGGCAACGGAGAGATCCACATGGGTTTAACGCGCTCCCAACACGCGAGTCTGAGACCCGTCTTCACACCCGTATTATTTTCATCCTATATTCGACAACACAGGGGCAACGATTGAAAAACAAAACTTACACCAAGTACTGCGGGATCATCATGAACGCTCCGCCGAGGCGGCGCTGGCTCATCAACAGCAAGGTCTTTCACTTCGGAAGCACGGAAGATGATGTATTGGTATGGCTCTTGAACCGGAGGGATAAATTCGGATGGAGGCCTGCATCAAATAATCAATACGGGTTCGACGGGGTGGAGTGAAAATAGTCAGAAGGAAGGCAACGGAGACATCCACATGAATTATGCGCTCTCGGACGCGTGAGCTAGTGCTCATTTACATCCGTAATGATTTCATCGTTTCTGTCGACCATTCAAGGAGAGAAAACACTCACTTTCGCGATTCCGTTCCCATTGAGAAGACTACGCGATGATATGGATGAGAATAACGCCCGCTAGGCTAAACGATAGACATACCATTGGAAAGCTGGATGGTTGAATTTGCAGGATCAATACCGGCCAGGATACCACGGTATCGTACATCAGAGTGCGATATGAGTGAAATGGGTTTCCTAATCGTTTTTTAACGACTGTTCAAAGGAGCGAGCACGGTACATACCCTATGAAACTGAGTGCCATGTCGTTGGAATGAAGATCGAAAATGTTCTACCAACAAAGCCTAGAAGTGGCATCCCAATCCCGCGCCGCAGGGTTTTGAACTCCGCTTGAATTTAACTACTATACCTCTTTCTGGGGGGAAGGGGGGGACAAGCACCTACACGTCCTTGATTCAGTGTACTACAGACGTAAGAGTACAATACATGCAACATGTTGATGCCAGAAACACATTATGCTATGGTAGTTGTAGGGTGAAGAATCCAGGGAGAAGAAATGATCGAACTCATGCCGCTGTAGTCGATGAACTGGTTACGATCGCTCAAGGCGACCAACAACACCCTCTGCCTCTCCTTTGGCTTGACCAAAGTCCGCATCCAATGTGACCTTCTGTCGCGAGTCACCAGATGCGATGACGACACCGGTTAGATGAGGGTCAATCGGGTCCGACGGTGGCCCAGAACCTGGAGTGGAAGTAGGGGTAGAACTGGTGGCGGTAGTGGAGTCTCCGGCGTTAAAATTCCTGAAAGGGGACGGTGCAACTAGTGGTCTGTGAAAACGGGCCCGAAATTCGTTGGCATGAGTTTGAGAAGAGTCGTTGAATGCGGTGGCGGAAGGATCGTTCATATCGACGTTGGGAAACGGCGACCCAGAAGGTCCCGGCATCGAACCGTCGACCGCCTTCGCAGCTGCTTGCTGCGCATAGTGCATGCGTCGCTAGTGTGAACATCAGAGATCGCTGTCTAGTTCCAAGCGCCGACATACCTGATGATCCCATTGATCAAAAGCATCCGCAATAATTGGTTCCAAGGAGGCCAATTCCTCGCTTGTCATGGAGAGGGTTCGCAGCAGGTGCTGCTTTAAAAGGGGTGCGCAAGAAAAAGATAGGAGGAGGGTCGAAGCAAAGTTTTGTCCACCTGTAAGTGGTTGAGTGAAAGAAGGGTCCGGTGGACTCAGGGGATGTTGATGGGGGATTTCGTGAGCCATGACCTGCTGGAACTGGTTTTCGCTGTTCACCCGGAATTGGACCTCCTCCATTCCTTGCAGCATCTCGCTTGTCATCTCCAAGCCTAGCTCCCTCATTTTCCGCTGTTTGACCAAACTCCGGTGCTTCCGTTGCCGTTCCCTAGCGGCGGCCCTAATTCTTTCCTTCTTCACCAGCTCCTCTGGCGTCAATTCGTGACCTGCGAAGGGCTGCGTGGGTGATGGGTCCGGCTGAGGTGGTGGGGGAGGCTGAGGTTCTGCTGGGTGAGGATATGACATTGCGGCATTAAGACTATTGACTTGACGATCACGCTCCCGCTTTCGACGCTGCCTCTCAGCTGCTTTCTCCCTCTTCTGCCTCTGGGCGGGTGTCTCATTCTCCCGTGAGCGCCTGCGCGTTGAAGACACCGTTGTGAGAGTACTCTGAGACGGACTGTGATGAGCAACGGAATCCATCGCATTCATTTCTTTTCCCCGCCTTTTCTTTCTCGTCCGGGTTGTGACCGCTGTTACGGCGCCTCCACGGGCAGCACACGGACGGGTGACGGCGGGTCGTGACAGAGAGTGACCAGGAATGCACACAAACAATGTCACACTGAATGGGACAAAAACGCCCGATGGTGGCGTGGGAGAAACAATATAATATCTAATATTTCAATTGGCCAGCACCTTCCCCTGTCTTCTTAGCATATTCTCTCTACCAGGACCAACGCCAACCCACTCGATTGGCGTGTCTAGGAATGCTTCGATAAACGCTACATATTTCTTGCAACTTTCAGGCAATTCTTCAAAGGACGTGGCGGACTCGATACAAGTCTTCCAACCCGGGAGAGTCTCGTATACCACTTCCACTCGAGAAAGGAGATCCAGGTCGGCTACAAAACGGGTCAGCATACAGCAGTACCAAAATTCACTGAGATATACCAGGGAAGTAGGTCAGATCCTTCCCGTCGACAGCATATTTCACTGCTACTTTGATCTCGGACAAATTGTCCAAGACATCCAGTTTAGTGAGGTTGAGGCAGTCGTAGCCGTTGATCAGGCAGGAATACTTCATGACCACCAAGTCCAGCCAGCCGCAACGGCGCCTACGACCAGTCGTAGTACCGTACTCCTTGCCGACTTCTTGGAGATGCACCCCGACATCCTGGTAGGTAATGGGTCAACAAGGGGGCGGTTGAAACGGCGAAACGTGTCTCACATTGAGTTGCTCGGTGGGAAAGGGGCCACCACCCACGCGCGTGGTGTACGCTTTGATGACGCCAATGGTACGTCCAATGGCTCTGGGGGGAAGCCCGAGGCCCGTGCATACACCTCCGATGTCCGTAGACGAGGAAGTGACATAAGGATACGTCCCAAAATCGATATCAAGCATTAGTGCGTTGGCACCCTCTACCAATACCTTCTTCTTAGATGCCAAAGCACCGTGGATGTAGGAAACGCTGTCTACGACATACGGCTTTAACCGTTCTGCCAGATGCTACGGTGGATCAGGTCTCCAGCACAGTAGAGGACTCAAGATGTTTACCCTGTAGCGCACTATCTCGGCTTCAGTGTCATATTCGAAATGGCCATAACGTTTGAAGCGGCCTTCCACAAGTTTTCGGAATTTCTCGGCGAAAGTATTCTGGTCGAATAGATGATGCACACGGAGTCCCGAGCGGGAAGCTTTACTCGAGTATGCGGGGCCAATTCCCTTCTTGGTGGTACCGATGCTGCGATGACGTGTTCGCTCCGGGAGATGCAGGGCTGAGAGATCTACACGTACCTCGAACCTCCGAGCTCGACCTCCTTGAGACCGTCGACAATCTGATGGAAATCGAATACTAGATGTGCTCTGTCTGAAACAAAAATGCGACCACCGCATTTCAGCCCTAAGAGCATTTTCAGCAGCCTGTAAATTATGTACGGTGAAGTTTACCTTGACGTTCGAGCGTGTCAAGTTCTTCGAAAAATGAGGGGAGGTGAATGACAACTCCATTGCCTATGAGACCAACACATCCGGGGTTCACGATACCTGTACAAAGATGAGGATCGAGTTAGGGGTATTACTGATGATGATCCTGAATATTACCACTCGGAAGGAGATGGAAGGCGAACGTAGTTGCGACGTTGTGTGGACCGACAGGAGCCACGATGGTGTGACCGGCGTTGTTGCCGCCTGCGCATCTTGCACAGACATCGAAGTCTGCAGAGAGGATGTCGACGAGTTTTCCTTTGCCTTCATCCCCCCACTGCGAGCCAAGCACGACAGTGACTGTGTAAATGACATCAAGCAGGAACCGCTGAACGGTCAGCGAGAGAGACGCGTACCACTCATCACAGACGTTCTCCCAGTGACGTTCGCTGGGCTTGCGCACCTCGAACGACGGATGGGAACAACTGACGAGTGCAGACGGTGAAAAACCAAATCTACGAGGGATGACAAGACACCCCAACTAGATAAGGCAACTCCTTTTGGCAGTCGGTGTCAGTGCCAACACCGACTTGGGCCGACGACACTTGGAGCTTGGAGACTCGATGCCGACGTTCCAGTCGAATCCAGTCAAACCATCGAAGCTGGCACGGACGGTGAAGAAATACCCGCTACTATTCGGAGCGCCGTTTTGCCTCATCATCGTCTGTGCTTCGTTTGGCATGCAAGCCTTTACCCAAACTAGATACGACCTACAAGATCGGAAAATTAAACAGGTACTCCCACCGCCTCGCGCCTTCTGTTCTTCTTGATGTGCTTCGAAGATCTCCGACGAGCAAGCGCTTGGGCTCGCCAGGGCTAAGAAGAAAATCGACATCCGAGAGGAATACTTTGTAGGTGTTACCCTAGCGTAACCGTTGAATGTCACCTCTCACTAGGTACCAGAAACTTAGTGCCGTGAGTGACCACGATTGGGAGCAAAAGAGAATTGCTCGGCCGCCGGGACTACCGGAGTGGGGTGTACCACCAACAGAATCCACCGTACCCAAGAACGCCAAATCATAAGAGCTCCGTTTCCGCGAGGTATGTATCTGCGCGCCAGCAAGTTCTAACCACTGAGGGTACCGACTTACGCTGGCCGGACTCACTCCTAACCGATGTTCGGTGCAGTGCGGACTGCGCAGTGAGGTGCACGACAATGCTTGCTCTGTAGAATGAGAGTAGTGGACCCGAGGTTGAGTCTACATGTGTGCCCTAGTCATTGTCATTGCGGACGTTTACTCCGCCAGCTAGTAATATTGATTGAATGGTACGCATTGGCATGCAGTAAGTGAGTATTCGCGTCGAAGTCGCGTGGAACCACATGGTCGACTATGTAGTCACCTTCGCACTGGGAGTTTGTCACTGCTCCACTGTCCTCGCTTCTCTCCCGATAAACAGAATGGCCATCTACAAGTGGCCAACTGCTGAGGGTCGCTCCCGTCGGTGGTCTCGCGTTTACCTCCTCGTCTTGTGTGTTGCTCTGTATTACTACTATGCTGGAAGCGCTGGGAACCTAGCCGGTTACCGCCCGTTGGACTCAGAAGCCTTGGCTAAACGAGAGCGTATCGTCGCTCAGTGCAGGTACACTAGAACCCCCGCCGGCCCTCCTATCGACTTTCATCGCCGGGACCAGTCAGACCGTTACTCTCCGGACACGAAGCCAACCCTCATAAAGAACGCCCGGATATGGACTGGAGCTGAGAACGGAACAAAGATCGTCCAGGGAGACTTACTCTTGCACAAGGGCTTGATCAAGGCAGTCGGGAATGTCCCTCTGCACTTCTTGGAGAACCTTCAGCTTGAGGTGATAGATGCCCATGGGGCATGGGTTACACCTGGCCTTGTCGATCTTCATTCACATCTTGGCGTTGGTTCTGCGCCAATGGTCGAAGGTAGGTAGGAGATGCAAACTGCCGCTGGCGAGGCGTTCGACTCATGCACATATTAGGTGCTAGTGATACGAACTCATTGAAGGCCCCAATCCTTCCCTGGTTACGAAGTCTCGACGGCCTCAACACACATGACGAAGGTTATGAGCTAGCGCGTTCTGGTGGGGTGACTACCGCCCAGATTCTCCCTGGGAGTGCCAATGACATCGGTGCGTTCGGTACTGCGAACGTCTTCCTGGCATTGAGCAACGCTACGTAGGCGGGCAAGCATTCGTGATTAAGTTGCGACCAACGAAAGAGCGTGTCCCCACCGCCATGCTCGTAGAACCACCTTTCACACTCAATGGCAGCCATTTTGATCGTGATCTACCACCCCGTTGGAGGCACATGAAGTAGGCTAATTCCCTTTCCAATTTTTGATTAACGTTGACAGACTTATTTTGCAAGGCACGCGTGCGGTAGGGCAAGATGGTAGATTGCCATGAAAAAACTCATTATATTTCCAGGAGAGAACCCTTCCAGGGTGTACTCCATGACTCGCATGGACAGTGGATGGGCGTTCCGGTCCGCGTACGAATCCGCCCGCAAGCTTCGTGACGCGCAGGACGAATTCTGCTCCAAGGTGGAGGCTGGTCTGTGGTCCGACCTTGGAGACTTCCCCGAGGATCTTCAGTGGGAGGCTTTGGTAGACGTCCTTCGAGGAAGGGTCAAACTTTCCGTGCACTGTTATGAGGCGTGTATCTACCCACTACTGGCCAGATTGACGCTTCCAGCTAATGCACACACCATAGGCCGTGGACTTAGATATGATAGTACGGGTCAGTCACCTGTGCTTCTGCCCGGTTTGCAGCGCTTGCTAAGGCGATGCAGCTCACGAATGAATTCCGTTTTCCCGTGGCGTCGTTCCATCACGCAGGGGAAACTTATCTTGTTCCCGAGCTTTTAAAGAAGACGTGGGTAAGTGAAGGATCTTCCTTTCAGAGACCTAGCCCTAGACGTTCTTGACAGGGTGGCGCGCCGTCCATAGCCTTGTTTGCCGCCAACTTCAGGTAGTGCCTCTTGTTCGGTGTTTTTCTACACCATTTAAAGTGCTCTTCTTAGAAAGAAGAGGGAAGCGTACCGGGGATCAGAATTTGCACCTCGTATTTTGACCTCTCACGGCCTTTCTGTCGTTCTCAAGGTTGGCTCAGCAATCCGCTCCCTAGTCTTTCATCCTATAACCCTTTACCCAGTCAGACCATCCGGTCGTGAATAGCCGATATTTGCTCAATGAAGCAGCTCTGGCGCATTACTACGGACTTCCGGATAATGTTGCACTTCTATCCGTAACAGCCAATCCCGCTCGCGCGATGGGCCTCGACCACCGACTTGGCCGCATTCAGGAAGGTGAGCTTTGCTCCATCTCACCGAGATACATATCTTTAGAGTTCTCTCCGTAAGGTTATGATGCCGGTAAGTGTCATATACCCCCAGAAGAGGCGTGGCGAAATATACTACAATGCAGACGTTGTCATATGGGATTCTCACCCCCTCAGTCTCGGTGCAACTCCGTTGCAAGTGTTCATTGATGGAATTCGACAATTCCAAGCGCCTCAGGTGTCAGTTAAACCACCATTCATGCAGCGTTGCCCCGATACACCCAACTTCGATAAGGAAGCCACCGAAGCATTCGAGCATGAAGGACTTCCACCCCTCATACCCAAGTCCGTGCAACACGCCGTCTTTATTAATGTCAGCGGCGTTTATACCAGGTCCAATGGCGACCTCTCCCTTGAAGAGCATCCTGAAGTTGTCGTGGCACGTGGTGGGGAGATCATTTGCACCGGTACACGTCTGACTTGTTCCAAAACTCTGGATGAGGTTGATGATGAAGTAGCTGTCATCGATCTCGAAGGTGGTGTGATAGTACCTGGATTTACAACGTACGGCTCACCTTTGGGTCTCACCGAGATCCGTTTGGAACCGTCTACAAACGATGGAAGTGCGTATAACGCACTGGCTCATGATCCCCCTCCTATCATCGGAGATACTCTCATTCGTGCTATTGATGGCCTCCAGTTCGAGGGCCGTAACATGCTGTGAGCACAAAGAGCCTACGCTTTGTCGTAATTACTAACTTGGAACACCATAGTCTGGCCTATCGAGGGGGTGTGACTGCCGGCGTCGTCGCACCGTCCGGAGAGTTCGTTCAGGGTGTATCGACTGCATTTTCTCTTGGAGCTCCTCATCTTCTTGGGAATGCTACCATAGAAAGCGACGTTGCTCTACACGTCACAATCACCATGAATGGCGCCCAGAGTGTGAGCACCCAGATTGCGGCACTGCGCCACCTTCTGTTTGGTACAGGTGGAGATGAGGTGCTTGCACGAGTGCGGAATGTGGGCATCCTTCATTTATTTACTCTGGCTTTTCTGACAACGCGATCTCACAGGGCCAGTCGACGCTTGTGGTGAACGTTAACAGTGCGGACATCATGGCCACACTCCTCCGTCTGAAAGCAGAATACGAGAATCACACGTCGAAGACTCTCAGTCTAACCTTTGCCGGCGCATCAGAATCCCATCTCCTGGCCAACGAAATTGCCTCCGCAGGAGTGAGCGTGATTGTGACTCAGCCCAAGCCGTTTCCATACACATGGGAAGAACGTAGAATGTACGTTTTCTTATTCCCGGGAACTGGCGACACTCAGACGGCCGTTAAAATAGCTTACCCGGACCGCCATTGACGGCTGACTCTCTGTTACCCGTGTTACTGGCTGCGGGTGTCAATGTTGGCATCGGCCTGGCTAACGAGTTTGAGGCGCGGCACCTACGTTTCGAAATCTCACGGGTACGTTTCCTCAATTGTGACCCGTCCTGGGAATCACGAACATGTTGTAGGTTTTCTTCTCCGCAAATGGGAGTATCGACCGCACTACGGCGCTGAAGCTGGCTACTACCAATCTTGAAAAGGCCTTGGGCATTCATAGCACAATGCCGCAGGACCTAGTCGCATATCCTGGAGGACACGTTTTCGGCTTCGAAGGAAAAGCCAGTGCTGTCATTTCAGAACAATTAGGTAGGATAGATTTGTTTGAATGATGCCTGTGATATGGTAGGAAGATGTCCACAATACTATAATACCTGATACCCCAACAACTGGTTCAGTGGAAGGATTAAGACATGATGCATGATGCATGATGCGTGGTTACAGTAGCAACTTCGTCAGAGGCTGACATAGATCAGCGTACATAGTACATATTCCACAAATACCTTCCTACAGAGGGTACATAACTATGCATCAAAGCAGTACGAATAGGCGACGGGTATGGATGTAGGAGAAATAACTATGTTGTAGGGTGACTTCCGCGCCACCTGCGGGAATACCTTTTGAAAAACCACCAGGCTGTGACTGGTCGAACGGTGTCTCTCAAACCGTTCCGGAACAGCTCGGATTTCTCTGTAGAGCATATCTGGGACCCAATCGAACCGGCGAGCAACTCACCATTCACATGCCCTTCCTTATCGGCCACTTTGACGTCAAGGTGTGCACGCCCGCATGGAACGGCGCGCACGTCGATAGCAGGGTAAGGGAAGCCGTCTAGCATGAGGTGCGGGTGGCGATCGCGGCGCATGTACACAAATGCGAACTGTGATGGTGTGAGATGGCGCGGATTGGCCGGACGAAGCAGCTTCCTCGGTTCATGGTCACGCGCCCGTTCCTCATTCAGGGGGTTCCCCTGCCAGCGACCGTGCTCCCCGAATAAACAGAATGCGGTAATCCATCCAGTAATGAGCGGATAGCCGGCCGTGTTGTCATAAATGATGGCCCGGTTCCAGAACTCGACATTTTCGGGACTGTTGGGGTTGTCGTATGCTGCGACGAAACGGCTGATTACAGGAAACAGATGGTGATACCAGGCAACTGCTGGAATGCCATGATCCTTTAGTTTCTCCAGCCGCATGAGAATGTTCTCCCAGTCTCTCTTTGTCCCCTCTAGCGTCACTCTTGCACTGCCACAGGGATAATTATCTTGGAGAGTAAGAGAATTTTCCTGCCAATCCCACTCTGTCGTTCCCAAAGAAGCCACGACGCAGGCAGTCGTGTCAACATCGGTGGAGGTAGTGAAGCTGGACGCAATCCATTCCTGCAGCTCCCAACTCGGTATTCTGTCACGCATCAGACTCATCATCTGCTCTGCTATGATAGAGGCATCCACGGAGTGAAGATTATCCCCTAAGTTGATCATGAAGCTATCGTCGGTAGTTCGACCAGCATGCACGAAAGCATTGAACTGCAGAAGGATAGCAAGCCACACGTCGTCCGGGCGAATGATAAGACAACGATGGTTATTGAACGCCTCCATAACAGTTTTGACGAAGCCGTTTTTCTGCGGAATGGTATCGCAAATCACGTTACGATCCTGAGGAAGCGAGGTCCGCAAAAGTAGCAGGCAGTTGCGACTTTCCTCGGGAGCGACCTTGGACAGTAGGAACAAACATGGGTTTTCATGAGACTTGATGTTCAGTCTGTCATCCTCAGTGAAAGAGTCGGCATCGTAAGCCGAAGTTACGAAGGACACAGACGTTTGGTGATGATATGGCTAGCTTGAACGTATATGATCACCTGTTCGAACTGTACCCAGAGGAAAATAGGGACGTACCGATGATGAACGAATACTGAACGTCTCGACTTCAAGTGAGTCGTGTAACGACGGAGGCGCTCTTTTTGGAGACTTTTGCGACTTGGTGGAGGCTCGAGGTTTCGTCCGCGACGAAATTAAGGAACTCCGAGCGGTGACCTCGCTGCCAGTGTCAGATATCCAGAAAGCTGAGACGTCATCTTCGGTGAATCTGCTTCCGGAGGCCAACTGGTGATAGAACCTGGGAGGAGACGTCGGTTTGGGAGGCGACTGTGGGTGATCCTTCGATTTATGGAACATGACACCGAACGACTACGCGTAGAACTGCCAGGCTGGTAGAAGTGAGAGACCCGGTAGGATGTACTACCGTTGACGCTGAGAATTATCGAGTCTTGACTTTGGGGCGGTGGTGTGCAATTTGTACATGACAATTCTGTGGCGAAGTGGAGCACCAGCAGGTATCACAGCCTCCGCCCCTTCACAGACAACGGAGTGAAGCACACTAGCTTAGGCCGAGTCGACATCCTCGAAAGCTAACCATTTCGATGTAGCATGCGTGGACCAGCATACTACCACAGAATTACCCGTTCGTTTGCCGTTCTCGCCACGTTCTGCCCATCACGTCGTACACCTTTTCCCAGTCCCAACACACAAGCGTCCCGCCAATCCTGTCGACCTCGAAGTCTCTCGACATAAAGTCCCCCTCTTCCAACGTGTCTGCTGCGTCGCACAACAGCGTCTGCCGCAGATAGTTCAGGCAGTGATGCTGGTGTCCTTTCGAAACCAAGTGCGATCGTGGTCTGTGGAATGCGCGTGAAAGCTCTCGCACGCAATGCAGCTGGTGAAAGAACGTGGCCACAAAGAGGCGATCGTTCTCTCCGAGTTTTACGCGCCCAAGACCGGGCGGATTGGCAAATAGCGTCCCCCAGGTCTTATCCACCGCCTCGTCATCTACGTCTTCCAGAGCAAACCGGACAGACTCGTGCAGCGTCATTGCCACCAGGTCGAGTTTTCCGACGTCAAGCATTATGGGGTAATCGAGTCCAATGTAACCTGTTAGCCGTCCATCAAGAATGCCTCTGTTTTTGGCGGAGGGGGATCACTCACTTGGATTGCCACTACTCGTATTGCTTCTCAGGCTGGTAGAATATCCAGCCCGCCAAAGGAGTATGCAACCATTGATCAGCACTAGAGCTCCTAGCATACAGTTGCGGAGCATCAACATGACCGTGGACAACGCGTTGCGAGTGCGCTTGCTCCCCCTTCTTTGTCCGAAGGCTACGTGTATGGGGGTACAGCATTCAGGCTAGTACATCCATCGTACTAATATGCGAGCTTCGTCATTTTGCTCCCCAAACTTTGCTTCTTTTATTAAGGATTAAGAAAAAATTTCGAAGCCACCTGCTCTAGTCCCAAACCAGAATGCGAGACAAGAGACACCGAGATTGTCAACGAGAGGACGATTGATATAGATGGTGAGGCCGGTGAGGGTTTCTTATCTACCTACACGATCGCGTTCAAATTGATGAGTTATCTCCACTGTCATGCGCCCCTAGTCATACTACGTTATATGTATTTAGGTCTGCATATTCAACCCTCACGTTTCCGGCATCAAATCGATGGGTGTTGTATCAACGATATTCCTGTCAAGGGAAAGAACATGGTAAGAGCACTACGTGATGTATGCAGCTGCCAAGAGAAGCGTTACCTGGATTTCCACTGTCCTGCCACCAATCGACATAGCATCCTGGACTCCGGCATTCAAGTCTGAACGTGAATACCTCCTCCGTCCCACACGTAAAATTGTAGCTAAAGCTTGTCGGAAGATCAGTCACAGTGAACCCGGCGATGTTCCTCAACGTGCGGGGCTGAGTGCGATGAGTGATCGTCTCTCCGTCGAGCAGAAACGACGCATCAAGCTGTGAGAGGTGTAATTCTATTGGCAGCTCCGGTATTGTGAAACTTGGCTCTCCGACTGCTCCTACTGACCCATCCTGGGCAGTATGATGGGCTGGCAACGATATCCTCAGTTCGCAGGCTTCCATCCCATAGTCGATTGCTCGGAATTGCAAGATTGTCGATGCCTGAGGTCATGGTAAGTGATACCAGTGAGTGCTGTAGGAGAACACCGCTCACCGTTGAAGTTAGTCGGATTCGATGATACTCAGGGGAGACAGTGCCAATAGATGTTCTGTAGATTCGCTGGTCGACATCGAAGAACCATTTATCTGGAATGGCCTCGTCGACGCGGGCGCTCAAAAGTGGCCTGTTAACGAACGGCTTCGCATCGCCGGAGAGGTGACGATGAATTCGTTCGAGTCCGATAAATTGTGTTGGATGACGGAGTTTTGAGATCTCTTGTCTCGTCAAGCGTGACGACTGGAGAAGATATTCCGCCGACTGTGGCAATGAGCGGGACGGGGGATGTGAGGTGTAGATGCTTGCAAGATTGGCGATCGTGCAGATGATACAGGCCACTACTGCCCAGTGGTACAGCGTTTTCGGAGATGATTCCGGTAAGATTTGTACCTTTACCTCTTCCCCCGAGGTATCGTTTTCCTCCAAATCGTTACGTGGCAAGTGCTGATACATGCGCGCGGTATGTTATGATCCATCTCACTTTCCTTCAAATATCTAGTGCAAGCGGAGCGGGCATTATGATCATCCCCGCCCCGAAAAGTTAGCTCAAACCTTCCACATATCAACATCGACAAATCCGGTTAATAACTTTGTGGCGATAACTCCCGCGGAACGCGCGTACTTCGGTCTCACGCTCGTGTACGATTGAAGCCGAACTCTAAGCTCTAACCCCCACTATTGCCACTCGAGTTCCTTGTGACCCACCACGTGCAATGGAGCTAGTTACTCGGTCGCCGTGAAACTCCGTTGGTGATGGCCGGAATAACCTAGTGCTTTCCATCACTACCTATTGCGCAGTGGTCCCGTATCAGGCTTGGTGAGTCTTATATGCACCACGGTTGATACATATGTAAGTCCGTCATGCTCCCCGGCGCCGCTCGGAGCTTGCCAAACTGCGTACTAAATCTTCTCCACGCCTCGCACCGCTTGACCAATGCGCCGCTTCACCCACTTTAAGCCTCTTCCATGTTCCATTGTAGTCTTTGCCTTTGGGTTCTTGACTTGGCTACTTAAGCTATTGTACGAGCTCGCTGGAGCGGGCGCCGTGCTACACTGTAGGCAACTCCCAAAGGTCGAGATGCGTAAATTACCACTACTTTTCTCATGCTATTCACAGACGCACTCGAGTTCGATATCCCGTCAAGTGATGCAGTCGGGATGATCGTTCATAATACACAACTGTACGACCTCACGCCTCGTAGCGCCCCAGACTACGCGGCTCTCCTGCCATCCGGCGGACACGTAGTCCACTTGGGCTCTCCGCCGAAAATCTACACTCCCACACTCTTCCATCAGCTGAAATGTTTGGGGATTATCCATGCTGGGCTCATGGATGTCCCGGGCGCCGACGGCGTTGCAACGCCAACACTGCTCATAAGTCACTGCTTGAACTACTTGCGCCAGACAATCCTTTGCCGACCGAACCTTCGCTTAGAGTCTGTCATCAATGCAAATGCATCATCGGAGAAGGAGTATGAGACTGTCTGCAGGAATTGGGAGGCTGTATATGAAGCTGCAGAGCGGAACCAGAAGACATTCTCAGCACTTTACAAGTAAATAATATCTCGTGTTAGGGATAGCTCCGAGACGCTTATGTAAATCTCATTCCGGATGCACGAACAGTCTTGAGATCTTGTCTGACCGAGGCCTGATTATACAGGGGGTAGGCTGCGCACGCCTGTGAATTTTGTAGTGAGCAGAAAAGTCACCTGTGTGTGCGCTGATCAATGTTACCGGACAAATGATTTGCTTATGTATTCGAGTGAGGGGACAACTTCATTTCCTGCATCGTCCAATGCCTCTTCAATGTTGAAGCACGTTAGGATATTCGAAATCATAATGAAGAGCGCTGAGTATCCTACGTGGCGCCCGGGGCACGCGCTTTGGTGGAATAAGAGCCATGGTAGACGGGATTGATGGCACGTACCGTCTTCCCCATCCGTATACTGTAGAGTCGATGACTTCTCGCGCTGTTGCGCTGCCTTCCTTCGTGGGTAAGAACCGCCACGGATCGAACTTTTCAGGATTGGGAAAGACAACAGGGTCTCGTAAAATCGCCCTTGTCGAATAAGAAGGGGAGCAGAATATTGCACGATAGGACATACCAGGCGTTCCCCACCACTGTCGATCCTTTGGGAATCCGATAACCGAGATATTCATCCTCTTCGATGACCATATGCGGGAAACCTACACCGCACCATATGAAAACTTGATGTTATAACAAAAAGTTACAAGTGTGACACTGTACCAAGCGGGGTTACTATGTTCCACCGGAGGGCCTCAAGGATGATACAGTCGATGAACGGTAAGGACGGCCGATCATCGAAGGTAGGCAAGCGATCTTGGCCAAGCACCGAATCAAGCTCGCTTTGGGCTTGGCGCTGTATATCAGGTTGCAAGACCATGGCACCCAAGAGCGTGTACATTAGAGATACAGTCTTGAAAGATGATTAGTCGAAGCTAAGCGCATCAAAAACTAGTGAAACATTACCGAATCCATGGCCGCGCCATACATAGCTGCAGCCGAGTCACGAATCACCCCCGCTTGATGAGACGTTCCCGGATCTTCATCTGGCGGGAGCTGACTCAACAGCGTGGATATGAATGATGAAGTAGCTATCCCCGCCGCCTTGATTGTTGACCACAAATAAGATCAGTGTAGAGTCTCGGAGAAGGTGAGGGGGTCGTACCATTTGGTCACGGACCATGTTGAACGGTACGTGGCGGAGTCGCTGGTTTATTACCTTGGCTTCTGCAGCATCTTTCTTGAACCTTCCACCCGGCAACCAGCTAGGGTAATATTTTACTGGGACATTGTTCACGTCTGAAAGATTGTATGTAGGAGAGTATGATACTCACGGATGGGAAAGACGTCAACCAAATAGGGGTAGTTACGTGGAACTTCCAGGGCGTCCTGAACAATCTTCAGGAGAACGTCGTTGGTGTCTGTTACCTTACGACCATAGCATATCTGTAAGAAAGACGACGCAACCGCTCTGCAGAGAAAATGAACTTGATTTCGTGAAATACATGCTGGAAAAAAGTTCTTACAGCCGAAGGAACGCAGCCCAGTTGTCAGGATCATCAAACAGGTTTTTAAGCAAGGTTCGGCTGCTCTCTAGTTGGACGCGCTGCCAATCCTTGAACTGTGCAAGGAAATAACGCTGAGCGACGGAACGCCGTTCCCTGTGTGGTTCTCCTGAAATGACACTGACAACCCAGCTATTACCCACGCTAGTATAGTGTTATCGTTTCGGTAACTTGGCAGCTCCAAAAGTCAGTGCTCACAGTTCGATCAGCATGGGCATGCGCGGGCGGTGGGAGTAAATGGCCGCTCGCTTATCCATCAGATCGCGTGTAGCCTGTGCCGAGTTAAGAACAATCATGTGCTTGCCGAAGATTTCGAGATGCATGATACTGCCTATCAACCGCTCAGAAAAATGGACCCCGAGGAGTCAAAACGAAGGCGAGTACCATAATCGTCACGCCATTTCACATATGTCTCAGCCATCTTTGCTTCGCCCTTCGGGAGGTCCGGAAGGTTTCCGACCAAAAAGCGGCCGTTAGGTCCTGGGGGTAAACGTCTGGCATGCCTCCGCAAAAAGTGGCGGAGAAGAAGGAATGCTGCAACAATCACTAGAAGGTAAACTAAAGGAGGTGTCATAGGTGATTATGGGCGTTCGAACTTGGACTCGTCGGACGACCGGTTCTGGTGGTCGGTGGAAGTGAGGCCGCACGCCAGTTTCGGGTACTTATACCTGCATCAATCATCAAAATGCACAGATAAGAAAGGATTCCAGGAACTATGCTCATAAGGTTGATCAAATCGGGGCCCGTTGATCACGCAATACAAGCATGGATACGATATGGACACCGACCTTCAGCGCTCAGCAACGGCACCGGTCGGAGCCAATGGTCGTGCTCATGCGTCGTCCGCCACTGTCGCATTTCGTGACGGTTAAGGCCTGAGGTGTCTCAGACGACGTTACTTACGCTGCATTCGGCGGGACGTTGTTGACGGTACGAGCTGACATTTTGGTTCCGCAACCTTGATCAGTTGGTCACCACAAACGTGTTCCACCTGAGAAACACTTGAAAATTTGAATTTTCATGGGCGCGGCCGACGAGTATCCACTGATCAGAAGAAGTGGGAAAAACCAAATACATACCGAGATACCAAGTGTGACAATGGGAGACTCGCCTGACACCAACGGTGACATGTAAAATCGACATGCGCTGATGACAAGGAGATCGGCGACGTCATGTAATTTCATTCGACCAAAGTGTGCGTGGATATCCGGGCTTCTGAAGGGGGAGCGCTCTTACGATGGCCACCAGAATGCGTTGCGTCTGATGCATTCGTGTGGCGTCGGCCCTCCTCTTGATCACATCTAGATCTGCACGCTACCCGCCACTTCTCCCTCTGAGTGCGTCCTATTAGCGGAGCGGACTTGGAGACGTTCACAACCTAGGGAGGTATTTACATATGTTTGTACCCGAGCTACTCCGAGCTAAAAATCCAATCCGATGATCAGTCTATTGCGGTGTTCATTCGTGTCGTAACTCATGTGCTTATGGTCAGTGGAGCTTGCTGAAGTCTCGGGACAGGAGCCAGACTCCCTTTTCGATATCCGCCAGTGATTGTTCTAACGAAGGAATTGGTCCTGGGGCATCACACAGAGGCATAACGTCCTCGACCAGTACTTCGTTATTGCGAACACATGTCAGCGACAAGTGAGTACCAAGTACCCGAGTGCTCACCCTGATGACTCAGCGAAAGTACATGAGCAATGATAGCTTCCGTCGCCAGCTGTTTGTTCTTCTACTTCCTGAGGAAATATTCTGATCCGGCTTCAAGGCCATCCTTTGCTGAAGGGAGGCTCAGTCTCGTGAATTGCATTTCATGCACTGCTTACATTCAAGGTCCCGGACCCGATTACCAGTAGGAATGGCGGCTGCCAGCTGCGAGGCCAGTATCAAGGCCACTGCAGCGACACGAGACAACAAAGGGAGCTGCATAGTTGCGTGATGATGAAGAGAAACTGCGTATGCTTGTGGACGCCTGAAAGCAGATGATGGCTCTCAACTCTTGGGCAGACTCCAGGCTTTAAGCTTTATCCCCGGCGTGGGCTAAATCTAATTGCCGTTTGCATGTGAGCCTCCCTCCTCGGTGTCCGACTTGTCCCCGGATTGGGTGTCCACATGGGCATCAAGCGAAATCAATCTAAACATACGGGTCAGAAGCCAGACAGTTACGGCTGATGTCCGGCTGGCCAATGTTTTAGATCTTCGATAAAGCCGGTATGCAATTGCCTAGCAAGCCCCTTCGCCTTCTTTACCGCCATACTCCGATGGCGACGTCTGCGGGTGAACTACCCTATAGTGTTCTGTATGCTGCCAGCGTTTCACTCACAGCAGTGACGTTTGTGTCGGGCATCTCATGGGGCCTGATGACTGCTCTGTATGTGCTCTGCATGTACAGCCTCACGTGTCGCCGCCGACCCACCCAGATGATCACAAGGACAACCGTCCTTTCTGCAGTCTGGATCACTATCCTATGGGTCTCGTCGAGTCTCTCGACACTAGCAAATACATACTGTGCTCTCTATGCATACTCATGGCAAATGGACTACCCTGGAGGTCCTATTACCTACCTGGCAGACGAATGGAATCGCCCAATGCCAGCACTGGCATATTGGACCTACTTCATAACAATGTGGTTCGCGGATGCTCTGATGGTGAGCTCAACATTGCCACCGGCTTAAACACATACCCATGTAAATGGACTGGCGCAGTTGTGGAGAGTTACTGTCTTCTACGATGGCGTCCATCGGCTCGTAAAATTGTCAGTCATAACTGTGATGTTTACGATCTACATTGGTGTTGTTGGTCAGTCCCTGATCACGTTCTTTCGTGTGGATAATGCTTGACTCCTCAAATTTCAAGCCTCTAGCTGTTTCTCGTTGGCAATACTGAGCACGAATCAAACTTTCTATTCAAAATACTCCCGAAGAGCTGGAATACCAACCTTCACGCTATCCGTAACGTTGAATGTCTTTGCAACAGCACTGATTTCGATTCGCCTATTTTTGTTCAAACGCTGGACAGAGAAGAATCTGGGTATTCTATCACCTTATCATCACACTATCACTTGTGCTGACTCCATCATCGAATACAGGACACAAGGACAATTCTCCATATACGTGCATTGTAGCCATGCTCGTAGAGTCGTCCGCTCTCTATGCGACATGGTCTGTCATATTCATCATCCTCTATGCAATCAACAACCCTGGCCAGTATGTCATGTTGATGACGCTGTGCAACGTCCAGGTAGGATGAACATTTCCACTCCCTTCCATCCGTTGATAACCCGTGGTATGGATTTATTACATTGGCAGGTGATCGCCCCGCTTTTGATTGTCTACCGTGTCTCGAGGGGGTTGGCTTGGGAACAGAATACATCTACGATGACTTCTCCGCATCTGTTCCATGCTGGGTCAGACACGATACTCGAGCTGCAGGATGCACGGTGTCAGCCGCAGGGAAAGCCGATACATAGTATGGTGTTTTCAACTGCGTCACGAGCAGAAGTGGAGTCTTGCAGTGAAGGACGTGGATAGCGGACGATGCGATGCATGATGCATTGTGTGCTACGCAGCCGAATGGGAGCATGCTTGATCAAGATTTGCCACTACGCTATCGTTCTCGAGTATACACTGTTGTAGTTTGTATATAACTGAAGTATCGTGACGAAGTTGCGGCTTTGGTATACGGGTTGGTTCTCAATTTAAGTTCTCCGTTTGACGTCCACCAATGTTGGGTCCCAAGTCATAACCCTCCCAATACAGCATACGCTCCGTGAGTCAATGAATTTTGCATCCCGCAGAACGACGTTCTACTGGTCAAGGGGATGGGGCTCAGGAGATGGCGGATATCCACCGTAACATAACACCCGCGCTGAGTCCAATACTATCCAAGGGGGTTACTACATCGTCAACTCCTCAAGTTACTCTGGAATTTAGTATAGTGAGATGGAGAACTTGGATTCGTACAAGGTAATCGTGAGTAGTAGTAATGGGACACTCGTCTTACTTTACAATAATCGGGTAAGAGTATGAGGCTGACAAGTGAATAGAGTGTCCTGGCACAAGGAATACACACTACGCCAAACGAGTGGCGGTACCTACAAGTGTTCAATAAACCTTGTCCCTGACACCGTAGAAAACACGGAGGAATGCCGACAGTGAGTGTCACCCTCGTTCCCGGAAGAGCTCACGGAAAGTGGAGACTCTGAACGCATGATCTCCACACCAGTAGGGGACGCCTGCAAGACAGGCGATTCCTCGTTGAATGGGTCACGATAATGGGCGGAAATAGGGCCATGCCCTGAATCAGACAATGGTGATTCGGTAGTGCAAGCAGTATTTTCGATATGTTTCTGCACTGATTGCGTTTGTCCACCGCTTATACCCGATTCTTCGGATGTCAGGTTCCCATTATTCGGGGCAGACTCCCAAGTGTCACCAGAGCCTGCTTTTATCCAACCGTGTCCACTTCGCCCATTGCCACGGCCGACCCTTTCCCACATGCTCCTGAATTTGTTTGCGATGGACGATTCAGAGGGAGGATACTCTGTTTCTGTTCTGCGTCTGTGACTCCGCTCTCGGCGCGTAGCCCGATCCTGGTCGGTGGGCTCGTGGTATCGCAAAAGATAGTATACTGCGCTGCAACATACTACTATTAGCAGGCTGAGGAATACCACGAGCCCAATAAAACCTGAATGAAGTCTGGTCTAGTTATTAAATAGAGGACGAATGGCAGTCATACCAGCCTGGGAACCTCCAATTTCGGGGATTGCTGTCCGCTGTTTGACGGGAATGTAGTGGCCGTTGACCATTAGTGCGAATGTCAAAGAGATGAGGACGGTCGATGGCCTGCTGGTCAGAGGAAGTGCCATAATTTCACAACCGCTGAGGTGGTGGTACCAAGTAACCTAGGTCCTAGCTCCAGATTGGTGACCCCAGTTGACGAAGGGGTGGAAGGGCATGAGATGCCGTGCGGCATGCAGGCTGCCTCGCAGCACCCACGCAGCGGAATTGGGGTGGGGCGCCGCAACGATTCTTGACGCCGGTCAGCCAGATGAGGGTACCACGTTCAAGAGCCACCGTCGGAAGGTAGAAAAAAGCAGTCAAGTGGATAAAAGGGTCAGCCAACCCAATCGCATGCCAGCTACGAACAAACCAAGGGAACTCACTCCATTTACCTCCCGGCTCCAACGTCATTAGGTATGCTCGCTGTCCCCATAGCTTGGAGACGAGATCGGCCCTTCTTTTCTCTAGCACTTGATCACCGTGAGTTTGAATGGTATCTGCTTCTGATACCAACACTGCGATCCGATCCTGATGAGAAAGAAACTCCATGTTGGAAGACCGCTGACGACTGGTGAATACGAGCTGAGGAGGTGAGTCCGTGACCGAATTGGGATCCTTGGGGAACGTCAAGCTCGGATACTGGAAGTCCTTTTGAGGAGAGAAAGCCGTTTTTCCAAGCGATCGAGGATTTATGCAGTCTACAGCACATATAAGGGCGAGAGTATACACTTAACAGTGAACACACCCATTGTGAAGAGAACGTTGAGGCTGTGCGGTACTTGTACTTTCACAGGGCTTGGGGCGGACAACTAATAGACGGGAAGGATAGTCCCTACGGAATATGATGGGTACTGAATCAACGAGTTCACTTCCGCTGGGTCATAATGCATAATGGCTGAATAGCTGCGAACGCATCATGGCTAAAAGAGATGCGATAAAATGGACACGCCGCCCGCCTCATAAATGACGGACCAGACTCCTCGGGAAAGCGACTCTCGGTTTCGAGTGCAGTGTGTGTGATGAAGGTCGTCGACAGCGGCGGACGTTTCTCGGTGGTAGTTCGATCACACTGTAATTTGGTGATAATAGCCTTGAACTCAGTCAATCGACGTCGTGTTTTGTTCAAAGTCTTTTTGAAAGTTCCCCTGAATGGGCCAGACAGTCATCTCCAAGTATTTGGCTTAGTCAGCTTCACGCTCTCGCGTTGCCCATAGCCACTCGGTACACTGTACCGGCCGACTCGCCATGTTCGACATGGAGCTTCCCGTTGTCACTAACGGACAAGTCCCTCTAGGAGAACTGCTGTCCAGAGTAGCGCAAGGAACCTATGCCGAACTGGTCGAACTCGCCGAAACGTCAGTCAATACCTGGGCCCATCGTCGATTATCCTGACACGACTTCGTCATAGTTTGCCAAACATGTCAGATGCCGCACGGAAGCGGACACTAGCTGACTGGGTGGTGAAAACGAAGAAGCAAATCGTCAAATTGTATGCTGTTATGAAGTGGGCGCGGGACGCGGACACTGTTCAGACATGCATGGTGAATTGTCATCGACGCTCTACCTCTCCGCCTGTATCTCACCAGCGTAGAATATAACTGCTTTCTTAATGAATCAGAATCAGCAGTTCCTGGATGTCATCGACCGTCTGACCTACGCGAAGGAGAGTTTGGACCTTGCGAGGTAGGTATCGCACTTGCCTGTTTGGAAAACCTCTCAGTCAAATCTCAGGCTTCGGAATCATGATCTTCTCACTTCTCTTGACGTGCTAACCTCAGGGACCTACCAGAGGTTGCCGTCTGTGATCAAGGTTGAACAACTCCATTGAACATATGCTTTGAACTAATGACACTGGGTGCAGAAATCCTTCATTCCCACCCCCCCTCTGACAGACGCGGAAGTAATTAAAACCCTGGCGGCAGTAGAAGATACAATCCGCTATCGCCTCAGAATGACCGAGATAATACCTGTTGAGATGTCTCAATACCGAATCGGTACTGTCGTGGTATTACTCGCATATGAAGGCGACAGTATCTTAGACTGCCATTTAGCCGGTGGTAGGGTACACTTCTATGTGCCGAAACTATTCGAAACCTCCATATGTCTGCGCGGCGCCGAAAAAGACGACGGGTGGTTCTTCGTCAGCGTCAAGTTTCTTTTCAGAGTGGGTGGCGACGCGACCGGAAATAGAGGTACGTTCGTCAGGTTGTAACAGTGCTTGGTGCTAATCCTTGCCTAAGAGTTTCCGCAGGAGCCCACAGGATCACTGAAACGACATATTACAGATGAAGCTGACGCACGGATGGCGTACTATCTCGCCTTCCCCGAGACTGAAGATACTCATGCAAACATTGAGAAAGCCGAAAGACCTCAACTTCCGGAGGGGGCGATTGACGCACCGCTTGTTCGATTGTATAATTTCCTTCGTGAGCAACTTGTTGTTTTGTCGTGAATGACGTTTTCCTAGCTCGTTCCAGAGATGATGTCACTATCTTACCAGCTTGAGATATTATGGTATCAGGTATGTTCGACGCACCACTGGCCAGCGAGCTTGTCGACAGCCTGAATTGCAGGCGCAGCGAATGCGTTCCCTAGGGTGGGCTGATTATCTCAAAGTCGAAATGCTCAATAACCGCAAGACTTTGTTCGTGTCTTATTGGTTGTAAGTGACAGTCACTTGTTATTTATTCCGCTGCAGCGATCCCTCGGAAGGCGTCCATCTCAAAACATCCCGGGACGGCCCCCGGTGCGAAGTCGCGTGGGATTGCCTCCTCATGGGGGTACCTTAACAATCTCCATCGTGGAAAGTCGGGCCACACAACAAGCTGGAGGTGGACCAGCACGGACTCCAGTTGCACGTATGCTTGCGGACCTACAAATGGCAGCCAAATGTGGTGAATTGCGCCCATCGGATGAAGTTGAGGGGCTGAGGTTTGACGCTGTGTGGGAACCGACGAGGGGGACTCTTGGTGTTATTATTAACCAGGAGGAAGCGATGGCTACGGTGGGGCATCTAGAAGTGGTGAGGCGGCGGAGCAACCAATTGACTCTGCTAACTAACAAACTGACTTATTTCACTCAAGGACCCAGAAAACCTTGACTTTGAGGGCATGCTCGTCCGAGTCATCCATGTACACACGAGGTCAATTCTCCTAAACTTCCAGTCGCAGCTACAGAACGGGCCAACGAGGGTATTTTCGGCTGGAGGGAAGGTTACATTGGATTCACGAGGTGCTGCTTGTCTTGACAGAACGAGTCGTTCGCTGATGATGACCCAGGCGACCATCATCAACTCCGCGTCCACTTATGCGCAGATGAAGTGGCTGTTATCTCCATAGACACGCGAACCGGTCGTATGAACTTACGGGATACTGGTGACCTTGCTGCTGCTGGTCGCTGGCCTCGTTTTGCAACGATAACTAACGGTCTCAACGAGAGCCCTAATAAATTGTTCGACACCCTCAGCAGACTTCGCCTACTGGTGAGTTGTCCAGTCTGTGAACCTTTTACAATTCAAAACTCCTCCACAGACGATCACAGATTCGGTAGAGCAGAAGGCAAAATATCTTGGTTTCCAGGTGTTCCGACATCGCAATTTTTCACATGAAGGTATGTTGCATCTCTTCTGCCTTCTTTTTGTTAGAATATCAACTTGCCTCAGAACTCTGCAAACTAGGGCCCTCTGCCAGGGGAACAATTTACATTCAACTGGCAAGGTTCCCGACTCATTATCTTGTTCTCGTCATCACGGAAGAAGATTTCCGATATGCCCTTATTTCTGTGAAAGTCCTGACTGATAGCATGTTCTCCAACATGATCATGGAGGATATCGGCTGGTTGGATGTCAGACGAATACGAGATGACCAGGGAATGGGGACGCCGGGTGAGGTTGTGATAGGTCCCTTGAATAGCCAAGTCAGCCAGCGGAGAAAACAACACGTGGATGCTTCGACTCGAGATGTGCTAAGAGAAGACAGGTGAGTCCGCTGGCTTACAACTGAAGATCAAATTTCAGGTGTTTTGCCCAGCTTCAAGTTGGACACCCAGACTCTGAGGGAACTCTATGCTTACTGTTGGTAAGCCACTTCAGCGTGAATAGCACTTTCTGAGCTGACGTCGGTTTCAAGTGCTCGTGTCGCCTACATGAGAGTTGAACTCCAGCTCAAACGTCGTGGCATCCCCTACATCCATGTCAACCCCTCAAGCAGTCTTCCTCCATCTGAACTGTCCCACATTCAGTCGTCACTTGCTCGTTCTGTGCCCGCTCTCTGTGTACAGTCTTCAGACATTCTTTCTGGGGCACCCGCTGCTGAGGCGGCAATGCCAAACATCCGTGTTATACCACTTAATTGGTGGTCAGACAAGAAAGCGCAGGTTGTCACGTGTGTGAAGCTCAAATACGTCCAGCAACCTGTCGGTAAACGAGCTGCAGCAAGAGCGACTAACAACATTATCCGACCTTCTAAGAGAATAGTATACGATGCTACGGAAGCCGTCGTGTCATTCTTGTCTGAAAATGTGGATGCCTGTGTAGACGAGTTCCTCGAGGAGTGGGCACGTGTATCCAAAATGGTTGTCATCGCCCGCGAAGGTGAGTATTCTTACTTACTCACAATACTTTGGCTGATTTTGGGGCAGTCGCTCGAATGGGGAAGGAAAGGAAGTGGCAAGATGTCCGGCTTCTCTCCTTCGACCTCCAAACGGTTGAATTTGCCTATGCAGCGGTAAGGATGTTCCGCACCGGTTCCGGCTATCCGACTCATATCCGATCCCAGGATTACACTGTATCCATCAGCTGTACAGACCAGCTATCGCCAACCGGGGGTTCCTTTGAGCTACGCTTTTCACGCAGTGCTCCCACATTCCGTCCAACACAACCAGCATCACTTGCACCCCCACCCATGCCGGTTTCATTGCGACCACGTCGGACCAACCCTCACGAAGAGGCGGAACCATATCTGCGACAAATCCTGCGTCATGGTCCATTAGCGACGTCCTTGTACCGCCTGGTGGGATTGTTGCGTGATACGCTTCCGGTGGTAGTGGAGCTTGATCACATGATAACGGTTGCCAGGGAGAAAGCAGGATGGAGTAGATCTAACACCATCGCCAAGTGCAGTGTCGACGAACCGTGGTTTGACACCTTCGTTAAAGGCTTAGGGTGGTGGAGAGTGCTATACGGTGACCTGAGGTAATTGATCCCATTGCAGGATGCGTAAATACCTGGGGATTTCATCCACCTCTTTTTGTAGGCACGCCCTTGACCTCAGATTAATGGCCGACAAGCGCGTTGCTATTCTGGATGCGTCGCGCTCGCTCTTCCAGCGGTCGCCTGGTCCTCAGACCGAAGGAGTCGCAGAGTCACTGGCGTTCCAACCCATCCCCGATTTCCGTGATCTCGTTACTGAAGCTGTGCGTGCTGCAAGACCCCCGGGGATTGCCAACAAGGAGCGCGTAGCAGTGATTGATATCGGAGTAGTCTGTGAAGGGGAATCTGTCGGAGCTGTGTTGAGGGCGTTGCATGAGCGGGTGTTGAAGAAACTGAGGGCACAAGCGATTAGGTAGATATTCAGTGTAGGGGTGGTCGGCGCGAACATCGATATTTTCTTTTGGCACGATCGGTGCAAAAACCGATGACACCATCTCTTCGATCGTAGTCCAACACCGTCATATCTCCTTTCGGGTGGTATTTCCAAGTACGTGCCTCTGAGGTGGGCTGCAGACAAGTCATCTGTACAAGAAACTTTCGATTGCAATGAGATCCGAAATGTCCGAAGACATTCATTTCAGGGTCTCTCTGGCAGCAGTGCTTTCGCCCTGGCACACTGATCCCCGAAAGATGATGTCGTGTGCATGGCATGTGCATGTGAGATGGCATCAACGCCGCCTTTCTACACCCGTGACAGTCGCCATTCCCACTGGTAAAGCAGTTTATTTAGCACGCTTCCCATCACATCTCAACCAACTTACTTTTCCTCCATTTCACACTCGTGTTTACGCCTGGACGCGTCAGGATGCAGTATACGTCGAGCGCGAGGCCCCTTGCACTGCACACAGCCGCAGCATCCATCATGGCTTACGCGTGGTCGAAGATAGGATCCCTTCCCTTCGATGATCTGATCAGCAAGCAGAAGGGTGGGCATCTTCAGTTTCTTACAATACAAGCGTATGTTGTTCTTTGCTTCATGTCCGACCACGCGCTGGATCCGAAAGTATAAGCTCATCGTGCTTCCTTCCAATTTGATCAGGCTTGTAGGCGCATGGGCTTATATGGGACTTTGTCTCGTTTGGGATCTCTTCCCCGGAGGTTAGATACCTTGCTCTTTCATGATCTGCTGTTAGGGGCCAAGCAACTGACTCACGCGGTCAGTTCGTCAGCTTGGGCTGGTACGTTTCATCAAAAGGATGCTTCTCATGGTAGCTTTGCCGGTAAGCCCGAAATCCACCCGCCATGCTATCACCCTTTGCACGAAAGAACCAACACTCGAATCCTCCTAGCTCGCCTTCGTGGTGACGAGTATCTACTGGTCACTCTACCTATTCTTCCCAACGCTGATCCTCCGTCCGGAAAACTCTTTCGCTGGTGCGCAGGACTCGCCGTCCCTCGTCCCAAAGCTATTCCGTCCCCCGCTACATGTTGACGTGGCCATGCACATTGCGCCTTTTGCAACGGTCCTGGTCGACTTCCTTGTCTTCGAGCGAAAATTAAGCCACTGGCAACTGAATAAGTCCGCACCGATCACTCTCCTTCTTTACGGAGTCTTGTACGCTTGCTGGGTCGAATACTGTAGTTTCTACAATGGCGTTTGTGAGTACATATCGCGTGACCTGACAGATGCACAAATCCCCTGATGTCACACTTCTGTGCAGTCCCATACCCCTTCTTGACGATCAATCCACTAGGCTACCGTGCTGCGGTATACGCCTTGGTCACTGCTTTAGCGTTATGTGCGCTGAGACTCTTGAATTGCTTGCACGCTTAATGACACATGTCTGCCTTACATACGGAGTTTGCCACGCAAATGATACCAGTACGCCCTTTGCATTGTTCACTTTAGGGATCAAAAGCATCTGTGTCGCATTATTGCTCATTCTTTATTTTTCTTGGAATGTCTCAAATATAGGTAGAGCGGAATCTTTCAGTAGATTTGCCCGTCCATAGCGCTGATAGACCACGCTGTGCACAACGAAACCAATAAATATAACCCGATGGCCATTTAGTTTCCTAGGAGGTATCTAGTGTGCGAACCGGCCGTCCATGCGAATATAAAATAACGAGAGACGGGCAAGGAAAGGCAGATGGATGGAAAAGGTGGCTGAGCACATAACAGGGAGTCCGTTGAATCAAGATAATTAGCAGAGATATAATCAGAAAACCGGAACATAAAGCAATAACCATGGGAGCGAAACCAGTTAGTTCTTCTTCGTGTTGTTCGTGATAACCACAGCCACGACGACAGCAATGATAATGAGGATAATAAGTGTAAGGATGAAACAGATCCATCGTTTTTTGCGAGCAGAGCGTGCTGACACGACAGCCTTCTCGGTTTGTTGGAGACTGAAACTGCGGTCAGCGGATGTTACGGAGGGACTATCAGCACAGCGTACCCTACTTCCGTATCTTTCTCGACTCCTATAGCAGTCGTCTGAATGGCATTAATCGTATCGTCCTGTTGCTC
Organism: Pisolithus albus; assembly: GCA_024613165.1. NCBI lineage: Eukaryota > Fungi > Basidiomycota > Agaricomycetes > Boletales > Pisolithaceae > Pisolithus > Pisolithus albus. Next base: position 576,483 of record JANFAB010000002.1, on the reverse strand, counting down.
TACCAAGACGCTCATCTGTGCGTTATTTGTAAGTGTTAGCCTGGCAACATTGGAATGGGAACAGACATCATTGAACAACTGCGCAAGCTCGGCAATCGTTTTCTCGATCCGCAATATATCTTGATGACGTGCTTGCACTTCCCGGTAAGCTGCTCTCGATTCACCGTATCGGTTTGAGTTCATAAGCTGTCGACAGCTAAGGGCACGTTCTTCGAGGATTCCCAGCAGATCATCACTTACAGCTTGACTGAAGATCTGTCCTCCGCTCTCGTCGTCAACCGCAGCCCGTATCTCTTCGGGAGTCGCATCCGGTTTGACTGGCAAAAAAAAAAAGTCAACTCAGGAATTTCACGGGTACACAAGGCCACACCCACCAATCCTAACCTGCCTTTCTATACGCTGCCTGTACTTTTGACGATGCTGCTGCTCCACTTGTTGATACTTCTGAATAGCATCCACAAACTTTGACTTCACGAAGGCGGTCTAGTAACAAGTAAATGTAAGTTCCCCCTTTACCTACTCCAAATGTAGAGTCGGAAACGTACCTGTTGCTTGCGAATTTGGCCGTCTCGTCCACTTCCACCTTGCCTCTCAAGCGTCTGGATACGTCGCTTGAGTTGGGTACTCAACTCGCTCGTCTCTGCCACGAGTTGTTCCAGCTCGGAAACCACGCGTTGCTGCGCTGCATCGTCGGTGTTGTTAAGTGACCGGGAGTGTAGCTCATCGATGCGCGACACATTGGTGCTGAAAGTTCTGAGGCTATCTTGGATGGATGAAATCTACACATTTCAATGCCAATTGATAACCGGGCGCGTAAACGAGCGCGGAAGCATCACAAAAAAAGGCACAAGTAACAGGGGAAACTTTTAACACGTAGCTCGCATGCAGAGAGAATGGAACTGACCTCTGAGTAAAAGGCATTCATGTCGTCCGCCCCCGCCAAGTGTGTAGTACTGTTAACTTCGGCCATTTCATAGCCACGGTCATCCTGCCGGGAGTAGGGGCCACCGCGGCTATGATGAAAGACAACGCAGTCAATGTGCTGCGCCCAACCAAACTGCACTTGCTCACCTGCCCTGTTGCTGGGCCTGTCGACGAGCGCGAAGAAAACATTAGCACTGTGGAGGAAGTGCGAGAAGGACGCGACTGACTCTCATTGCTGCGAGTCTATCCATAGCGTGTTGATGGAAGATAGATGAAAAGAAAGCGTGCGTAAACTAAGAAAGGACCGCCGACGACTGTGGTTCCCAACAAACGCTGTGAGGTTGCCTTCAATGATTTTTACAAAAAGAAACAAAATGTTGTGAGGCACGACTGTTCACGCCAAGTCCAACGGATGCTGAAAATCACAAACTGCCACAAACACCGCCTCCCTATTGCAACACACACAACTTACGCCTCGTATCATTGTTCAAGGTATCAATCATTACACGGAGTAAAACTTTTTGTTTCTCGCAGCTTCTACTGGAGCGCAGCACGGAGGACGGATATTTGTCTGTCAAGCGTCTTCCGACTGGGTCCCCCGATTGCCATCCGCCTCTCCACGCTAGCTTCGAAATCAAATACTTGAACGACGTCGTCCTCGAACTTCGGGTGCAGTTTTTTGTAGTCGTCCACGCCGAGATCGTTCAGCTGGCACGCCCTTGCTTCAGCCAATGCAACAGCGCGTCCCGACACGTGGTGGGTCTCGCGGAAAGGCACCTGCGGACATTAAAAACATCAGCATCGTCGCCACAGAGAACCCAATCCAGAGTCTACAAACCCCTTTGCGCACGAGGTAATCCGCCAGGTCGGTCGCTAAGACGTCCATAGTCAAGGCTTGACGCATCTTGTCACCGTGCACCTACAAGCAATCTATAATGGTGTGCGCCGCAGAAGATGAACAAGGGCTCACCTCCATCGTCGCAATGACACCTTCGGCAATTTTTAGAGATGCGGAGATGTTATCTACGGCATCAAACAAGGGCTCTTTGTCTTCCTGCAGGTCCTTGTTGTAGGTTGAAGGGAGGCCCTTGAGCGTCATCATGAATCCGGCCATCTATTCTCCTTCAGTTAACGCGAACCGGTCAAAATAAGGACACTCACGTGGCCAAAAATCCGACCAGATTTACCTCGAAGCAACTCGAGAGAATCAGGATTTTTCTTTTGAGGCATAATACTCGAGCCAGTACTGTCGCCCGCACAAGGCCTTTGATGAGCTTTTCAAAGGAGAGGCAGACGAACTAACCTGTAGGCGTCGCTCAACGTAACGAAGCCAAACTCGGCAGTGGAGTAAACGATCAGGTCTTCGGAAATACGACTCATATGGGTCATTGTCAAACTGGCCCACATAAGGAACTCGGCGATGAAGTCGCGGTCTCCCACTCCCCACATGCTGTTCTCAGCCAAAGACTGAAAACCGAGCTCTTTCGCAAGAAATTCGCGATCTACAGCGAAGGGATTCCCAGCAAGTGCCCCGCTACCGAGGGGTAGAACGGATATGCGAGGAATCAGTTGTTGGAGTCGCTCAAGATCGTATCGGAATGACAAGGCGTGCGAGAGCAGAAAGTGTGACCACCGAATCGGTTGACCACGCTACAAAGTGTGTGCCCAGGTCAGTTTCTACATACAAGCCGGTACGGGTGGTGGACGAACCTGCAGGTGGGTATAACCGGGAAGTAAGATGTCCCGTTCCTTGTCCGCGCGCTCGATGATGACGCGGATGAGAGCCTTGAGACTAGATTGTATATCCTCCACTTCGTCTAGCAACCAAAGGCGCATATCAGTCGCGACCTGATCGTTCCTCGATCGACCAGTGTGGAGTTTGCCTCCAATCTCTGAGCCAATCAGTTGACTAAGTCGTCTCTCGTTCGCAGTGTGAATGTCCTCGTCGTCTAACTCAGCCTCGAACTATACGGTTTGTCATGACCTGGACACGAGACAGCCCGTAACGTCGCTGACTTGCCTGTCCAGTCACCCATTCCCTCTCGACGGCCTCGAGACCCCGGATCATTTTGCTCTCCTCGTCCTTTGTCAGGATACCGACGCGAGTGAGGGCTTTTGCGTACGCGATCGAGCCTCGGATGTCTGCCGTGTGCATACGCTGATCATACTTGAGTGACTGATTGAACTCGTGCATACTTTTCGATCCATCGTCAGTGCGCTGAGTCGATCGATGGTAAGGGCCATCTCACAGAGGATCTGTCTTTCCAGTGAATCGACCACCCCATAACTTCTGCTTGGTTGGTTGATCAGACATGGCGATTGAGGAGAAAGAGGACTTGCTTGTTTATGTACCACAACAACAAAGAACGGTCATGATGCCAGGCAAACTTAGTAGAGAGAAGCGACGAGTGCTATGACGGCGGTTCCAGCTCTACCCGTGAACTGAATCGCGTGCAGTAGTGGCACAGGTTGACGACAGCGCAGTGTCATCCCTTTGGGAATGCTCATTCGTGTTTGATTCCCAACCACCATCGGTCGCTGAAGCGCTGATCATCATGCACGCGTACTACTTTGATAATCTTACGGGAGACCAACGTGCTCCACATCACGGTGGAGAGCTCGCCGATATCGCTATTCTCGATAATATCGGAGTCCTCCATTGGCATATCCCCGTCTCCACTAACGGGCAGTACCCTGAGATCGATGCTATCGCGAAAGAAAGAGACTACAAGAACAGAGACGTCATTACCATTACGAAGGAAGGCCTAGGCGAGCTATACGAGAGCAAGATCAAGATGTTCTACGAAGAGTGCGTTTATGGGTGTGATTTGTTGTGGGCATGTAGCTGATGGACTGCCGTCCTCACTCTCAGGCATATGCACGAAGACGAAGAGATCAGATACATTCTCGACGGAAGTGGCTACTTTGATGTTCGGGGTACGTCTGAAATCTCCGCCAGTATGTCTTCTCTCTATCTCATGTGCCCTTCTTTGCATGGCAGAACACCCATCCGACACATGGATCCGGATTGCGGTTAGCGCTGGGGATCTGATAGTCCTCCCGGCTGGCATTTACCACCGCTTTACGCTCGACGAAGGCAATGTAATCCAGGCCATGAGACTGTTCAAGGTACCTGTATCATGTGTTTTATGACGACCTGGGTCTGAGCACCACCACCTTTTAGGACGAACCAAAGTGGACTCCTTACAACAGGGATGCGACAACAGATACCAATCCGCACAGGCAACATTACCTCAAGGTAATCTCTGTCAACTGAAACCTAATTGTCGCGTTGTAGAATAGACTGTGAAGATGTTTCTCAGCTTGGATGTACTATGCATATGTTCTGTACCGCTGTCTGTTCCTTGACGACGCTGTGATCTTCCCGCACGTTCATCTGACCACTAGCTTCGCAAGGTTTTATACCAACACGAGTTGGGTGCACACGTACAAGGATAGTAAGGCGAGTTGCCAGTACTGTTTCCGGCGTCCTGGTTGGCGTCCACTCGCCAAGCTCAAGCCGAAGATCAAGACAGGGGTAGGTAGAGCGGGTACGTTCCCCCCAGCTTAGTGTCCAAAGCCAACTGTAATCTGGTTCCGAGGAACTTAAAGTATGTATTACCTCCCATAGCGGAACCTTCACAGACGGTGACTGTCTGGATCACCACGTCACAACGGCCCACCCTTGTACACACGTAACTACTACTAGGAGGGCCTTCACGACGGAGAGTGGCACGTGTTGCACGGTCGGCCGTTCTTCAGGTCATCGTCCGACCTTAAAGGTGACAAAACACAAAAGCTTGAAAGCTGTTCGTCCGAAGTAAAGCCGTTCGATCGTTAGATCTTACGCGTGCCATCCATGGGTGTCGTAGCTCTCCGAGCGCAGTGGATCGCGCGACGTGACGCACCTGTAATACAGTATGAGTACTAACTAACATAGCACATAGTCATAGCCCCACGGCAGCCGGGTAGTTTGAATCGGATGGTTGTAAGTGACCGGCCGGTTTGAAACCAATTCTCGCCCCAGCGTAGCCAAAATCTGGGCATGCAGGTACCGTAATAGACCCGCTGGGATTGCTAATGCCATGATGCACCCTTGGTTTTTTTGCACAGGTATGTACTTGGACTTTCTCGGAGCTCCGTGTTTTACACAGGTGTAATACTCCACGTTGCAGGCGATAATCCACCTTTCGGCGGCCTTTCACATATTTGGTCGTTTTTTTCCCCTGTTTCTGACGATTGGCTTGTCCAAATATGTAGACACCTACCGCGGAGCTTTCGCTCACCAATGGCCGTGTAGCATGTTGCAACCGTTTCCAAGCTCCACGAGATGATAGGACGCATCGAGTGCCTTCTATCAGACGCCTTCCATCAAACGGTATGTGGTTTCCGAGTGCACACGAGGCCGGGGATTTATCGAAGAAAGTGCGCAGTATGTAGTAAGTAACGAAAGCATGCGGGGTAGACGTGACGGCAATATATAGGGAGCGAGATCCTCGGAAGAACAGATCTCGTTTCTCCGGTGTAAGTAAAATTCTTGTCTAAGTAGGCATACGATGATACATATCCGAGAAATACTAAGAGGGACCTGGACCCGTACGTCACGGGTGCCCTCTCTTATAGATTTGCCAGCTCTATATACAAAACGAGGCCAATACCAAGAAACTATGAGATTGCTTAGGTCGACATTTCTCTCCTGTCTTCGATGTTGTATATGTGTGGTAGTGTAAGTGATCCGAGATGAGGTGAGTCGGCATGTGGGAAGGGGTCGTGATGTGGGATGAGGGTCGTGTCCAGGGGCATTGAAGAGTAAGGAGGGTGATGGCGGTCGGGAGTGCAGCACACAGAGGCGTGGTGCAGTCTGGAGGGAGGAGATAGGGTCGTGTGGGCAGATGAAAGAAATGAAATAGAACATAACGAGTGAACATTAAGCGAGACTAAAGCATAGAAAGAGAACGGAAGCAGCAACCGGTGATGATGCCAATGATGATGAAGCGGAAATATACAATGAGTGTTGCAGGTCCGTTAGAGAGAAAGGCATAAAAAGGTTGACCCAAACGTTACGTCGTATAAACAGATGGAACCGGGATGAGGTGCTGCACACGGGCCTGCAGTGCACTCACTGAACTCCGTAAGCTGGAGAGCATGGCAACGCCGAGGTCGAAGTGGTAGCGACCGGGGTCGGGGCTTTGACGAGTTGAGAACGCAATCAGAACTGTATGCATGGACGATCCAAACGTAGCCGGTCGATGCGCTAAAAGAACTTCTTGCGACTATTCTTTTCGTCCGCAATCTTCACATGCATATGTTTGGGTGGTCCGTCGCCCGTACACACTTCGATGCTGTGTATCCACGAATCACCTTCGTCCAACTCATCGTCCTCTGACTCGCTGTAATCGACATCTTCATCATTCCCAGCCTCGTCGTCGACGGAACAGTCCCCTTCGTCATTGGAACTTTCCGAGTCTTCCTCACACCAGCACTTGTCCCCTTCGTCCAAAGCAAAGACTCCGGGTACACGTTTCTTCCCAAACAATAACTCACCCATGGTAGTACGCGCACGTGGATCGAAGCACAACATGCGTCTCAGTGCAGGTCGTGCTTCGCGCGGAAGAAGTCGGAAGATCGAATTAGGAGACGTTTGGGAAGAAGTCCGTGCACGGGTGTAGGTGGGCTTGCGTGGTTGTGAAGGCAAAGTGCCCCCTTTGCCCCCGGGAGGGGTACGTGTCGCCGCACAAGGTGGAGGTTTGATCGGCGAAGACGAGGAGCTGTTAGATAGCCTTGGCTTTGACACGTCCAACCCCTTTGAGCCAGAAGATGAATATGAAGGTGCCGGAGATGGCGAAGGGGGCGGTAACGACGGTGCAGATGAGCGCGACTGTGACTGAAGTTGTGAGTGAGGCGCGGATGGTGTCCTTGCACACGAAAGTAGATCCTCGATTCCCAGCGGAGGCACTATCAAATTGGGTGCTGCATAGTCTTGTACTTTCAATCCCGTCCTGTCTACCTCGGTCGCGGTAGCACTGGCAGCCAATGGCGCAGTAGACGATGGCGAGCGATTCCTGAGTGCGGGCAGACTCTCTGTAGATGTTCCCGGTCGGCCAAACTCCAGTACGCTCTTGTCCATTTCCATACTTTCCGGTGGGTCCACATTGCTGCAAGGAACTGGTAGCGTCTCCGTACGAACGCCTTGTCCGGGGCTCAAAAGCACATGGCGCGTAATAGACCGCTGGTGCCGATGTTGATGAGAATCTCCGAGATCCCGACCTTCCTCACTCGCCTCACGTCCCTCATCGCCCTCACCCGTACTGTCGCCGCCAGTATCGCTCTCATAAGTTAGGTAACCGCACTGAGAACATAGGCTAGAAAGCCTTCCTTCGCTAGTCCGATACGGATGGATGCCTCCGCCAGGTGGGTAGGCATATGTGCTAACGCTGAGGGTGCTCACGAGGGACTTGGCATCGTCTGGGAGACCGTGCGCATCTATGCCCAGCATCGTTAGCACTGAATTGGAACAACAGAACCGAGGACATACCGCAGGGCGGTGTAGTCCTTGGCACCGTCAACGTGTCTTGCTTTCCCGGTGTTGCATTGGCTGCGGAAATATCAATATCTTCTTTCTTCGCCACGTCGTCCTCCACCTTCTTTCCGATATCATTCTCATTCGGTTTCTCCTTGGCCAAGTCCTGTGCTTTCTTCGTCTTGGTGTGAAGCGCAGCAGTCTTAGCCTTGGCAGTCCCGTGTTGGAGGGTAGGATTTTCACTCTCAGCTTCTAGAAAAGCTTTGAACGAATTGTCCCGCTCGCGATCTGGCACTGCCCACGGGAAGCGACGAAGCATCATGCATACCTGCGGGACGTAAACGTGATGTCAGTTCCGACGGCTCATTACCAACAACGTGGCGAGGACGACAAAAGGCGTGCGTGTGACCTATTCAGTTTGCAAAAGCGCGAATAGCATCCGCGTTATGGGGAAGCATTGGCACCCACGTCAAAACAGTGCCAAATGGCGCCACTTGCCATGATGTGCATGCGCCTTACCCTCGGTAACAATATTGTACCTTGGCGCCGCGTCCGATCGAAGACGAGAAGCGGGAAAAGAAAGAAGAGAAAAAGACCCAATCATTCATTTAGAATGTAGACTCACGAAAATAACACCGACGCTCCAAACATCCGACTTGCGAGGATCGTAGTCAGCGCCTGCCAAGACTTCTGGTGCGAGATAAGGATCGCTACCGACGATGCCTGTCGCCTTGATGAGGCGAGCATGGGTGTGTGGCATGGGCGGTAGAGTGCCGGCATATCCGGACACGGGTCGTCCTGAAGCGTTGGAAGTCTCAACGCCGGAGGTGTTGGAACTGGCACCACCCCAGCTAGTGCTGCCGGGATAAGCAAATACGACTGCCGTGCCGAAATCGATGAGTTTGACGACGTCACCCTTGGTGAGAACGCAGTTGTCTAGTTTGAGATCCCTGTGAGCGAGGCCCAAGGAGTGGAGATAAGCGACGCCGTCGCATATTTGTCGGAAGACGCAGTAGACCTCTGGTCTGAGCATTTTTGCGGACATGACGACGGCGAAGAGGTCGTACGGAGCGTATTCCATGACCTGATGGAAGATGTGAGGATGGAGAGAGTGGGGTGAATAGATAGAGAAGCCACGCACCTCGTAGTAGTGGCCGTGGTCGCAAACGATGTCGACGGTCTCGATGACATTGACGTGCTTCAAGCATGCACCTACGGAGAACTCTGCACGGACTTTCTTCTCGTATTCTCGTTCTGACTCGCCTGTACGACGTGGTCTGAACTGTTTGACTGCGTACACAGCACCGCCTGACTTTGCACGGCCACGGATGAGACGCACTGTTCCGCCTGCGCCTGAGCCCAAGACACGTTCCCACTTGCCGTATTTCTTGGACAGATGGGCGTGGGTAGCGGTGGAGAGGGAAGGGACAGACCGGGATGGGGTGGTAGTCCCGCTGACATCGGGGGTAGTAGGCGGAGAGCGGGAGTGGTGTTGCTGGGACGAGGCGGATGAGTAGGGAGGAGAAGGTTGTTTCTTGCGTTGGCGTTTGTCCGAGTCCTTCTCCTTGTCCCTTCGACGAGCTTTGTGTATCAACCCGAAGAAGTCCCTGTCTCGTTTGTGGGGTAGGGTGGGAACGGCGGGTGGAGTGACGGGCAGTTGGTGCAGATCGGCGTGTGCGGTGGCAGCGAGAAAGGGAACGGCGTGTACGATGGCAGAGGTGTCGAAGTCGAGACCCCTTCTCTGCTCGGTGGGGGGCAGGTGAGGATCGGGGAGGGTGGACGAGGGGGATGGGTTGTGTGAGGAAGGGGTGGCAGAGCTTGTCTGAGACGAGGACGGGTGACGGTGTGGGAGTGAGACGGGCACGGGGTGTGGGTGGGGAATGTGGTGGTTGAGGAATCGCTTGAGGTCGTGCAGAGGACCGGGTTTCGCAGAGGAGGCGGGTGGTGGGCGAGACGGGGGAGATCGACGCCTGAAGGACACCTGACACATCGTCGGTGGAGGTGGATCGTCCTACTCTGACAGTCAGTCGTGGAATGAGAGAGAAAGCGGGACGAACCACGAGCAACTGCATCGGCTGGGCGGACAGCATCGAGTCTTGACTTTTTATTTCTGCGAACGAAACGAAGGAAAGAGAAGATCCTTAATAGGATATCAGCTCGTCTCGGCCCGACACATCCATGCCGTAAATTATCAATCAAAACAACCCCCCTCGACCCCTCCACCTCCTTACGTCAGCGGATACCCTCCCGGCGGCGAGGTATTTACTGTTGTAAATACCTGAGTTACTTTTTGTAGCGTAGTCAGCTAATTTTATCCCATCCCATCTCAACTCAGCTGTGTCATCCAGATCCCCCTCCCGCCGAGTCGATCGGGCGAGGAGGCGTATTGTATTCCGTCCACAGCGCATGTCCGGACCAATCTTGTCGCGCCATATTTCATGTCCTTTCATCACGCCCCACTCCGTGACATCACTACGTCCATACTGTACGGTCCATCACACACATTTATCGTGCCAATGTTGCGCCATTCACGGGAACGGAAGATCACTGCTCTCGATCATCCTTCCTCACAAACGCGGGTAGCCAATCATCATGCGCACGGTGGCGGTGGAAGACGCTGGCACTAACCCAATGCAACCTCGACACGGGTAGTGGTGATTGAATGGCACTGGGGCTGAATGAAATAAACACTCTTTTCGTCCACTTCCTGCGTCACAATGTTTTTCATTCCAACACGAGATAACATCCGAACAAACTGTGTGTGGACCAATCAAAACTATCATCAATACAATGCTTCTTGGGTGACAATGGACACACCTGACATTCCCACCCTGTAAGTACATAGAAACAGCACAATCGTCCACCCGTGTACGCCCCCACAAGTATCCCCGCACACAACACACAAGTTTACGTACCGACCACCTTACCCGAGGTCCTCTGCGTCCCGCTTCCGCTTCATCTCCCGAGACACCTTGTGCTGGGCAGCCTCGTGGCGAGCGAGCTCCGGTGGGACCTTGGACACCGGTGACTTTGCAATTTCTATGTGAGGATAATGAAAAAAAAAGGGTGGTGTTAGTGCGTCGGTTTCGTCGGGGTCGTCGATAGCGAGACAGAAACAGGCAAGGTCACAAACGAGGTGAATGCATGAGAAGGGAAATCGAGTCCCAAATGAAAAGTCCCATGGCCGGGGGATACCGGGAAACGACGTGCGAACACAGAAGGTGAAAGACGGAAATAGATGCCAGATTGATTGACACTCGTAGGAAAACTCCACCGGACTACACCAGATGCGGGGTACGAAAGCATCATGGACCCCAAATTGTCGCAGCATGGTCGCGTAGGGTGACGAAAAACAGAAAGGTATGGCATTGCAACGATACATGTGCGGAACTCACCCTGCTTGAGGTCGTACCTGAAAGGCAAGTTGAAGCGTCGTCAGCATGGTCAACACCAAAAAAGAAAATTAAGGGGTCGTAGACGTGCGATCGCACGGCCGAGGCAAATAGAACACACGTACATAACCTCGTCATCATCATTCGTCAGGAATGTAATCGCAGTGCCTTGCTTCCCAGCACGACCCGTACGACCTACATCCAATCGGTTAGGTAGATCCCAAAAATAACACAGTCGGAACAACGAACCAATACGATGCACGTACGCCTCGATCGTACCTGCCATCTGATAGTTGATAACCAGACTGACGTCTTGCACGTCTATACCGCGTCCAGCGAGATCAGTGGCCACGAGAATGTCTGCATCTCCGGAACGGAGAGATTGCAATGAAGCCTCTCGTTGTTCTTGGGTTTTTCCGGAGTGCAAGGTGGCCGTAGACCACTATGATCAGCTGTTAACGACTTCGCAATGACCATTAGCAATATACACCTACGCCTGCACGCGACAACTCCTTCGCAACCATGTCCGCTGTCTTCTTCTGGTTGACAAAGACGATAATAGGCGAAGGGTAAGTTCCGCTGTTGAAAATCTCCAACATACGTTGCCTGCAAAGACGATTGTGAATGTTTGTGGACGTTCAAAGTCTCTGCGTACCTCTTTTTCTCATCTCCGGTAACAAACTCAACACGCTGCTCGACAGTATCGACGGCTCGCCCGGCCTCACCGATCGTAATGGTCGCAGGTCGCTTCAGATACTTCCTTGCTAGACGCTCGACAGCGGGAGGCATAGTTGCCGAGAACAAGGTCGTCACTCTCGACCGACCTTTGTTCTTTGCGCCACCGTTCTCGCCGTCCACATCCATCGCATCCTCTTGCACATTACTTTCCTCGCCTTCCAACGCACCAGACGGAAGTTTATCGAGGATGAAGAGCAGGTCCGCCTCGAAACCGAGATGCACCATCCGATCGGCTTCATCCATGACGATGTAGCGGCACTGAGAAAGAACAATCACATGCCGCTCGATGACGTCTTTCAAACGACCTGGCGTGGCAATGATGATTTCAGCACCCTCACGAAGATTGAATTGTTGCTCTTCCATGGCACGCTAAAATGTGCAACGACGCATTAGAATGCCGAGAGGCTGCGAACAAAAAATTACTTACACCACCAACTATGGAAACGCACCGGAAACCCAGTGGTCCCGCAAACTTGCGCGTCTCGGCCTCAATCTGCTGCGCGAGCTCACGTGTGGGTGCAAGAATGAGTGCGTGGGGTCCGAGGTGGCGGTTGTCATCGGTAAAAGGGGGTAGCTTAGATATAAACGTGAGCATCGGTATGACGAATGCAGCAGTCTTCCCGGAACCTGGAAATCAGAATTAAGTATGACTGAGATTAAACGAACGACATTATACACACCAGTTTCGGCAATGCCGATAATGTCTCTGTTCTGAAGACCAATCGGAATGGCTTGCCGTTGGATGGGAGAAGGTTCTTTGTAGCCTATCTTTTCGATGACATCTAAAATGATTTGAGGAATATCCGACTCCGCCCAGGAGCGGAGTGGGTGAGGTATGGATCCACCTGCACACACCGATCCATTGAGCACGGTTGAGAGGGTACCAAGACAACACTTGCCTCGGGTAGCGATACTGAAGTCCTCTCTGAATATCCGCCAGTCCCTGTCCTTCATCTCATCAAGAGGCTTCTCCGACCAGTGTCGTTCGTCAAGACCACTCTTGGCCGCTTTCCTTCGCTCTATTGCATCGACCAGATTGGTGTGGCCTACTCTGCCAGGCATCGTAGCTCCTCCGTCGTCCATACCACCTACTCTTCCACGACCAAACATTACCTGTGCACCCTGTCTGCTCGCTCCGATGGCAATAGGCGAGTCTGCGGCAAGAGTGTCTTCCTCTTCTGCCCAATCAAAAACAAATTTCCTATCGTTCATCTTGCGAATCTTGCGTTTTTTCGTCGAAACGCCAAGGTAACGATCTCGGACTGCCGAGAGGTCGGATTCGGTCATGGGAGGAACGAATGTCTTAGTCGACTCGGAAAGAGCTTCGCTTGGAATGCTCGCCGAGCGGTGGGGAGCAGGTGTGGGCGTGGGTGCAGAACTCGAAGGTGTAGCAGCATCAGAGGATTTTAGACGATCCGCCCGTGGACCTGTAGGCACATTTTCGAAACCGCCCCTGGGCTGCTGTGGTGGGGGACGACGGTCATCTTTGCCTCTTCCATCCCGTCGTCCGTACCGGCTGTCCTTGTCTGGGTGACCGTAGCGATCGCTGTCATCAGCTGCGAGTATAAAGATCAGCACGTCTCCGCTTTTAAGACAGGAGACTAGAACTGACGTCGAGCATTACCTCCGCCATACCTAGTTGCACGCTCTCGTTCTCTTTCGCGCTGTCGGACTTCCTCCGCTTCACGCTCAAGCACCTCCTTTTCTCTTTTAGACCTTTCCTCTCTCTCTCGCTGCTCTTTCAGTTCGGTAGCTCGTCTGGCGATGGCAAGCTTGGCACGCTCTTCCTTGGAGAGGAACTTGGGCTACACACATCGTGTCACAAATCAGTACACAGCACGCGACTCATAAACACTTCTCAAGTCTCACCTTCGCAGCAGCCTCCTTCTCTTCCTTCTGTTTTTGTAGTAACGACTCGATGGACAGCGGCTCCGCTCTGCCAGTCATGGTGGTGTAGCCAAGACGATGCCCAGCTTCAATATCGCCGGTACGAAGCATGTACGTACTACGTACTACCGTAGGTACCATACGTACCTTTACTGATCACGTGACTTCACTACTGCTCACTGTCTCAGACGACACCCATCACGTCGAGGACGCCGCCTTCCTGCAGGGGATTGAATTCGCCACGATCTATCTTCGTTATGCCTTTCACCATGGCCTCCGTGTCAGAGAAGGACCGTGACAACTCAGACTCACGCGTTCAATCTCCCCGTCCTGGCACCCCAGAACCATCTTCAAGGCAAGGCAGGAGGAATGCCCAGCTAGACGCACAATTACTCGATGACGATGGAACGATATCTGAAAAGGTACTCTTCCACCGGAAAACAAATCACCTCCCTCGTTTTTTTTTGGCCTGACGTCCCGTAGCTCGAAGCATGCCTTAAACACATCTTTACCAAATATTGCGTTCCCGCACCTCCACCTTCGGACCGCAAAGGGCGCTCCCTTCTTACACCGCCAGAAGGGGCCTATCTCACTCAGAAAGGTCTCGATGCGTGGGCCCGCGATACGAATGGCGCCCCATTTTCGCAGGAAACAAAAGATGAACTCATCGAGTTTCTTGATGTAACTGATGACGGTGGACTCACGTTCGTGAACTTGCACCAACTATCAACGTTCCATGGCCACTAATTATTTTTACGTACTTCTAGTCTCAAGGGCTTCATGCAAATCTATCAGTTGCAGACGGAAAATGACGAAGAAGAAACTTGGAGAGATTTGGTATGTTCAATGCTTTCCGTGCACCGCCCTGTCTACATTTTTGTAATGTGATTGGTCTCAGTCTTGCCACGGATTTGACCGTAGCCTCACGCTTGTATCCACGCGGCGCGAAGACGAGCTAGACCAAAATTCAACCATTAGAGAACCTACATCTTCCCGAACGGTCGATGCATTGTCTTCTTGTATGTTTTTTATGCTCGACGCTACGGCTTACAGTGTTGAAGTCTTGATTTATATATCCGTTCTACAAGCAGAGCGATTGATGTTCGATGTATGTTGCTGGAATGCACTGACACTTTACCCTTTCATACCGCAGTTTCCTTCATCTGTGGGACGGACACAGCCGACGGAGGAGATTGAATGTAAATCCAGCTCATGTATACCTGCGACGCCTATGTGATTACAGCAGATTGTTGTCTGTCACTACATAAGTGTAACATTTACTCTAACTGTCTTTATTTCCTACAGGTCAGTGTGTCCTTCAGTTAGATACGTGGATACAGATACCCTTCAACATGGGTTTTGGTGGAGGTTTTGGTACTTGGGAAATGGTGCCTGGAGGTGGCACATAAATATTTCAGATGCAGTGACTCAAAAAACTGTCTGGATGTTTGCCACTTTTTTCAAAGAATTGCTTATAACTCAGTCCCCATACAGCCATAAATGATGAAAAAATAGGGGTAGATAGCCATGGTCATGTGATCATGTATGCCAAATATGGTTATGATCATGTGACTTGATACTGAACAATTGATTCGACATTGACCACTATTCATCTGGACAGTTTTGTTGCAGGTATCCAAGTGACAAAAAGTAGGATACATATATCCATCAGGAAAAATTTACTTACCTATGTAGCCTTATGTAGACTCTATTGTAACACCAATAATCCGAAGACTATTATTGGTCACTCCTTGACTGATGTAGAGGCTGAGGATGGGGGAACTGAGTTAATGCGCAAAGCACAAATGAACTCAATTGGAGTGTCTACGACAAGAGAGACAGTATTTATACTAACTAGAGTGTTTGTACCGTAGAATGTTGTAGAACAAACCAAACAAAGAGAGATAAATGCTATTGGCTGCAGCAATCCATGCTGAGTCAATGTGGCAATGCTGACGAAGCAGCTGACTAAGTAAAGTGTCTATGAGCATGTCTAAAGCAACCCTAACCAGAGAGTAGATAAATAAGGAAAACTATGCTAAGCTACGCTACAACAAGTAGTGAAAAAGTATGGGTCATTACATCTATAGTGCCAGTAGCATGGTAGTTAAGTCCCCCATATGTAGTTGCTGTAGCTGAAGGGTTCAGATATGTAGTACATCAGCAAACTACAAAAAATGTACCAGAGGTTGACAGATTGTTATAGATCTGCTTACATCACCACAGTAACCTACAGTGATATACAACATCCCAGACTGCCCAGAGTGTCTCAGTCCTACAGTGATTTTATGTCACAGTACCATACATTACCATACAGCATTCTAGGATGCCCAGAGAGCTCCAGCACTACAGGAAAATCAGCAAGATCAGCCCACAGTACATATTGGTAACTACAAGCATGCCAGTTCAACAGTCATTTCACAAAGACACTATAGTTCAAGCTAGCCCCTCAGTTTGACGGTAATTTCACATATTTACACAACATGCAAGTAAGCACAGAGAGCTACAGCTAAACCTACAGTAGATAGAGGTGCAATCTCAATCAAGTTTAACTGCGAGGGATTGCCCACCTGCAACAGGTTGTATCAGTACTCCCTTTCAAAAGTGAGCTTTGAAATACCATGAACACAAATGAAATTGTCGCACCATCCATATCAGGTGTCAGTTGAGGTGAGGAGGGAATAGATGTGCACAGTGGGGTGCTCAGTTGGCTTCGACCGTTGTGAGTCAACGTATGGATCTATGGCAAAAACACCAAAAAACCCAACACAAAGACAAATGCCAAGTCGGTGGTTTACCTCAGCAGACTTTGGCTTGAGGGATCGGTTACAGCAAAAAGGGGGAGGGGTTCTGCACACCTAGACAACTAGGGCAGAAGGGAAGGTGCTCCTGATGAGAGGGGAGCAGGGGGAGACTGAGAAAAGCGAAGTAATATAGGCTACTCAGAGCCTAGAAGCAACGTAAAAATGATGAAGACTAACAGTAAATAGACCCTTAATGGAGCCTCAAATACTGCAGCAGTGAATGATGAATAATAAGAGCTTCAGAGCGACGATGATAAGGCAGATAATGACAATAATGAGTGGGCAGTAGTCTCACTACAAAGGGGACGGTATCCTATGCAGGGGGGGCTACTTGCTTGCTGCTTGCTGCGATGTATTGGTACTTATATACAAAAGGTAGCACAGCCTGAAGTAAATAGAGGGAAACACTTTGTAAGGGGTTTGTAAGTGATTGGTAAGAGGATTGGTAAAGGATTGGTAAGGCTGAGCAAGGCTGAGTAAGGACAGTAAGCAATTGGTAAGTAAAATCAGTCAGCATGATGAAGAATATCACAAATCATTTGAAATAGAATGAGTCATTAAGGAATGGATGAATAATGCGACAGAAAGGGGGATGAGTAAGTGCACTGGTCACTGCTGAATAAGGGGTATGACTGCAAATGAGTCATTCTGACTCCTAGATCTGAGATCCAGATGCATTGGGGCAATTTGCTGTGCATCTGAAAGAAGAACTGTGGGGATTTCTGCCAGGGGCCAATTTTGGGGGTCTCCAGGGGAGCCAGGGCTTAGGATTTTGCAACTTTCCCCCCTCTCTCCTCTCTGCAAAGCGACCTGTACCAGGTGCAACTAGTGTTCTGGAGGGCATGAGGAGGAGGAGGGGCCATCTTCTCCAATGAGGGCAGGGAGAACTGCCTCAAAATCATCATGAATGTGATCAGATAGAGTAGATGAGAGTAATTGGTACTGGAGCTGTCACAATTTTGGGAGAATGAAAGACGAGATTGAGAGATAGACGTTGCAGGGGGCAGGAAGGAAAAATCCATAATCCTTTTTGACTGGAGAGACCAAAACAACCACATAAGACCTTTCAAGCCTGACGACAGACTTGAGGCAACCAAAGAATGTCTTCCTTGATATCAGACTGATGAGAAGAATGTGCTGTCCCAAAGTGATAAGATGGGAGGTCATGGATGAGGGAGGGATGAACCAGGAGGCTTTGGGGGGAGAGCTAGTGGGGATTCCTGGCAAGTACTCGTAGTTATTCTCCCTGGCAAAGGACATGAGCGAAGAGATGGTCGAGGAGGTGGCCATTATGATAAATATTGGCAAAATGGGTGTTCAATGGTAGAAATGATGCAGAAAATCATGGAGTGTGCAGATCGTTACCAAATTTGGCAGGCAGGATGGCGTGGTCGAGAGCTGTCTGTGAGCGTGGGAATGGTGTCGATATCTTTAAAATTGATGGAGATATTCAAAAAATCGGAATGCCATAAACTGGTGCTCAAAAAGTTTTTTTGGGTGCTCGAGCAGTTTCTTCCCTAATGTTAAGGATGGTTCTCATGTGATGGATGACTGCTGGCAATATCAGTCATTCTTCGCATTAGGGCTAGGCTTCTCCATTCTTCATCATTCAGCTTCTGAGTCCATGCTCACATCACCAAACACCTTTGGTGTGTGACACCATGATTGTTGAAGATGGCTTTGATCCACCTGATACTAAGATCTGAGTTATCAATGGAATCCTGCCCTTGTTTTGCTTTGAAGCAATGGAAATTGGCTATTTTCTCGTGTTCTTGAATGAGGCATTCAGCAAGCAGCTTTTCCACACGATGAACCTCACATTGGGCACGAATGATTTCGAGGACCAATGATGCTTCCTGAATTTCTACACTCTGAAATGTGAAAGTGTTTCATTGATAGCTCTTAGACTACTTCCATCGAAACATCATTTACTTACATCATGTGTCGATGGGTTCTCGACTCCCATATAAACCTCATCTAGGAATGGGTGCTCTGATTTGCAGTTGGCTCCTTTGGTGAAAAGAGAGCCCAATGCATTCCTCATTTGTGAATGATGAGTGGTCCAGCTTGAAGTTGGAGTCCTAGATGTACATCCATGCATATTGCTTGTAAGTTGGAAAATGAGGATGGTGACAGGAATTTCCACACATGTTTTGCTGATGGAGGCTGTTATGGGACATTGCACTTGCCTTCAGAGATGCGATGGGATGTCCCATCATAGCCTTTGAGGCTGTCATGGGACATCCCATTTACCTTCAAAGATGCAGATGGGATGTCCCACAATAGCCTCTGAGACTGTTATGGGACATCCCACTTGCCCTCAGACATGCAGATGAGATGTTATGCTTGGTGTGGGCCATGTCCCAACAGCCTTGGAGTGAGGTTTGTATGGCATTTTGTGACCTACTTTCCACCCACTGTGCTACAGTGCCATAAAGGCTGTGTTCAAATATATGACCACCCTTTCTTGCCTTATGTGAGGGGGGAGCTGACTTTCATACCATAAATTACTTAATTTCCCACAAAACAATAATCTTCAACATGAGGAATTAGAAGTGATTATGGATGTTTCCCCAGAATGACCTGCTAAAAAATCTCACTGCTAGCTTTATGTGTGCGTTGAGGCAGTGATATTGGCTCATAATGATAGCCATACCCTCCCCAGAAGCAGGGGTATCAATGCTAATAAGGCTGCATTTTTAGGTCAGGGACCCCAGACACCTAAGGCAATGATGGGATAGCCCACCCATTTGTGGGCCCAGGTCCATCCCTTTGGGCCCAGGACCATGCCATTCCCTGGGACATGAAAGGATGTCCATGGGGTACCATGGTCTGAGAGGCATTTAGCTTGAATGTTTTGGAGAAACTATTCAGCCAAAATGCCTCCAGAAAAGGGTTACCTGAAGTGCAGCAAAACCATCTTTTTCACAGAGGTTACAGTGCCACAGTGACATCACAGCTTCCTACAGTGGCACAATGTCACAGTGCACAGTCAGGTACAGTGTGACAATACCATGTCACACAGCCCACATTTCCCCACAGGCTCCCACAGAGTGACAGGCCTAGTGCCACAGAGATAGGGGCTTCCCACAGATGTCACTGTACAGCCACAATGTCACAATGAAAGTTGTGGGGCTGGATCACAGGATTGTGGGAATATGCTTATCTCATCAATATTCCCAAAAATGGGTGAGAAAAATGCAAAATACTGGAAAAATTGGATGTCTCAAAAATTAAATTTCAAAGATGTCATAATAAAGTTACAGTGCCTGATTAGAGGACCCCAGAGGTATGCTTATGTCATCCATCCATGCAAAAATGGTTGAGATATAGGCAAAATGCAATTAGTGTAGTGTAGTGTACATTTTATTACCAAAAGTGTGGTGTTGTGGCGCATTTTTGATTACTTAATCAGTGTAGTGGTAATTGTTTTGATTAGCAAATGTGTAGTAAAGTCCACTTTTTTGACTACCAAATGAGTGTAGTGTGGATTGATAATTGAGTAGTAAAGTGTAGTGTAAATGTGTATTACCAAAAGTGCAGTAAAGTTCGCATTTTTTGACTACCAAATAAGTGTAGTGTTTTGTAGTGTTTGATTAGCAAAGTGTTGTGTAGACTATTGATTAGCAAGAGTGTAGTAAAGTCCGCATTTTTGACTACCAAATAAGTGTAGTGTTAATTAGTAATTGATTAGCAAAGTCTTGTGTAGACTATTTATTAGCAAAAGTGCAGTAAAGTCCGCTTTTTTGACTACCAAATAAGTGTAGTGTTTTGTAGTGTTTGATTAGCAAAGTGTGGTGTAGATGAGCATTACCAAAAGTGTAGTCAAGTTCGCTTTTTTGACTACCAAATAAATGTAGTATTTGATTAGCAAAGTGTAGTGTACATTTATATTACCAAAAGTGTAGTAAAGTCCACATTTTTGACTACCAAAGTGTAGTGCAGTTGATTAGGAAAAATGTGTAGTAGTCCGCATTTTTGACTACCAACAAAGTGTAGTGTAGTTGATTAGCAAAACTTGTAACTGACTACCAAATGGTAATGTAGTTGTGCACTACCAATAGTGTAGTGTAGTTGATTAGTAATGGTGTGTTGTGGTCCGGCCAAAGTGCCGGCTACTTGATTGGTCAGCAGGTCCCTGTCTGGGTGCTTGCCCCGCAGCACCTTCCCCACATTGTGGCTGTGTCACTCATTGTGCCTAATTAGTGCCACTTCCTCCCACTCCGCTTTTTGGCTTATGTAAGCAAAAAAGCGGCCTCAGCTGCCCCATTTCTGCCTCATTACACTTCCTCCTTGCACTGCAACATGCTGTACTGTATCCCAATACATTCAGGTCATTGTCCTCCTCCATCTTGCATATTAATTTCATGCAATTCAGTGCATTACATGGGTATTAAAATAGATAGGGGTAAAATGCGAGATCTCTTCCCATTCCTGCAGTTCTTCATACATTGCAATGAAACTTTATACCCAGCCTTCCTTCATACATGTCTACAACATATTACAATTACAGATAACCACAGTCAATCCTTCTGGAGATATGTTCAGTTCTCCCCCTCTCAATGCACACTTGGCTAGAGACCCCCTGGTCCAGTTTTAACCCCCAGGAATCGTTATCCCTGCAGTCTTGCATCTCCCTGTAAAATATTGTGGGTGGTTTAGTTGACAGATAGGGTATGAATCCACTTTTTCACCTTTCTGTTTACATGGTCACCACCAATTACCTACCTGGACAACTGGCTTTTTTATTGCATGGGAGTGTTCCTCATACATATATTGACCTCTCCACAGTTTCATGCCCATACAGCAAGTATTGCAGGCACTGGAAGGCAACCGAGTTTTTTTGAGCGTGGGAAAGTGGCCGAAGCTTTTAGGAGGTTTTGATAACATATCAAAAACTCATCATAGCACAACATGCAAGGCAGTACTGCTGGAAATGAATGTATACTGTGGCTGTACAGTGACATCTGTGGGAAGCCCCTATCTCTGTGGCACTGTGTGTCTGTAGGCCTGTCACTCTGTGGGAGCCTGTGGGGAAATGTGGGCTGTGTGACATGGTATTGTCACACTGTACCTGACTGTGCACTGTGACATTGTGCCACTGTAGGAAGCTGTGATGTCACTGTGGCTGTAATGGATCGAAGATCGCCCCTGTCTTTTTATCTTATCTAATCACTGATTAGATATCCGATTAGATCATCTTGATCTTATCTAGGGCTTTTCTTCTTTGGGCTTCGTACCTAGCCCTTATCCAGCCACGATCCAGACTCCCGATTACAGATCCCCTTTCCCCTTTTCACACTTTGAGCGCTATTTATACTTACACTCTAGAACCTGGGTCTAGTACCTGGTGATATCATTCTGATGTCATCATGTCGTCATAGTGATGTCATACTGACATCATCCCTGACGTCATACCCTGTGCCCCATGCCTTGAGGTCTCCTCATGGCCTTACTTAGTGAGTATATAAAGTAGGCACTCTCCTGTACTATTCCCTAGTTCTATTCATTTTGTCTTTGGGGCGTATCCCTCTTGTCTCTGATTGAGTGACTGTCCTGCTAGCCTCGTCTAGGCTTTGCCGTCGTCTTCGTCAAGATCTGCGCGTCCGTCCTCCGCCTACCCCGCCGTTGTCCGTCCTTGCCTTGTTGGTTGTTGTTGGTTCGTTTCTGCTCGTGTTCCTCTTTAGGTCGCTGCCTTCGTCGACTAGTCTTGCCTGACTGTGTCACTCAAGCACGACTCGTAACAGTGGCACTGTAACCTCTGTGAAAAAGATGGTTTTGCTGATGGAGGCTGTTATGGGACATTGCACTTGCCTTCAGAGATGCGATGGGATGTCCCATCATAGCCTTTGAGGCTGTCATGGGACATCCCATTTACCTTCAAAGATGCAGATGGGATGTCCCACAATAGCCTCTGAGACTGTTATGGGACATCCCACTTGCCCTCAGACATGCAGATGAGATGTTATGCTTGGTGTGGGCCATGTCCCAACAGCCTTGGAGTGAGGTTTGTATGGCATTTTGTGACCTACTTTCCACCCACTGTGCTACAGTGCCATAAAGGCTGTGTTCAAATATATGACCACCCTTTCTTGCCTTATGTGAGGGGGGAGCTGACTTTCATACCATAAATTACTTAATTTCCCACAAAACAATAATCTTCAACATGAGGAATTAGAAGTGATTATGGATGTTTCCCCAGAATGACCTGCTAAAAAATCTCACTGCTAGCTTTATGTGTGCGTTGAGGCAGTGATATTGGCTCATAATGATAGCCATACCCTCCCCAGAAGCAGGGGTATCAATGCTAATAAGGCTGCATTTTTAGGTCAGGGACCCCAGACACCTAAGGCAATGATGGGATAGCCCACCCATTTGTGGGCCCAGGTCCATCCCCTTGGGCCCAGGACCATGCCATTCCCTGGGACATGAAAGGATGTCCATGGTCTGAGAGGCATTTAGCTTGAATGTTTTGGAGAAACTATTCAGCCAAAATGCCTCCAGAAAAGGGTTACCTGAAGTGGTTTCATAGTGCACTACTGGTGAGAAGATTTGGTCAAAGTCTAAACCTTCAACCTGGGAGTACCCTTTGGTGACAAGCCTAGCTTTCTTCTGGCCATTGGACTTAAGTTGAAGACCCAACAGTTTTTGATCACCTTTCTCCCCCTTGGGTGGCTTATGAGGTCGAAGACCTTCCTCTTTTGGAGCATGTCAAGCTCCTCATGACATGCAGTTTCCCACTGCTGGTGCTCAGCCTTGGGTAGGCAAGTGATGTCGCGGTAAGACCATTCCCGCACATTAAGTTTGGGAGGCTCATTTGAAGGGACTGCTGTAGGGAATGGAATTTATAGAAGGAACAAGTCGAGTTTCGAGAGTCCAAGTTCCGAGTTTGAGTTTGAGAAGGCCTTGAGTGCCTCTTTCAGTGTCTAGACAGCCCCAGACAGCATCAGACGTCCCTAGACAGTCTTCCTCCAGGCTAGAGAAGCCCCTCTGGAAGAATTCTTCTCCTTCAGACTTCACTCATCCCAGCCTTCCTCTTTTTCAGTCTCTTCATCTGGAGCCCACTGTGAGGGGGCTGTTTTGCTTGGTAATCAACTCCTCCCCCTACCTCCGAGGTCACATACATGATTTCTCAACAACCAACGTGCCTACCCTCTCGCTTTTCGAGATACTGAATCTACTCGACGAGAGATTTCGATTGACGCCCTTTTCGATGCGTCCGCTTCAATGGTTCCTGAGATATTTCGCTTTTTCTGGAGAAAGGCACTGTAGGACGGAAATTGGCATAAGTCGGGATTGGGTGTGCAGATTCTCTCATTCCTTTGATCTCCCAGCAGCCCCAGTCGACCTCTACCACCACCCGACGTTTCGTGGAATTCTGCCCAGCGGTTCCCGAGGCGACCCACCCTTTGTTTTCCCCTTCGAGGCTACTCACAGACACGAGGGTGTCTGGCTTGTTTCTGTGCCCTATCTCCTATAGTTGGTTCGTTTGTGGAATATATATTCGTTTTCAGTCACACATCCACTGCTGAGGATGGAAAGGAAGTATCAAAGGTCTCGAGGCAAAGTCGATGGCCCTTAGGCATTTTCAGGATACATGCGAGTCTTGAGCAACCCTTGGCCTTGCTCTGACACCCTCTCAGGCTATACTTGGGTCTATTGAACTTCGAGTGACCTTTCGAGAGGCCACTCATCCTCACCCTCGACCAGCTGTTTGCAAGATGCCCCTGTGCAGGAGTGCTCTGTTGGAAAGGGCTGTAGGCAGCCTCAGTAGTGACTCAACTACTGATGTATTAGATGTACCTGTAGGCAGCTACAGGAGATCAGTAAGTAGTGTAATGGTATGAATACCTAGACTCACCCTCAGTAGTGACTCAACTACTGAGGGAATAGTACCAAATTGTACTACTAAGTGCGCTCTAAGTGCTTATGTAAGCAGGTAAAAAAGCGTACCAAAATGGACATCACACAGGGGTGATTCAATCTCCAACATGCTCTTGGTCTCTTTCCAGAAGACACTCCCAGGGAAGCTCAAGCACGAAGCTCCCCTCTTGTTCCCCCTTCAAGGTCGCCTCTCGAACTTCGAAGTACCCCCCTCTCTCACCTGAGCTCGCTTCGAGCAGCTCATCTCCCCTCCAAGTCACTAATGTTCCTCCAGGTTGGTGTGCCTCACTTTGGCAGGCAGGTGACTTGCCTTCAAACCAGCTTCGTGTCTCAAGAGAAGGTCATCACTCATGTTTGCAGCCATCTTGTGGTTTTGGTTTGACTTCAAATCAGTACCTTCGACCTCATGAGCCCTCAATGACCCCTTTGCACCTTTCCTCTCGCCTCGAAACACCTTCGATGAAGCCCTCGAAGCCTTCTTCCCCCCTTGCAACTCGATCGAAGCCACCCTCGCACCTCCAGTCACCCAAAGGTACTTCATTCCTACTTCGAGAAGCCTCAACTTCAACATCAAAGCCTTCCCCTGCCTTGTTCGAGTCGCATTCAAGAGCATCAAGTGGGTTGTTGCCCCTTCGAGAGTATGTAGGTTTGAGTGAGCCATCCCCTCACCTTCGAGAGGCATCGAGGCACCGAGTCCAGCCTCGAAGGTTTAGCTTTTGTTTCTTCTGCGGTGGAGATGGACATATTCAAGCTCGATGCGAGGTCTGCAGCTCGTATCTAGCTGCAGGCAAGTGTAAGATCATGCAAGGGCGAGTCATACTGCCTACAGGTGAAGAGATCCCTCGAGAAGCACTCAGGCACACCCTCCAAGCTCAACTGGATTTCTGGGCCCTCACTCAAGGCCCAGATAGACTAGCTGCACAGGTACCCCCTCCCCCTTTGAGTTTCAAGCCTGCCCAGTCCCTTGCTTCATCTCGAGTCGACTCTGAGACTTCCCATGAGTGCATTTCGAGTTCGAGAGCCCCAACCTCCCCTTTGAGAGTAAGCCAGCCCCCTTCAAGTACCCCATGAGCCTGTCACATTGCATTCCACAGTGGATGGTGTGCATGGTATATGAGTACCATTGATAGTGCCAATTGCCTCCTCGAAAAAGGGCATGAATCGTGGGTTGTCTTGAATTGCCTGTGGGATGCTGTCATGGATGTGAGGGAGTCAGATGTATTTCCCATAAATTGGTGGGGAGGAGAATGTGTGGAGAATTTTTTTAAAGTACCTTCCATGAAAGACGTCAGAAGAGATTTTCAAACAACAGAAGAAGTCACTGTACTTTGAAATCATATCGTTGGATCGCTGGAACCATTTGGCAACATGTCTGATTGTCAAACCTGTCACACAGGTATAATGGACTATTGCTAGTTGTTCTTCTATCTTGACATGCTTGGAGTGGGTATACCCAGCTGCTTGCAGCTCAGCAATGAGAATGTCGAAGATGAATTTGTGGGTGCCAAGTTTAATGTGAATCCTTTCAGGATGCCCATTGAGTAATTCTTTGACCCAGCCTTCTCTGGATAGTATTGACATGTGATATGGTATTGCTTCATCCCTCTGACTGGCCAGTACAATAGCTTGAGCTACTGCTGAGACTGCAGCTATGAGAATTTTGCTGGCCTGCTTTTGATGAAGGAGAAGAACTGCCCATAGTTGTTGGTTATAGGTGATCTCCTCCTCATCCATGTCTAGGGAGATCAGTGTGTTGTTGTAAAGCTGGAAAAGCTAGGGGTTACTCACCAACAGAGTCAGGATCTTCGAGCATCATTGTGGTGCGCACTATCTACATGCATATCTCTTGCATCAATCAGGTGGTCAGAATTCTAGCAGAGCTCAAATATTTGCCAAGTAGTGAAACCGAACTGCCATGCCACCCTAGACTGCCCCCAGGAGTCCCCACAGCATCAGTCAGTGCTCTATGGACCTTAGGCATGTTCTTCTTCACTGCTTCTTTTTCCTTTGGTTTTTTCTGCTTTCTTTTTCCCTTCTTTTCATACCTATGACCTGTAGTGCCTTACATGTTGCAGTTATGACATTTGCTGAAATATACCTTAGTGACAGCTACCTCTATGCTACAAAACACTACTGTACTTAGGAAAAATATACCCACTTTTCTGGCATCACTATCTGTGTGTCTGAAAGTCCCCTTGAGTCCCCAGAGTTGTTTTATTGAGAAACTTTGAGTCCTTTGAGTCCTCCTTGTGTCCTAGAGTCCCCCATCAATTTACCCCCAGCTTTGAGCCTACCTCTGCCATAAAAAATTCTGCCACTTCCAGAGTCATCTGCCTCATGTCTACTGATTTTTACTACTGTCTACAAGTGCCCTACACCACTGCCTATCAAGTTCATAGTCTCCAAGAGCCTTCTACCTGCCTAGAAAAATCACCCACTGGCTTATACATAGAGGTGGCAAATCGAGTTCCACACCACCAGTACCTTCCAGACCTCAGGGAAAATTTCCCCTTGCCTTCCAGCTGCTTCCCTCACCTCCTTTCTGACTCATGACCCCTTAGGATGAGCCTAGGCATAGCCTAGAGCTTTCCCTTTCCCCCTTTGCACTCTCACAAGAAGAGTTGCCCACAATGCTGATGTCCCACAGGACATGTCCATGTCTCCCAATACCAGATGCATTGTCATGCATCCAAATGGCCTGCAGGGGATGACACTCCCCCTTGCAGGCATTCATCCTCATACTCATGATCCCCCTCCCCATCTTGCTCATGCTCATGAGATGTGCAAATGTCATCATGGGCATTTGGCTCCCCCACCATGCCAACACTGGCACACCAGTGAGTTTGGCATTGTAGGGAGGGAATGCCCCCTACATGGTATTTGTTATATTTCACTGTTTCTACTGACATTTTTGTTTTATCTTTACTCTACCCTTCTTTTTACTTAGTATTTGTAAGAGTTTTGGCATATGTAAGCCAAACTTGTACTTCAAATTGTACTGTACATACTTAGAACAACATGCGCCCTCCTGACTGACTGCCTCAAGGAGGCATGCACCATGTTCCAGGGGAATGACCCCATCAGGCATTTGTTCTGCTGAATGGAAGGAAATACCTGCACATTTGGGTTCAGCAGAACCTCTATCAATTCAAAGCCCCCCTCTGTGACTCTGTGATGACACAGAGAGGTCAATATCAGCAGGCTATTCTCCAGCCATGTTTGGAGTGATCCCCCAAGGTACAGTGCACCTGCCAAACACAACCCATGAGATAGATGATGTCTATGCTCATGCCACCAAAAAGAACAATGAGGTACCTGGCTGATATTGACAGGCACTCAGGGAGAAAACCAGCCAAGAACCCCATCACTGCCTATGCACTCTTGCACTGGCACCCCCCCACTTGGATGGCCACAAAGGGAAAGTCCAAGCAAGAAAATTACAAGCCCTCTGTCACAGGGCTTGCCCCTCACCAACCCCCAGCTTATGAGGAGCATCAAGCCAGTCTTACTGAAGCTTGTGAGGAGCCTATCATCACTCACAAGCTGAACCCTGTCTCCCAGGTGGAGAGAGCCCCACCTGTCACTGAAATACACCCTCCTGCTGTGGTGACCCCTCAGGTCATGACTCTGATCACCCCCATGGTCCCACCAGTGATTGATTGTCAGGACCACAAAAATAAATGGCACCAGGACAGAGGTCCAAAGGTTGCCCCACACTGGGGGGCACCACTATCTGGGTGGAGGGAACATGTCCAGAACTACCTGGATGTCAATGAAATGTCATACTTCCTGGGAGGGCCAGGACCCCATGAGGAGCTCATGGAGGACAAGGAGGCTGCCCTGATTGGACAAATCAGGGGTTTCACACTGGAGGGGTACTTTGCACCCTGGTTCCACTATGACTCCAACCATCATGGTTGGCATCATAGTTTTGCTTGACTCTTCACTGTTGCTGGCCAGTACAGGGCCATTGTCAAGAGGAAAGGACTAACTGTTGTCCCAGGGGCCAAGGGCACCTCAGATGCTCCTAAAGTTGTCATGCCCTCTCCCACTGACATAGCCTGTTACCTCACCAGGAACAGGCTGATCTTCCAGGAGGCTGATGACCTCTACTCCTGGAGTGTCAACTTCCTCCAGGATGAAAGTGATTTACTGTAATAAAATGGTCAGCATTCCCATGATGGTCTAACATGGGGTGAATACCTGCAGGGTACCTGGGAGGATCATTTGGCTGACCAGTGCCACCTCAAGTACTACATACTTGGAGTGCATTCAGGAGCTGGGGCTTTTGAACTTCTGGGACTGGAAGTAGTATAGGTGAAGTTCCATGGCTTTTTGAATCCAACTTTTGTGATTTCAACTGCTTCCACCTCAGATTCAACATTAGCATTGGTTTCATGCAGGTGTTGCTGGGGAAATGCATGGTTCAGATGGTTGCCTGGACCAATTCATGGGTCAGAATGGCCCTGCACTGCATGGTTCTGTCTGCATTACTGTAACAGGGCACAATGCAGGTTCAGGCATTCAACACCTTACCATCCCTGCTCAGTATCTTACCCCATGGGCAAAAATCAGTTGTGTTTGATATTGAAGGGGCCACAACTTCACCAGCAGGGAGAGTAGTATGAATCATCAAGTGCCAATGGGATTCCAAGTTGGTCATCACAGAAGATGGTACTACCATTTGTTTTTCTGATATTTGTCTTGCATTTGAATACAATCATACTTAGTAGTAACATATCACTTGTATAATAGTACTATAAGTCTGTTTGTAAATTGCATACTTTGGCCAGAGGCCTATTATCACAAGTAAGCACATGAATAGCATGTGACCATGACTTGTTTTTTGCCAGCTTGACATGTCAACTTTTATCTTGTCTTACCCCTAATGCTCACCTCATCACCAGATTTCCTGAACTAACTGCCATGGCCAAAGAAAGCACTGAAGCCATACAATCTGAAACAGTCACTTCAACTTGTGGCCATGGGACAAGCAATAGCAACATTACAAGAACAAATGGACTCATTCACACATAAGTTAATCTCATATTGTACTCAACCTTATCCTTTATACTATCTTAATATATAGGAAATCAGTAAGCCAAAGAACATTGCAGAAAGAAGTCCAAAACATATGATATGCTATCTGAAGTGATGGAAAGGTCTACAGGATTATTGAATCAATGGGCCTGTCAAAAAAGAAGGAGCTCTTCAATGATCAAGGTTTCACCTCATATATTCCCTCATGCTGATGAGGCATTGACATATGTCTGTACCATGGCATAGTTGGCTTGCTAATCCCATTCCATCCTGCAATCTCGTGTGGCTTGCTGACATCTTTTGTCACACCTGAATAAATTCTCATGAGAGTCATATGACAAAACATTGTGTCTCTACAGAAGATGTATGGCAAGGGAGTGGTGAGTGGTGGAGTGAGTAGTGTACTGTATTGTACTACAACTGCTAAGCTTTCCTTTTCATGTAAGCTGTTGAGGAGCTGAGCAGTATGGAAGGACTTACTTCATACCCTCCAATTGGTGGCATCCAATGTGGCATCAGAGTGCCAAGTATATGCAGGTACCACAAAGTGCTTCAATACTAGGGACATTTATGGGTATGAGCCCACTCAGTGTAGGCCCCACAAGTGTAGTGGCATATTGCCTGCTGAGTTGAATATCTTGAGTGACATCCAAGAACCAGTTGTGTATCATATGCATTTTGAGCCCTTTAACCACACTGGATGACTTGCCAGGAGTAATGTCTCCTAACATCAACATTGTGTAGTAAGTGGTTATTGCATCTGTGTTTTCTCACACCCAGACTCCTCTGTAACCAGGTGAATGCCCACATTCCAAATGACATGTGAGTTGCCTGTATGTCTGTGCTGTTCCACATATCAGACTCTACACCATGCAACCCAACTTGATCAACTCACCTCTGCATGCATTCCACCCATGGGGATGGTCTCATTCTGGTTGTGGGGTGGAAATTTCATAAGAAATTCTATAGATGCCTTGGGGCATTTTGGCAAGTGTAAGAATGTAAGAAATGTATGTTGGGTGATTGCAAATGCAGCTGGATTTGCCATGATTTGGATAGGAGATTGGGAGTCTCCCAGGTTTGTCTTTTAATTGCTGGCACCTAAATGGTACCTATGTGCCTTGACTAGGACATGTCTATGTACATCAGATCTAATTGTTAGGTGCACACACATGATAGGTATATTGGGAATTCATTGTCCAGCTGGTACCTGGCATAACTAAACCAGACAATGTCAGTAACCCCAATTGGGAGATGGATTGGCAGTGTATGTTTGTCAGGAAGCCATAGATGCAAAGCACTGCATGCCACCCATTGATTTGTATGGTTGGCTTTACCCATCTCACCTTACCTTCAGGATGACATGTACAATATTCAGGTCTTATCAAAGATTCATCAGAAACTTGTCAACCATTCACTAAAGGTCCATAAAAGGTTTCTTAATGTTTCACCGATAGTTCATGAAATATTTTTTATTAAAGGATTGTAAATGGTTCACCTGAAGTTCATTAGAGAAGGTCTGGAAGACATTTTCTGAAGGTTCATGAAATTTTGAAAATATCAATAGTTCACTAAAGGTTCCACCTTGAGCCAACCTGTAAGGTGGCTTCCAGAAGAAAATAATCAACCACCATTCCCAAAAGTTCAGGCAACACTTGAGACTTGAAACAGGAAGAGTAAGGACTAGATAAGATAATGTGAAGACCATAACCCACACAAGCAGTATGTTGATGTAGCCTCATCTGCCCTGGAGTGGTATGAACAGTATGTGGCATTTACTGGTAGATAATTGCTCCATCAAGTATTTATTACTCACATAGGAAATGTAGGTTCAGCCTGTCATAGCACTCAACCTCAACTCAGATATTGTCCATGATGGAGTCAACCTCTGCCGTCAAATAAGCTGCTACCTGATGGTCAGGATACCTTTTCCCATCCCCCACCCCCAAGGTTCCAGCAGCCACCAGTCCACAATCCCCAGCTGCCCTGCCTGCTTGTCCATTCCTACTGACCACGTTACTGCCACTATGGATGAGGTTACTGCAAGTGACCATGACACCAGGGAATTGTCCAGGAATACATCTTCCTCCTCCAACTACATTTTGCCATGGTTAGCCAATGATGCAATTGTTCACACAACCCTGGATAGCTTGGCAAGTGCTCCCATGGAGTGGAAGTGTGAAGACTCTGAATGTATCTCTACATTAACATTTCCCCAGAACTCTGGGCCATCTGCACAGAAGCTAGCCATCTCCATTGAAATATCACCCTGCCAAGCTGGAAATGTTGTCATCTGCCATGCCAGCCCCACTGTCACATCATGATGGCCAATCACCACACCCAGGTATGTCATCTGCCACATTATATGTGGCACCTATTAGTATGTCCAGCTGCAGAATCTGGAAGTGAATTCCAAGGGTCTAAAGCTGGACTTCAAGCAGGGCTAAGTGCTGAGCAGCCTGCTCCAAGCATGCCTCAAACAGGGCCCCCCCCACTGGCACATATGCCAGCACTGCCTGGTATGTTGCCAAGATTTGGCTTAGTAGTATATGCTCCATCTATCCTGGCTTGCAGAGAATCCATGGCTACAATCTCTCAATCAGTTTTCATATATGTACCATTCCTTGTCAAGCATGCAAGACTTGAATGGGATAGCTACAAAAGTGAAGGACTTCCAGATGAATTACAGGGAGTTTATTATGGCCATACTCAATATTTCAGCACTGGAGCCTTTGTTAGCACATGGACTACCACTGCCCAACCAGATGTGTACCTAGCAATCATAGATGAAAAGAGCATTTGCAGCAGACATGCTGATGCTGGGTTGTGGGATGATATTATTGTCTCATTCAAAAAGGGTGATAGGGAAATGGACCATGAAGATGTGGGTGACAGGTGCATCTTCATTGGCACACTGCTGAACCAGTGTGGTAGGATGCAAAGAAGCTACTGTGGAGTTTAAATCATATTATGTGCAGTGATACTTGTCACTGTGCTACATTTGGCGTCACAATTGAAAACACAAAAGTGAGGTTCTGGTACACTTTTGGGGCAGCAACACTTGTGAGTGAGGACTTTGACATCA
This sequence comes from Pisolithus albus, assembly GCA_024613165.1. Taxonomy (NCBI): domain Eukaryota; kingdom Fungi; phylum Basidiomycota; class Agaricomycetes; order Boletales; family Pisolithaceae; genus Pisolithus; species Pisolithus albus. The sequence continues at coordinate 544,209 of JANFAB010000002.1, read as the reverse complement.
TCAAAGTTAGTCATGACATTACTGATCCCTAACAACAGGAAGAAGAGCTGGTCTACCTTTTCTGTTCACTTGCATTGGCGAGTGACCATGACCTTGGGTGGTACCTGACAATACAGAGACATCATAATATATATACCTGTGTATTATGCAAGTGAACAGAAAAGGTAGACCAGCTCTTCTTCCTGTTGTTAGGGATCAGTAATGTCATGACTAACTTTGATGATGTCAAAGTCCTCACTCACAAGTGTTGCTGCCCCAAAAGTGTACCAGAACCTCACTTTTGTGTTTTCAATTGTGACGCCAAATGTAGCACAGTGACAAGTATCACTGCACATAATATGATTTAAACTCCACAGTAGCTTCTTTGCATCCTACCACACTGGTTCAGCAGTGTGCCAATGAAGATGCACCTGTCACCCACATCTTCATGGTCCATTTCCCTATCACCCTTTTTGAATGAGACAATAATATCATCCCACAACCCAGCATCAGCATGTCTGCTGCAAATGCTCTTTTCATCTATGATTGCTAGGTACACATCTGGTTGGGCAGTGGTAGTCCATGTGCTAACAAAGGCTCCAGTGCTGAAATATTGAGTATGGCCATAATAAACTCCCTGTAATTCATCTGGAAGTCCTTCACTTTTGTAGCTATCCCATTCAAGTCTTGCATGCTTGACAAGGAATGGTACATATATGAAAACTGATTGAGAGATTGTAGCCATGGATTCTCTGCAAGCCAGGATAGATGGAGCATATACTACTAAGCCAAATCTTGGCAACATACCAGGCAGTGCTGGCATATGTGCCAGTGGGGGGGGCCCTGTTTGAGGCATGCTTGGAGCAGGCTGCTCAGCACTTAGCCCTGCTTGAAGTCCAGCTTTAGACCCTTGGAATTCACTTCCAGATTCTGCAGCTGGACATACTAATAGGTGCCACATATAATGTGGCAGATGACATACCTGGGTGTGGTGATTGGCCATCATGATGTGACAGTGGGGCTGGCATGGCAGATGACAACATTTCCAGCTTGGCAGGGTGATATTTCAATGGAGATGGCTAGCTTCTGTGCAGATGGCCCAGAGTTCTGGGGAAATGTTAATGTAGAGATACATTCAGAGTCTTCACACTTCCACTCCATGGGAGCACTTGCCAAGCTATCCAGGGTTGTGTGAACAATTGCATCATTGGCTAACCATGGCAAAATGTAGTTGGAGGAGGAAGATGTATTCCTGGACAATTCCCTGGTGTCATGGTCACTTGCAGTAACCTCATCCATAGTGGCAGTAACGTGGTCAGTAGGAATGGACAAGCAGGCAGGGCAGCTGGGGATTGTGGACTGGTGGCTGCTGGAACCTTGGGGGTGGGGGATGGGAAAAGGTATCCTGACCATCAGGTAGCAGCTTATTTGACGGCAGAGGTTGACTCCATCATGGACAATATCTGAGTTGAGGTTGAGTGCTATGACAGGCTGAACCTACATTTCCTATGTGAGTAATAAATACTTGATGGAGCAATTATCTACCAGTAAATGCCACATACTGTTCATACCACTCCAGGGCAGATGAGGCTACATCAACATACTGCTTGTGTGGGTTATGGTCTTCACATTATCTTATCTAGTCCTTACTCTTCCTGTTTCAAGTCTCAAGTGTTGCCTGAACTTTTGGGAATGGTGGTTGATTATTTTCTTCTGGAAGCCACCTTACAGGTTGGCTCAAGGTGGAACCTTTAGTGAACTATTGATATTTTCAAAATTTCATGAACCTTCAGAAAATGTCTTCCAGACCTTCTCTAATGAACTTCAGGTGAACCATTTACAATCCTTTAATAAAAAATATTTCATGAACTATCGGTGAAACATTAAGAAACCTTTTATGGACCTTTAGTGAATGGTTGACAAGTTTCTGATGAATCTTTGATAAGACCTGAATATTGTACATGTCATCCTGAAGGTAAGGTGAGATGGGTAAAGCCAACCATACAAATCAATGGGTGGCATGCAGTGCTTTGCATCTATGGCTTCCTGACAAACATACACTGCCAATCCATCTCCCAATTGGGGTTACTGACATTGTCTGGTTTAGTTATGCCAGGTACCAGCTGGACAATGAATTCCCAATATACCTATCATGTGTGTGCACCTAACAATTAGATCTGATGTACATAGACATGTCCTAGTCAAGGCACATAGGTACCATTTAGGTGCCAGCAATTAAAAGACAAACCTGGGAGACTCCCAATCTCCTATCCAAATCATGGCAAATCCAGCTGCATTTGCAATCACCCAACATACATTTCTTACATTCTTACACTTGCCAAAATGCCCCAAGGCATCTATAGAATTTCTTATGAAATTTCCACCCCACAACCAGAATGAGACCATCCCCATGGGTGGAATGCATGCAGAGGTGAGTTGATCAAGTTGGGTTGCATGGTGTAGAGTCTGATATGTGGAACAGCACAGACATACAGGCAACTCACATGTCATTTGGAATGTGGGCATTCACCTGGTTACAGAGGAGTCTGGGTGTGAGAAAACACAGATGCAATAACCACTTACTACACAATGTTGATGTTAGGAGACATTACTCCTGGCAAGTCATCCAGTGTGGTTAAAGGGCTCAAAATGCATATGATACACAACTGGTTCTTGGATGTCACTCAAGATATTCAACTCAGCAGGCAATATGCCACTACACTTGTGGGGCCTACACTGAGTGGGCTCATACCCATAAATGTCCCTAGTATTGAAGCACTTTGTGGTACCTGCATATACTTGGCACTCTGATGCCACATTGGATGCCACCAATTGGAGGGTATGAAGTAAGTCCTTCCATACTGCTCAGCTCCTCAACAGCTTACATGAAAAGGAAAGCTTAGCAGTTGTAGTACAATACAGTACACTACTCACTCCACCACTCACCACTCCCTTGCCATACATCTTCTGTAGAGACACAATGTTTTGTCATATGACTCTCATGAGAATTTATTCAGGTGTGACAAAAGATGTCAGCAAGCCACACGAGATTGCAGGATGGAATGGGATTAGCAAGCCAACTATGCCATGGTACAGACATATGTCAATGCCTCATCAGCATGAGGGAATATATGAGGTGAAACCTTGATCATTGAAGAGCTCCTTCTTTTTTGACAGGCCCATTGATTCAATAATCCTGTAGACCTTTCCATCACTTCAGATAGCATATCATATGTTTTGGACTTCTTTCTGCAATGTTCTTTGGCTTACTGATTTCCTATATATTAAGATAGTATAAAGGATAAGGTTGAGTACAATATGAGATTAACTTATGTGTGAATGAGTCCATTTGTTCTTGTAATGTTGCTATTGCTTGTCCCATGGCCACAAGTTGAAGTGACTGTTTCAGATTGTATGGCTTCAGTGCTTTCTTTGGCCATGGCAGTTAGTTCAGGAAATCTGGTGATGAGGTGAGCATTAGGGGTAAGACAAGATAAAAGTTGACATGTCAAGCTGGCAAAAAACAAGTCATGGTCACATGCTATTCATGTGCTTACTTGTGATAATAGGCCTCTGGCCAAAGTATGCAATTTACAAACAGACTTATAGTACTATTATACAAGTGATATGTTACTACTAAGTATGATTGTATTCAAATGCAAGACAAATATCAGAAAAACAAATGGTAGTACCATCTTCTGTGATGACCAACTTGGAATCCCATTGGCACTTGATGATTCATACTACTCTCCCTGCTGGTGAAGTTGTGGCCCCTTCAATATCAAACACAACTGATTTTTGCCCATGGGGTAAGATACTGAGCAGGGATGGTAAGGTGTTGAATGCCTGAACCTGCATTGTGCCCTGTTACAGTAATGCAGACAGAACCATGCAGTGCAGGGCCATTCTGACCCATGAATTGGTCCAGGCAACCATCTGAACCATGCATTTCCCCAGCAACACCTGCATGAAACCAATGCTAATGTTGAATCTGAGGTGGAAGCAGTTGAAATCACAAAAGTTGGATTCAAAAAGCCATGGAACTTCACCTATACTACTTCCAGTCCCAGAAGTTCAAAAGCCCCAGCTCCTGAATGCACTCCAAGTATGTAGTACTTGAGGTGGCACTGGTCAGCCAAATGATCCTCCCAGGTACCCTGCAGGTATTCACCCCATGTTAGACCATCATGGGAATGCTGACCATTTTATTACAGTAAATCACTTTCATCCTGGAGGAAGTTGACACTCCAGGAGTAGAGGTCATCAGCCTCCTGGAAGATCAGCCTGTTCCTGGTGAGGTAACAGGCTATGTCAGTGGGAGAGGGCATGACAACTTTAGGAGCATCTGAGGTGCCCTTGGCCCCTGGGACAACAGTTAGTCCTTTCCTCTTGACAATGGCCCTGTACTGGCCAGCAACAGTGAAGAGTCAAGCAAAACTATGATGCCAACCATGATGGTTGGAGTCATAGTGGAACCAGGGTGCAAAGTACCCCTCCAGTGTGAAACCCCTGATTTGTCCAATCAGGGCAGCCTCCTTGTCCTCCATGAGCTCCTCATGGGGTCCTGGCCCTCCCAGGAAGTATGACATTTCATTGACATCCAGGTAGTTCTGGACATGTTCCCTCCACCCAGATAGTGGTGCCCCCCAGTGTGGGGCAACCTTTGGACCTCTGTCCTGGTGCCATTTATTTTTGTGGTCCTGACAATCAATCACTGGTGGGACCATGGGGGTGATCAGAGTCATGACCTGAGGGGTCACCACAGCAGGTGTAACGGCCCGTACTTTTTCACTACTTGTTGTAGCGTAGTCTTAGCGTAGTTTACCTTATTTATCCACTCTCTGGTTAGGGTTACTTAGATGCGCTCATAGACGCTTTACTTAGTCAGCTGATTCGTCAGCGTAGCCGCATTGACTCAGCGTGGAGCGCTGCAGCCAATAGCGTTTATCTCTCACTTGTTTGGTTTGTTCTACGACGTTCCTCGGTACAAACACTCGTAGTAGTATAAATACCGCCTCTCTTGTCATAGACACTCCAATCGAGTTCATTTGTGCTCTTGCGCATTAACTCTTTCCCTGAGTCCTCTACTCTATATCAGTCAGGAGTAACCGAGTATAGTCCTCTGGATTATAAGCGTTACACTTGAACTCGATTCCCAATACTCCCTTACTCCGCTTGCGCCCAGGCATATAGGGCAACGATACCCGGACTCCAGGGTTAAGGAGCTTCTTCTTCTTTGATTCTCTTCTTCACGAGACGACACCTTTAGTCTCGTCCCCTTTACGGCAAGGGGTTGTGTCGAAGAAGACCCGTAGTCAGTAGTCCCGCTGTCCGTCAAGGGCAGTGTGAAGGCGCAACCCACATTAGGGGGTGGAAGCGCATAGTTTAACCGTAGTTCCCCTACGTCACGGGAGGTAGAAAGCGTACTACCGTTATCCCTAGTTACCGTACGATAGTTGAGACAGAGTACCGCCACTGAGGGCAGGGAAAATCTCTCTCAAAATTCCTCGCGCCAAGAAGTCGGAGTCTTTGGCTCCTCGTATCAGGTTTTCTCCTTACCTTAAAAAGGAAGAGTCGCCCGCCCCCCCGCTTTTGTTCACTCGGGAAGCTACTCCCCTCGAGCAACAGATTTTTGGCACTCCCGAACCTCTCCTTCCTCGCCTCTCGCCTCTCCCTCTTCGCTCCCCTTCTCCCGACCCCAACTTACTGGGCTTCGTTCTGCACGTCCCGTACGACTTACGGAACAGACGAACCGTCCGACCTCCCCCTCGCACCCCCGTAACGTTCACAGGTCATGGACCAATTCACGCAGGACCAGCTGCACTTCATGCAGCAAATGACGGCTATGATCACGGCTCAGGTCGCCAACCAGGTGGCCCAGCACGTCGCCGGCGCCGTGGCCGGCATGCAGCCGCAGCAGCAAGGCGGAGGGGCCGCCCAGAATGTTAATCAAAACGTTGACCCCACGAAACGGGGCGTCGCCGACCCGGGGCTATTCGACGGGTCTATTAGTAAGTTTGAGGAATGGTGGGCCAAGATGAAGGCCTACATCATAGTGGCGAACCAGACCAGCCCTAGGGCAAGGAATCTCGCAGTCTGGTCCAGGATGACCGGACCTATTGCTGGAGCTTACGCGCGGGCGCGTATCGACACATGTATGGCGGCAGGAGCCTGGCCGTCCTACGACGATCTCGTGGCCGAAGTGGAGGCGCGCTTCAGGCCGCTTCATAACAAGGACTGGGCCAAGGATCAACTGGCCAAAATTTGCCAAGGCTCGGCTAGGACGGAAGAGTTCCTGGCCAAGTTCAACGCACTAAGGACCGCATCCGGGGTATCCGATGACTATGCTATTTTTATGCTGGAGAGGGCACTCCGCCCTGAAATTGTTCAACAGATCTTCGTTCAGGGCCGTCGCAAGGACACCTGGGCGGAGTACGACGTTGAGGCCAGGTGCCTCGGTGCTGCCCTGGAGGCAGTGAAAATCAAGACTGGTGGAGCGTCCTCTCGATGGGGACAAAACTTCTCACGACCCTCGCCCGGGGTTACGACAGGGCAAGGCGCACCCATGGACATTGGGGCTGCGCAAGGCGGTTCTGGAAGCCGCCCTAAAAAGGACTTTTCTAATTATCAGTGCTACGCGTGCGGCCAGAAGGGCCACATTCGCCCGCACTGCCCGCAGGCCGGGAACAAGGGCAAAGGGCACCAGGTGCGCTCTGAAGGTGTCGACCCGCGGCTGGCCGCCATGGATGGAATGACGTTTGAGCAGATAGTTGCTCACGTCTCTAAGTTAAAAGAATCGGAGCTGCAGTGAAGTCGGGTCCTGCAGGCTCGGACAATGTTAGTACTGGACTTGTTTCTTTTCTTCCATATAGTTTCTCTTCTCGTTGTCGCTCAGTTTCGTCTTCTAAAAATAGCTTAAAAGAAAACACAAAAATAGAAAATACAAAAGCACAAAAAGGGGTCTCATTCTCGGACATAGTTACTGTAAATAGGTTTTCTTCTCTTTCTGTAGATAGCGTGGACGATGATTCGGACTTTGTACCTACCCCGTCTGTTGGAGGGTCCCGAAAGGGCTTGGGACCGGACGTTAAACTGGCACCGCTTAATTCTCCAAGCAATAAAACTCCCAAAAATAGCGTTTCGGAAGGATCCGAGTCGGTTAGCGATGCTCAGGCGACAGTACCGCCGAAACCCCGAATTCGCACGCTCAACTTAAAGGATCACGTATCAGTTCCTATTATTATTCGCACTAGGAAGGGTGACGCACACGCTGTGCAGGCCTTGTTGGATTCCGGTGCTACAGGTGTTTTCGTGGACGCCAAATTCGTTGATCGAAAGAAGCTTCCAAAGTTGTCTCTACCACGTGCTGTGGACGTATTTAACGTTGATGGTACTCTCAACTCCGCTGGAAGGATTACGCATCAGGTACCGCTCAGAGTTCAGTTCGGAGATCACTTCGAAGAGTTAGTAGCCGATGTCACGGATCTGGGATCTCATGACATGATTTTGGGTCACACGTGGCTTGCCACCCACAACCCGGAAGTCAATTGGAAAACTGGCGAAATCTCGATGAAGAGGTGTCCTCGTAGTTGCAGGCAACTCGCGCCGAAGCCGGCCTTCGTTAGACGTGTCGAAAAGGAGGAGGTCCAGGCCCTCGAAGACTGGCATAATATATTCAGAGCCGACAAGCAGGAGGCTCCTAAAAAGGATAAAACCCCTGAGGAACTGGTTCCGAAGGAATACCACGATTATTTAAGCGTCTTTTCTGTCCAGGAATCCGAACGCATGCCGCTTAGGAAACCTTGGGACCACACGATAGAACTAAAGGAGTCGTTTGTTCCGAAAAAGGGAAGGTTGATCCCTCTCAGCCCTGATGAGCAAACCGAAGTTAGCAACTTCGTTGATGGTCAGCTTAAGAAGGGTTACATTCGGCCTAGTAAATCGCCGCAGACCTCTCCCGTGTTCTTCGTCCCTAAGAAGGATGGAAAGAAGCGAATGGTACAGGACTACCGCTATTTAAACGAGCATACGGTCAAGAACTCGTACCCGCTCCCGCTTATCTCGCAGCTTGTTGACAAGTTGAAAGGCTGTAAATTATTTACGAAAATGGACCTTAGGTGGGGATACAACAACATCCGGATCAAGGAAGGTGACGAGTGGAAAGCCGCTTTCGTCTGTCACCGTGGAGCCTTCGAGCCGCTGGTTATGTTTTTTGGTTTATGTAATTCCCCCGCCACGTTCCAGAATATGATGAACGACATCTTCGGCGATATGGAGGACGTTCTAGTTGTATATATAGACGATCTTATGATATTTACGAAAATGGACGACGAAAAGGAGCACGACAGGATCGTGCTAGAGGTGCTTAGAAGGTTGAAGGAGAACGACTTGTTCGTTAAACCGGAGAAATGTTTGTTCAAGCAAAAAGAGGTCGATTTTCTGGGTATGATAGTTGGCACGAATGGAGTTAAGATGGACCCCGCTAAAGTCGCTGCTGTGCACGATTGGCCGGTCCCCACTTCCGTTCGTGGAGTTCGAGGCTTCCTTGGCCTTGCAAACTTCTACCGACGCTTCATAAAGGATTTCGCGCAGGTCGCACGCCCCCTTAATGATCTCACTAAAAAGGACACTCCGTTTCTCTGGTCCGACAAGTGCCAAATAGCGTTTGACACGCTTAAGGAAGCCTTCACGACCGCGCCTATTCTTATGTTCCCCGATCAGGATCGGAAGTTCCGTTTAGAAACCGATGCCTCGGATTACGCAACCGGAGCCGTGCTCTCGGTAGAATGCGATGACGGTCTCTGGAGACCAGTTGCCTACTCAAGTCACTCGCTTAGTGGAGCAGAGCTTAATTATACGGTTCACGACAAAGAGATGCTAGCCATCATTCGCGCACTAGAACAGTGGCGTCACTACCTTGAGGCTACTCCGTACCAGTTTGAAATTTGGACGGACCACCACAACCTTAAGTGGTTTATGACGTCGCAGAAGCTTCAACCACGCCAGGCGCGTTGGGCGCAGTACTTTAGTCGTTTTAACTGTGTTATCGTCCACAAACCAGGTGTTTCCATGGGACGACCGGACGCTCTCTCTCGCCGCGAAGACTTAGTAGAAAATCGCGAAAATGCTAAATCTGAGGAGTCGTTATTTATTAAACCGGAGCAAGTGCGCGCTGTGCGCTTAGAAAACCCCTTTATAGAAGAACTGCGCAGTGTAACGGCCGAGGTTGACGCTGGAACGCTCGACCGACGTGACGGTTTACTGTATGACGGAGACAAAGTTTTCGTGCCTGAGGCACTTAGACAGAGGGTACTCGCTGCTCTTCACGACTCGCCCCTAGCGGGTCATCGAGGCGTAAAAGGAACTCAGGAGTTGATCACACGCTGGTTCACGTGGTCCACCTTGAAGCCCGATGTCGAGGAGTATGTAAAGCACTGTCAGACGTGTCAAGCTAGCAAGCCTAGTAACAAGCCGCCGGCAGGCGAACTCAAATCTTTACCCGTCCCTGATGGGCCTTGGAAGGATCTTACGACCGACTTTATGGATATAGGAGTCAGGAGCTCCTCTGGAAAGTCTTACGTCTTAGTTGTCGTTGATCGGTTCTCTAAGGAAGCAGAGTTCATCCCCTGCACTGAGAGGGAAACTGCCGCTAGTACGGCACGGCTTTATCTAACTCACGTCTGGAAGCATCACGGCCTTCCGCAGTCTCTCATCTCGGATCGCGGACCGCAGTTCGCATCTCAGTTCTCAAAGGAGTTGTTTAAAATGTTGGGTGTCGAGCAGAAGCTCTCGACGGCGTTTCATCCACAAACGGATGGTCAAACGGAACGGTTGAACCGCGAAATTCAGCAGTATCTACGGATGTATGCAAACCATCAGCAGGAACGATGGGAGGATTGGCTTCCCCTAGCTCAATTCGCGTACAACAACTCCAAGTCTTCTTCTACTGGCAAGTGCCCCTTTGAAGTTACCCGTTCATACACACCACGAATGGGCGTCGAGCCGACGACTTCTAAGGTAGAAGCAGCGGAGGAGACCGCTAAAGACTGGTTCCAGGTGTTCCAGGACGTACGCGAAAGTTTGGGAAAAGCTAGGACTCGTCAAAAGACTCAGGCAGATAAACGACGGTCCCCTTCCCCTGCTTACTCCGTAGGCTCACAGGTCTGGCTGGCTACCGACCATTTATCGCTGAAAGATCGTCAGAGCCGAAAATTGACCGAAAAGTGGATAGGCCCGTACGAGGTCTCGGACGTTTTACCCAACGCCGTTAAATTAAAGTTGCCGCGCTCAATGCGCATACACCCGGTAGTGAACGTTTCACGGGTGAAACCTTATCTCGGTGCTCTTGATGGGCAACCGGTTACTCGGCCCGGTCCACAACGGGTTACGCATGAAGGAGACGTCGAGTATGAAGTTGAGAAGGTAGTTGATTCCCGCTTGAAGCGTGGTAATCTCCAGTTCCTCGTCCATTGGAGGGGATACCCGGAGGAAGATCGCACTTGGGAGCCTAGATCTGCTCTTAAGAATGCCCAGGAGGCAATAGACGATTTTTACAAACTCCACCCCGGTGCCCCCCGGAAGCTTCGTTTACTCTCGACCGAAGGTCTCTTTTTCTCCGCTGTACCCGACCCTTTGACTGCTGTGCAGCCTATCTGGTCTCGCCTGGAAGTCGAACCATAGGAGGGGATAGTGTAACGGCCCGTACTTTTTCACTACTTGTTGTAGCGTAGTCTTAGCGTAGTTTACCTTATTTATCCACTCTCTGGTTAGGGTTACTTAGACGCGCTCATAGACGCTTTACTTAGTCAGCTGATTCGTCAGCGTAGCCGCATTGACTCAGCGTGGAGCGCTGCAGCCAATAGCGTTTATCTCTCACTTGTTTGGTTTGTTCTACGACGTTCCTCGGTACAAACACTCGTAGTAGTATAAATACCGCCTCTCTTGTCGTAGACACTCCAATCGAGTTCATTTGTGCTCTTGCGCATTAACTCTTTCCCTGAGTCCTCTACTCTATATCAGTCAGGAGTAACCGAGTATAGTCCTCTGGATTATAAGCGTTACAGCAGGAGGGTGTATTTCAGTGACAGGTGGGGCTCTCTCCACCTGGGAGACAGGGTTCAGCTTGTGAGTGATGATAGGCTCCTCACAAGCTTCAGTAAGACTGGCTTGATGCTCCTCATAAGCTGGGGGTTGGTGAGGGGCAAGCCCTGTGACAGAGGGCTTGTAATTTTCTTGCTTGGACTTTCCCTTTGTGGCCATCCAAGTGGGGGGGTGCCAGTGCAAGAGTGCATAGGCAGTGATGGGGTTCTTGGCTGGTTTTCTCCCTGAGTGCCTGTCAATATCAGCCAGGTACCTCATTGTTCTTTTTGGTGGCATGAGCATAGACATCATCTATCTCATGGGTTGTGTTTGGCAGGTGCACTGTACCTTGGGGGATCACTCCAAACATGGCTGGAGAATAGCCTGCTGATATTGACCTCTCTGTGTCATCACAGAGTCACAGAGGGGGGCTTTGAATTGATAGAGGTTCTGCTGAACCCAAATGTGCAGGTATTTCCTTCCATTCAGCAGAACAAATGCCTGATGGGGTCATTCCCCTGGAACATGGTGCATGCCTCCTTGAGGCAGTCAGTCAGGAGGGCGCATGTTGTTCTAAGTATGTACAGTACAATTTGAAGTACAAGTTTGGCTTACATATGCCAAAACTCTTACAAATACTAAGTAAAAAGAAGGGTAGAGTAAAGATAAAACAAAAATGTCAGTAGAAACAGTGAAATATAACAAATACCATGTAGGGGGCATTCCCTCCCTACAATGCCAAACTCACTGGTGTGCCAGTGTTGGCATGGTGGGGGAGCCAAATGCCCATGATGACATTTGCACATCTCATGAGCATGAGCAAGATGGGGAGGGGGATCATGAGTATGAGGATGAATGCCTGCAAGGGGGAGTGTCATCCCCTGCAGGCCATTTGGATGCATGACAATGCATCTGGTATTGGGAGACATGGACATGTCCTGTGGGACATCAGCATTGTGGGCAACTCTTCTTGTGAGAGTGCAAAGGGGGAAAGGGAAAGCTCTAGGCTATGCCTAGGCTCATCCTAAGGGGTCATGAGTCAGAAAGGAGGTGAGGGAAGCAGCTGGAAGGCAAGGGGAAATTTTCCCTGAGGTCTGGAAGGTACTGGTGGTGTGGAACTCGATTTGCCACCTCTATGTATAAGCCAGTGGGTGATTTTTCTAGGCAGGTAGAAGGCTCTTGGAGACTATGAACTTGATAGGCAGTGGTGTAGGGCACTTGTAGACAGTAGTAAAAATCAGTAGACATGAGGCAGATGACTCTGGAAGTGGCAGAATTTTTTATGGCAGAGGTAGGCTCAAAGCTGGGGGTAAATTGATGGGGGACTCTAGGACACAAGGAGGACTCAAAGGACTCAAAGTTTCTCAATAAAACAACTCTGGGGACTCAAGGGGACTTTCAGACACACAGATAGTGATGCCAGAAAAGTGGGTATATTTTTCCTAAGTACAGTAGTGTTTTGTAGCATAGAGGTAGCTGTCACTAAGGTATATTTCAGCAAATGTCATAACTGCAACATGTAAGGCACTACAGGTCATAGGTATGAAAAGAAGGGAAAAAGAAAGCAGAAAAAACCAAAGGAAAAAGAAGCAGTGAAGAAGAACATGCCTAAGGTCCATAGAGCACTGACTGATGCTGTGGGGACTCCTGGGGGCAGTCTAGGGTGGCATGGCAGTTCGGTTTCACTACTTGGCAAATATTTGAGCTCTGCTAGAATTCTGACCACCTGATTGATGCAAGAGATATGCATGTAGATAGTGCGCACCACAATGATGCTCGAAGATCCTGACTCTGTTGGTGAGTAACCCCTAGCTTTTCCAGCTTTACAACAACACACTGATCTCCCTAGACATGGATGAGGAGGAGATCACCTATAACCAACAACTATGGGCAGTTCTTCTCCTTCATCAAAAGCAGGCCAGCAAAATTCTCATAGCTGCAGTCTCAGCAGTAGCTCAAGCTATTGTACTGGCCAGTCAGAGGGATGAAGCAATACCATATCACATGTCAATACTATCCAGAGAAGGCTGGGTCAAAGAATTACTCAATGGGCATCCTGAAAGGATTCACATTAAACTTGGCACCCACAAATTCATCTTCGACATTCTCATTGCTGAGCTGCAAGCAGCTGGGTATACCCACTCCAAGCATGTCAAGATAGAAGAACAACTAGCAATAGTCCATTATACCTGTGTGACAGGTTTGACAATCAGACATGTTGCCAAATGGTTCCAGCGATCCAACGATATGATTTCAAAGTACAGTGACTTCTTCTGTTGTTTGAAAATCTCTTCTGACGTCTTTCATGGAAGGTACTTTAAAAAAATTCTCCACACATTCTCCTCCCCACCAATTTATGGGAAATACATCTGACTCCCTCACATCCATGACAGCATCCCACAGGCAATTCAAGACAACCCACGATTCATGCCCTTTTTCGAGGAGGCAATTGGCACTATCAATGGTACTCATATACCATGCACACCATCCACTGCAGAATGCAATGTGATATGTAATCAAAAGGGGATCAATTCAAGAAATGCCTAGTGTGTTGCGACTTTGAGTTGAAGTTCACTTATGTCCTTAGTGGGTGGGAGGGTTCTGCTGCTGACACATCTGTCTACCACAATGCCTGAGTCAGTGACCTGACGGTGTGAGTCGACATGTGGATCTATGGCAAAAACATCAAAAACCCAACACAAAGACAATTGCCAAGTTGGTGGTTTACCTCTGCGGACTTTGGCTTGAGGGATCGGTTACAGCGAAAAGGGGGAGGGGTGCTGCACACCTGGAAGGCTAGGGCAGAAAGGAAAGGTGCTCCTGACGAGAGGGGAGCAGGGGAAGGACAGCAAAGCAAAGATATACAGGCTACTCAGAGCCTGGAAGCGACATAAAGATGATGAAGACAACAGTAAATAGACCCTTAATGGAGCCTCAGATACTGCAAAAATAAAGATGATGATGAAGAGCCTCAAAGTGATGACAATAAGGCAGATAATGAAGATAATGATTGGGCAGTAGTCTCTCTACAAAGGGGACAGTATCCTATGCAGGGGAGCTACTTGCTTGCGGCTGGATTGCTGCGATGTATTGGTACTTCTGAGTCCATGCTCACATTGCCAAACACCTTTGGTGCGTGACATCCACCAGCAACAAGAAATGCAATCGTCCCCTATTGCGACCAATGCAACAAACCCAAATGGGTGAAAGAAAGAAAGGAAAAAAAAAAAAGAATTTGAAAGGAGTGGCTGGAGATAGATGAAAAGTAGTGAAGGAAATCATGAGACTTCATCAGAGTCATAAGCATTACTTTTGTTCTCGTTGTCATCTTCATCGTCATTGTCATTGCTTGGCTCGTCATCTCCAGTGTGGCGGATATCGTCAGGTAAAGGAGTGTCACATGAGTAGTAGGGAATGAGTTGGAATGCAGCAATGCCTCATCTAGAGATAGTGCCATTGAGTTCTTTGAGGATGTAGGAGCCTCCCTTGGTGCAATGAATGACTTCATAGGGACCAAGGTACCACAGCTTCGATTTTCGATGAAGCTCCTTCTCAACCTGGCTATTGCGAACCAAGACAAGGTCTCCAGGCTGGTATGATGACTTTGCAAGGTGTAGGGCATACTTTCTTTTGAACTGGTCTTTGGATCGTAGGCGTGACTTCTGTAGGGTAGTAAAGGTGGCATGGATATCATCTTGTCTCTTCTCCAGTTGGTGAATGTGAAGTGAAAGAAGCTCCTCTGAGCTCATTCCAGAATAAAATCCTTCAATGAGATACGTAGATTCAAAGAGATCAAATGGGAGAATGGGATCAAGACTGAAGGAAAAAGTAGGGGCTGAATCCAGTAGACCATTGAGCCATCACTTTGTCTGCAAAGAAAGCATGATGGACCTTGGTAGGCCAGAGATTGAGATCGCCTGCGCAAGCCTTAACAATAGCTTCTTGAATGATAAAGTGTCCTCGCTCCACAACTCCATTAGCTTGAGAATTGTAGGGTGAGATGTGAATCTGAGGGATCGCATAGTGCTGCATGAGTTTCTCGAAAGCACCCTTGATTTCGCTGCCATTGTCAGTGATGATCTGAGAGACCGTTCCATATCGACAGAGTATCTCTGCCCAAAAGAACTTGGCGAGATTATCTGCATTGGCATGTCTGAGAGCATGGCCTTCTGCTGCGAGGGAAAGATCATCTCGAGCAGCAACAAGATAGCGATAGCCGCGGGCTTTGGGCATGAGCATGATGTCGACATAGACCTTCATGAAGATTCAGGTGTTACGAGTCGTGCTTGAGTGACAAGTCAGGCAAGACTAGTCGACCTAAAGAACAGCAACGACGAAAGAACACGAGGCAAGAAACAAACCAAACCAACAACCAGCAAGGGAGGATGACGACGACAGGGGGTAGTCGGGGGACGGACGCACAGATCGAAGAAGACAACAGCAAAGCCTAAGCGAGGCTAGCAGCACAGTCACTCAAACGATGACAAGAGGGGAAACACCCAATGACAAAATGAATAGAACTAAGGAATAGTACAGTGATGTGCCTACTATATATACTCTCTAAGTAGGGCCATGAGGAGACCTCAAGGCTAGGGCACAGGGTGTGACATCAGTGGTGACATCAGGATGACATCACTATGACATCAGGATGATGTCAGTATGACCTCATTGAGTACTAGGCCTAGGTTCTAGACTGTAAGTATAAATAGTGCTCAAACTGTGAAAAGGGAAAGAGGGATCTGTAATCGGAGGTCTGGATCGGGTCTGGATAAGGGCTAGGTATGAAGCCCAACGAAGAAAAGCCCGAGATAAGATCTGAAAGATCTAATTGGCTATCTAATCAGTGATTAGATAAGATGAAAAGATAGGGGCCAATCTGCGATCCATTACATCAGGGGGATGTGGAGATTGCGATGGGGATTTCGGTTTTATGAGTGCTGCGAATCTGGCATGCATGGCATGAGCAAACATGATGGGTGACATCCTTGTACATCTGAGGCCAATAGAAGCACTCTCTGACCATCTGGAAGACTCCAAAGACACCTCTGTGACTGAGTTCTTCATGGGATTGATTCAGTATCTGTGCACGGAGATCTGGGTCGAAGATAACTTTGACAGGGGTACGGGAACTTCGACATTTGAAGAGATGGCTTCCACAGAGGAAGAACTGCAAGGATCTGCGAACAAATCGCTTTCGAGAGGTATTGGAATGGAAAACAGGAAGTTCAGCAGTGCAAAGGAAGTGTAGGATTTGGCATAACTGGGCATCTTGGGTCATATCATTGGAAAGGAATGATGGGAGTGTCATGGCATCATAAGGAAGGGGATGAGTCTCTGCACATTCTCTAACCAATCGTCGGCTTCTTCTGCATCAATACGGCCCTCCTCATAGTCTTCCTTGGTGGGTTGACAATGAGAGAGTGCATCAGGACCATGGTGCTTGATTGCGGGTACATGGATCAACTTGAAGTCACAGAGGAGTATACCTTCGATCCAGCGATTGATCATTGCATTGGGCTGAAGATCTGGGTCATTGAGCATACCCTTGATATACTTGGTGTCGACTTCGATCCATAGGTGATGAACGCCATAAAGATGGATGCGGTAGTGTCATAGTGCTCTGAAAAGACTGTAAAGCTCCAGCTTAGGCTGGCTGTAGTGTGATTCTCATTTATTGATAGGGAGTGAACCATAGCAAGCAGGGTGTTTGCATCCTTCTGAGTCGTACTGCAAAAGAATGAATCCTATTGCGACATTGCTGGTGTCGACAGAAAGAATGATGGGGGAATCAGATGAGTAGTCAATGGGGCGAAGGGCAGGAGCAGTCAAAATGGCATGCTTCAAGGCATCAAACGCCTCCTGTTGGGGCTCTCCCCATTTGAACAGAGCATTCTTGCGATAGAGGTTGACCAGTGGCTGAGCCAGCTGTGAGTAGTTCGCAATCCAGATATGAACGGTACCACAGAGGCACCGCTTTGGGCAACTCTTCTTGTGGGAGTGCAAGGGGAAAGGGGGGAAAGCTGTAGGCTAGGCCTAGGCTCGTCCCCAGGGGTCGTGAGTTGGAAAGGAAGCGGGGGGAGTGACTGGCGGCGAAGGGGAAGGGTTCCCTGGGGTCTGAAGAGTGCTGGCGGTGTGGAACTCGAATTGCCACCGCAGGGAGGTGGAAGGGGATTGGTCTCGATGGCTGGGTGGTCAGGGGGGCTCAGAACTCGGAAGGTGGCGATGTAGGACTCTTGGGGGCTGTCGGAGGACTCGTAAACTCGACTGGATGACTCTGACGGCAGCAGAAAAATATTATAACTCAAAGCGGTCATGAATATGGCGGTGGAACTCGGTGGGGACTCTGTAGACGCAAAGGGGACTCAAAGGATGCGAAGAAACACAAGAAAACGACTCTGGGGACTCAAGGGGACTCTCAGACACACAGATAGTGATGCCAGAAAAGTGGGTATATTTTTCCTAAGTACAGCAGTGGTTTGTATCATAGAGGTGGCTGTCACAAGGGAATATTTCGGTGAATTTTGGAGCTGCCATGTGTCAAGGGAAAAGAGTGACAGAAAGGTGCTGAAGTAAGGCACTACAGGTCGTAGGTATGAAAAGTAGGCAAAAGAAAGCAAAGAAAAGCCAAAAGAAAGGGTAAAGCAGCGAGAGGAACATGCCTAAGGTGTCTGGACTACTGGCTGATGCTGCAGGAACTCTTTGGGGCGGTCTGGAACAGTGTGGCGGTGCTACTGGCGGTGGTGAGGGTCGGTGTCTCGAGTGGGGCCTATAGGTACCGAGTAACCGATGTCACAAGTGACGGAGTGGGCCGCTGACAGACAGTAGACACTTGACAGGTGTGCAAAGGGCCAAGGCCGACGCAGATAGGGGGCGGACAATGATTAGGGGTTGGGGACAGGGGCTAGCAGTGACTTGCAGCAGTGATGAATGTCGGTGATAGGGGATACTTCCTGATTGGGCGGTGGTGGCGTTGGCAAGCGAGAGAAGCAGTCGTATTAACCAAGGTAGTCGACGGTGAGGTGGCAGTGTAGGGAGTGTACTCTCCCTAGGGCTGAAACCCACCGCTTTTCGGCATACTTTCACCGCCACAATGCTCCGACAGTCCTCAGGGTCTCATACCGCCATATTGCGGCAGTTCCTGACTGCTACAACCTCTGTAATCATCCCCACTGTTGTCTATGGGATTCTGCTGCCTTTTGGCCGCCGATACAGCCAGAATGACCGCCTCTGCCATCTAAAAATAGCTCCGCCCACCCTTGTGCCTTCCCACCGCCTCACATGCCCCTATCACCACCACAAAAATGCCGCTTCACTTCCAGGTTCCATTCTGAGGGCCTAGCCATGTCTTTTCCAACTGCCTCAGCCCCTGGACACATGAAACCTGTCCGTTGGCTGTTGGAAACCCTTTCCGAAGTGCCAGGTGTCAGTCCTGTGACCCACTGCCCACTCCAATGCATGTTCCACTGCCATTCCACTTCCAGACCCCATGTTTCATCTCCCAAAGTTTCTGCAGCTTTCCCTGCACTTCCTTGCTGTCCAGGCATGTCATCTATACCCTCTCCCTTTATTTACATATTTTTCCGAACAGTTTTACTTCGCTTTCCCTTCCCTTAGTGCGACACATGTGATTTACCATACATCAGCCCTTTTCCGTCACTTTTTTTTCGACATTTGACAGCTCTGAAAACCGCCGATTTTCACATAGCTACTGCTGCCTCTATGTTATAAGTATCACCGCTTCACTTAGAAAAAAATACCCACCTTTCGTGGTCACCATCTGTGTTTCTGAGCATCCCAGAGTCCCCAGAGTCAAGTCCCTTGAGTATTTCGAGTTCTATGAGTCCTTGCTGAGTCCACAGACTTCTTCGAGTCTACAGAGTCTTCTATGAGTCCCTAGAGAGTCCGCTTCGAGTTCCAGAGTCTACATAGAGTCCCCAGAGCCACCCCTTCGAGAAACTGCTGCCCTTCAAGTCCTTCCACCACTTCAAAAGTTCTGCAGTGTTTTGGAGTCATTCCTGCCAGTTTCCAGAGTCTAGACTGCCGCCCTTCGAGTCCCAGCCCTTACCAGCCATCGCAGACCTTCAGAGCCGCCATATTTGCCTGCCTGGTGGTGGTAATTCGAGTTCTTCTTTGCCAACTACTCCCAGACCTTAGGGGATCTTTTCCCTCGTCTCCCATAGCCTTTCCAACACCCCCTTCCAACTCACGACCCCTTGGGATGAGCCTAGGCTTTGCCTACAGCTTTCCCCCCCCTTTCCCCTTGCACTCTCACAAGAAGAGTTGCCCACAGCAGTGACATTTCTGAAGGACAGTGGAGCTGCAGGGACTGGCTAGGGTGATAGGGAAATTGGTATACAGTTATGATGTTCAGCCCTAGGGAGTATGGGCTCCCTACACCGCGTGAGGAGCATTGGCCAATTCACAATCTTCTTCACCTTGCCGTTGTCAGGGGAACAACCACGAGGATGGCATTCCTGGCCAAGAATAGTGACACGAGGTTGGCAGATCTGATATTTATGACTGGAAAATGTTCCACTGGCATGAGCAAATCGATGCATGATCCGATGTACGTCATTGGCATGTTCCCAAATGAAGCGCCAGATGCCAGAATTCTCGGCTAACATTTCGGCATGGCCATTGGCATCTTTGTAATGTGTAGCAGGGCCTTTGATAGGTAGATCGTCAATGAAAATGTTGGCAACATGAGGGATTTCGTCCTGAAGAATGAATGCTGTGCAATTCTGGAATTCTGATGGTGAGTTGGTGTAGCCTTGAGGCATGGCAGTACGGTGTAGCAAGCCAAGCAGTGTCAGGAATGAGGTAAGATCTCGGCTATCAGGGTGAAGTTGGTGTGCGTCGAAGCTGGAGAAGAGATCAAACACAGTATAGCATTGCCGGCCTGAGTCGTGCTTGAGTGACAGAGTCAGGCTAGACTAGTCGACGAGAGCAGCGACCAAAGGAGGAACACTAAACAAAACAAACCAACAAGAACCAAAGGCACGGACGAGCGATGGCGGGATAGACGGAGGATGGACGCACAGATCGAAGAAGACGACAGCAAAGCCTAAGCGAGGCTTGGAGTACAGTCACTCAAACGATGACAAGAGGGATACGCCCAAAGACAAAATGAATAGAACTAGGGATCTAGTACAGGGTTGTGCCTACTATATATACTCACTAAGTAGGGGCCATGAGGATACCTCAAGGCATGGGCACTGGGTATGACATCAGTGGTGACGTCAGGATGACATCACTATGACATCAGGATGATGTCAGTATGACCTCATCGAGTACTAGGCCTAGGTTCTAGACTGTAAGTATAAATAGCTCTCAAACGGTAAAAGGAGAAAGGGGATCTGTAATCGGAGGTCTGGATTGTGTCTGGATAAGGGCTAGGTATGCAGCCCAATGAAGAAAAGCCCTAGATAAGATCAAGATGGTCTAATCGGTTATCTAATCAGTGATAAGATAAGATGAAAAGATAGGGGCGATCTTCGATCCATTACACCATTAGCCACGAGGTATGTGGCGATATCAGCCATACCAGCTGAGGGAGTGAACTCCCCTTCCCAGGGGACACGAGTACCATCTCGAGGGGCCACCTCGGCACAATCCAGAAGGGCTCTGTAATGACCCTTCGCTGCGAGGAGATGGACTAGCTCCCGGAACCAGACCATCCGGTCATAGCTCCCTCTGGGGACTGGAGCCAGTCATTTGTAGAGGAGGAATCCTCGTACTAATTGTGCTGTGGGAGGACTGATTTCCCACTCATCGTCGTTGGGGCACTCACTGACACCTAGCGCCCCAGGGAACATTCTCGAGAGCTCAGAGCTCTCGTCTGAACCGCTGTACCCATTCTGGTACTTGTGGATAAATTTAACCCAGTCAGTGACTGGGGCTTCGAGGCTCAGTGCCTCTCATGGTAGTTCGGGGATCCCCCATTTTCCCTTCTTTCCAGAGGTTCGACCTCCTCCTCTAGGATTAAATGCCCGACCCCTTGGAGGGGGTCATTCTTGATGAGCAGGGGCTTGGGGAACCCCAGGGTTTTCGACCATCAGGCGGTCGCGGAGAGGCACGATGGGTCTCTGACCCATCTCTGGCAAAGGAGCGGCAGGTTGACCCTCTATCCGCTGTTGTAATGCTGGCTGTCCACCGGCGGGTTGTGATGCGAGGGCCTCTTCCTCCCTCCTTGCCCTTTCCTTGTCTCGTAGCGCCTCTCTCCTCTGGCACACTTTCTGGGAGGCCCAAACAGGCAGCCTCCATTCCTTGAGTGCGAGGTTCATGACCTCGTTTGTGTCTAACCTGCATTTTTTTCCACAGGTTAATATAGGTGATCAGCTCCTGCGCCCTACGGACGCAAGGAGTGTTCTCCTCAGGTTCTTCGTACGCTTCGGCGTACAGCTTGTGGATTTCCTCCGCAGTGTTAATGAGTCTAATGGGACCCATTATCCCCCTGTCCCATCTGGTAACTGATGTGACGAGGTTTCCTCATCTGAGGGGAACAGGAGGGGGGGTCCCCTGGCGAATGTTGGCGAGGGTGGTGCCAAGCCTCTCATCATTATAGGTGTAGAGGTTGTCATTGATCCTCACAAAGAGGATCGACCTCACGCCATCCCTGCCTTGCCCAAGGACCCATACTCTGTACAGGTTCTCTTCTCCCGTAAATTCAGGGAAGAGTGTTCCCTGAGAGGCAGTATCGACGACCATAGGAATGTCGTCATCGTAAGATTGTTGAACAGAGGTATCTTCCTCCATGGTGGTGAATTCGTAATCAGGTGCTGCCTGATGGGTATCATCCTCGAGCTGCTTCTCTTTGCCCTTTCTCGACACTACAGGTTCAACCTGCGATGCAGGTTTAGCCTGTACCCTCCCCCTCAAAGAAGAAGGAGGCTGTGGTTCCGGTGGAGGTGGCAGCCTGGAGGAACTAGCCTCCATGTTTGAAGAAGAAATACACCCCCCCAAGGAGGTGACACAAGCGCGTTCGAAGTCACGCGCAGCTTGCTCAACCGTAGTGGGAGCGGGGATGGTGGGGGTAGGGTCGCGTTGAAGATCATCGATCTTCCAGAGCCTTACTCAGCCTTACCAATCCTTTACCAATCCTCTTACCAATCGCTTACAAACCCCTTACAAAGTGTTTGCATCTATTTACTTCAGGCTGCGCTACCTTTTGTATATAAGTACCAATAGCTTTTTATCACCTGCCATTCTCTTTGTATCCTTCTTTTGATGAGCTGTTTCCAGACCCTTCAGTCACCTCTAGTCCTGAAACTGGGACACCCGACATGTATATTTTCGCCTAAACATGGGACTAGCCAATGTCGGCCGACTGACCCTGAGATGGTGTTGGCTGGTTGGACCAACTGGTGTTGGCCAACATGACTGGGGGGTGCCCTACCCCCCCCCCCCCAGAGGTGGAGTCAGCCAACATGGCTGGGGGTGGTGTTAGGGGCCATGCCCTAAATTAGATGTTCATAATCATCCGCAGGCATGTGATACTCTGGTATCACATGTCTGCATGTCTAGTATATAAAAACCATCGTAGTGACTTAAGGACTACATTGTCTTACAATTTACACTGCAAATACCATACGGTACAGTTCGTGGGTGTGAACTAAGGCAAAACAACCTTACAATTTTTTGAACCCTCATCAAAGTATTCACAATGAGCTGCATGGCTACCCGCACATATGCTTGTGCAGTAAAGTCAGGCCAGAGCAAGCTGCTGAAGAGACTGGTTAAGAGAGGATGAGGGGAGAAACCTAGAGGTCTCCCTTTGGGATAGCAGTCCAAGTTTGACACTGGGGGCTTAGTTTGCCTGGTGGAGAGTCAAGAGGTAGTGAGAAAAGACTGAAAAATGCGCCCTAAAACCCAAAAGACACTCGAGATAATGTCTAGAGAGACTCTGATAAGGGGAGAACTGATAATCCGAGGCTTCTGGCCTTTGAATTCCATCTTACTCTGTCTCAGTTAAAGTGGCTGATATTGTTCTAAGTATGTACAGTACAACTCTAAGTACGAGTTTGGCTTACATAAGCCAAACTCGTGCAAACACTAAGTAAAGAAAGGTAGGGTAAAGGATAAAAACAAGAACATAAGTAAAAACAAGAAAATATACCCAATATCATGGTAGGGAGGACTCCCTCCCTACACCGCCCAATGGAGGGGATCCCCCTCTAGACGACAATAGTTGTCGAAAGCAAAAGGGACCATCCAAGGTCCAAAGAGATGACAGGAACATGGAGGACAGACAGCTGCTGGCCAGAAGTGCCTCCCAAGAGACGAGTGCCAGACAGCCTGGATCTGGAGTGCCGGGTGTGCATATGCCTGGAGGATTGAATACCTCAACAACAATGGGAAGCAGCACCAAACGAGCTGCAAGAGAAGGGAATGAGGTATCTAGAGACTCGATGAGTCCCCTTACTCCTCAGCGCACTGCGCTGGATAATCACGGATGTCCTCCGATCCCATTCTAGTACAAAGGACTCAGAGTCCTCCAATTGAGATATTCAAAGAAGGTGAAGAGCCTTTGAGGAGAGAGACAAATGAGAGGGATGCCCTGATTGACCCTTGCATGGCCTTCAAGGCCATGAATGACTTCCTTGAGAGTCTGCAGCAACAATGGCTGGAATACAGGTATGGCCCCGAAGGTTTCAACAATCATGGGGTAAACCCCAGCATGCATCACGCAGAAGAATTAGAGAGATATAGGCAGGCACTCGCCGCCAAAAGTGCGAGCAGGACAACTACTCCGGACGTCGAACCTATGATTAAGAGAGAGGAGACATATAGCCAGTGAATGCATAGTCGACGACATGCAAAAAAGTGGATGTTACAAACAAAATAGGGAGGAATGGAACAGAGAACTTTCACAATCCATGGAGCTGTTAGGAATGTCGAGGCCAGTCATGAGCATGATATATGTGACTGTAGTGTCTGCTAGGTGGCACGACAAGAAACACTGCTGATTACAAATCAACAAACGACGATCTATGCTAAGTGCTGATGCTACTAGTGCGATATGACTTGGAACAATTTTGGGCTTTCCGGCACTTTCCGAGAATTTCAATCTCAGTGTTATTCCCCTGTTGTGCCCTTTCTCCTAACTCCCACCCTTCCCACCTTCGATTGAGGCTCAATTCTGGTTGCGAAGATGAGATATACGTGTCTGGGTAAGTTTTCATGTGTGTATGCTCTTATTTCTAACATCCTGTGTCTAGATCACCACCAGCACGAGTTATCTGACCTCACCAGGAGGACGACAAAACTTCTATGTGTGAGACCACTTCCGGTCCTCTGCCAGGGTCACACGAGTTGGTTTGCATCATCTCGGAGGCATGTAGTGATGGTAAGGCCGTTCCATGCTCTAGATAAGTCTCTTCCATGTCGGAGAGTGTCTGCATGTGACCTAACTTTGCTCTCACAGTCGTAGCATCCCAAATTTGAGTGGGTTGGTCATCAATGGGTTTTGCAGACTGGGAAATTCAGTATGAGGTCGAGGAGCATTGGGTATGTCGTGAGTTGATCTAATTTCATTTGTGATTCAAGTGGGTGTTCTCGGGTTTAATAGAACGAGTTCCGGGTATTGTCACTATGTGATCGTGTCCAGGTATGTCCAGTGCACTTCAGCCTGCATCAACAATAATGAAGAAATTGCGAATATCCATACAGTGCCAGGCTCATATGTGCAAAAATCCAATTTCTCCAGGTCTACACCCTCCGGCCTGACTCTGTATTATAACCTCATCATCTATATACTGACTCATCTTGTCAGGGACTTCGAGTGCAGATGTGCATTCATCAGGCCACTCGGGATCGAGTTTTTGTTGTCTCGGTGGTTTTGAGGGCTGTCTGGGTGTCCCGTGTCTGTGTTTCTTGCGCAGCGGTGGTGAATCGAATGCTGCCATCGTGGTCATCATCATGTGAGGTCTCCCCTATTAGTTGGTATTTGACAAGTTGCAACTACTCGAACAACATGCTTGGTATCGAACAATACAGCAGCAATGTCGACAGTGACAACAACTCCTGACAAGTCTTCAATCAACCTCCACCCAAACCACCTCCACCCTAGCCAGTGTCTGCAAAGCCAAAGCGACATAAAAGGATAGCCATAAACCTTCCCCCTCCACAAAATGATAACGACGAGCCCCCGACCAAGAAACCATGTATCACGTCCGGCAGTGGTCAAGGAGCAGGCAAGTCTTTACTGGGCATGCTTCCGGCACCGAAACAGGCTTGTAACTGCGACTGTTGTATATTACAAGCATTTGTAATACAAGTTGTAATGTAACATGACTTTGGGGATGGGTGTGATCTAGCAAGGCCTTGCTGGATGAATGTACCTATTTAGACATAGCAAGGACGGTGCGTTGCTAGCAAGATATTGCAGCGCTTGCTAGAAAGTATATTTCCAGGTGAGTGCTGCAATTTCTGGCGGTCCTTGTAGGTCTTGCTAGGCACAGCCACTTTGCTGATGAGTTGGGGTGGCGTTAATTTTATACATACATGAATACACTTGTAATCTAACTCTAATCCGTGTTCATCTCCCTGCGTCCTCACCACCATGCCTAATGCCAAGCAGAAGCTTTGTCGATTGCAAAAGATATCGCACTGCCCCAACTGCGGGAAGAGGTTTGCAAGTGAAACACGAGTTCTTCAGCACATGAATCAGCCCTCAAATGCATGCAATTCATGGACGGACCACTTCTCATCATATCTGCGTCGCAATGCCTCCACCACCACTCAGAATGGCACAGAAACTCACCATCCAACCGAGCTTCAACATCAAGCTGGTGCAAATTGCAACGGAGATCTTGAAGAAGACGTTGCTGACTATGGACTAGCCTTGGATGGATTCGGAATCGGAGCAGTTGAAGATACTGTGAGCCATGCAGTCAGTGAGCACCAAGGTTGTACTCCCATCCCCATTATCGATAGTCACCCAAACATGCCTTCGATATATCCAGGGGGAACCACCTTCATGGACTGGTGTGAGTCGACGTGTGGATCTATGGCATAAACACCAAAAAACCCAACACAAAGACAATTGCTGAGTCGGTGGTGTACCTCTTGTCCTCCTCATGCCCTCCAGAACACTAGTTGCACCTGGTACAGGTCGCTTTGCAGAGAGGAGAGAGGGGGGAAAGTTGCGAAATCCTAAGCCCTGACTACCCTGGAGACCCCCAAAGTTGGCCCCTGGCAGAAATCCCCACAGTTCTTCTTTCAGACATGCAGCATATCACCCCAATGAATCTGGATCTCAGATCTAGGAGTCAGAGTGACTCATTTGCAGTCATACCCCTTATTCAGCAGTGACCAGTGTGCTTACTCATCCCCCTTTCTGTCGCATTATTCATCCGTTCCTTAATGACTCATTCTATTTCAAATGATTTGTGATATTCTTCGTCATGCTGACTGATTTTACTTACCAATCGCTTACTGTCCTTACTCAGCCTTGCTCAGCCTTACCAATCCTTTATCAATCCTCTTACCAATCACTTACAAACCCCTTACAAAGTGTTTCCCTCTATTTGCTTCAGGCCGCACTACCTTTTGTATATAAGTACCAATACATTGCAGCAAAAAAAAAAAGCAAGTAGCCCCCCTGCATAGGATACTGTCCCTTGTGTAGAGAGACTACTGCCCAATCATTATCATCATTATCTGCCTTATTGCCGTCGCTTTGAGGCCCTTCCTTATCTTCTTTATTCTTGCAGTATCTGAGGCTCCATTAAGGGTCTATTTATTGTCATTCTTCATCACTTTACATCGCTTTTAGGCTCTGAGTAGCCTATAAATCTTCGCTTTTCTGTCCTTCCCCTGCTCCCCTCTCGTCAGGAGGGGCCATCTTCTCCAATAAGGGCAGGGAGAACTGCCTCAAATTCATCATGAATGCAATCAGATAGTGTAGATGAGAGTAATTGGTACTGCAGCTGTCGCAATTTTGGGAGAACAAAAGATGAGATCGAGAGATAGATGTTCATGTTGCAGGGGGCAGGAAGGAAAAATCCGTAATCCTTTTCAACTGGAGAGACCGAAACAACCACATAAGACCTTTCAAGCCTGATGACAGACTTGAGGCAACCAAAGAACGTCTTCCTCGATGTCAGACTGACGAGAAGAATGTGCTGTCCCAGAGCTATAGGATGGGAGGTCATGGATGAGGGAGGGATGAACCAGGAGGCTTTGGGGCAAGAGCTAGTGGGGATTCCTGGCAAGTACTCATAGTTATTTTCCCTGGCAAAGGACACGAGTGAAGAGATGGTCGAGGAGGTGGCCATTACGATAAATATTGGCAAAATGGGTGTTCAATGGTAGAAATGATGCAGAAAATCGTGGAGTGCACAGATCATTACCAAATTTGGCAGGCAGGATGGCATGGACGAGAGCTTCCTGTGAGCGTGGGAATGGTGTCGATATCTTTAGAATTAACGGAGATATTCGAAAAATTGGAATGCCGTAAACTAGCGCTGAAAAAGTTTTTTTCAGGCGCTCGAGCGGTTTCTTCCCTAACGTTAAGGATGGTTCTTGTGTGATGGATGACTGCTGGCAATATCAGTCATTCTTCGCATTAGGGTAGGCTTCTCCATTCTTCATCATTCAGCTTCTGAGTCCATGCTCACGTCGCCAAACACCTTTGGTGCATGACACCAGTTCTTCGACGACCAATACAGGACACTTCGGTGGCAAAATTTATATTATCCCTTCGCATCGGCGGGAGATTGGCAGTTGGTGTCGTGGCTTCTGTGTTCACAGCTAAGTATGGCCGCCATTGACAACTTTTTATCTCTGCAACTGGTGCGTCTAGCCATCCTTCCCTTTGGCTACTTTTTGTTGAATGCAACTCATCGCAGGTCAAGCAACTTCCCATCTCCTTTCGATCTGCAAAGGAGCTATGCCTTTGCGCAGAGACGTTACCATCTGGTCCCTGCTGGAAATCACACACACTCCTCCCTCAGGTTCTGACTAAGCGCAAACCCATCATTTACTATTGAGATCCGCTTGAGTGTCTCCAGTCCCTTCTCAGTCATCCCTTATTTACATCCCACATCTCCTTCATCCCACAGAGAGTTTGGTCATCGTCTGCATGGATAGTCCATATCTATGAGGAGTGGATGTCAGGCAATCATGCTTGGAGCTTACAGGTAAGCCATTAGCTGCTGAAAGCTCGACGCATTTTCGATTTGACAAAGGATCAGATACCAAATGGTGCAACGCTTCTTGGAGTCGTCTTGTCTTCTGACAAGACCAACATCTCGGTGATGACTGGGAATAGAATGGCACACCCACTACTCCTTAGCCTTGCCAACATCGACGCCAACATTCGGAGTAAGGGGTCACTACATGGCCAATGTTCTCCTTGCACTCTTACCGGTCGTATCATTCATCCATGGGAAGACTTGCATTCGCAGCCTGTTATCTGACCAGCTCGTCCATGAGAGTCTAGACTTTGTACTGAAGCCCCTCAAAGTTGCAGCGGCCGTTGGGGTTATGATGAGTGACCCTGTTGGCAACTTGTGTTACTGTTTCACCCCCCTATCGCTTATATCACTGATACACCAGAGCAGAGTCTACTTGCGTGCATTAGTCCCAAGGCCTCGCCAGTATCGACCGTGGTATACAAGGAATTTGGAGACCCTTTCCCCCATCCCCCCACGCACAGCCGGGAGAACCCTTGATGACATCGAACGGGCATGCATTGAGGCTGACCTGAATGACTTCGAAGAATTTCTCAAGGCCGCTAAGTGCTACTCTCTTAGCGGTGTACACAAGCCATTTTGGCGAGACTGGCCACTCTCCAACCCTTCGAAATTCCTCACGCCAGAGGTCCTACACCATTTCCACTGCTTATTCTGGGACCACGACTTGCAGTGGTGTAGTATCGTTCTCAGACCGGCCGAGATTAACTATTGTTTTTCTCTCATTCAAACACCAGTCGGGTACCACTGTAGGGAGAGAGTCCTCCCCACCATGGTAATTCCTATATTTCTTTGTTTTTACCTTAGTTTTTGTTTTCATACCTTTATTCTGTCTTTTTACTTAGTGTTTGGACGAGTTTTGGCTTATGTAAGCTAGACTCGTACTTACCTTGTACTGTACATACTTAGAATAACATAAGCCACTTCAGCACAGACAGAGTAAGATGGAATTCGAAGGCCGGAAGCCTCGGATTTTCATTTCTCCATTATCAGACAGCCAATAGACGTTATCTCAGGCATTTCTGGGACTATAGGGCGCGTTTTCAGACTTTTCCCCTACTCCCTGACTCTACCAGGCAAACTCCAGTCCCCTTGGGTCGAACTGACCCCCTTCTTTCACTCAGGGAGACCTCACGCAAAACCCCAGGCCTCCCATCTCCCATCTCTACACTGCTCATTCGGAGAAGGGGTATCGAAGCTTAAGCAGGTGACAGGTCGTGATCATCATGCCGTGCAAAGGTACATCGTTGGAGTCATCGTGGGTGCTGTCCCTCCGAAGTTCCTCTTATCTATCAATGCCCTTCTCAGTTTTTGCTATCTCGCTCAGATGCCCCATTTCGATCATGACGCCTTGGCTAGAGTCGAGATGGCGCTGAAAACATTTCACGATAACAAGGCAGCTATCATTTCTAGTGGTGGAAGGCAGGGTAGTAATGGACCTCTTCAGCACTGGGAGATCCCAAGCAGTGGATGGCCGATGTTACAGAGCATGCACACGTCACTGAGATCAAACAGCCTGCACATGCTGGAAACAACCAGGATTATTACGCACAGATAGCCTGACACCTGGACCGCAGTGAAAAATGTTTCTGATTTGACCTTGCCACCCGTCTTGCATCTGCTGAACAAGGAGAATCGGGTGAAGATGACGAAGACCAAGAGGATGAACATGAGCCAGACTTTGAAGCACTTCATGTTACCCACTACTACACTCTGAGTCACACATCCGTTAACTACTTTGAGTCTGCCGAAGTGTTGGCTAGTGGTGCTGTTCCCAATGCCGTACTCCCCCATAGAATCTTCGCGACTTCCATGACTGCATTCCGTTTGGCTGTCAAACCATCACTGCATGTCACAATTGATGAGGCTGTGGAGACATTCGGTTTGTCCGACCTACAACCGGCAATCACTGAGTACGTTCGCCGTGATGATCGTTTAATGACTGAAGTACTCAATCCCTCTGCCGAGAAGGTACAGATCTGGTTCAAATTTCGGGTTCAGCAGCCCAGCTATCATGACCAATCATTGCTCGAGTCACCACAAAGTCTTCTCGCCTCCCCTCCCTCAGTGTATCTTCCCGGCGGTCGATATGATTTTGCTGTCATTAGTCAAGTGGACGAAAGCGATTGGCCCTCGAACGGTCTCAGAGGTGCGTTCTCCATAAAAATATCTTACCATATGCACACCGTTACACAGGACATGCCATTGCACAACTTCGCCTTATTTTCTGTCTCTATCGCAGCAATACTTTCCTCACTTACATTCAATGCTTTAATGCCACCTTCCCTTCTTCATCGTCCTATACCACTGATGCTGCTGCTGGCATGCATGTACTAAAATGTACAATCCAGAGTGACAGTGCCCGAGTGGGAAAGGTCAATCCATTGCATCATATTCACTCGCCAGCTCATGTTATTCCATGCTTTGGGAAAGAGGTGAATCCACGTCTAACACGTCACAATTGCTACGAGTTGTCGAACAATTTCTGGCTTAACAAGTATTGGAACAAGGAATTCTTTTATGCATTGTCACTTAGTCAATCGGTTTTTGCATAGTCCTTGTCCCTTTTGTTGCTTGTGATAGACAGCTATTTCCAGAAATGCATCTGTGATAGTATTACTGGCCTGACTTCCACCATGGACATTTCCCGCCCTCCAATGCATGTGCAGTATGCAGTAACACAGAACTCCCCTTTAAAACTGAAAACTACATCTGTTCCTACAACAGGCAAATTCTTCAGGGCGCAGGACGTCAACAAGGACCTTCTGGTTGAGCTGCAGGGCGCCACCATCAATGAACAACTGCTCAAAACTCGGTCTCACTATATCCTGGATCATTGCGAGAAGATGCTACCTGCAATAACGAAACATATACCCCAAGCAGATGCAAACTCGCCGCTGTCAATCTCGTCGCTCCAGAACGGAGATGAATTCCTCTATCGCAATGGATGCTGGGAGCCGACGGACCTTCCCCAAATCCTGAGACTTTCAGAGTCACCATCTACTACTTCATCCCAGCCTCGATGGAACCGCCCCAGACGTGAAGCTGTTCAAAGGCGTATCCCCAGGACTTCGCAGGAAGAAGCTGTTGAGGGAACTTTCTTACCTACTGCCAGTTCAGAGGAGTGGCAGGTCGCGAAGTGGTTGAACAAGCTTGCACTTGCCGTGTGGGCCTTTATCCCTGGTAGTCCCAGCACTGTGGTCTTGGGGTCTACAGTCATGCACAGAAGAATTACATGCTCCACTGCTGCCTTGCATTGCATGAACTGTCATCTGTGGTTCACAGAATCGTCCTGTAAACCAATCAAGGACAATTTAATGTCATGGAAGCCTGACGTGGTTCTGCGGTAGGACTCCCTTGGGCGTGCTTTTGGACCTCAACCAGAATTGTCATGGAAGGATGTCATATCGTTCATGGAACTAACGTCTGGGACGTACTCGCTCTCCAATGATATCAGGACTGTTCACAATGCTGTTATGTGCAAAGCTTACACAGTCTTCGCATCCCAACCAGGTCGACGGTTCTTGTTTGCATTGCCTATCGCTGGTCAGAAGTTTCGTGCCCACATGTTCGATCGCTCTGGAGTTATCCATTCCTGTCCCTATGACATACATCGATGCCCCCATGTGTTGCTATGCATGCTAGCGATGCTCATGCTTGGTGATCCCAAACACATTGGATATGATCTGACATTGATTTATTTCCCATCTATTCCCCAACAGATTTCATCACGGAACACTAGCCCCAGCACTATCCAGGTCGCATCCACAATGTACAACATTGTAGACCAGATCTTCTTCAGCTTCCTGATCTGTGGTCAGACTACATCGTGCTGGCATGTCCGCCTCAATAATGAACACTATGTGGTGAAGGATTCTTGGACATGTGTAAACCGGGTGAGCCATGAGGAAGATATACTTCGCAAGATCCAGGACTTGAAGGGGGTTCTGCAGCTCGTCGCTGCTTGGACTGTTGAAATCGGTGGCTCGGATGACAGAACGCATCTATGCCGCAAGTCAATTTTCCCCCTGGATGATGTTCGAATCCACTGTAGACTTGTTATGCGGCTGGTTGCTACTCCCCTATCCAATTTTAACTCTATCCGCGAACTTCTCAGTGTTCGATGTCCTTGACAGTACGTCAGGGCAGAGATTTACTGTACAAATTCTGACAACACCCGTAGTGCATATGACTCTCATCATGCAATACTTCATTCTGCACCGCGATATCAGTGACAACAACCTTATGATCTATCCTTGCGATATTCCCAAGGGCAAAACTAAGCAACATTGCAAGGTTGAAGCCTCGAGTAGTGAAAGATGCCTTCGTGATGATAAAGGCTCCCAAGACGACGATAGAGATTCTCATGCAGAATCTCGTTGTAGTGATGCAGTGGACATTGGAAAGGGGGAAACACACAAACAAAGCTCCGTCGGTGGGATCAAGAAAGCCACCAACAGATCCAGGCCGGTATCTTGCATAATGGCCTGCTCATCGATTTTGATTATGCAACCAAACTTGATCAATCTCAACCCTGAGTCTTGACTGCTGGTGACCGCACCGTAGGTCCGTAAGTAATCCCCCTCCCCCCCTCTCAATCATCGTTGCTTATTGTTTTTGGACAGGGGACGATACTGTTTGTAACACTTATAATCCGAAGACTATACTCGGTTACTCCAAGAACTGAGAAGAGTAGAGGATGATGGAACTGAGTTAAAGTGACGATGCACAAATGAACTCGATTGGAGTGTCTACGACAAGAGAGATGGTATTTATACTACTACGAGTGTTTGTACCGAGGAACGTCGTAGAACAAACCAAACAAGCGAGAGATAAACGCTATTGGCTGCAGCGCTCCACGCTGAGTCAATGCGGCTACACTGACAAACCAGCTGACTAAGTAAAGCGTCTATGAGCGCGTCTAAGTAACCCTAACCAGAGAGTGGATAAATAAGGTAAACTACGCTAAGAGTACGCTACAACAAGCAGTGAAAAAGTACGGGCCGTTACACTATCCCCTCCTATGGTTCGACTTCCAGGCGAGACCAGATAGGCTGCACAGCAGTCAAAGGGTCGGGTACAGCGGAGAAAAAGAGACCTTCAGTCGAGAGCAAACGAAGTTTCCGGGGGGCACTGGGGTGGAGTTTGTAAAAATCGTCTATCGCCTCCTGGGCATTCTTAAGAGCAGACCCAGGCTCCCAAGTGCGATCTTCTTCCGGGTATCCCCTCCAATGCACGAGGAACTGAAGATTACCATGCTTCAAGTGGGAATCAACAACCTTCTCGACTTCGTACTCAACATCCCCTTCATCCGTAACCCGTTGTGGGCCGGGCCAAGTAACCGGTTGCCCATCAAGAGCACCGAGATAAGGTTTCACCCGTGAAACGTTCACTACTGGGTGTATGTGCATCGAGCGTGGCAACTTTAATTTAACGGCGTTGGGTAGAACGTCTGAGACCTCATATGGGCCTATCCACTTTTCGGTCAACTTTCGGCTCTGCCGATCTTTCAGCAACAAATGGTCGGTGGCCAGCCAAACCTGCGAGCCTACGGAGTAAGCAGGGGAAGGGGATCGTCGTTTATCTGCCTGAGTCTTTTGACGAGTCCTAGCTTTTCCCAAACTTTCGCGCACTTCCTGGAACACCTGGAACCAGTCTTTAGCGGTCTCCTCCGCTGCTTCTACCTTAGAAGTCGTCAGCTCGACGCCCATCCGTGGTGTATATGAACAGGTAACTTCAAAGGGGCACTTGCCAGTAGAAGAAGACTTGGAGTTGTTGTACGCGAATTGAGCCAGGGGAAGCCAATCCTCCCATCGTTCCTGCTGATGGTTTGCATACATCCGTAGATACTGCTGAATTTCGCGGTTCAACCGCTCTGTTTGACCATCCGTCTGTGGATGAAACGCCGTCAAGAGTTTCTGCTCGACACCCAACATTTTAAATAGCTCCTTCGAGAACTGAGATGCGAACTGCGGTCCGCAATCCGAGACGAGAGATTGGGGAAGGCCGTGATGCTTCCAGACGTGAGTTAAATAAAGCCGAGCCGTACTAGCGGCAGTTTCTTTTTCAGAGCAGGGGATGAACTCTGCTTCCTTAGAGAACCAATCAACGACGACTAAGACGTAGGACTTTCCAGAGGAGCTCCTAACTCCTATATCCATAAAGTCGGTCGTAAGATCCTTCCAAGGCCCATCAGGGACGGGTAAAGATTTGAGTTCGCCTGCTGGCGGCTTGTTACTAGGCTTGCTAGCTTGACACGTCTGACAGTGCTTTACGTACTCCTCGACATCGGGCTTTAAGGTAGACCACGTGAACCAGCGTGTGATCAACTCCTGAGTTCCTTTTACGCCTCGATGACCCGCTAGGGGTGAATCGTGGAGAGCAGCAAGTACCTTCTGTCTAAGTGCCTCAGGCATGAAAACTTTATCTCCATCATACAGTAAACCGTCGTGTCGGTCGAGCGTTCCAGCGTCAACCTCGGCCGTTACACTGCGCAGTTCTTCTATGAAGGGACTTTCTAAGCGCACAGCGCGCACTTGCTCGGGTTTGATAAATAACGATTCCTCTGATTTAGCATTTTCGCGATTTTCTACTAAGTCTTCGCGGCGAGAGAGAGCGTCCGGTCGTCCCATCGAAACTCCTGGTTTATGGACGATAACACAGTTAAAACGACTGAAGTATTGCGCCCAACGCACCTGGTGTGATTGAAGCTTTTGTGATGTCATGAACCATTTAAGGTTGTGGTGATCCGTCCAAATTTCAAACTGGTACGGAGTAGCCTCAAGGTAGTGACGCCATTGCTCTAAAGCGCGGATGATGGCTAGCATCTCTTTGTCGTGAACCATATAATTAAGCTCTGCTCCACTAAGCGAATGACTCGAATAGGCAACTGGTCTCCAGAGACCGTCATCGCATTCTACCGAGAGCACGGCTCCGGTTGCGTAATCCGAGGCATCGGTTTCTAAACGGAACTTCCGATCCTGATCGGGGAACATAAGAATAGGCGCGGTCGTGAAGGCTTCCTTTAGCGTGTCAAACGCTACTTGGCACTTGTCGGACCAGAGAAACGGAGTGTCCTTTTTAGTAAGATCATTAAGGGGGTGCGCGACCTGTGCGAAATCCTTTATGAATTGTCGGTAGAAGTTCGCAAGGCCAAGGAAGCCTCGAACTCCACGAACAGAAGTGGGGACCGGCCAATCGCGCACAGCAGCGACTTTAGCGGGATCCATCTTAACTCCATTCGTGCCAACTATCATACCCAGAAAGTCGACCTCTTCTTGTTTAAATAAGCATTTCTCCGGTTTGACGAACAAGTCGTTCTCCTTCAACCTTCTAAGCACCTCTAGCACGATCCTGTCATGCTCCTTTTCATCGTCCATTTTCGTAAATATCATAAGATCGTCTATATATACGACTAGAACGTCCTCCATATCACCGAAGATGTCGTTCATCATGTTTTGAAACGTGGCGGGGGAATTACATAAGCCAAAGAACATTACCAGCAGTTCGAAGGCTCCACGGTGACAGACGAAAGCGGCTTTCCACTCGTCACCTTCCTTGATCCGGATGTTATTGTATCCCCACCTAAGGTCCATTTTCGTAAATAATTTACACCCTTTCAACTTGTCAACAAGCTGCGAGATGAGCAGGAGCGGATACGAGTTCTTGACCGTATGCTCGTTTAAATAGCGGTAGTCCTGTACCATTCGCTTCTTTCCATCCTTTTTAGGTACGAAGAACACAGGAGAAGTTTGCGGCAATTTACTAGGCCGAATATAACCCTTCTTGAGCTGTCCATCAACGAAGTTGCTAACCTCGGTCTGTGTTGAAAAATCTACGGTATTGTGTTATACTCTGTCAGCGAGAACGGTCTTCTACTTACATAATCAGCCTTTGACTTAGCCGGAGTATTTTCTACTCGTACCTCAGTCTTCGTCCAACTCGAAGTCTGAGGTACAGTTTACACTCTTTATTCTAACCTACAACACAGTACTAATATCTACTTAGATACTTACTTTCCTTTAGGTTGGTAGAGTAGTCTTCGTCCAACTCGAAGTCTGAGATACTTACTTTCCTTTAGTCCGAAACTCGTCCTTCATAACCTTCAAAAGGTTATGAGCCCCGCCTGCACGGCTCTACTTCCGAACCTCTGAATCTAACTGGAAGGTCTTTACAACAAGGCTCTAGTATACAGATATGTCAAACCCTCCATCTGCTTCTACGGCAGGAAAGTTACCTGCACAAGCGACGTCCTCGACTATAACGACATCCGGAAGAGTCACTCAAGGTTCAAGTCGACTGTATGACATCCCACCTTTCGACAATGATGGGTCAAGTTTCCAGAACTGGAAAGCACGGGTGGAGATGGTGTTGGATGTGTGTGGACTCTGGTCTGTGGTTGGTGGTGCGGACACAACAGCGCCCGACCCCAAAGTGCACCCAGACGAGCATGCAGAATGGGAGATTAAGAATAGGGAAGCACGGGCACAGATCCTCCTTACCTTGAAGGATGAACCATTGAGCGGTGTCTTGTACACGAAGACTGCAGCAGAGGCCTGGACTAAACTCAGCGAGCGATACGAGGGAAAAGGAAAGCAGACCATCGCATATCTGATTGGAGAGCTATTCCGCAATACCCTCACGGACGACTCCTCACTCGAAACACAGCTAAATGCAATGCAGCAAAAGGCGTCAATCATACGGTCACTTGGTCAACCATTAGATGACGCGCTAGTAGCCATTGCAATGGTCATATCGCTCCCGCCATCCTATTCCACTCTCCGCACCATTCTCATGTCGACAAATGACAAGCTCACGGTAGACTCCGTAATATCACAAGTCCTTGTCGAAGAACGGTCGAAGAAGTTGTCGAGTGGGCAAACTGCCCTCGCAGCTAAGACTGGAGAGAAAGGAAAGGGTAAAGCAGCGGACAAGAAGAAGAAAGGGAAATGTCACTACTGCAAAATCCCTGGTCACTTCGAGAGAGACTGCCGAAAGAAAAAGGCAGACGAGGCTGCAAAGAACGCACAGACAGGTGAAAAGGACAAGGATAAAGAGAAACCGAAGGACAAAAACGAGTTGTCAGCTAAACTCGTGCAGGTTACATCTGGAGACATCACAGAGTGCCTCGAACTCTTCATGGCACACACCGGAGGCAAACCAAGCATGCGCGAGTGGGTGGTTGACTCCGGAGCATCAGCGAACATGTCATGTCAACGAAACTGGTTCACCTCCTTTACACCCTTGGTTCCCCCTCAGCCGGTCATCATCGGAGATGGTAGATCTATCCAAGCCATTGGAAAAGGTCGCATAGAGCTCAGCACGAGCCTCCCTGATGGATCAGAAAAAGGGATCATGCTTCGTGACGTGTACTTCGTGCCAGACCTCGACACGAACCTTGTTTCAGTCCCTGCATTGACTGCGAGAGGACTGCGAGTCACATTTGGAGATGATGCCTGTGAAGTATTAGCCAATGGTCGTGTCGCAGCTATGGCAACAAAACGAAAGTCATTATACATCCTTGCAGCAAAGCCATGCACCGGAACACACTCCGCATACATAGTGAAGGGACCCGTAACCTTACTCGACCCTACGACCACTATATCCGCTCTCGCAACTCAGACTAAGACTTCGAAGGCGACACTCGAGACTTGGCATCGTCGTCTAGGTCACATAAATCCGAAGTCTGTGCTTACACTAGAGGGAAAAGATATGGTCAGCGGCATGGAGATAACTGGCCCAAAGAAGGTTGACGACACACCCTGTAAAGCGTGCCTCGCAGGAAAGCAAAGTCAGAAGGCAATTACAACCGAGTCGGGCACCGAGAGCCCAAGTGTCCTGTATCGGACATACTCGGATGTATGCGGACCGATGGAGACGACTGCTCGAGCAGGCCACAAGTACTTCGTGACCTTCATTGACGGCCATTCACATCACCTAGTCGTAAAGCTAATGAAGACAAAGGATGAAGTGCTGTCACTACTGAAGGAGTATTTTGCAAGGGCTGAAGCGGAGACTGGCGAGCAACCCAATTACCTCCGCAGCGATGGTGGGGGAGAGTATAGCTCTCGGGAGTTCGAAGCCTACTTAAAGTCAAAAGGGGTACATCACGAAAAGACAAACCCTTACACTCCGCAGGAGAACGGTGTCTCCGAACGAATGAATCGAACCCTCATGGAAAGTGCTCGGGCCATGCTAAACGATGCGGGACTCCCTAAGAAGTACTGGGGCGATGCGATCACTCATGCAGCGTACATCATCAATAGGTCACCGACCCGCACGTTGAAAGACAGCATAACTCCGTTCGAAGCCTACAGCGGCAACAAACCCTCACTCTCTCACTTGCGAATATTCGGATGCAAAGCCCATGTCCATGTCCCAGACGAAAAGAGAAAGAAGCTGGACGTCAAGTCAATAGAATGCGTCCACATCGGGTTCGCAGAAAATAAAAGGGCTTACCGGTGTCTCCACAGGCCTAGTGGGGTGGTAATCGAGTCAAGGGATGTAGTTTTCGACGAAGGGGACCCGGAGGGACCAGAGCGTGTCCTAATCGATGAGGACATCGAAATCGGGGGTCCGAAAGAGCGGTCAGTGCGAAACGTAGACCCAAAAATGCGAAAACCTTACCAGGAGGAGGAGAACTGTCTGCCGCACAGCAAGGACTTGGCAGATCAAGACGATTTTGTGCAGGCTGGTGACGGGACCAATCAGGGCCCTGGGGGTGATGAAAACGAGAAGGGGGATGAGGTCGATCTTCCCCGATCTCCTTCAGAGTGCACGAACTCACTGGAAGAAGGAAACTCGAAAGTTGAGCCAAAATGCGCTGAAAATTTGGCTAGTACTGCACCTGGTGGGTCAGGAAAGGACCCTCGGCCACCCATACGACGCCCCAGCCAAGCGAGAGGGCCACGGACGCCATACCCACACCCAATTCCCCCTGCAGCCATCAGAAGGTCTTCTCGAGCTCGAAAACCGCCTATTCGAGATGATGACCCAAGATACATGGTGAATGCTTATCAAAAGAGCACCTTACCAAGTCATGAAGGTGACTTACCGGTTGACGAAGGTGTGGCAGAGCTTGAGGGCCCACAGAGAAGCGGGGAGGATGACGCGCGGCCAGCTGAGGCCAGCGGGGCTGTGCGTGGGAACAATCAACAAAACGAATGCTCGTACCATGCTGGAGCCACTGACGATGGCGAACCGACTACGTTTGAAGAAGCCATGGCGCGTGCTGACTCGGATAGGTGGTATACGGCCATGCAGGATGAGCTGGAGGTGTTTCGGAGAATTGGGCTGTACGAGGAGGTAAATCGCCCTCAGGATCGAAAGATCATCGACTCGAAGTGGGTATTCAAGATAAAACGAGGTCCCACTGGCGACATCGAGCGCTACAAGCCCGTCTCGTCGCACGAGGCTTCACGCAGACCCAGGGCATTGACTACACAGAAACGTTTGCCCCTGTAACGAAGTTCTCCACTATTCGAGTCTTACTTGCACTTGCAGCTCAGTACGACTTCGAGATCCACCAAATGGATGTCAAGTCCGCATTTCTCAATGGCGAACTTGACGAAGAAATTTATTTGAAGCTCCCTCCAGGCTTCCGTGGCACAGGTGACAAAGTATGGCGCCTACGACGAGCACTCTATGGGCTGAAACAGGCCCACAAAGCCTGGTACAAGCGACTCCGTACCGTATTCGAATCTCTGGGTTTCACTCGAAGCCATGCCGATCACTCTGTCTTCTATAAGGTCGAAGATGGTGAAATCATCATCGTTGCGGTTAGTGTTGCCCAGGCCCGGCTCGGCTCGAAAGCCGCGGCTCGGGCCCAGCTTTTGAGGGCTCACGGCCTGACATATTTGAAGCCGAGCCGTGAGCCGGGCCAGGCCCTATATAGGGCTCGGCCCGGCCTGAGGCCGCGGCCTGAACACGAAAGTGAAACCCGTAAATGTAAGTTCTAAGTAGCTAGAATAGCTACGAACAGGTGCGGATAAACTATGGTACTGCGAGGCACTACATGTTATAGAATGGCACAAAAACGTCGTCGTCGTCAGTTCCCTCCTGACCCTCACCATCGGCCAGATCCTCGGCAACGTTGTCCCAGTCTTCTTGAGAACTAAGAGTAGGGGTAGGGGAATGCGACTCCATCATGGACGCTTCGGAAATTACGGATGGATCGTCGGGAAAGAGTAAATGTTTCTTGGAGAGGGATTTCATACACTGCAAGGCCTCAACGATATCGGATTTGAGACGGTTTCGCCGTTTACTGATGGTGATACCAGCGGACGAGAAAGCGCGCTCGCAAGATACGGACGTCGCCATGATAGAAAGGTAATCACGGGCCAGGGATCCCCAGACAGGATAACGCCGAGCGTTCAGACCCCACCATTCAACTATAGAAACATTTCCAACGTGTTCGCGAGTGTTGAGATATTCGTGGAATCCATGCAGCCACGGCTTGGTGGGGTCACCCTGATGGCAAGCATCATGGTGCGAAGAGCCGTCCTCGTCATCGTCGTCCGAAAGTTCACCAAGCAGCGAGGCTAGCTTGTGGTTTTGCGACGTGATGCGATGGTTAGGGATTATGGTCTTCGATGACGATACATCAGACCCATAGACAACATTGTAGCGTTCCTTGTACTATTGACATCAGGGTGTAGCTGGCTAAGTAAGAAAAAAAAAACGTACAATCACTTCAGCATGTTGGACCACCTCAGCAAGTAATTCTTCCCCCCAGTATGTACGGATATAGCTCAGCTTCTG
The DNA here is from genome assembly GCA_024613165.1 of Pisolithus albus. Classification (NCBI taxonomy): domain Eukaryota; kingdom Fungi; phylum Basidiomycota; class Agaricomycetes; order Boletales; family Pisolithaceae; genus Pisolithus; species Pisolithus albus. The sequence goes on along the minus strand of JANFAB010000002.1, from coordinate 503,197 downwards.
GGCTGGGTCGAGTACTGGGGAAAAAAATCAGCAACGCAACGAAGGATTAGGTGGCACTTACACATCGCAATGATGTGTGCATTAGATGTAGACGTTCGTTCATAGTATTCGGCTATCTTACTTAGCCCTGCTTCCAATGCATCCGTGAAGTCGGCATATTTGGTTGACTCCTTCCGTGACGACCAAGCCTTGAAGAGCGCCTCCAGTGCTGGTAGGACGGTGTGCATCGTTGGACCCTGTTCGGTGGAGAAAGCTTGCTGTGCCTTCTCAGCTTGCTGCATGCACAGAAATAAGTGAACGGCAATGAAATTAAAACCAAAACTTACCGCCAAAAGCGACAGAAGAAGCCGTACGTTGTCCCATTCGGACTCTGTCAATTCAAGGTCCATCAGTTTGCGCCGTTTCTCTCCGTCACGTTCTTCAAAGGCAAGCGACCGAACGAAGTAGTCTACTTCCTGAGCATTTGGTGCTGGTCTGTAAATGCTAACTGGGCGTCAGACAGGCAGAGACTTACCTCCTTCAAGTCTAATGCACGTCGAAGCATCAGAAAAGTCGACGACCACCTAGTCTTCATGTCGAGGAGCAGTTGTAGGGTTTGTGCACGTGGAACATGGCCATCGTCCGTGCGAGTCTGGGCACGTTGAAATAATTCCTTCCGCTTCGCAGACGAGCATTCCTGTGGCTGTAAGACAAATAATTTTGGTATATATTACATGCATACCTTAACCGCTATTGCCCGCACAAGGCCAATCTCGTCCCGTTCAAATCCATGCCGTACGGTGATCATGTCAGCGGCATCCATGTCTGGAGTAGCTGGATCGAAGTGTTTAGACTTGCTGTGCGCCGAAAGGAATGCCTGAGTCGCTAGGTTTATGATATGGGCCATACACCTAAAATAAATGAGACTTTGTATGGGTTAACGTAGGACTACACTCACCGCAAGCGTCGCTTTTTTGCATCAAACACCTGTCCTGAGTCAGCCGTGATGTGGGTCGCAAACTCGTCCATCATCGTATCGTTGTTGTTGGTGTTGTCACAAGTTACGAAGCCGACCTTGTGTGTTGCACCGACACGCTTGACAACTTTGTAGAGTGCTTGACCTAGACGGGCGCCATTGTGAGCGTTATTGAGTCGCACAAACCCTATAAGCGACGTCTCGATGCTCCACACATTGGGGTTTTTTTCTTCGATCCAGGATGCGGTGACCGCGAAGTAACCGTCGATATTTGAAGCCTGCCAGCCATCACAAGTCAGATTGATTCGTCCTGCGACAACATCACTCTGTAGCAGCATATTAGATAGAACTCTGGCACTTATATTAAACTGTGTGCTCACTGAGAAGCGCTTGCGAAGATCTAAGAGTCTGGTTTTGAAAATGTCAATGACTGCCTGACGTGTCTGACGACGACTTGGAATCTTGATGCCATTCTTTGCGCGAGAGGCGATTTCGACCATCTTGGTAAATGCAGGGTGTTGGAGGGCGCGGATGGGCTGGTAGAATTCGTGTCAATCAGAACTGGCAACCGGTCGGATGTGGAGATAGGCAACTCACCTGATCTGTCTCAATCAACCACAGGATAGTGGCTTCATGAAAGACAGACTCCGAATACTGTACGACCGCATCCCTTTCCACCAGGTGCCCTTCCAAACTTGATTGCCTACCGAGGACCGACTGCGCACTTGAGGTCGCATCTTTGCGTCGCTGTTTTGTATCATGTGGTAACATCGATGCGAATCCGTTTGCTGCCGACCATTTGAGATACTCGCCCTGGTATTTATCCGTCAGAATAATGAAGGTCAAAGACAGGATAATACCTTACCCGATGACGGGCTTGTAAGTGTCGTCATAACGTGGATACCTCGTTTACAAGGGAAACAGGTTTTTTGTGCGACTTACTGTGAATATCTGTAAGTGGATGCTTGCTAGCTGAGAGGTACGGTAAGACTTACGAGCACTCCATACAATCCCTCAAGTTTTTCCCTTCTTTTTCGTGAGGTTGAGAGAAAAATGCGTCAATGTCCTGAGTGCGTGCAGTACGTGGCCTCTTGATAGGCTCGTCCGCATCGACAAGATCGATGTCCTTGAGGAATCCGTCGGCCCCAGTTTCGGTGGGCCCGTATGAAACGCACTGTGGCTCGTCGATGTCGCTCTGTGGTGGTGGTGTCGATGCGAGCGAATTTTCCGAATGCACCCGACTGACACGAGATCTTTTCCCTGGTAGGTAATGGCAGAAGTTTTTCAAATTGATGAGATAGGCAACTGTGAATTAATGAAAGAAACTCCGAGAAGTCACGTACCTTTTACTAGCCTTTTTTTCTTTGCTGGGGCAGCCTCTGTATCTGTAGTTTCCACGTCGACATCTGTTGATACAGCATCAGCTTTGCGTTTCACAATAACAGTTTGTGGTGCGGCATGTGTGGCTGATTGCAATTGTGCCCTTCTGTGCGATGTCAGTTCCAGTTCGGCAGCATTGTCGGCACACGTAATCCGTGCAGAAGGTGCAGGGACACGTCGTGGCCGTGGCTGTTCGGTTTCGGTAGCATTAACGTCATTCATTGTGACCGAGTCGGGTGATGGAAATAGGCAATACCGTAAGTTCACGTAGGCATGTCCACACAATAGTCTACTATATAGTAACCCGGTGATTGCCAGGTAGCACAGCCACAAGCCGGGGCCTGAGGCCGCGGCTCATGGCTTTCAAAAAGTGGGGCCGGGCCCTGAGCCCCCACAGGCCGTCCCCACGGCTCGGCTCGGCCCGGCCTAGGAGGGCCCGGCTCGGCTCGGCTCAGGGCTTGAGGCCGGGCCCAGCACAACACTAGTTGCGGTATACGTAGATGACAAACTAACTCTTTCGAGGTGCACGAGGGCGATCGAGAGGCTAAAGGAGGCACTCGTGAAGGAGTACGACCTGTCAGACCTGGGAGAGGCAAGATGGATCCTCGGAATGGAGATCATACGAGATCGTGACAAGCGGATTATAGAAATTTCGCAAAGGCGCTATGTCGAAGGTATCCTCGAACGTTTTGGGATGCACGAGGGTCGTGCAGTTGCTACGCCGATTGACCCGAACTCGAAACTGGCAAAGTTAGAGGAACTGGAGGTCGATAACAAGTCTTATCAAAGTGCACTTGGTGCGCTAATGTACGCTATGCTAGCAACCCGACCCGACCTAGCATTTTCAGTGGGTGCGTTGAGCCGGCATGCTGCCGCACCTGGGGAGGCCCACTGGGCAGCCCTCAAACGGGTCTATCGGTACCTACGGGGAACAACTGATGCACGTCTAGTGTACTCAGGTGATTCGGTAAAAAATCCTTTTGGCTATGTAGATGCAGACTGGGCCTCCGACATAAATGATCGACGGTCGATCACTGGCTATGTCTTCGTCCTCGCGAATGGCGCAGTCAGCTGGTCCTCGAAGAAACAAACATCTGTTGCACTCTCCAGTACCGAAGCAGAGTACATGGCTGCATCTGCAGCAACGAAGGAAGCTATTTGGATTCGGACGCTAATCCGTGAGCTCAACATGATGCCCTCACTCGAACCAACTCTCCTCCTACTCGACAACCAGTCCGCTATGTCGTTGGCGAAAAATTCTGTGTTTCATGACCGTACGAAACACATTTCGATCCGACACCATTTTATTCGTGAGCAGCTGGAGATGGGCGAGGTCACTGTTGACTATGTTTCGACGAATGCTCAAGTAGCCGATGTCCTTACCAAGGGACTCACACGGGAGAAGCATATCCGGTTTACCAAGGGTATGGGTATTATTTATTAGAAACCATTTACTCGCTGAGTGGGTGTGTTGAAAAATCTACGGTATTGTGTTATACTCTGTCAGCGAGAACGGTCTTCTACTTACATAATCAGCCTTTGACTTAGCCGGAGTATTTTCTACTCGTACCTCAGTCTTCGTCCAACTCGAAGTCTGAGGTACAGTTTACACTCTTTATTCTAACCTACAACACAGTACTAATATCTACTTAGATACTTACTTTCCTTTAGGTTGGTAGAGTAGTCTTCGTCCAACTCGAAGTCTGAGATACTTACTTTCCTTTAGTCCGAAACTCGTCCTTCATAACCTTCAAAAGTCTGCTCATCAGGGCTGAGGGGGATCAACCTTCCCTTTTTCGGAACAAACGACTCCTTTAATTCTATCGCATGGTCCCAAGGTTTCCTAAGCGGCATGCGTTCGGATTCCTGGACAGAGAAAACGCTTAAATATTCGTGATATTCCTTCGGAACCAGTTCCTCAGGGGTTTTATCCTTTTTAGGAGCCTCCTGCTTGTCGACTCTAAATATATTATGCCAGTCTTCGAGGGCCTGGACCTCCTCCTTTTCGATACGTCTAACGAAGGCCGGCTTTGGTGCGAGTTGCCTGCAACTACGAGGACACCTCTTCATCGAGATTTCACCGGTTTTCCAATTGACTTCCGGGTTGTGAGTGGCAAGCCACGTGTGACCCAAAATCATGTCGTGAGATCCCAGATCCGTGACATCGGCTACTAACTCTTCGAAATGATCTCCGAACTGAACCCTAAGCGGTACTTGATGCGTAATCCTTCCAGCGGAGTTAAGAGTACCATCGACATTAAATACGTCCACAGCTCGTGGGAGAGACAATTTGGGGAGCTTCTTTCGATCAACGAATTTGGCGTCCACGAAAACACCTGTAGCACCGGAATCCAACAAGGCTTGCACAGCGTGCGCGTCACCCTTCCTAGTGCGAATAATAACAGGCACTGCAACGTGATCCTTTAAGTTGAGCGTGCGAACTCGGGATTTCGGCGGTACTGTCGCCTGAGCATCGCTAACCGACTCGGATCCTTCCGAAACGCTATTTTTGGAGATTTTATTGCTTGGAGAATTAAGCGGTGCCAGTTTAACGTCCGGTCCCGAGCCCTTTCGGGACCCTCCAACAGACGGTGTAGGTACAAAGTCCGAATCGTCGTCCATACTATCTACAGAGAGAGGAGAAAACCTATTTACAGTAACTATGTCTGAAAATGAAACCTTTTTTTGTGTTTTTGTATTATCTATTTTTGTGCTTGTTTTTATACTATTTTTAGAAGATGGAACCGAAACACAACGAGAAGAAAAACTAAACGGGAGAAAAGAAACTAGTCCAGTACTAACATTGTCCGAGCCTGCAGGACCCGACTTCACTGCAGCTCCGATTCTTTTAACTTAGAGACGTGAGCAACTATCTGCTCAAACGTCATACCGTCCATAGCGGCCAGCCGCGGGTCAACACCTTCAGAGCGCACCTGGCGCCCTTTCCCTTTGTTCCCGGCCTGCGGGCAATGCGGACGGATATGGCCCTTTTGACCACAAGCATAGCATTGGTAGTTAGAAAAGTCCTTTTTAGGACGGCTTCCAGAACCGCCCTGCGCAGCCCCAATGTCCATGGGCGCGCCTTGCCCTGATGTAACCCCGGGCGAGGGTCGAGAAAAGTTTTGTCCCCATCGAGAGGACGCGCCACCAGTCTTGATTCTGACTGCCTCCAGGGCAGCACCGAGGCACCTGGCCTCGACATCATACTCTGCCCAGGTGTCCTTCCGACGCCCCTGAACAAAGATTTGCTGAACGATTTCAGGGCGGAGTGCCCTCTCCAGCATAAAGATTGCGTAATCATCGGATACCCCGGATGCGGTCCTTAGAGCATTGAATTTGGCCAGGAACTCCTCTGTCCTAGCCGAGCCTTGACAGATTTTGCTGAGCTGCTCTCTAGCCCAGTCTTTGTTGTGAAGCGGCCTGAAGCGCGCCTCAACTTCTGCCACCAGTTCGTCGTAGGTTGGCCACGTGCCGGTTGGGAGACACTGATCAATACGCGCCCGCGCATATGCTCCAGCAACTGGGCCTGTCATTCTGGACCAGACCATCAGGGTCCTTGCCCGAGGACTAGTTGACTGAGCCGTGATGATAAAGGCCTTCATCTTGGCCCACCATTCTTCGAACTTGCTTATTGACCCATCGAACATTCCTGGGTCAGCGACGCCCCGTTTTGTGGGGTCAACGTTCTGATTGGGGTTAGCGGTGGCCCCTCCGCCTGCTGGCTGCTGCTGCATGCCTGCCACCGCATTGGCGACGTGCTGGGCCACCTGGTTGGCGACCTGCGCGGTGATCAACGTAGTCATTTGCTGCATGAACTGCAGCTGGTCCTGGGTAAACTGGTCCATCACGGCGGAAAGCTGTTAAGACCACGGGGAGACGAGGAGGAGGGATTACTGTGCGTCTGTTCCGTAAATTGTACGGTACGTGCAGAACGAAGCCCAGTAAGTTGGGGTCGGGGGAGGGAGAGCGAAGAGGGAGAGGCGAAAGGCGAGGGAGAAGGGGTTTGGGGGTACCGAAGATTTGTTGCTCTAGGGGAGTAACTTCCCGAGCAAACAGGAGCGGGGAAGCAGGCGACTCTTCCTTTTTCAGGTAAGGAGAAAACCTAATTCGAGGAGCCAAAGACTCCGACTTCTTAACGCGAGGAATCTTGAGAGATTTTCCCTGCCCTCAGTGGCGGTACTCTGTCTCAACTATCGTAAAGCTAGTAGGGATACGGTAGTACACTTTCTACCTCCCTTGACATAGGGGAACTACTTTAGACTATGCGCTTCCACCCCCTAATGTGGGTTACGCCTTCACACTACCCTTGATGGATAGCAGGACTACTAACTACGTGTCTTCTTCAACACAACCACCAGCCGCTAGGTGGACGGGACTAAAGGCGTCGCCCCGTAAAGAAGAGAAACGAAGAAGATGAAGCTCCTTAACCCTGGAGTCCGGGTATACGTTGCCCTATATGCCTGGGCGCAAGCGGAGTAAGGGAGTATTTGAGAATCAAGTTCAAGTGTAACACTTATAATCCGAAGACTATACTCGGTTACTCCAAGAACTGAGAAGAGTAGAGGATGATGGAACTGAGTTAAAGTGACGATGCACAAATGAACTCGATTGGAGTGTCTACGACAAGAGAGATGGTATTTATACTACTACGAGTGTTTGTACCGAGGAACGTCGTAGAACAAACCAAACAAGCGAGAGATAAACGCTATTGGCTGCAGCGCTCCATGCTGAGTCAATGCGGCTACGCTGACAAACCAGCTGACTAAGTAAAGCATCTATGAGCGCGTCTAAGTAACCCTAACCAGAGAGTGGATAAATAAGGTAAACTACGCTAAGAGTACGCTACAACAAGCAGTGAAAAAGTACGGGCCGTTACACTGTTCATGTTGGCCAGCATACTCATTGGCTATAAGAAAGACGAGACGATGCACTCTGCCAGCGATGACTTAGAATTGATCATTTATGTTCTTGTTTGGATGTGTGTCCTTTACACTGGCCCCGGGACCATTCGTCAGGACAAGCACATTACTCAAACAGTTTTGAAGCCCTGGGTTTCCGTTACCAACCCCACCAATGTGGTGAACCTTGGGTTGCACAAAAGAGGTTTGACAACAGAGCCGAGTATGGTGACTGACGAGTTTACCACCTTCTTCAAGCCTCTTTGTTCAACAGTCGACAAACTGCTTAGAGCTCTTGGGTCCAACTGGTCTACAACTGACGATGCACTTAACTACAAGACTATCAGGGATATATTGCTGGAGGGTTTTGGAATGGTTGAAGAGGTACCACATTGGAGTGGCCACAAGGATGTGTATGGATATGGCCTACTGAGGGAGAATGCGAAGTGCAAGTACCCCTCTTACGCAACAACCCGGGTTGTTTGTCAGTGCTGTCATTGAACTACAATACCGCTGCATTCATACATGTCATACTACGCTAAGCCTATGAAATATGCCTAGCTTTTGCCCTGCCTCATGCTGATTGATGCGGCCAGTCACTGTTGAAACTACATAAGTAACCTGACCAGTGGTGTGCAGTAATTGACTTGTAGGTTACATAACACACACACTTTCTCCACCTCAGTGATTCACTTACCCATCGACTCAACGATATCTGCAAATGTTTCAAGAGTACGTGTCGTTTGCCTATCAATTTATATAATTGTGCACTACAACTTTTTTCAAACAGTTTGTGTGCCCCTGGCATGGTCTCTCCGAGTCTTTCCGAATGGGCATTCATGACAAACTCACATCTGTAATAGGACATGTGGCCTTAGCAGTGTGCAGTATTAAAGTGAGCGGTTGACGAGGTGAGCCCTCAAGCCATCTTTCTTTGCTTTTGCAGTTTGTCCCCACCGATGGCTGCATCTGATCCAAGAAAGCGGTCGACTCAGTCCGACCACACCTTCCCACAAGAGACTGGTCCTGACGCTCGCAAAAAGCCATGAAAGGTTAACCCAGCTGATACGAGTACTCGTAAGGCCTTATTCCACAGTGTTAAAAGACGACTCACTTCTCAGTCATTTTACAGATGTCGCTGGTACCAAGTCTATGTGTCGCTCCTCCAGGACGACCAAAGGGAGCGGCAGTCAAATTGCTCAGCTTCGAAATATTGAACATATCCAGGCTGAACAGACCGCCACATCCAAAGTTTCTCATGCGTCCTACCTCGAGATGGCTACTGCTAATGAACCATTGAATCCCTTGGCCCCAGCGAAGTCGAAGCCAAAGCCAAAGCCACATGTGAAGACATCTTCTGCTTGTGCATCGAATGATGGTCAACTGGTATGCATCTGTAACCTTGCAGGCCCATTACTGACAACAAAGCTAGCCCAAGAGTTTACAGGAGCCCACTGGCCTCGATGGAGCATCTCCACCCACATATCAGGTAGCTGTCGAAGGCTCTCGATATGGCTTTCGTCTTGCAGGGTTGGACAAGCAACATGAACAAGATAATATCACCATGGCTCCTACATCTCGTGCAAGGTCTGTCGCGCCTATGTCTCGTGGAGGTTCCATTGCAGCCATGTCTCGTCGAGGGTCCGTTGTCCCTACATCTCGGAGGGGTTCTGTTCTTCCAGCATCTCACAGAAGTTCTGTTGTCCTGGTGTCTCATGGAGGTTCTATCGCCCCAAGTTCTCATGGGGGATCCATTCCTCCGAGCTCTCATAGTAGGTCTGTTCCAACGTCTTAGTGCATCCACTGATGTAGCCTTTGGTTTGTGGCATGGGTCGTTATCAGCTACTGGTGCACTCCCTAGGTCACAAGGCCATTAAGCAGATCTACCCTCAATGGCGATACATGCTTGTCATCCCTACTGTAGCTATAGATCTGAGGAGGAGGACAGCCAGCTACCGGATCACCACTACTCCTTTCCCAATGTCCCAGTCAACGATGATGGTTTTTGTCATCAAGGTACCCAGAATTCACAGACTAGTGGTGGTATTGTAAGCTTTCACCACACTTCTCTCCATTTTCACACCACTGTATATTCAGTTGTGCAGGATCTTGATATTGACAAGGCATCTTCTGGTGAGGATGATAGGGTGGCAGAGAGCTTGATTCGAAACAGTTGGCAACAAGGTGAGTATTTTGTCGCTGACCAACTGTTACCCACTCCGTGCCGTCCTACAGAGTGCCAGTCAGTAAAGCCACAGACCTCCTATAAGCATGGTGCTCCTTCTTCGATTGGTAAGTGACGTTCAAGTGTAAAGCAGTCAATTTTATCAGTTCAGACCCAGAGCTACTTGCTGAGGGTGTGTGCTTTGGAATTGACGTAGTCGAAGAACATCACTGTCGAAACCGTTTCCCTCATGCTCTGGATCCTCAACACCTACGTGATGTCCATCAACCGCTTCCTGGTTCAGCTCTGCTCCAACAAGATCTGCCACCACGTGAATGTTCACCTGCCACAGCTGACATAAAGCACCTCATGCCAGTAGTCTCCTCTGGTGAACTAGGTGGACCTGCAACAAAGCTTTGTTCTTACCCATACACATTCCGCGAAATTATTGAACGAGCTAAACAGCTTGCCGAGTGTGGTGCCACCTCAGACCCCTTCCCCAGCAGAGTGTGGTTTGTTGATGAGAAGAGTGCCATGTACATTACCGAAGCAATGGCTGAATGTGAGCAAATGGGCATGCTTATTCCCCCTGGTGAGTGCAATGTTATTTTTTGAGCTAGTTATTCATTGCCAATGAACAGGTTACTGGCCTGATTACCACAAAGATCTTGGTGTCCTGGTAATATTTCTCAAAATTTCATAGCATGCCTTAATGCCATCTGCAGCTTTGGGAGGCACTCATGACATGGCGATCGACCCTCAAAGCCAAGGCTCACGAATACGTCATGTGGCACTATCCACTGGGCAGCAATCGACCAGCTGAGGAGAACCTGGCAAATGCACAAGAGTTGATTTGGGGAGCAAAGTTTGTGAGTATGGAAAGCCGGACGGTCGCGCTGCATCTGCCGAACGGCAACCTTGATTTGGCAATTCGCGTTTGATGGACTCCAGACACCGCAAGCCAAAACTTTAAATAATCAATTGTCGAACGGCTGAAAGTGAAGACACGAAGTCCAAAAAAAAAATTGCGGTCGTGAATTTCTAACAAAGACAAAAAACGATTTTGTGATATACAGGTACTACTCGCTGTATAAATGTCTTGCACCTTCAAAGTTGACAATCAACTTCATCTTTGTCTCCTGACTCATCTTCAGAGGAAAACCTGCACAATCAGCAAGGGACCTGCATCAACCTCATTATCGAGCTCTTCCAGTTCATCAGCAAGTAAAGCGTCCATTCTCCATATGTGTTCCGCCTCTGATATCAAGGAAATTAGTACGAGTATGTGTGTGAGATGCCATGCTACATACGAAGGCCCAGCCCATTTGCGACACCGCCCAAGTAGCCATCAGTCTCGTGAAGGTCATGAAGGCCCGGCAGGAGGTCTACTTCGGTGTCAGGTGCCATATTTTCATCTTCCAATACAGTGAGAATCACGGGGACTTCAGCATGCTGTCACACAAGGTCGAGGAGTTCACAGTAGACAGTCCACACGGAAGAGCGTCCAACAGGAGGACAACCAAGCTGGTCATAGCACGAGTTGATAAGGTTATTGAGAGATGCTGGAACAAGGTCAAATACGACGTGGTTTTGGGTGATGTAGAGTTGTTCAATGTAATCGATGGCTCCGGGTGCAACCATGACCTAGAAGAAAAAGGAAAAGGAAAAATATTCGACATGGGGCCAACGTGGAACCAATTACCTTGAAGTCAAGTGCTCCGTAGTCTTCTGCACAATGATAAATGAGGTTGGGAATACCATGAGGAAGAACCTTCAAGATGAGGCGTTAGCTAGGAACATGTCGGCACTAATCTTAACACATACCTTTTTCTCGTCACGGCGCTTTCGGCTGTGGTTGATGCGGTCTCGATAGTTGTCAAGTTCGGCTTGAAGCCATGGGATAAACACCCAACGGAATATCATGCTGGCAAAATGCATAGTCACATATAGTGGATTGATACTGAACGGTGTTCGTACCATTGAAGAGTGTTATCGACATCATACCATCCGGCGTCCACACCTTCCTCTAGAAGCGCTTCGAAGCCAGGTGAAAAACAGCGACGTAGTTGAGACCAAGCAATTTCCGGAGCGATGTTTTTTTTGGTGCACATCCACCGGTGCTGAACGAAGCCTTCAAGAGTGGGATCGTGCATCTCTCACAGCATCGTCTGCACATTGGCAATGCCAAAGTTTTCAGTTCCAGGGTCGCTTTGAGTAACCATCGGAATGACTATTGACATGCCGTGTGAAGTTGGATAATGAAAGAACGAAATGCACCCGACTTACATCCAGCCTCCCTGACTGTCTCGAGGTAGTATGAGAGGATCAGCTGTGGATTTCGGTTAGAGTGCCAGACCCGCATCCAAAGAAGTTGGCCTGAGAACGGCTCAACACCCATGTGCAACGCGAGACCAAACCATAGCCATTTGTCATGTTGGTCAATCACCCAGATGTCATTTACCCCTGCTGCCCAAAATCATCGACATTGTAAACGGTTCACCTTGCGTTGCCTGACCAAATGTGGCTCGTAGGTTATGAAATATTGGCATATAACAGACCTGATATTATTGTCAGCTGTTGTCATGTGCGAGAAATGACTGACCTAGAAACAGCAAGATTACGCTCATGGAAAAGCAGCCCAATCATCTCGCGAATGCCAGCATCAGGATACATCTTCCGCATCTCAAGCATGACTGCATGGATGCTCTCAGCAGTATGGCCCTGTTGACGAGTACGTTGCAATCCAAGGCTCTTCCGTATTTCCTTGAACTTCGTAAGACTGTAATGACGTATTTGAGTGGCTATCACAACCTGTGGCCATATACACCCACCCAATACCATACTGACTGGTGTCGATATGTTTGCGAAGTTCTGCGACAATCTCCTTGTCCGTGAGGCGAGCCTTCCACAATCGCATGATGTGAGGCTTGATCTGGTCCAGCGGAGCTATAGTACAGGACCCGTGTGGAAGAAATCAAGGTACTTTTTGAATGCTAGGAGATTGAGTACATACATGTAGGATTGTGCTGGTTTGGCCGTCGTGAATTCACTGGGCTAAGACCAGACCAGCGTGTTGGATTTGGGAGTGTGGAGGTCAAGTTCAAATCTCAATGCTTGACATTTCAAGACTTACGTGTTACTGCAGTCCGTCATACCAACTTAATCACTAACACGACTTTCCCTCAGTCACCCGTCCAAAGTCCTCTCATGACTGACAAGTCCAAGATCCATCAGTGTACGTTGCCCGCTCTCCCCTGCCTTCCAAGTTTCTCTGAATGTTCCACAGCTGAATGCCTCGAGGATGGCGACTTCTATTCACTTGCTGGGGCGTGGCAACTCAATCTTTCTGTCATCCTCCATCTTTCAAGTTTCTCTGAATGTTCCACACCCAAATGCTTCGAGGATAGTGAGTTTTACGCACTTAGGTTGTGCATAGCAACTCTATCGACTCACATCACCTTCTGCCCTCTAGGTTTCTCTGAATGTTCCACACCCGAATCATGCCTCGACGTAGGCAACTTCTACCAATTATCCTGGATCCTGCCAGTTTTCGTGCAGCATATAAAGAGTGCCATTCGGTCTGTTCTTTGTCCCCCATCATCAGGATCGTATCTTCGCTTCCTACCATTTTCCTGTCACTTCATAATGCAAGCATCTAGCCAAGACCTCGTCACACAGTTTACTGAAGATGCTCGCGCTGGGGCTGATAGGGTTTGCAATCGCTCAAAATGTCAGAAACTCATCCGCAAGGGTGATCCCTGTCACTATGTCGCATTGTACAACCCTGCTCAACCAGGAAAATACGTGTGTGATGACTGCTACAAGTGGTACAAGAGCAAGCCCGCAACCACTGTTCGTGCTCGAGGTGCACAGCATATGTAAATTCCCTTTGTCGAGTTTATCCCCACAACTTACTAATGTCGTCCTCAGCTTTACCCAACCCACAGGTCATACGACAATCTATCAGCGCTGCACATTCTCGTGGTAAGGAAACATCACGTGCTTATGGATCTGGTTTAATCGAGTTGTAGCGTCTATCAACCCTCCTCTGGTCATGGCGATGTCGAATATCAACAATGCGGCGAATGCCAGCATGCTTATGCCCCCACCGCCCCTACTACTTGCCCGAAACGTACCACAGCTGGCGGGCCCAGGTGTACACGTGCCATCTGCCTTTGGGCCGAGATCAGCATAGGCAGTGGGCCCGGAGGGCTCTTCGCCCACCACCTGCAGAATGTATCTCATTAGTGATATCTGCTGTGCATGAAACCAGCCGAAAGCATGTCAGTGTATGGATGAATGTAATCAACGTAAGTTTTTGGTTACTCCAGTTATTTCGTATTAACATAGCAGGGTAGAATATATGTGAAGGTCTGAAGGAAATCGATGCTCAAAGCATGGCACCCGAGCTTGTGGCCATTGCTTTGGAGACTGTGGTACCACGTATTAAGGCCTATTGCCCTGAGTTCTCCTGGGAAGAGAAAGAGTTCGTTGTCCGCGACAGTAAATGGGTAGACCTTATGATGCATGCCGGTTCACACCCGTACTTCTACAATGACTGTATCCATCCCAGCAAAAAGGGCGCGAAAGTGGTGTTCAAGTCAAAACAGTTCGCTCTGTATGTTATCGTCCCCGAAAGTCAATGGGAGAGGGTTGAGGAGTTCCGAAACATCCTTAAGGCCGAGGCTTCTTCCACCTCCACCACTCGCTCTGTCGCTGCGCCACTGTCAGCGAGCCCAACTCCCCGCTCTTCCACCCGTCTCTTTTACTCCAAAACTTCAGCCGCAGGCATGCCAGCTTCGGCTACGAGTGGTGATTTTGAGCGGCTGATCTCAGAGGATGTGGCACATCTTTGCAAAGGTAGCAACGTAAGCCTTCACTCTACTTGATTCCTGGGAGCAAACTGACAACCGAACATAGGAACCAAGCACCAGTGTGGCTATCAAAAAACGCCACTTCCATTACCCAAGTGCATCATCCACTGATTCCACTCGTGCTCCACCACAGAAGAAGCCTGCGACCGTTGCCCATGTTTTCTCACTGCCTGATAATGATCCGAGTCCTGCTCTCGCACTATCTAATGATGAACCCGCACCCACACCGTCACAGAAGAAACCCGCAACCACCAGCCAAGGTTTCCTGTCATTGGATCATGAACAACTCAAAGCTGCGCTTCAGACTGGCGGCGCCTCTGATTTTGATGACAAGCAAGGTAATGCATCCCACCTTTTGCATGATGGCATGACGATTGTGAGACTAATGTAGTCTAGTCTTCTGGCAGAAAATCATACCTATCAACTTTTATCCCATCCCCACATGTGACTTCTATGAACTCATCTCCACAAAAGTCGCCTTTGATATCAATTCAGCTGACCTTTTCTCCGGCAACGTTCGGCTCAATGATTCTAACTTGGCGGTAATCGGAGTGGGAGCATTCAAGACGGCCCAGAAGGCACAGCTGAACCTTTCTCCTCTCAGGACATCAGGCCTGGGATCTCAACTCAACCACGATGTCGTACTCAAAAGGCCTTACATTGATGATCATCCCACAGAACCTGGGCCACCATTCACATGCTACACCCTCAAAGACAAATCCAGTATGCTGTATCACGAGGCTAATGTGCTGTATTGGGCAAAAGCACTACTTAAGATGACATACGACTTCGTTGATTGCGCCATCCAGGGGGCCGAGGCATTGCCTCCATTCGACATTCCCCGCTTACGCTTTGTGGATGCCGGCTTGCTACTCACATATTCCAGTGCTGCAGTGGCCACGCCCGAGGGGTCTAAACGTCCTGCCAAACCCAGTGGAATGGTGTGCACCATGTTCCTTGCTGAGGAGTTTATTCCCACTATGTCGGATGCGGACTTTGTCAAGTACATTCACAATGGAAATGCCGTACCATGTGAGCTGATTAGTGAAAGGGCGGAGGAGATCGCACTGTTCTTGGCATTCACGCAGCATGTTCAGTACACGAGGACAGGTGGTCAGGTGTACATTTCCGACTATCAAGGTAAGTTTATACCGGTTGCTTGATCACGCTGTACTAATGTACATTCCAAAGGCAGCGGGTTACTCTTGATGGATCCCCAAATTCTCACACACCTGTAAGCTTTCCAATCTATCTCCATCGTCTTCAGACTCACTGCTGATCTAGGGAAGTTGGTGCCGGTTTGAAGCTTTTCAGTGAGGGCAATTTACAGAAGGGGGTGGAGTGTTTCGAGAAACAGCATATTTGCAACAAATTTTGCAGGTGGGAGGGTTTCCGGCTAAGTACTTTCCAGGAATCGAAGATGCCTCAAACAGAAGAAGAGGAAGAGATTCTTTGACTAGCTATACCTTATCCTTTGCTGTGTAACCTCTCAATGACCGCGTCTTAGTGAGTAGTGAGTAGTATAAAGGTCCATGAGAACGACGAGGTCTGTAGTCCCCTACAATTTCCATGTCAGCTGCAAAGTATTATTGGGCTGTTGTCGGATATGACAAGGCTGGCATATATGAATCCGATGATTGGTACGCATGCATCAACCTGAAGTAGACTCATATGCTAAGCTTAACTGTATGTACGTATAGTCCGTTCATTGCATGCGGCCGAGGGACTCCCCCAATTCCTCTGGCGATACAATGCACATCTGAACATGAGGCCAGGCACGTGGCGATGATACTTCAGCCTGTCTTGGATTCACTCCCACGCAACCCAAAACATCTGCAACTGCTCAACACATTTGACACCCCAGCTGTACGGAGTTTACTCCAAGACAGTACAGAATTTTATGCAGTTGTGATTGGCTCACCTCCAGGCATTCACCGTACAGCGTAAGTCAGTAACACTTTTGTCTACACGGCTCAAGTCATTTTGTGCTCAGTGAGAGTGCAACGCGAGCTGAAGGTACATTCAAGTATTGTACCACCCGATGCACTACTTCATTTTGGGTGGCCTTGGCGTTCATGATCGTCAAAGGTGTTACGCAGCACATGCCACCCATGGTCCGGCCTGCCGAGATCACTGTAGGCCATTCGTTAGGCTCAGATCTCACCCAAACGCTCATGATTCCTCATTCACCACAGACTCCCTCAGCATCTGCCTCTTGTGTACTATGCTTGCGCCCTGAATCTCCTTCCAAGGCTATGGCTCCTCCAACTCCGCCTCGGGGCTCTCGTGCCGTCGTACCCACCGAGAAAACTGCTGTTGACTCATTGTGTTCGGATCTCACCCAGACTCTCGTGATTGCTCCTTGTTCACCACACACGCCCTCACCCTCCACATCAGCTACTTGTGCACCATCTTCGTGCCCTAAATCTTCCTCACGTGCTGCACCTTCTCCAAGTCTGGCTCATAGCTCCAGGTCAGATATGCCAACCGGGCAAACGGAGGTACATCCGATCGTCTATAACCACATTTGGACTCTACATGGTGTCATTGCCAGCCACTACTACCCAACCTCCACCACTCGCATCTTGGACTTGGCCCAACGACTCGGGAACCTTGCGGCTCGCTATCTTGCATCTCATGGGTATGGTCGAGAGGACGTTAGTATCATCGTTCAGGAGTACAGCGAGACTCGTGGTGGTGAACAATTTGTTATGTCCCTTGCAAGGCATGGTATGGCTATCAGCGAGGTGCAATTTTTATTGTTACTGATAGGCAATGCAATGCTTAGTTACTATGTACACTTTGCCACTACGCACTAGCACAGTTCTCTTTTTGCTGGAGTGAAAATTCATGTTGGACGTTCACATTTTTTTTTTCTGACTTCGTGTTCGCTGTCAGCCGTTCGACAATTGATTATTTAAAGTTTTGGCTTGTGGTGTCTGGAGTCTGTCAAACGCGAATTGCCAAATCGAGGTTGCCGTTCGGCAGATGCAGCACGACCGTCCGGCTTTCCATATGTGAGGGATGGCATTGCAGATGTCTGTTTCTACGTCTTGGACGATATCTGGCTGACTTCTTTTTTTTTGTAGGGTACAACAAGGAACATGGCGTCACCTGCTCTGGCTGGCCTTGTTGTTGATTTTTTTTATGCTACACCGTCTGCCCTTGGCAATCTTTTCCTGGAAGTATTTGCATGGGAGGTTCCCAAGTCTGTCGTCTGCCTTGCAGCAATGGCAGTAAGTTGTGTTTATTGTTTCGTAAACCTTTCTTCATTCTTTACAGTTACGAGCTGCTATAGACAAGTATGCCATCATGGGAATTCGACAGGATCGTCAATTTGAATCTAGTACATACTCCAAGGTTTTCGTGCAGCTTATGGCTATGCAGACCAAGATAGATGGTAATCGTAAACACACTGCAATGACTCGTGCACTCAGAGTGAGTTGGGCAACAACTGGGAGGTAAGGTTATATTTTACTGTCGTGTTGGCTCTAATCAAGGACTGGTGCAGTGCGTTGTTAGGTGGAAAGAAAGCAATTACATCCGAGGATGATTTTGAGGTGGTGCTGGATTAGCTGTCATATCTTTTATCACATTCAATACCATTGGTTGTATGTCATTATGTTACCATGTGCAATGTGACGTCTTCTGTGCAGTTTTTCTGTTGCCTCTGTCAATGCTGTACAGCCATAAGTGTGCATACATTTGGATGACTGTCAAGCAACTACAATATACTAGTAGAATGACTTGAACTATACAGCATTGTCAAGCTCTGTAATAGTAGGTACCTTTCTGTTAGGTCTGTAACCATATACAGATCTGTGTGGCTCTGTACAGGGTAGGGCTGGTTTGCTGATGCAGTCGTGTTTGAGGGGGCTGACCATATCAAAATTGATAATGGTGGTAGCTCCCCTAACAGCTGAGTCATCAAAAAACCGAAAGCACCGTCGAAAAGCCAAGTCCAAGAAATCAGACATCAAATGCGACAACTGTAGTCGTGTTGGTCATACGAAAAGTGATTGCTGGCGCAAGGGCGGAGGCAAGGGAGGACAAGGCCCTCATCAGAAGAAGAATGAGTCAGCAAGTACAGCCACAGCTGCTGATGACTACGCATTCATGACTTCCACTTTCCTTGACTCTGCTACTATAGCTGCAGTTCCTGCTGAAAAATGAGGTGCCATTGTCAACTCTGGTGCATCGTCCCATTTTTGTCCCAACCGAAATAGCTTCAAGACCTTCAGTGAGATCACCTCAAAACCAGTGAAGATCGCTAATGGACAAA
Source organism: Pisolithus albus (assembly GCA_024613165.1). NCBI lineage: Eukaryota > Fungi > Basidiomycota > Agaricomycetes > Boletales > Pisolithaceae > Pisolithus > Pisolithus albus. The sequence continues at coordinate 484,644 of JANFAB010000002.1, read as the reverse complement.
GTGTACTCACAACTGGTAAAGGCAACGTAGCTGTCAGGCTGCCAAGCACTGTCACTCTACAGGACACACTCTATGTTCCGGACATTGCTCTCACCCTTATTTCAACCACTCAGATTGTCAAGGCAGGCTTTGCTGTCAGTATGGAGGAAAGCTGGTGCGAAATATGCTCACCAAAACCAGATCGAAAACTTGTTGCACGCATCCCTGAGGTCAACGGTCTCTACCGGGTTGATGGCATAGTCGAGCAAGCAGCCACTGCAGCCCAAACCACATCTCAGAAAAAGACTCGTATGACCTTATGTCCCTCCATGAGTGCATGGGACATATCGCTTTCAGCACACTTAAAACCATGGTGGCGAAAGGCATGGTACATGGTGTTGAGATCACCCAGGACTCTGGAAGTGAGTTCTGTGACTTCTGTGTCAGGGCAAAAATCACTCGACAACCTTTTCCCAACGAGTCCAAGACACAGGCAACGAAGTATGGCGAACGGATACACACTGATGTCTGGGGCCCTGCACGAGTTGAATCACTTGGGGAGAAAAGGTACTACGTGTCCTTCACAGATGACTACTCACGAGAAACGACCATCAAGTTCCTTAAGAACAAGAGAGTACTTGTAACACTATCCCCTCCTTAGGGGTCGACTTCCAGGTGACTGAAAACCGAGCAGCAAGTGGTGAAGTTCTCATCAGGTGAAAAGAGGGAGGTGAAGTGGGTAGAGTCAATACCACAGAGTTTGCAGGGGGCTGAGGGACGAGATTTGTAGAAGTCACGTAGGATGTCAGGGGAGCCTTTTAGATTTGACTTGGGCTCCCAGGTGTGGTCCTCATCGCCATAGCCCCTCCAGTGGACAAGGAACTCGAGCTTGTTGCATTTGAGACAGCTATCCACAATGTATTCAACTTCAAACTCCCCATTGCAGTCCTCTACACCAACCACTGGTCCCAGATGAGTTACTTTCTGGCCCTCAAGGGGCCCTTTGTATGGTTTTACCCGGGAAATGTTAATGACAGGGTGGATGCAGAGGGTCTTAGGGAGGCAGAGTTCGACAGCATTGGGTTTAACTGAGAGGACCTTGTAGGGGCCAATCCACTTCTCTGTGAGCTTTCATGAGGGGTGACCATCAACTTGAATGTGAGTGGTGTCCAGCCAAACCTCCTGGCCTACTGAGTATTTAGGGGCCTCTGACCACGATGCCTCTGCATTCTGGACCATTCTTGATGACCAACTGAATATTGGAGGTGCAGGTTGTGGTGCCTCAGCTTTGGAAGTCATAGGCTCGATGCCCAAGGGAGGGGTGTACATACAGGTGACTGAAAATGTGGAGTGACCAGTGGAGTCCTGCCTTTTTGAGTTATAGGAGAACTGGGTGATCTTTAGCCAGGAAGGCCAGGTGTGCTGCTGGTCATTTATAAAGAGATGCAGATACTGTTGGATCTCCTGGTTGAGTCGTTCCATGTGGCCGTTGGTCTGTGGGTGGAATGCTGTGGAGAGTTTGGGTTTAATCCCAAGCATCTTAGACAGGTCTGTCATAAACATGCTGGAAAACTGTGGTCCTCAGTCAGAGATGACTGTGGAGGGGAGGCCATGCTGGGTCCAAACATGATCTCGAAAGAGTTCCACTGTGCCAAGTGCTGAGACGGTCTTCATCGTCAGTATGAAGACTGCTTCTTTTGAGAACCATTGTTATGACCCTAGACTCAAAGTCATGGGCTTGCTACACTGAAGCTAGACAGAGACCTAGACAAGAGGAGAGAGAGCAGAGGAGAACTTAGAAGCAAGTGAGGGCGAAACCCAAATGAACTAGCTTGGGGCTAGCTGGGCTATTGTGTTGGGTATATATACTACTGTACATGAGGAAGACACAAGGCATGACATCACAGTGAAATCACTATGACAGCATGGTCCAGACCAGCCTAGGCCTGAGCCACATGGCAAGCACATGACCAAGGTCTGGGTGAGACCATAGATAAGAGGAAAGATAAGACGAGATAAGATCTGATAAGATCTCAAAATAAGATAAAGAGAGATTAGATAAGATGAAAAGAAAAGAACATGTATCGTAACAACCATGATGTTGTCATACCCACCAGCCTCAGGAGCATCCATGAAGTCCACAGATATGTCTGTCCAAGGTGCCTCAGGGACTGGGTTTGGGTGAAGCTTTCCAGCAGGGGGTTTCCAAGATCCTTTGGCCATCTGGCAATGGTGGCAGGGTGAGACATACTCTTTGACTGAGTGGGACATGGCTGGCCAGACATAATGACAGGAAATCAACTCAAGGGTCTTAGACCATCCTGGGTGGCCAGCGACAGGGGTGTCATGATGCACCTCAATTACTGGGAGGACTGCAGATGGGGGAACATAGACCTGGCTATCCCTGACATAGAGACCACCCCTGAGCTCATACCCTTCAGGTGGGGCTGTGGCTGAGGTTGCTCATTTTAGGACAGCTTTGAGAGTCCCATCCATTGCTACAGAGAGCATTGCAACCCGAGCCGGGTTGATGAGGGTGACCTCCTGATTGTCTCCTTTAACCTCATGATCTTCCCTTCGTGACAGGGCATCGGCTTTTGCCATGGAGGCACCTGGTTTATAGATGAGCTTGTAGTTGAACCTCGAGAGGTATTGAGCCCATTGAGCCTGCCTGTGATCGAGGTTCTGAGCTGTCTTGAAATACTGGAGGTTAGAGTTGTCCATCCAGATTTCAAACTCATAAGGGGTGGCCCCCAGGTAGTGGCGCCAAGTCTCCAGTGCACAAATTATGGCTAGCATCTCCTTATCGAAGACCTGGTAGTTCCGTTCGGGAGGGGTCATGGAATGGGAGTAATATGCAACTGGGTGCCAGAGGCCATCAGGGGCTTCGAGTGAGAGGACTGCACCAGTCACAAAGTCGGATGCGTCTGCTTCCAGGCAGAACCTCCTGTCCTGGTCAGGGAATGCAAGGATGGGGGCTGAGGTGAACGCAGCCTTCAGGGCGTCGAAAGACCATTGCTGTTCCTCCTGCCAGGTCCAGGGTTGGTCCTTCCTTGTAAGGTCAGAGAGTGCGGTGTAGGGAGTGTACTCTCCCTAGGGCTGAAACCCACCGCTTTTCAGTATACTTTCACTGCCACAATGCTCCGACAGTCCTCAGGGCCTCAGACCGCCATATTGCGGTGATTCCCAACTGCTATGACTTCTCTAATTGTTCTAAGGGATTCTGCTGCCTTTCAGCCACTGATACAGCCAGAATGACCGCCTCCACCATCTAAAAATAGCTCCGCCCACCCTGGTGCCTTCCCACCGCCTCATATGCCCCTATCACCGCCACAAAAGTCCCGCTTCACTTGCAGGTTCCGTTCGGAGGGCCTGGCCTTGTCTATTCCGACCGCCTCAGCCCCTGGACATGTGAAACCCATCCGTTGGCTGTTGGAAACCCTTTCCAAAGTGTCAGGTGTCAATCCTGTGACCCACTGCCCACTCTGACGCATGTTCCACCGCCATTCCACTTCCAGACCCCATGTTTCATCTCCCAGAGTTTCTGCAGCTTTCCCTGCACCTCCTTGCTGTCCAGGCATGTCGTCCATACCCTCTCCCTTTGTTTACATATTTTTCTGAACACTTTTACTTCGCTTTCCCTTCCCTTAGTGCCATACATGTGATTTACCATACATCAGCCCTTTTCTGTCACTTTTTTTTGACATTTGACAGCTCCAAAAACTGCCGATTTTCACCTAGCTACCACCGCCTCTACGTTACAAGTATCACCGCTTCACTTAGAAAAAAATACCCACCTTTTGTGGTCACCATCTGTGTTTCTGAGCATCCCAGAGTCCCCAGAGTCGAGTCCCTTGAGTATTTCGAGTTCTATGAGTCCTTGCTGAGTCCACAGAGTTCTTCGAGTCTACAGAGTCTTCTACGAGTCCCTAGAGAGTCCGCTTTGAGTTCCAGAGTCTACATAGAGTCCCCAGAGCCACCCCTTCGAGAAACCGCTGCCCTTCGAGTCCTTCCACCACTTCAAAAGTTCCGCAGTGTTTTGGAGTCATTCCTGCCAGTTTCCAGAGTCTAGACCGCCGCCCTTTGAGTCCCGGCCCTTACCAGCCATCACAGACCTTCAGAGCCACCATATTTGCCCGCCTGGTGGCGGTAATTCGAGTTCTTCTTTGCCAACTACTCCCAGACCTTAGGGGATCTTTTCCCTCGTCTCCCATAGCCTTTCCAACACCCCCTTCCGACTCACGATCCCTTGGGACGAGCCTAGGCATAGCCTACAGCTTTCCCCCGCCTTTCCCCCTTGCACTCTCACAAGAAGAGTGGCCCACAGTGGGCGATGCAGGCGAAGTCTTTGATGAAGCGATGATAGAAATTGGCTAAGCCTAGGAAGACTCTTACTGACTTGACCTTGGTAGGGACCAGCCATTCCCTGATAGCTTTCACCTTGGATTCATCCATCTTTATTTGGTGGAGCGAGATACTTCGCCTTGCCTCCCAGTATCGGGCATTGATGGTTTGTGCCAGCTCCCATAGTTCATACAGAGTGGTGGGTTTGCCGACATGGGAGATTTCATCCTTGATCCAATTGGGGAGGCCAGAGTAGAAGCGGTGGCAGAGCACACCTTGGCCGTAATCCTTGACTTGTGAGGCTCAATGGTTGAACTCCACCACATACTTGGCTATACAGGAGGTGTCTTTCATAGCAAGATTTTCGAGGTGTTGGACCGCATCAGCAACATAGTCATGTGGCCCAAAATTCACCATCAATTCATGAAGGAACTGTTGGTAGTCATCCATCCAGAGTGGGCGGGTCAGCGGGTCATCGGGATTGAGAAGGTCGGGATCGAACCAGGCCAGAGCCATGCCCTTGAGATAAGACTGGGCGAAGGTAACTTTGGCTCAGTCGGTCCGAAATGCCCGAGGGCAGTCCTGGAAGTTTAGCTTGCACTGAACTAAGAATTCTCGGAGTTTTTTGCTGTCAGAGCCATCGAAAGTGTCAGGCTCTCAGACTTTCATTTTCGGAGTTGAGTCTCCGGAGTGGGAACTGTTGTGGGCTAGAGCATGGATAGCCCTAGTCAGAGCAAGGATGGGATCCTCTGGTGGCTCAGCCAGATCTCTGGGGATACCCCCTTCGCCGCTGCCCCCACCATCGGGATCATCATTGGGGTCATTGTCAGGATCACCACCACTGCCAGTGGGGTGTTGCAGAGTGTGGAAAGGATTGGTCTGGCAGTCAGAGTGGCCAGCTTGAGAGGCAGAGTCGCCAAAGGGCAGGTCAGAAGCAGCTTGATGTCGGGCAGAGAAGGAGTGGAACTGTTTGACAACTGAGGGGTGCCTTCGAGGGTTGGCAAAGGCGGTAGCCAGAGCCTCAGCAGCTGCCCTTTGTTGGGTACATGCCTGAGTCTGCATAACTTTCAGCAAAGAGTGTGTAAACAGAGCTCATACAAGTGTGAGTATGAATATACTGTCAAGTTTGGGCCTCACTCCGAGGGTTCACAGGGGCAAAAGGGTCCCGAAAGGGTACTAGAAGGTCGACCGATGTCGGAGATTGAAAGTCCGATGCTAGTCTGATTGGGAGGGACCAAGATAGAGGCCTTCTGAAGGAGGCCAATGAATTTCTGACTAGTGGATGCTTGGAGTGGAGTGGGGTTTGGCTGAAAAGGGCTGACAGGGTTTCCAGCTAGTGGAGTGGAGCGGAGGTTGGAAGAGGGTGTCAGGTACAGCTGACCAAAGAACATCTTCCTCGACATCAGACTGATGAGAAGAATGCACTGTCCCAAAGTGATAGGATGGGAGGTCATAGATGAGGGAGGGATGAACCAGGAGGCTTTGGGGCAAGAGCTAGTGGGGATTCCTGGCAAGTACTCATAGTTATTTTCCCTGGCAAAGGACATGAGTGAAGAGATGGTTGAGGAGGTGGCCATTACGATAAATATTGGTGAAATGGGCGTTCAATGGTAGAAATGATGCAGAAAATCATGGAGTGCGCAGATCGTTACCAAATTTGGCAGGCAGGATGGCGTTGTCGAGAGCTGTCTGTGAGCGTGGGAATGGTGTCGATATCTTTAAAATTGATGGAGATATACGAAAAATCGGAATGCCATAAACTGGTGCTCAAAAAGTTTTTTTGGGTGCTCAAGCAGTTTCTTCCCTAATGTTAAGGATGGTTCTCGTGCGATGGATGACTGCTGGCAATATCAGTCATTCTTCGCATTAGGGCTAGGCTTCTCCGTTCTTCATTATTCAGCTTCTGAGTCCATGCTCACGTTGCCAAACACCTTTGGTGCATGACACCGAGACCTCCTTCTGCTCATCGACTGAGAGGGGGATGAGACGGCCTCGCTTAGGGACGAAGGTGTCTTTGAGATTGATGGCATGGTCCCACAGCTTCCTTGATGGCATGTGCTCCGAGGGTTCTTTTGAGAAGACCTTCAAGTACCAATGGTACTCCCTTGGGACAAGCTCTTCCACTGTGCCTGAGTGAGTCCAGGACAAACGAAGTTTTGGGTGTAGGTACTCCATGTCATTCGCTTCCTTCCTTCCCTGCTTTGACAGCAGGGTGAGATCGTGGCACTCACAAGGGCACCGAGTCATCTTGACAGTTTTCTCGGTCCATGAGATGATGGGGTTGTGACACCGAAGCCAGGTATAGCTGAGGACAAGGGGGTGAGATCCAAGGGTGGTGACCTGTGCCCATCGTAGTTCATGACAAGGGGTGCCATGTGAGTGATGTCCCCATCTCGGTTCTTTGTGCTGTCAACATTGTACACTGGGACCGATTTGTTGAGGGGAAGGAGGGGTATCTCATTTTCTTCGGCCCACTTTCAATCCAGGAATGTATCAGTTGCCCCAGAGTCGACTAAGGCCCTTGTCTGCCACCTTTTACTTCTGCCTTCCAATGTCACTTCTAACTCCAACTCTGGCCTGCAGCCTACTGTTCTTACTTTAGTGTCTTTCAGGATTTTCGATTCTGGTTGGTCACATATTTTTGTATTTTTGTTGCAAGAGGAATTAAGCACCCTTTTATTAATGTGTGGGGCTGAGCCATCTCTGGACTCCTCTACACATGAAGTAGGATCTGATGTATGAAATAACTCCTGTATGTTGTAAGTGTCCAACACCGAAAAACGATTACATGCCTGCCCAGTAGGTACCCGAATGTCTACTGAGCGAACTCTTTTCCCTGCACTTTCATCTCGTTTGTGTGTTTGTCATAAAAGAATGCCTGCATTTCTTCGAAGGTCATTCCCTGCAGTTGGCAAAGCTGGGGGTCATCTTGGGGTGCTGCTTGACGAGCAGCAGGCTGGGGCGAGAAAGGGGTATGAGGGGGGATGGGGAAGTTGGGAGGGGGATGTTGCTGGGTTCGAGATGTACAGTCTTGTTTGAAGTGATCACCCCCACACATGAAGCACTTGATGTGCGAGGGGACTGGGCGAGAGGTGGAGGCAGCACCGATCTCCATAGGGATGCCCGAGCCTCCGAAGGTTCCAGGCGAGGAGGAGGCAGGGCGAGACGAGGAGGATGGGAAAGCGAAGCGAGAAGAGGTGTGCATTCAAGCCGCTTCGATGGCTGCACCAACATTTCGGAATTCAATGATGTACTCAGAAAGGGTAGCTCAAGCCGAGTCCACACTGCGAGACAATCCTGCGAGGCCAAGGGGAAGTCTGCTATCTCGAGGTATGCCCTCATCTTACTCCACCATTCTTTGAACTTTGCGATGGAGCCATCAAATTTACCAGGGTCAGATGCCCCTTTCTTTGCTGGATTGCCCTGGCTAGCATGTGCATTGGCCTGGATTAAACTCTGGGCTACAGAGGTGGTGACATGGGAAGTGATGGCACCAATGAGCACCTGGACATCGGGGTCCACGAGGAGGGGGTTGGGCAGGGGTTGTTGCGGTTGGTTACCACCTTGGTCCATATCGAGAGAGTACAACAGGGCAGCAGTATGGTTTGTTTATGAGGTGTCAAGGGCAGAGGTTGTAACGGTGAGGAGGGGGAGGGAAACCGAAGATGTCTTTGTGGAGTTGGTTGTCGAGCTCATCAATGTAGGGTGGGTTTAGGGGGTGTGCAAAAATGCGAGCTTGTTCTTCGTTCAGTAGCCCAAAGTTGGCAGGGAGTGGGGGTGGGGTTCCGAGATTAGGGTCTTCAGATGGTGTTTGAGAGGGGTAAATGAGTTCGGGCCTGAGGTGGGCGAGGGAGGTGTGTTTCGAGGAGGCAAAGGTCGGTAGATCGATCCTTTGCAGTAGAACAAGGTGTGATGTGGAATGGTGAATGAACCTCCTTAAAGCCTGGAGTCCAGGTTTGCTCAGTGAGCGGGTGATGGTATAGAAGCTAGTTCAAGTGTTACAACCCTAATGACAAAGTCACAGGCTCACAACACCGAAGCTAGACGAGAGTGGATGGGGGAGAGCGAGAGGGGAGAGAGGACTTAGAAGCTGGGTTAGGGTGAAACCCAAGTGAACTAGCTTGGGGCTAGCTGGGCTATTGGTCCAGGTATATATACTACTGTACATGAGGCTATGGTGAGGCAGACATGAGGGAAGCATAAGGCATGCCATCACAGTGACATCACTATGACATCATGGTCCAGACCAGTCTAGCCCTAGGCCACATGGCAAGCACATGGCCAAGGTCCAGGTGAGTCCATAGATAAGATGGAAGATAAGACTAGATAAGATCTCAAGATAAGATAGAGAGAGATTAGATAAGATGAAAAAGAGAGGGAAAAGAAGGAAAAGAGTACATATTGTAACACCAGGCATGGACTCCAGTGTAGGACATGCACTGGACACTTCCTTCTGCCTCACAGCACTGCTCACAAATTCCCCCCTTGGCCAGCTGCTCCCCCTCCAAAATGACATTGAGGTACTCTGCTCTCCAAGGCAGCCACTCTCTGATAAAATCATTTTGACTCTGCAATTGATTTTTTAATGGTGGACCAGGCGCCAAGCAGAGTACAGACCTTTGTGTGCCTTCTGGACTGGGGGGGATCTTCTACATCATTCCAGTCAGAGTTAGGGATGTGAAGAGAGTTGGGGAAGTCAGAGAAGTCCAGATTTTGGGAGGATCCCATGGTTCTTGGAGTTCTTGGAGTGGAAGGCTGACTGCCAGATGGGAGGTAGAGGTGTCTAGCATCCACTTCTTTGTGGGTGAGCTTTCCCCCTCTGGCCTTGGTGGGCTGGAAAGTGCACAGAGCACCTCTCCCAGAGGGTTTTTGCAGGACTTTGGACCTTCTCTGATGCATGCTCAACAAGATTGATGTGAAATGCAGGGAATGCTCTGGATGTACAATTTTCACTTGGAAACTCTGATTGACATCGGCTAAGGCTAAAGGGCTCTGCTAGGTATCTACACTATGTCTGTAAAAATTTCCCCAAGAGATGCTTCTGTTGGGTGAAAGCTGGCCTGGGCAGTCTGAATCTGTTGTGGATGGCATCCTTCATGTAGTGGGCAAGTGCTATCCTTTCCCCTTTCCCCCACTTTGGGACAGAGTGGGTGAGAACTTTGCCAGCAAGGTAAATCATGGTGCCCAGTGTAAAGATGGTAGATGGAGACCTAGGAATATGATAGAGGTCTCCTGGGGTGGGAAAAGTGGTCAGTTCGACCTGAGGGGGCTGGAGTGCCTGGTAGAGTCAAGAGAAAGGGGGAAAAAGCCTAAAACACGCCCTAAAACCCAAAGGATACTTGAGATAACGTCTACAGACTGTCTGGTGATGGAGAAGTAATAATCCAAAGCCTCCGGGCTTGGATTTCCGTCTTTCGTATCTGGTATTATGTGGCTGTTATTCTTCTAAGTAAGTAAGTACATGCTAAGTACGAGTCTGGCTTACATAAGCCAAACTCGTCCAAACACTAAGTAAAAAAGTCAAGTAAAAGAATAGAAACAGAAACTAAGATAAAAAAACAAAGAAATATAGTAAATCCCATGGTAGGGAGGATGCCATCCCTACACCAGGTTATAGTCAAATATGGTGCCTATTTCAGATATATGAAACTGGGCATCATGAGTTCCCAGGCTGTCCACCAAGTCGAGCAGAGATGGTGCAGAGACTTGGTCCTGGTGGGGAGGAGTCTCTTGATTGACTATGACATCTATGCCAAGATAGATGGAAGGCCACCCAATGGGGGAGGGTGGTTGGGAGACTACCCAGTCCCCTTTGGCAGAGATAGCATGCTTGCCAACTTGGGCAAGATCAGGCAGGACAACATCAGCAATGTTGTTCCAGAACTCCTCTGCATAGGAAATATCCTGGAGCCATTGCCTTACCACCCCCTTTCTGAGAGAGGAACTTGTTGGAAAGGCTGTAAGCAGCCTCAGTAGTGACTCAACTACTAATGTATCAGATGTACCTGTAAGCAGCTACAGGAGATCAGTAAGTAGTGTAATGGTATAAATACCTAGACTTACCCTCAGTAGTGACTCAACTACTGAGGGAACAAGTACCAAAAGTGTACTCTAAATGTGCGCTCTAAGCGCTTATGTAAGCATGTAATCCTCGCACCTAAGTCAATATCAAACAGGGGGGATTCTATCTCCAACAGAACTTTGATAGACCTTATCCTCCAATCTCTGACTGCCAATCAGCCTCCCAAAATGTGACAGAGAATGATGGGTTCACTGTGTGAGCCTGCTGGAATGTGGCTGGAGAATTCATAAGCCTGCCATGACTGAACATCTCATTGCCATCAGCCTCTGGCACATGTTTATAGCCAAACCTCCTTTTGGATTGACCACCAGTCTTGGAGCATTTTACCAGGCTGTCTTTCAAAGGGAGATGGATTTTATTGAGATGTTCCTATTGATGAATGAATACAGCATAGATGGAGGGGGAAGAGAGGAATCACCACTCTTGCAGCATGCATGATGCCTGGGAGATACCACACCAAGACCCTGCCATGGACATCCAAAACAGTGGCTGGGTCAGAGATGCATCCCCATTGGGGATATGAGAAATATTTTCTCTTGTCTGTGACATTCTTCTTGGGTTTGGAAAACCTATCAATGTCCCATTCCATGACATCTTCCCTGGACTTCAGGCTCCCCAGTTCTACTTGCCATCAGTGAGGTCACTCACAAGGGTTGAGGATTGCAAAGGCAATGAGAAGGACAGAAAATTGGAGTTCCAAGGAGGAGATGGATGCAGGGGGAAGGACTTCCTCTGCCAAGGACCTCTGGAGATTGGCCAACTGGGACCTAACTCTGAGCCTATCATAGGATGTCAAGGGGGGTGGTCCAACACCATGGAAATAGTTGCCCATTACCTTGGTTTCTGGAGGTCAGATCTCTGCAGCACAGAGGTCCCAGTGAGTCTGGAGTTTTTGAGTACAGATTTTAGAGCATGGTCCACCAAGGCTGGAAGCACTTGATCAGGTGAACAATTCATCACAGACTGGGGTGATTGGTGATGGCACCTGGGACTTAGCAGTAGAATCAAGGCAATGATAAAATTTCAAGCCAAAGCTTTAATAATCCCATAACACACTTAGGGTTAGGGTTAGGACCCCCCAGTGACCAAAAAAGGTGGACCACAAAGCACAGATGTTACATTCTCAGTTGAAATGTGACACTACATAAGGATGCTAATAATAATTACAACTTGTCCTAAGAAAAACAAAGTCCCAAGTGGGACAAGTCCTTATCAAGTCCTTGGGTGGGCCCCCCCAAGAAACATGACAGGTGCTCAGGAAAAAAAATAACTCAATTTCAACAAAAAACCCTCTGTATACTTATCCTAACCTTTACAATTAGGACATACATTTTCAATTCGCCAAATACTTACTGAACAGCTTCAATACTGAAACTGTAGTCAGACCAGCATCAGAAGCAACAATGTGCAAGCTTACCAGGTTACAAACAAAGCAAAAGAAAAATGTGCAAACCCTAGTCTCCTCTTTCAAAGTCATAGGTACAGACAGTCATCCCCCAGATCTGACATTAAAAATGCTGGCCCACACAGCAGGCACAGATGGTAATCCCCCAGATCCAAAAATAAAAACACTGGCATGCACAGCATGCACAGACAATAATCCCCCAGATCCAACATAAACATGCTCACCTGCACAGCAGGCACAGACATGGAAGTGTCCCCCCATACCATACATGCACTGGCCAGGTGCTAGATGGATGGAGGGACTCCACCCCAACTTCCTGCAGCTGCAGACTACATTTCGCTGGGGTGGATAGCCTACAGAAAAATGTCAGCATGAAAATATATTGTGCACTTACCTTGGTGGTGGTAACCAGCAGTGACACCATGTATAGAGGGGAGTAAGCATGGAACAAACATGAAATGTGATGAAATATCATGTACCATTGAGGGAGGGGGAAGATGGGAGAGGTGCCTCACCTGGGGTGGAATGACAGTGCGATGCCCCAGAGGTAAATGGGGTCCACTCCCCATGGGGTATTCCTATCCAGTTGTGGGTGACTCACTAAGGGCCAAGGCAGATGGGACACTTACCAGCATAGTGTGAAACGAGACCTCCAGCCTCATGGCTGCTTTGCAGCTAGATCGTCTTGGGCCCCCCCCCCACGCTGCTTCACAGCTAGATCGTCTTGGCCCCCCCCCCCCATGCTGCTTCGCAGCAACGTTGTCTTTTCCCCCCCCCACACTGCTTCACAGCAACATTGTCTTTTCCCCCCCCCCCACGCTGCTTCGCAGCAATGTTGTCTTTCCCCCCCCCCCCCCATGCTGCTTCGCAGTAACATTGTCTTTCCCCCCCCCTCACACTGCTTCACAGCAACATTGTCATCCCCCCCTCCATCCATTGAGTTATTAGTCTTGAGCTAAATCTTAGTGCATGCCAGCTTGTAATGGTTCAATTGGAGGTTGATACATTGTATATACACATATCTTTTCAGAAAGTGACATCTATAGTATGGTACATTCATTCATACATTCAATCCTCTAAAAACTTCATTGAACACCACATTTGTGGCTTTGTTTGTTTGCTGTCCTTGGCCACCATATAGTACTTTGATGTTCCTTGGATGAGTACATCTGGAGAGAGCCACATATAATTGTCCATGAGAGAAGACAGGGGTCCTCAGGTCAAGGCCCACATGCTGGACTGTGTGGCCTTGTGATTTGTTGATGGTCATTGCATAGGCCAGGCGAACAGGGAATTGTAGACGGTGCAGAGGAACTGGAAAGTCATCTGGATTGGCATCCAGAACCATGCAAGGGATTAGCACCACATTATTCTTAGCATCTCCATCCCTTCCCTGCAGCACATGACACTCCAATATACGACTGGTGGATCTGACCAAGACCAGTCTAGTACCATTGTACAGGCCATGGATGGGGTCCAGGTTGCGAAGAAGCATGAGGGGAGCACCAGGCTTCAACTCCAGTTCATGAAGAGGGAATCCTGATGGTTCAAATGTGTTCAGCACCTCCTTTGGAATGTAATCATATTGGTTGTCAGTGACAGAGTCTGCACTCCTGCACACAACCTTTTCTCCAGCAACTTTCCCCAGAATGGTGGAGTTGATTTCATGGACTTCAGCATTCCTGGCAGAGAGAATGGCACGATCCAAGAAGTACTGGTCCTGTGGAGGGTGGTTCTGAGGTGGGTTGAGGAGGTCTGCATACATGGCATTGATGAGGGAGTCCAAGTCATCACCACAGGACATGTAGGGAGGAAGTTCTATTTCTCCTTCTGTCACACCAATGTGCAACAGCTGCTCTGCCCACTGGTCACACTCAGGATCCCTGCCAAGTCTCATGTTTTGATGGAGATGATGGACTTGAAGAGCAGGCCAGAGGTTGGAATGACATAGAGTTGCCCCCACTATCTGCTCCCTGGATCCATGGGGAACAACAGGGAGAGTTTGCCTAAAGTCTCCCCCAAAGAGAGTGGTAATTCCTCCAAATGGATGGCCCTCCTGCAGGAGATCACGAAGGGTACGATCCACACACTCCACTACATGGCGATGCTGAGTTGGTACTTCATCCCAAATGATCAGGGCAGTATGCTGAAGCAGCTGATGATAGAGGTCATCCTTCTTGATGTTACAGGAGCTGCCCTCATGACAGGGAATGGGGATTTTGAAGTGGGAGTGTGCAGTACAACCACCAGGGAGCAGGAGAGAGGCAAGGCCTGTGGATGCAACACAGAGGACAATCTTGTTGCTGGCACAAACTGAAGCAGCAATGAGTTTGGCAAGGTATGTCTTCCCACACCCTCCTCCACTGTGCACAAAGAATGAGGACCCAACTGGCTGCTGCACTGAAGCCATGACTGCATCATAGAGTGCCCTCTGCCCTTGATTGAGGGTGGGAAGGCCAGCTTCCACAAAGCGATGGAGCTCATCCTGGTCATATGCTCTCTGCTCAGCAATGAGTTGGTTCCCCTCATCAATCTGCCATTGCCTCTGGGGTCTGGGCATGGTAGGGAAGTTGTCTATGGATCATCCATTCCTCCTAAGATCCTCAGTGATGAGATGAAGGCCATAATCAAAGATCTGCTCCTCAGTGGGGTTTTCAATGTGGAGATGATGGATGAGACGGTGGTGCAGATCATCACAGAGGTTGGCCTTGGACTCCTCCCACAGCACATGAGGGTCAACTGGATGGCAGTGGACCAGGATGGTGACAAAGAGACAACACAATTGGAATCCAGTACGAAAATGAGCAGCTTCCTGCAAGCAGAGCAACCACTCCCTGTCATCCTGAAGCAGACCCAGAGCACGGCAAGCCTCCTTGAAGTTTTCATGGAGATGACCATTCACAGTACAAAGATCTTCATAGGAGGTAGCACCTAATAAGACATGAATGGTCAGCAAAAACAATCATAGCAGAGTAGTATGAATGAGAACACACACCTTTGACAGCAGTGAGCAGCAGGCGCAAATAAAAGCATTCACCAGCAGTGGGAGGAATGGCATACATCCTTCCAATGACCTTGTACCTCTGACGAACCTTCCACCTCCTTTCAGTCTTCATCCACACAAAGCCCTTTGGGAAATCCTGGTAGAGATGCTCCCTTGCACCAGCAGCAATGAGGACTGGATCTGCATTGGCCTTGAACCATCCAAGAAGAGGTGAATCCCTTGCATTCTCAATGACATCAGCAAGCTGGTCTTCAGCATTGAATGCCACAACCTGATGGTCTGGGAGATGGACAGGCAGACGGTACACAGCTGGCCATTCCTGATGCATGGGGAACTCAAAGATATTGTGGCAGGCTTCATTGGCAGAGATATATCTGGCATCCAGGTAGGAACGAATCTCATTGTGACCCTGAGTCTGCAAGGTGGCACGGTCTGGACCCTTGTAGATGTACTTGTGGATGTACTTGACAGCCTTTATGGATCCACAGACCTCCAGGTTGATGTGACAGTCAAATTCCACCAGCAATTCTCGAGGATGAGGGACCACATGAGAGTTGTCAAAGGTGTCACCATTCTTCTCCACAGTCCTGCCATTCTGGGGGCGGGCATACTCTGGATAGCCATCCTCCTTTATGAGAGTCTCATCACGGAATGACTTTGGGAAGTGCCTCTTGCAGACATTGTTCTCCAGACATCTTTGTGGACTGCAGGGCCCATGGAGCATGGACTTGGAGACAATCTCATGGAGCTGGGGATGGAGGACAGGGTCTGGGATCTGAGCTGAGATGATAGCATCAATCTGCTCCACAGTCTGAATCTTGTCCTGGTCCTCAAGGAAGATGAGGAGGTGCATGTGGGGGAGGCCACACTTCTGGTACTCAATGGTGTAGACAAAGCCTGCCACAGCTCCAAAGTAGCCATCACGGATCTTCTTCAGCAGGGCCTGCTGCTTGGCATGGAAAACCCTTGCCACCAGGTCAGGACGATCCACAGTTTTCTGCCCTAATGAAGTGGATGATGTCAGAATGAGGGCATGGGTGCAAGCAAGTCATGTACATACCTGGAGACATGTTGTCCACAATTTCAGGCCAGCTCCCATTTGCAGTCATGGTCAGGAAGAGATCAGGCTTTCTGTACTCCCTGCAGATGGCAAGAGAATCCTGGAGGAGTTGCTGCATGTAACGTACACTTCCCTTGTGAGAGGAGGGAAGGATGACCATGCGACCAACATCTGCCATGTCAGGTGGGTGATCATCTGCCATCCTGTCCTGAAGCCCACCATACAGCTCAACTCTGAGTTTCTTCTGGTTGTTGGCAACCCAAGTGAGATTGGACTGGTCAACAGAGGCCCAGGCATCACAGACCAGCTGCTGGAACAATCTACCACCATGAAAGAGATTGGCTGGTTCCACTGCAGGGGGACGGACATGAAGGCGATATGCATACCAGAGAAGCTGAGTCACTTTCTTGGCACACAAATTCCTACCCCCAGGATTGTGCAGAGGAATGTTGAGATGCCAGCCCTCCTCCCCATGAGGAAACAGAAGAACATAGTGAAGGCAGAGATAGGCAGGATGAAGTTGGCTGATGCGACGCAATCCCCCACCCTGAAGTCGAAGAATGATGTCCCTTTGGGCTCTGACCTCCTCAGATCCATCCCCAGGCACCACAGCAGCAATCTCCTCTACTGTTGGTAGGTTGTATCTTTGACCATCAGTGCCCTGCTGGAGTGTCAGACACACCCTCATATCAGTGTGCTCCCCTGGTGGTTTTTCCCTCATGATGTCATGAGCCTGCTTGTACAGAGGGGCATATGGATGATTCTCCATGAGGATGGTGTGGAGACTTAGCATGATGGCAGGGTCCAGCTGTGGATTGCGGCAAGTACGTCTCTCTGTTGCCTCCTGAGGATCATAGATGTAGAGCTGAGCATATGAGGGCTCCCCCTCAGCCTCTGGTAGAAGGGCCCCAATCAAGTGGTGAAGGGCACCATGGACACGGAAGGACATTGGCCCAGATCCTTGGACAGTCTGAGGCTCAGCATTGACACCCAAGGAGGTAAATGCCAGAGCAGCATTGTATTGACGAATTTTCTCCCTGAACCTTGGGTCCTCAAAGTGTGCCTGCAGTCCTGGAGGCCATCTTCTTATGGGTGGGAGGTTGACCTGACCCTGAAGGCAACACATGCCAAAGCATGGCCTTGCATTACTGGAATTGCTGAGCCTTTCAGCCATGAAGTGTAGAGCATGGCAGTTTGGACACTGGATACTCATGGGTCCAAGATAGTGGGGCTGGACAGGTTCAGCATATGGCCTGCCACCAGGTGGAAGGTGACGTGGATTGGGAGGTCCAGGAGGGGGAGGAGGGGGAGGGGGAGGAGAGGGGGGAGGTCCAGGGGGTCCAGGGGGTGGTCCAGGGGGTCCAGGGGGAGGTCCAGGGGGTCCAGGGGGAGGGGGAAGGCCAGGGTCTGCACCAGGGGATCCAGGGGGTCCAGGAGCAGGGTCTGCATCAGGGGGGGGAGGTGGTGGAGGGTCATCATTGGTGCCAGGGTTCTGTTCAGCAGTTCTCTGACGACGCCTTTCCTCATCCTCAGCATAGTGTTCTCCAGAAAGCCTTCCAAACTCATTCAGAGCTTGAGAGAGGTGCTGCTGTTGCTGCAATTGCCTCTGAAGCTGCATTTGATGTTCCCTCTCCTGCAAATACAACTGCTGCTCCCTCTGCATCTGCTCATGCTGCTGTTGTAGCTGCTGCTGCTGTATCTCCAATACCTGCAAGTCATGAAGCCTCCTCCTTTCTTCTTCCTGCTGCTGTGCCTCCAATAGCTGCAAGTCATGAAGCCTCCTCCTTTTTTCTTCCTGCTGCTGTGCCTCCAATACCTGCAAGTCATGGAGTGTTCTCCTGTCCTCCTGCTGAAGCCTCAAAAATTCTTGGTGTTGCTGCTCCTGAGCCTGATGGTGTGCCTGACTGATGCTCTGGGTACCTCTCTGCTGATGTCTCCTACACCTCTCTCGACGTCATGCATGATCCTGCTCAAAGTTTTGTTGGAGGGCTGTCACATAGTCTACATGTGGGTGAGCAACAGGAGCTGGAAGCTGGTAGGAGTGAACTGGGGGAGGGTTTCCAAAATACTGCCTATGCATTTCCTCCATGCCTGGCTGCATGGCTGCAAGGTTCTGTGCTGGAGGGAAACCATGGGTAAGGGTGGTAGCAGGATGCATGAGATGAGGTGCCATGGGGGGTGGAGGGGGATGATAGGGTGGAGGCTGAGGAGGCATATGGTGCATGCGATGGAGACGTTGAACTTCATGGTATGCAATTGAATGACGTGGCAGACCAGGATATTGAGCAGTGGGGACAGGGGGATGAATCTGGAATATCATCATTGATTAGCTTTAATTGTACCATACACCCCTGATCACAGGACACATACCAAAAGTCCATGAGGAAGATTTGGTGGAGGTGGTACTGGGGCTTGTGGGTAACGGCGTTGAGGAGGAGAGCCTAGAGCACGTTGGTTATGCTCAGATTGGCGAGCAGCATCACATGCTTGCTGAGGGGATGTGGGAGGGGTAGTCCTAATGTGATGAAGAGGTTAGAATTATAATCAGAAATCTAGGAAACATAACTCACATGAAGGATGGGGGGGTATGGGGCTGGGTGCAGTAGGCCAAAGGTGGGAATCCAGAGAAATCCAGGGGAAAGATCCAATCCAAGTCCTAGGGTATAGGGGAATCCAAGGGAAATCCAAGGGAAAGGGCTACAGGGGGGAAAGATCCAAAATCCAAGTCCAAGGGAAGGGTGCAACATCAGGGGATCAGTGAGAGTATGATAAAGCTATATATATCCTCATCACATTTGCCTACCATATCTTTTTGTGTCACACTGACACAGCCACAGGTAACCACCGGCAGAGTTGCCGAGTCATGACACTTCACGCGCTTGTTGCACTGGAGGATAGTCGAGTCTCGTGAATATATCACGTGATGACCTATATCTCTCACTGTCACCACCGGTGGTGTTGGTCACTCTGATTATATCTTTCCTTCAGTTACGAATGACAAGCACCATCTACCGATGAAAGCACTGGGTTAGTTGGCAATCTTGACAAGGTACATCAGTCGGGTTATTCCATTCATGTCCAAATTGTGCTGTAATCGCCGGGATTACTGGTTGCCTTGATACTTAGCTCCCTCCAAGTGATTTGCGACAAAGAACTTCTCTCACTACAAGCACGATTGCGTCGATCACGTCTACCTGTGGTTTGGCTAGGACGAAGTCTATCTACCCTTGCAAGCACTGCATTACTTGACAAAGTCGATGCTAGATGAAACGTTACAACTTTCCAACCGTCAGACGATCCATCGCTGCGCTTTTGTCTTTAGTGGCAACCCGATTCATTCCGAACAGTCATCAGCAAACTAGTCTGCAGCTGTACAATGCTGTACAGCACTGTACAGTGCCCACAGTGCCACAGCAAGGTCCCCCCCTGTACAGTTGCCTCACAGTCCGTCTACAGTGCTGTACAGTCCGAGTCACCTGTACCAACTTGTACAGTACTACGCTTTTTTGCTAATACCATTACGCTTTTTTGGCTAATACCACTACCCTTTTTTGCTAATACCACTACTACACTTTCAAAGTAATAGGCTTATCACTCCATCAAACAGAAATCAAGTCAAAAGTAGTAGTATATTCAAATTCAAGTACTACTACATAAGAGGCTAATAGTACTACACTTTTTACTAGTACTACTACGCTTTTTGCTAATACTACTATGCTTTTTGCTAATACTACTATGCTTTTTACTAATGCTACTACCCTTGTTACTAATACCACTACACTTTTTGCTAATACTACTACGCTTTTTACTAGTACTACTACGCTTTTTCCTAAAACCACTACGCTTTTTGCTAATACTACTACACTTTTTACTAATCCTACTACACTTTTTGCTAATACTACTACGCTTTTTGCTAATACCACTACACTTTTTGCTAGTACTACTACGCTGTTTCCTAATCCTACTACACTTTTTGCTAATACTACTACACTTTTTCCTAATAGTACTACGCTTTTTTCTACTACCACTACACTTGTGGGTAATCAAATGTGTGGTAGTAGTGGGCTAGTGGCATACACTACCCTATAGTAGGAATTGGCCATTGTTTGGTCGGTGTCACGACCATGCCTTGCCCGACCGTTTCCCACGCCCCCGCACCCTTTCCGACACCTCCGCCCACCTCTCCGACACCCTCCGACCCATTCCCGACCAAGTCCGACGCTTAATAAGCCTGCCGACCACTCTGCCGCTGCATCCGAGCAATTGCCGCTGTCGGCCGCTGTCGGTCTTGACTCGTAACCACCATTCATCTATATTGGGTTGACCCCCTGTGGGTCATGTGATCGTCTTAGGGGGCTTTATCCATTTGGGGCCACCGGGCCGATTAGGCACAGCACGGTGCCTGCACCGCGTGGCGCTCCGAAGGGTCGCACCGCTTTCCGGGATTTCGGCCTGGCCTGTGATTGGCTGTTGGTGAGCGCTCCGTCACAATCTTATCCGCTTGTAGATACATCCTTTGTCTCGTCCATTTCATCCGCTGTTAGCCTTCATTCCATTGTGAAGTTTTCTGACACTTACTTCCCCTTGAAAATTTCCATACCTCCGTATGTTAGTTCCAACATCCCGATACCGTACCGCCTCAGCCCCGCTGTAGTGTATAAATACCCGTACGGTACCCCGATGTCCCCTCAGTATGAATATCGACATAAGTTCCCCATTCCGAGCCTCCGTCCCTCTCCTCTAAGTCCCTCCGAACTCTCTGTACTTAGCCCGCTGAAGAGAATGAAATAGAGTGAGACTGAGGATGAGCAGATGATCTGAGGGGGAATTCTTCCCAAGGGGCTTCTCTAGCCTGGAGGATGGCTGTCTAGGGACGTCTGATGCTGTCTGAGGCTGTCTAGACACTGAGAGAGGCACTCGAGGCCTTCTCGAACTCGAACTCGAACTCTCGAAACTCTCAAAAATGCAACTTGTTATTATTTGTAAGTAGGTACAGTGTAATGTAAGTCGCGAGTGGCTTACTTAAGCCACTCACGTGTCTAAACTCGAAGCCACTAAGTAAATACTACAGTAAATGAACAGAGAAAAAAAAGAAAAGAAAGTAAAAACAATGAAATAATAAAAATACCCTGGTAGGGAGTATACTCTCCCTACACCGCCTCCGAAATACGAGGGCCGAGCTTGTACAAGGGGGCAGCACACGAGCTGAACCTGACACCCTCCTCTGACCTCTGCTAGCCGGAACCTCTGTCGGCCCCTTCCGGCCATCCCCCGCTCTGCTCCGCTAGTTGGAATCCGTCGGCCTCCTTCGGAAGGCCTCGGTCTCGGTCCCTACCAATCGGACTAGCGTCGGACTTTGAATCCCCGACGTCGGTCTACCTTCTAGTACCCTTTCGGGACCCTTTCGCCCCTGAGAACCCTCGGAGTGAGGCCCGAACTTGACAGTATATTCGTACTCACACTTGTACGAGCTCCTTTTACACTCTCTTTGCTGAAAATTATGCAGACTCGGGCACGTACCCAACAAAGGGCAGCTGCCAAGGCTCTGGCTACCGCCTTTGCCAACCCTCGAAGGCAACCCTCAGTTGTCGAACAGTTCCACTCCTTCTCTGCCCGACGTCAAGCCGCTTCCGACCCGCCCTTCGGCGACTCTGCCTCTCAAGCTGGCCGCTCCGACCGCCAGACCAATCCTTTTCACACTCCGCAACACCCCGCTGGCAGCGGTGGTGATCCCGACAATGACCCCGATGACGATCCCGATGGTGGGGGCAGCGGCGAAGGGGGTATCCCCGGAGATCCGGCTGAGCCACCAGAGGATCCCATCCTCGCTCTGACTAGGCTATCCATGCTCTAGCCCGCAACAGTTCCCGCTCCGGAGACTCAACTCCGAAAACAAAAGTTCGGGAGCCCGACACTTTTGACGGCTCTGACAGCAAAAAACTCCGAGAATTTTTAGTTCAGTGCGAGCTAAACTTCCAGGACCGCCCTCGGGCATTTCGGACCGACCCAGCCAAAGTTACCTTCGCCCAATCCTACCTCAAGGGCATGGCTCTGGCCTGGTTCGAGCCCGACCTCCTAAATCCCGATGACCCGCTGACCCGTCCGCTCTGGATGGACGACTACCGACAGTTCCTTCATGAACTGACGGTCAACTTCGGGCCACACGATTCCGTTGCCGATGCGGTCCAACAGCTCGAAAATCTCACTATGAAAGAAACCTCCCGTATTGCTAAGTATGTGGTGGAGTTCAACCGCTGGGCCTCCCAGGTCAAGGACTACGGCCAAGGTGCACTCCGCCACCACTTCTACTCCGGCCTCCCCGATCGGATCAAGGATGAAATTTCCCGTGTCGGGAAACCCGCCACTCTGTATGAACTTCGGGAGCTGGCACAAACCATCGATGCCCGATACTGGGAGCGCAAGGCGGAAGTATCTCGCTCCGCCAAACCCTCCGCTGACAAATCCTCCTCCGCAAACACCTCCGATCGCAAGCCGAACCCTCCCGCTTCCACCTCCACCACCAAGGCCGACGCAAATGCCAAGCCGAAGCCATCGGGCGGCCAAAAGGCCGACACACCCAAGTCCGACATCGCGCACCTGCTCGGCAAGGATGGCAAACTGACCGCTGCCGAAAGGCTTCGCCGCCTCAAGAATGGCCTCTGCCTCTTCTGCGGTGAGCCTGGCCACTCCGCTAAGGACTGCCCGAAGTCAACCTCTCGGGCTGCCAAGGCCCGTGCGGCCACCGCTGATGCTCCCCCGACCCCCGCTGCGGGGCCTTCGGAGCCAAAAAAATAGTCCGCTCCTCCAGGGAGCCTGCACAGCCTGGAGGATGCGTTGACCCCGCTTGTGCAGTACCCGACCTCCGTCTCAACGCGTCCGCTCTCTCCGATCCGAATTCCTTACTTCCGTCCGTCTCTCTTCCGAAATATTCTGTAGATAACCTTCTTGCGTTGATCGATTCCGGTTCCTCTCATTGTTTCGTAGACCCATCTATAGTACAAAAATATTCCATTCCTGTTCAGCCTATTTCTCCGCCCATTCCGCTCCGACTGTTTGATGGTAGTTCCAATGCCGTCATTACCCAAGTAGTAGATCTTTCTGTCTGTTTTCCTTCCGGCGACGTCACCGATGTCTCATTTTATGTTACTCCATTGGATTCTACTTGTGCTTTGGTTCTAGGACACAACTGGCTCACCCGCTTCAATCCGTTGATTGACTGGGTATTGGGCAGTATCTTGTTCCGACCATCGCCGCAGGGAATGCCAGCACCCCTGGCCACTCCGTCAACCCCCGACGCTACTACCGCTTCGGACCCGACAACCTCCGACCCTTCCGCACCTTCGGGTGACCCTCCGACATCACCTCCGACACCTTCCGCTAAGGTGGCCGACTCGCCTCCGCATATTTCGCTCATCGGTGCCGCCGCATTTGTCCGCGCCTGTGCGCTGCCTGGCTCACAGCAGTTCACCCTGCATTTGCACCCCGATGATGTGAAGCTGCGCGCTTCCTCTGCTCCGCCCGCACCTCCCGATCCGTCGTCGGTCCCCTCCGACTACCACGAATTTGCCGATGTCTTCAGTAAGGCAAAGGCTACTGAACTCCCGCCCCATCAGAGCTTCGATCTCAAGATAGATCTCGAGGAGGGCGCCACTCCGCCTATCGGCACCATCTACTCCCTCTCGCCGCCCGAGCTTGAGGCCCTCCGAACCTTCATTGACGAGCATCTCAGTTATGGGTTCATCAAACAGTCTACCTCCGCTCACAGTGCCCCTGTCCTTTTCGTAAAAAAGAAGGATGGTTCTCTCCGACTCTGCGTCGATTTCCGAGGACTCAATAAGATCACCAAAAAGGACCGCTACCTGCTACCGCTCATCTCCGACCTTCTCGACTCTCCGAGCCATGCAAAAGTCTACTCCAAGATCGACCTCCGACATGCCTACCACCTCGTCCGCATCGCCAACGGCGATGAATGGAAGACCGCTTTTCGGACCCACTATGGGTCCTACGAGTGGCGGGTCATGCCCTTCGGTCTTACTAATGCGCCGGCCGCCTTTCAGCGGTTCGTCAATAGTATCTTCGCCGACATGCTCGATGTCTGCGTGGTGGTCTACCTCGATGATATCCTAATCTATTCGCAGGATCTGGAGTCGCACCGCCAACATGTGAAAGAGGTCCTCCGTCAGCTGCGCCGCCATGGCCTCTATGCCAAGCCCGAAAAATGCGAGTTCCACCGAGACTCTGTCGAGTACCTCGGCTATGTCCTCTCGCCCACAGGGCTCACCATGTCCGCCGACAAGGTTCAGTCCATCCGTGACTGGCCCGAACCGCGTTGGGTCCGGGACATCCAATCTTTTCTCGGGTTTGCGAACTTTTACCAACGATTTATTAATAACTACTCCGACATCGTCGTTCTGCTCACCCGACTCACCCGAAAAAATGCCCCTTGGAATTTTTCCAAGGAGTGCCACTCCACTTTCAACCGCCTGAAGGCCGCCTTCACCTCCACTCCGATCCTTACCCATTGGGTTCCCGACACCCCTATCACAGTAGAGACCGACGCTTCGGACTATGCCATCGCTGGTATTTTGTCCATTACTTGCGCCGATGGTGAGATCCGCCCAGTCGCCTTCTACTCCCGCACCCTCACTGCTCCGGAACTCAATTATGACACCCATGACAAGGAGTTGTTGGCTATTTTCGAGGCCTTCCGCCACTGGCGGCATTACCTAGAGGGCTCCGCCTCCCCCGTCGATGTGGTAACTGACCATAAAAACCTTGAGTATTTCGCTACCTCTAAGGTCCTAACCCGTCGGCAGGCTCGGTGGTCCGAGTACCTCTCCCAGTTCAACCTTGCGATCCGCTTCCGACCAGGCTGCCTAGGGGCTAAACCCGATGCACTCACCCGCCGGTGGGACGTCTACCCAAAAGGGGGGGATAGGGACTATGCGCAGGTAAATCCACATAACCTCCGCCCTATGTTCACCCAGGAACAGCTCGCATCGTCCCTCCGCACCACCCACCTGTTGGCCCCTGTGTTGCGGGCCGCCGCACTCTTCGATGTCGAGTGCCTCCGCTCCGACATAACCACCGCCCTTCCATCCGACCCCATCTCCACTGCCCATCTTCCGACTCTGACAGCACCGTGCTGGTCGCTAGAGGGCGATGGCCTACTCCGACTGGATGGCCGCATCTTTGTCCCCGACATTGATGACCTCCACCTCCAGGTACTCCGCTTCAACCATGACCACCCGCTTGCGGGCCATTTCGGGCAAAACCACACCCTCGAGCTCATCCGCCACAAATATGTATGGCCGAACCTTCGGACCGACATAAAGAACTATGTCCGCTCCTGTACCACGTGCAGCCGAAGCAAATCTCAGCAGCACCGCCCATATGGCCTGTTGAAGCAACTCCCCGTCCCCGAGAGGCCCTGGAACTCCATCTCCATGGACTTCATCGAACACCTCCCCACCTCCGATGGCTTCTCTGCCATTCTTGTGGTCATCGACCACCTCTCTAAGCAGGCGATCTTCTTGCCGACCCATGACTCCATCACCTCCGCCGAGCTCGCTAAGCTTTTCCTCACCCATGTCTTCTCTAAACACGGTGTACCCGCTCATGTCACCTCCGACAGAGGTCCCGAATTCGTGTCGCACTTCTTCCGCTCATTAGGTAAGGCCTTGAATATGCGCCTCCACTTCACGTCGGGTTACCACCCCGAAGGCGATGGCCAAACCGAGCGCACAAACCAAACCCTCGAGCAGTACCTTAGGGCTACCATCCGAACCTGTCGGTCACTACCGACCATGACCTCACCTCTCCGAAAGCCCATGACTATGTTATGGAGCTCTCCGCCCTCCACGACTTCCTCCGAGCCGAAATGGCCGCCGCCCAAGAGCGCTACCAGGGACCCGCTGATGCCAAGCGCCTTCTGCTGCCGAAATTTGATGTCGGTGATCAAGCCTACGTCAAGGCGAAGTATTTCCGCTCCACCCGACCTTCGGTCAAGCTTGCCGAAAAATACTTAGGCCCATTCGACATCATCGCCCGACCCGGCACTCATTCGGTCACCCTGAAACTGCCCGACAGTATGCGCTCCATCCATCCGGTGTTCCATGTGTCGCAACTAGAGCCTGTGGCAGCCAACCCCTTCCCGAATCGGCACCAACCTCCGCCTCCGCCAGTTGAAGTCGAAGGTGAACTTGAGTATGAGGTATCGGAGATCCTCGACTCAAAAATAGATCGCCGCCGCCGACACTGCCAACTGCTGTATCTTGTCCGCTGGGCTGGTTATGAGGGTACTGACGAAGAAACCTCGTGGCTGTTGGCCACCGAACTCGAGAATGCCTTGGACCTTGTGGCTTCCTTCCACGGTCGCTACCCCCACAAGCCGGGCCCCTATTCCGCTCCGACTTAGCCTCCGCTTTGCCTTTCCGACCGCTTTTCTCTGATTTTTTCTTTTTGTTTTATGTAGTTCCTTCTTTCTCGCTTAGTTAAGACGCCGCCGCCACAGCCCACAGCCTCCGACCTAGTTTCCGACCACTATCCGCTACCCTCCGCCACTCCCCACTCCGAAGGCCGCTATCACCGCTCCGCCGCTGACCGCCACTCTGCCTACCTATCGTCGGTCTATCCTCTGCAGACCCCAAACACTACTATCTGTCATCTCTGGGTCATGTGGGCTACCGAATGCATCACTAAAACAACTCATACGTGCAGCTCTGACGTCAGTAAGGCACTTCCTATTATGGCCTTCAGGGGTTCAGGCCCTAAGGGGGGGATACTGTCACGACCATGCCTTGCCCGACCGTTTCCCACGCCCCCGCACCCTTTCCGACACCTCCGCCCACCTCTCCGACACCCTCCGACCCATTCCCGACCAAGTCCGACGCTTAATAAGCCTGCCGACCACTCTGCCGCTGCATCCGAGCAATTGCCGCTGTTGGCCGCTGTCGGTCTTGACTCGTAACCACCATTCATCTATATTGGGTTGACCCCCTGTGGGTCATGTGATCGTCTTAGGGGGCTTTATCCATTTGGGGCCACCGGGCCGATTAGGCACAGCACGGTGCCTGCACCGCATGGCACTCCGAAGAGTCGCACCGCTTTCCGGGATTTCGGCCTGGCCTGTGATTGGCTGTTGGTGAGCGCTCCGTCACAATCTTATCCGCTTGTAGATACATCCTTTGTCTCGTCCATTTCATCCGCTGTTAGCCTTCATTCCGTTGTGAAGTTTTCTGACACTTACTTCCCCTTGAAAATTTCCATACCTCCATATGTTAGTTCCAACATCCCGATACCGTACCGCCTCAGCCCCGCTGTAGTGTATAAATACCCGTACGGTACCCCGATGTCCCCTCAGTACGAATATCGACATAAGTTCCCCATTCCGAGCCTCCGTCCCTCTCCTCTAAGTCCCTCCGAACTCTCTGTACTTAGCCCGCCTCCGAAATACGAGGGCTGAGCTTGTACAAGGGGGCAGCGCACGAGCTGAACCTGACGCCCTCCTCCGACCTCCGCTAGCCGGAACCTCTGTCGGCCCCTTCCGGCCATCCCCCACTCCGCTCTGCTAGTCGGAATCCGTCAGCCTCCTTCGGAAGGCCTCGGTCTCGGTCCCTACCAATCGGACTAGCGTCGGACTTTGAATCCCCGACGTCGGTCTACCTTCTAGTACCCTTTCGGGACCCTTTCGCCCCTGAGAACCCTCGGAGTGAGGCCCGAACTTGACAGTCGGCTTTGGCCGCTTGTGCGAAAGGCGTGAGTTTTGGTGTCCACTATATCGCATTTTTGGGTATTTTTGTGACTGCGCAAAATTTCAAGGCATTAGTGGCTGTGCCCACTACACAACAATCCTAATCATGACTACGCTTTTTTGCTAATCAACATTACTGTACATTTCCTAGTCACACTACAAATATTTGGTAGTCCAAAAAAGCGAACTTTTACTACACTTTTGGTAATCAAAACTGTAAACATTTCACTAGTCAAACACTAATCAACACTACACTTTTGGTAATCAAAAGTGTACACAACATTTAGCTACTCAAATACTAATCAACACTACACTTAATTGGTAATCAAAAAAGCGCCACAACACTACACTTTTGGTAATACAAATGTACACTGCACTTTGCTAATCAAATACTACAAAACACTACACTTATTTGGTAGTCAAAAAAGCGGACTTTACTACACTTTTGGTAATACACATCTACACTACACTTTGGTAATCAAAACACTAATCAACACTACACTTATTTGGTAGTCAAAAAAGCGGATTTTTGCTACACTTTTGGTAATACACATCTACACCACACATTGCTAATCAAACATTACAAAACACTACACTTATTTGGTAGTCAAAAAAGCGCACTTTACTACACTTTTGGTAATACTCATCTACACTACACCTTGCTAATCAATTACTAATCAACACTATACTTATTTGGTAGTCAAAAAAGCGGACTTTACTACACTTTTGCTAATCAAAACAACTACCACTACACTGATTAGGTAATCAAAAATGCGCCACAACTCTACACTTTTGGTAATAAAATGTACACTACACTACACTAATTGTATATTGCCTATATCTCAACCATTTTTGCATGGATGGATGACATAAGCATACCTCTGGGGTCCTCTAGTCAGGCACTACAACTTTCATTAGGACATCTTTGAAATTTAATTTTTGAGACATCCAATTTTTCCAGTATTTTGCATTTTTCTCACCCATTTTTGGGCATATTGATGAGATAAGCATGTTCCCACAATCCTGTGATCCAGCCCCACAACTCTTATTATGACATTGTGGCTGTACAGTGACATCTGTGGGAAGCCCCTATCTCTGTAGCACTGTGTGTCTGTAGGCCTGTCACTCTGTGGGAGCCTGTGGGGGACTGTGGGCTGTGTGACATTACCATGTCACACAATTGTCACACTGTACCTGACTGTGCACTGTGACACTGTGACACTGTGGCACTGTGGGTAAGCTGTGACATCACTGTGGCACTGTGGCCCTGTGCAAAAGTGACTGATTTGCTGATGCAATGGGAACACTTCAAACGGTCCTCCACATATTACTAGGTTTACGGGGAAGCAGTAAACGGTACGTTACAACTCTCCGACACTCATGAACATGGCTGCCGGAGTGATTTCAGACGATCATCCGCATACTTCCGGCTTCGACAAAAACCTGATTCATTCTTAACGACCACCTCTCGCGGGCCTCTACATATTATCAGATTTTTCGGTACGTGCTAAATGATCCATTACAGCTCTCTGATACTCATGGACGGTAGCTTCTGGAATGGTCTCGACGATCCACCAGCACACTCCCGACATTGACGAAAACCAGATCCGTCCTGAAGAATAAGACCAACTCTCGTGGGCCTCCATATATTACCAGGCTTCCCGGTAAGTAATACACGATACATTAAAACCGTCTGACACTCACAAGCATGGCTGTCGGAATGATGTCAAACGATCCATCAGCGTACTTCCATCTTCGACGAGAACCCTGATTCATTCTGAACAATGAGACCACCTCTGCCAGGCCTCTACATCTTACCGGGCTTCCCGGTAAGTAATATGCGATACATTACAATTCTCTGACACCTACGAGTGATGGCTTTCAGAATGGCATTGGATGATCCATATGGGCGTGCTACCGTCTTCGATAAAATACACTCGGGATCATCTCAAGCAGTAAATATTGTATGAGCAATTTTATTTTGACCGCACATGATTCCACGTTCGAGACCAGGATGATGTATTTTGCAATAGCAGTAATACACAGCAGTAATTTACGACTCATTATCAGCCTCACGAAGTTCCTTGTATTCGGCCCTTTTCTGTCGAATCCTTGCTAATTATGCACTGTTCTTGGATGGTAGTCGTTCTGACGCAGTGTATAGTGGGAAGATCTGCCTGTTAGAGGGTATCAGCACAAATCCTGTTGTTGTGAATTGTGGCCGAACCTGTTCCACCAAGTGATGAGCTGATCCACTTCATCAGACTCGTCAGGGTCATCTAACAGTTCCATGATGCTGGAATAAAATCGTTCAGAATCAGTGATGAGGTCTGTACGGGGAGCCGTGTCAGCTAATTTAGACCAAATAGGCCCGGCAACTATCACTTAACGATTTACAAAAATCACGGTAACTACCACTGTCCAAATAAGGAAATACCCCTAATGATAATTGTCACAGGCAGCCTCTGCTGTCGGAGTTCGAAAACTGCACATTACATAATGTGGCACAGCCACAGTGCGAACCAAAGTTGTAGCCCGGGTTGAGAGGACCACAGAAGTATGCTTACATCAGCGAGATCTTTATTTTTGGATGAGATATAAATGGAAAACTAAAATTTTCTCGAGTCTTTTTGGTTTAGTTACACAGCCACAAAGATGAGGAGAGTGCACTGCCACACAGGGGAAGGTGGTGCACAGCCACATGGACAGGGTTGTGCACAGCCACACAGGGAAGGGGTTGCACAGCCACATGACAGGGGCAGTGCACAGCCACACTGAAAACCAAAGTTGTAGCCCGGGTTGCGAGGATCATGGGAGTATGCTTACATCAGCAAGATCTTTATTTTTGGATGAGATAAATGTAGAATACTGAAATTTTCACGAGTCTCTGCTTTTTTTGGCACAGCCACTCCACCTGCCATATTTGCTTATGTAATCAAAAAGCGGACCAGATGCATGGTTTGTTGTTGCTGCCACCACTTGTCCCTTCCACTGGGTGATATCTCACTGTACTCTAACATATTGTTGACAAGTGATCTACCCATTCCATACACATTTTGGATCCAATCCAATGTTTTTGGACATGGATATGAATAGGGGTAAAAATGCGAAATCTGCTCCCAATTGTGCAGTTCTTGACATATGGACTTGAAATTTTCACCCTAGGCCACTCTGGTATATATCCACAACCTATCAAAATTCCAGACCATCAGCCTCTGTCCTTGTGGAGGTGGAGCCAGATCTCCTCCTCCCCAGTGTGTGCATTATACAGATGGGTACTGCAGCTTTCTGGGTAATTTGACCCACTGGTACTGTGGAACACTGGGGGCATTATCTAATGGTTTAACTCTAAACATAGTAAAATCATTGAATTTAGCAGATACTCTTTTCATGAAATGTTCCTGAATAAAACATTGCTCATCAATGGATAAAATGATCTGATCTAATGTTCTAGGACAGAAAATGTGATAGTGTCATGTATAATGCTTTTCATAGGAACATGCATAGTGTTTATCCTTATGATTCCTGGGTAAATCATTGTGCAAATATTTTCACTGTTTTATCATGTGTTCTAACCATGATTTCAAGCAAAACATTTGAAACTTTCCAACTTCAGAACATATCATCTTACAGAACATAGTATATGTTCCACACTCAAAACATTAGTCAAATCAATTCTGCCATTGGTGGAATGGCTGATTGGTCTAATAGAGAATGGACAAATAGTTTAATTGGAGAATGGACAAATGGTACAATTACAGAATGGACAAATGGTACAATTACAGAATGGACAAATGGTACAATTGTTACATTGAAACAAAGGATAAGTGTTCCATATGGAAAGCCAGAACATCATGCTCCTCCAAAACTCCGGACTTGCAGACTTCGGCAAAGTGAGTTCTGCATTTGGGAGTTACACACTTGGAGGACCTCGAGGACTGCCAATTAGAGTTTTGTATTTTTGCACTTCGTCATTTCGTACGTCGTAGGTTCTTTCACATTTCCCGCCTATGCATTTTGCATTCTGTACATTTTTCTGGCCAGGCTAATATAAAATCACTCTACGATTACGAGTATATACAAAGCAGTTAAGGTGCACTTCACATTGTGTCATTGGGGCATTGCAAAAGCGAAGTGCAACATCTATGGTGGTGAAATCCAATTGATGCGTGTCCTGGTGGCCTCCTCCCCCGGTGGTTGGCCGCCTGAGTGCGAATCGTCGCTAGTGTAACCAGGAAGGTCAAGAGAAATGGTGCCCAAAAATGTTCCCGAGCAATCATTTGCCTTTGCTCTGCAGCATTCTCAGACACGAGAGAGTTTGTAGATGGCATCGAGTAGAGGCGTGGAGGAAAACTTGAGCGAGTACTGGAGGATATAGTGTTTGGTGTTCGTCCACGCATTCGAAACTCGGAAGCTCCGGCTGTAGAGAGTAGGGTACAACCCGGTAAATCTCGAGATGATAAAATGGAAGATCCACCCCTACCTCTTGTATTCGCCGTACTGGATGGCACACGTACCGAAACAGCTGCATGATCCCGGGCTGGTGACTGGCTACACCTAGTAACATCATGTTCGAACAGCAAGTCCCCAATTCGAAAACCATCAAAAATGGACGGGGTAGGCCCACGTTCAACAGAATGTTGTCTGAGTACACGATGCCTGATCTCAGCCAATTTGGGGGAAGCTGAAAGTAACAACGTAAGAGAACACCGACAAGCGATCGATCAAAGAACCGACCCCTTTCAACCTGTGATTCTGCATCGATCAAGTGGTCCGTTGTGAGACGGTCATCACCCGTACCGAACTGATGAGATAGCTCACCGGCCTGTCTCTCGAAGAAGCCTGCGGGAGAGATGTTATCACGATGGCCGCGCGTTACAGGGAGACATAAATCTGAACCAATGACCCCGTTGCTAGCCAAACTAGTATCATCTGAACTAGATGGAGACACTGCGGGTTCCAAGACAAGGGGAGACGGGCTCCTGCGAGTAGGACATAACTGGGATGGTGGTGGCGGAGGGGATAGCCTTGAACCCGATGGTCGCCTTATGCCAACGTTGGCGCGTGTACCTTCCATACCGGGAAGCACATGGCTGGAGCCTATTGTCCCTCCAGAACGCTCGCCTCGGCTGACGGTCCTCCCAACATGGGGGAATAGGGAGGGGAAAGGTTATTATATTGAAAAGGATACAGCCTACTGCCAGTGGAGGGTGCAGAAAGGTGCGTTGTAGGTATTTGTTACGATACGTACTCTTTTCTTTTTCTTTCTTCTCTTCTCATCTTATCTAATCTCTCTTATCTTATCTTGAGATCTTATCAGATCTTATCTCATCTTATCTCGTCTTATCTCGTCTTATCTATGGACTCACCCAGACCTTGGCCATGTGCCTGCCATGTGGCCAGGCCTAGGCCGGTCCAGACCATGATGTCATAGTGATGTCACTGTGATGTCATGCCTTATGTCTTCCTCATGTATGCCTCACCTCTACCTCATGTACAGTTATATAACACACAATAGCCCAGCTAGCCCCAGCTAGTTCATTTGGGTTTCGTCCCTACTGGCCTCTAAACCCTCCCTGCCCTCTAACCCTCTTCTCTCACCTTCGTCTTTGTCCTCATCTAGCTCGGTGTAGCGAGCCCGTGACTTCGAGTCTAGGGTCGTAACACTTGAACTAGCTTCTATACCGTCACCCGCTCGCTGAGCAAACCCGGACTCCAGGGTCAAGGAGAGCATCACAGCCGGACTCCAGGCTTTAAGGAGGTTTTCACCATTCCACGCCACACCTCGTTCTACCGCGAAGGTTCGATCTATCGACCTCTGCCTCCACGAAACACACCTCCCTCGCCTACCCCCAAACTCGTTTACCCCTCTCGAACCCCATCCGAAGACCCCAACCTCGGGACCCCACCCCCGCTCCCTGCCAACTTCGGTCTTCCCGACGAAGAAGGAGCACGCCTCTTCGCACACCCCCTGATCCCGCCCCACAATCAACTTTACCAAGACATCTTCAACCCCGCTCCCCACCCTCGCTTCGACAACCTCGACGAGCAACTCTACGAAGACATCTTCGGTCATCCCGCTCCCCCGCCTCGCCGCTACAACCTCCGCCCCCGCCACCTCATCAACAAACCCTACCGCCGCCCCGTCGTAGTCAGCCGCTATGGACCAAGGTGGTAACCAACAACAGCAACCCCCGCCCAACCCTCTCCTCACAGACCCCGATGTCCAGGCGCTCATCGGCGCCATCACCGCCCACGTCACTACCTCCGTGGCCCAAAGCTTAATTCAGTCCAATGCACGTGCCGCCCGGGGCGATCCAGCGAAGAAAGGGGCATCTGACCCCGGAAAATATGATGGCTCCATCTCAAGATTCGAGGAATGGTGGAGCAAGATGAAGGCGTATCTCCAGATAGCGAACTTTCCGTCGGCCTCGCAGGACTGCCTGGCAGTGTGGACCCGACTCGAAGGGCCAGTAGCAGGGGCGTATGCCCGAGCGAGAATCGATGCCTGCAAGGCAGCAAACACGTACCCCAATATGGCGGCCCTCGAGGCCGAGATCGAGGCCAAGTTCAGGCCGATCAACAACAAGGACTGGGCGAAGGCCCAACTACAAAAGATCCGACAAGGAAGCATGCGGACTGAGGACTTCGTGGCCAAGTTCGGTGCGTTAGCAATGTCTGCAGGGGCGTCTGACGACTACGCCATCTTTATGCTCGAACGGGCCATGCGCCCTGACATATTACAGCAAATCTTCGTGCAAGGAAAAAGGAAGGCTACCCTCGCCGAGTACGTAGTCGAACTCCGGACCTTGGGTGGCGCCATCGAAGCCGCTCGAATGCACACCTCCTCCCGCTTCACTTTCCCATCCTCGACCTCTCGCCCCTCTCCCTCGTCAGTTGGCACCTTCGGAGGCTCTGGTATCCCAATGGAAATCGGTGCCACCTCGACTTCTCGCCCCGTCCCCTCGCACATCAAGTGCTTCTCGTGTGGGTAATCATTTCAAACGAGACTGTACGTCTCGGTCTCAGCAGCGCCCTCCTCCCCGCTTCCCCGCTCCCCCTCGTACCCCTTTCTCGCCCCAGCCTGCTGCTCGTCAAGCAGCACCCCAAGAGGACCCTCAGCTTCGCCAACTGCAAGGGATGACCTTTGAAGAAATGCAGGCGTTCTTTTACGATAAACATACGAACGAGATGAAAGCGCAGGGAAAAGAGTTCGGTCAGTAGAGGTTCGGGTACCTACTGGCCAGGCATGTAATCGGTTCTCGGTCTTGGACACTTACGACACACAGGAGTTATTTAATGTGTCTACTTCGTGCGCAGAGGAGTCCACTACTGGCTCGGCCCCGCACGTTAAAAATGGGGTGCTTAATCCCTCGTGCTATGAAAATACAAAAAAATGTGACCAACCGAAACCAGAAACCCCGAAGGACGCTAAAGTTAGAACCGTGGGCTGCAAGCCCGAATTGGAGTTAGAAGTAACGTTGGAAGGGAGAAGTAGGAAGTGGCAGACAAGAGCGTTGGTGGACTCAGGGGCAACTGACACGTTCCTGGACAAGAAGTGGGCAGATGAAAACAAGATACCCCTCCTCCCCCTCGAAAGGACAGTCCCAGTCTACAACGTCGATGGCACCAAGAACCGAGATGGGGATATCACCCACGTAGCGCCTCTCGTAATGAACTTCGATGGACACAGAGAGCACATCTGGGCACAGGTCACTACCCTCGGTTCTCACCCACTTGTCCTCGGCTATACGTGGCTTCGACGACACAACCCCGTAGTCTCGTGGGTTGACAAGACTGTTAAAATGACCTGATGTCCTCGAGAATGCCATGACCTTGCCCCACTGTCGAAGCAGGAGAAGAAGGAAGCAAATGACATGGAGTACTTACATCCGAAGCTCCGCTCGACATGGTCTCGGTCTGGCACTGTCGAAGAACTTGTCCCAAAGGAGTACCATCGGTACCTAGAAGTGTTCTCGAAGGAGTCGTCAGAACGCATGCCGCTGAGAAAACCCTGGGATCATGCCATCGATCTCAAAGACACGTTTTACCCCCAGGAGAGGGTCGCCTCATTCCCCTTTCCGTCGACGAACAAAAAGAGGTCTCGGATTTTCATTGATGATCAGGACCAAGAAGGGCTACATCCGACCCTCGAAGTCTCCCCAGACCTCCCCTGTCTTCTTTGTCCCCAAGAAGGATGGCCGAAAGCGTATGGTCCAGGACTACCGTTACCTCAACGAGCATACTGTGAAGATGCATACCCCCTTCCACTCATATCGCAGCTTG
Source organism: Pisolithus albus (assembly GCA_024613165.1). Classification (NCBI taxonomy): domain Eukaryota; kingdom Fungi; phylum Basidiomycota; class Agaricomycetes; order Boletales; family Pisolithaceae; genus Pisolithus; species Pisolithus albus. Next base: position 448,732 of record JANFAB010000002.1, on the reverse strand, counting down.
TTGATAAACTCAAGGGTGCAAGCTTTTCACGAAGATGGACCTACGGTGGGGATATAACAATGTTCGCATCAAGGAAGGTGATGAGTGGAAGGCGGCTTTCGTCACTCACAAAGGATCCTTCGAACCTCTCGTCATGTACTTCGGTCTCTGCAACTCCCCCTCGACCTTCCAAAACATGATGAATGATATCTTTGGGGACATGGAGGATGTGGTTGTTGTCTATATCGATGACATCATGATCTTCACAAAGACAGATGATGAGGTCGAGCACGATCGGATTGTGTTGGAGGTCCTTCGACGCCTCGAGGAGAATGATCTCTTCGTAAAACCGGAGAAATGCTTCTTCAAGAAGAAAGAGGTCGAGTTCCTGGGGATGATTGTAGGGGTTGATGGGATCAAGATGGACGAGTCCAAGGTGAAAGCCATCCGAGAATGGCCGACCCCTACCAAGGTTAAGTCGGTTAGGGCCTTCCTCGGCCTGGCAAACTTCTACCGTCGCTTCATCAAGGACTTCACCCGCATCGCTCGCCCACTTAATGACCTTACAAGAAAGGACCAACCCTGGACCTGGCAAGAAGAGCAGCAGCGCTCCTTCGATGCATTAAAAGAAGCCTTCACGTCGGCCCCCATCCTTGCATTCCCCGACCAAAATAGGAAGTTCCGTCTCGAGACAGATGCATCCGACTTTGCAACTGGTGCAGTGCTCTCGGTAGAGGCCCCTGACGGGCTTTGGCACCCTGTAGCTTACTACTCGCACTCCATGACCCCACCAGAACGGAACTATCAGGTCTTCGATAAGGAAATGCTTGCCATCATCCGTGCGTTGGAGACCTGGCATCACTATCTGGAGGCCACCCCCTACGAGTTCGAAATCTGGACGGATCACTCTAACCTCCAGTACTTTAAGACGGCTCAGAACCTCGATCGCAGGCAGGCTCGATGGGCACAGTACCTTTCGAGGTTCAACTACAAGCTCGTCTATAAGCCAGGTGCCTCCATGGCGAAGGCCGATGCTCTGTCTCGAAGGGAAGATCATGAGGTCAAAGGGGACAATCAGGAGGTCACCCTCATCGACCCAACCCGGGTGGCAGCGCTCTCTGTAGGGATGGATGGAACCCTCGAGGCTATCCTAAAGGGGGCGACCTCAGCCACGACCCCGCCCGAAGGATATGAGCTTAGGGATGGCCTCTATGTCAGGGATAGTCGGGTCTATGTTCCCCCTTCAGCAGTCCTCCCAGTGATTGAGGCACATCATGACACCCCTGTCGCTGGTCACCCAGGATGGTCTAAAACCCTCGAGTTGATCTCCCGTCATTATGTCTGGCCAGCCATGTCTCGATCGGTGAAGGAGTATGTCTCGTCCTGCCATCGTTGCCAGATGGCCAAGGGATCCCGGAGACCCCCTGCTGGAAAACTTCACCCAAACCCGGTCCCCGAGGCTCCTTGGACAGACATATCTGTGGATTTCATGGACGCACCTGAGGCCAGTGGGTATGACAACATCATGGTGGTAGTGGATCGATTCTCAAAGGAGGCAGTCTTCATACCGACGATGAAGACCGTCTCAGCACTCGGTACAGCGGAACTCTTTCGAGACCATGTGTGGACCCAGCATGGACTCCCCTCTACAGTCATCTCGGATAGAGGACCCCAGTTTGCCAGCACTTTCATGACAGATCTCTCAAAGATGCTTGGCATTAAACCCAAACTCTCCACTGCTTTCCACCCCCAGACCGATGGTCAGACCGAGCGACTCAATCAGGAGATCCAACAGTACCTCCGGCTTTTTATAAATGATCAACAGCATACCTGGCCCTCCTGGTTGAAGATCGCTCAGTTCTCCTATAACTCGAAAAGACAGGATTCCACCGGCCGCTCCCCATTCTCCATCACTCGCACTTATACCCCTCGCTTGGGAGTGGAGCCAGCCACTTCTAAGGCCGAGGCTGCCACCACTTGTGCCTCCAACATCCAGTCGATCCTTGAGTCCACAAGAAAGGCCCTCCAGCGAACGGCGGAAAGGATGGTCCAGAATGCAGAGCCATCGCGGTCGGAAGCCCCTGAGTACTCAGTGGGCCAGGAGGTTTGGTTAGATACCACCCATGTTCGAGTCGATGGGCGCCCCTCGCGAAAACTCACCGAGAAGTGGATCGGTCCCTACAAGGTCCTTGCGGTCAAGCCCAACGCTGTGGAGCTCCGTCTCCCAAAGACCCTTCGCATCCACCCTGTTGTCAACGTCTCTCGGGTGAAGCCATACAAGGGACCTCTTGAGGGCCAGAAGGTTACTCGCCCTGGGCCAGTGGTGGGTGTTGAGGACCGTGATGAGGAGTTCGAGGTCGAGTACATCGTGGACAGTCGCCTGAAGCGCAACAAACTGGAGTTCCTCGTCCAATGGAGGGGCTATGGTGAGGAGGACCGCACTTGGGAGCCCGAGTCAAACTTAAAAGGCTCCCCTGACGTCCTACGCGACTTCTACAAGTCCCACCCTTCGGCCCCCCACAAACTCCGTGGCATTGACTCTCTCCGCTTCGCTTCCCTCTTTTCGCCCTACGAGAATTTCACCACCTGCCGCTCTGTTTTCAGTCGCCTGGAAGTCGACCCCTAAGGAGGGGATAGTGTTACGATACGTACTCTTTTCTTTTTCTTTCTTCTCTTCTCATCTTATCTAATCTCTCTTATCTTATCTTGAGATCTTATCAGATCTTATCTCATCTTATCTCGTCTTATCTCGTCTTATCTATGGACTCACCCAGACCTTGGCCATGTGCCTGCCATGTGGCCCAGGCCTAGGCCGGTCCAGACCATGATGTCATAGTGATGTCACTGTGATGTCATGCCTTATGTCTTCCTCATGTATGCCTCACCTCTACCTCATGTACAGTAGTATATATACCCAACACAATAGCCCAGCTAGCCCCAAGCTAGTTCATTTGGGTTTCGTCCCTACTGGCCTCTAAACCCTCCTCTGCCCTCTACCCTCTTCTCTCTACCTTCGTCTTCGTCCTCGTCTAGCTTCGGTGTAGCGAGCCCGTGACTTCGAGTCTAGGGTCGTAACAGTATTCCTGTGTAAGATTGCATAAGATAACGCTCGCATGAGTATTCAGAATGTTAATGATGCTGACATTGGTGTCATCGACTGAAAGGTGGAAGGTCCAGCATGCCAATCCTCGTGAGTGGCGTGTTCGGAAGATCCCATCTGTGGCAGGAGTGAGCGACGTGAGGTTGCAATGGAGGTACGCAGTGCAGCGATATGACGCTTGAACTCGTTGAAACGCTGCAGAGAACTGCATAAGTTGTCCTCTGAGGAAACAGAAGATGTTTCTGGGATGCCTTCAGTGAACGTAGAATGAGGCAGCTCGATGTTTAAGTTAGCTACGCCCCCGTCTTGAGAGCCAAAAAACGCACGAGCGGAGATTGGACAATCTACAGCATCTCGAGCCAGTGCGGATGGACCACTTAAGCTGAGATCGCTGCGTGAGCTGGATGGAGCGGTGTCGTATCCTGTAGAAGTCGAAACATCGGACGATGGCGAATGACCGCTGTTGGAGGAACTACTTGTACTTCGAGCTCTTTTATTCCTCCGTCACCGGCGCCGGTGCTGCTACTGGAGCCACTAGAAAAGTGATGAGAGCTTCCTGAGCTGCCACTCACACTAGGCTGGGTCCCACTGTTGAGCGATGATGGGTCAGGATCGGAATCATACCCGTACTCTTCGAACAGGCGCTTTCTGTTGGACTGCAAGTTGACGCGGTGAAGGTGGGATGGACGATAGCTTGAGGACGAGGACATCTGAGCAGACCAAAGGGTGGTCTGCACTGGACTAACGAAGGACAAAGGGTAACTGGTGGATGTTGGGCTCTTCAATGTAGAAAACAATGCAGGACAACGACGGGCGTCGGCAAGAGGGATGGCAAGGCGAAGGGGGGGACATCGCCACATCCCACTGAACCCCTCTCTGACTAAAAAAAAAAAAACACTCGTTCATTCCAACGCATTTTTACAAGGGGGTAGTGGTTCATTGCTATTTGGTGCATGTGATATCCGAGATGGCAGCTGCATAGACGATGTCCAGATTTGCAGGCGGGGACCGTACGACCTCAGCTGCCCATCTATTAATCAGTCTCTCCAGTTGAGAGGCAGCATTCTGAGTGTTGAATCGTGCCAGACGTCAATATAACAATCACAAGAGGCCCATGATGAGCGATGCTATGCATGCGCCTTCGAGAAAGACACGCACCTTGATCGAAAAGGCATCCACTGATGTTCCTCCTTGTTTCGTGAGCGCATCCTGCGAGTTCGCAGTACCCTCCAAGAGCGCTATACGCGCACGAAGCAGTCCGATCGGTTGTTCCTGTTCTTCGAGCTGGCGTCGTTTTTCTTCGACATTTTCGTGGGCTATACACTGTCGGGGGTGTCAGCCCATGATCCTCTATAGGAAGCTGCGATGCATCGTGTAATGGTATGGTAGTAAGATGGATACCCACAAAGTTCGTGAGCGCATAGCGGTCTGCTCACCGCTGACGAGGTCTTGCGGGAATGCCATCCTGATTAACTCGCCTGAAGCGGACATTCCAGATTTTGTCCGTAATGCTTCATCTGGTGGAGGGGCATCCATGGGGAGGTGATTCATGAGGAGACAACAAACTGAGTGCGACAAGACACTCACGCTATAAGCCGAGGTGAATGCGTACGCAGGGAAAAAAAGGCTGATATACCATGTAGGGATCACCCCAAGTCTGCCATACTGTGTCGGTTGTGGAAGTACGATTGGCGGGGGGTTTGATGCAGATACCCGACTTCCTGACTTCAACATGCACGGACGACTTCACGTGTTATCTGTGCGACGGTGTCACTGATGGTATGGAATGCGGCTCGCACCTGACAGCTGGCATGGTAGAGGGGCAGATATAATGGAAGAGCAGTCAACGGAGTCGTCCGAGTCGAACTAGCCGGTGGCACGTACAAGGGCAAGGAAGATAACCAGTGGCCAGTAGAATCTCATGTTCAGTCAGTCGAAAGCCGAGTTGGGAGGGCACCAATACCTGTTGGGGAGGGGGGTTGTGGTGAGGAAGCGTGACATCAGTAGTGTCTGGCCCTTACACAGACATTGTGTTAGCAAACTTTGCAAAGGTACAGTGCCCGATCGTTCCTTTACCTTGCACAGCTATAGATCGGGCGTGGTCGATGGCTCGCTCGGATGACATCCTGGAACCATCTCACCGATACCCAGTAATCGACCCATAGCATTGCGTCCAACCTCGAGTTGGGCGGTAATGCTTTCACAGTCTTGCCTACTCCCTCAGCTATGTCAGTCGCAAAAGTCACTGCTAGAACGCTGGTGTCCTCGCTAGATAGCCGCTGTGCAGGAGAGCAAAAGTAGTCGAACAGCGTGATGGCAGATTTTCGTTGCAATCATAAGCAGCGTACAATAATCAGCGAAGGACTGACCGTTGATCATTGATCGTGCTCATCACTTGTTGTGTCTTTTCCTGAATCCTCGTTCGCACTGACTGATGGTTCCGCGATCACCAAGTAAAATTAACAGCGTATCTTCATCGATGATGCCGACAACCTCAGCCAGGAACACATTCATCTGTTCGAGCTTGGCTTTCATGACAGGATGGTCGGGTCCGACGCGACGTCCTGCGTGATCGACTCCGAGACCATGGCCGATGGCAAGTGTCCATGGTTCCGAGCACCGTTGTATGATGGACGGTAGATAGGACATGATGCCTGAGTCGACCGTGTGGGGGGTCTTCGACGTCGAACGAGTCGAATGGGTATGACAAGTTGTGGTCGAGAAAACTTGGAAAAAGTGGAAGCCACGTGTTATCGCCGACGAATGCAATCTACATCATATATGAAGTGCATACAATGATGATCGGCAAAGTGACCACGAACGAATAACCTCATAAACGGACCTTGCGTCCCGAGCTGCCCAGTTGGTGAAGCAGAGTCCTCCTGTATTACTGACCCTGAAAAGCTTTCTCCGATGTCGACAAAGGTTGGGTAAGACCTTTGATACGTCGGAGCGTCGTCGTCGTGTGGGTCTGCATATGCGTTGAAGGCGAAAGAAGGCTGGGGATGCGCTGCAGTGAGTTCCCGAGGGAGTGTGAGTATATTGTGGTGGTTCGGCGAGAGAGGGTCTGGTGGATGGTCGGACACGGAATCAAATCGCAGGGTGTCCTTGACAAGCCCGACAGCACGTTGATTCCCCTGTTCTTGCCCTTGTTGAGATTTGTTCGGGAGTGCCAGTCGACTGAGAAGAAACCCTCTTGTGAAGAGGTAGATGGCAGTGATGTGGACGTAAACGAGCCAGCAAAGTAGTTGCAGCGCGATCATCGAACTCGTCCAGCGCCCTGGAGAGCAACTTGTGTGCATGCGGTGATCACCACCACTGCGGTCCGTGCCTTGCCGCCTTTTTTACTCATCACTCCTTGACACGAAGAGACCGCAAAAACTGCCACTATGCCAAAGTAAACCTTGCGGTTCATATATACTAAGTTAATCACTGTCGAAACTATCGTCCTCACCACCACCATCAGTTGAACTATCATCGCTATCCTCCTCCGCCACCGGCACCTTCTTTACTGCGTGTCGCTCACAAAGTATAAGGAGCCTGGAGTTTGTAGCAGCGACAATTGCGTTCCTTCGAGGGGTATTAATTTTAAGGTAGGGCGCCAGTGTGCAGTCCACTCCTTTAGGAGGAGAGTCCATACTTTGTGTCTTTCGAACGCATATGAGGTGGTGCTGGCGCACTTACGTCGGAGTTGCACTTATGTCGGAGTTGCAGTTTCGCACTCGTGTCGGAGTCATACTCGCATCGGTAATTGCACTCGCGTCGGGGTTGTGCCTACATAAGAGTCATTTGGCATATGGTACCCTTGGTAGATGATTTTAAAAAAAAAGAAACTCGGGACGCTTACAGCAGGGGCGTGTGCAGATCAATGCTGGAGTCCAAACAATAGCGATAAAAATTGTAAGAAAGCCTGAATATAAAGGAGAAAAAGCATGCAAGCGCCTCGTGACAGGTAGTCTGCTCACCCGAAGCTAACCACACGACCGCCAGAAATGCGTCTTCTAAAACAGTGGAAGTCTGGAGGTTTGTCCGGCAGTCTGAATGAGCCGCAGGACGAGAGTCATGATATGGCCTGCCATAGGTTGGATACCCTCCCCCAGCCACCGGGTACGCTCTGGCAACACACTGTAAGTGATGACAGTAGCTCGAACTGGAAGAAATGTGATATTTACGATGACCACACTACAATGATTGCTCTGAGGTTCGTTCCAGTTGTTCCGGTCATCAATTCCGACTATCTAGTTCTGCACAGCAGACTGTCTAGCGGCCCAACAGTGAAAACGCGATGCTACACACCTGCATTCCTAGAAGTTGCTGCATCCACATCAAAATAGTTATCAACGTGTTCTGGATGACTGGTATCACGTCGTTCATGAGTGACATGGGAGGTTATCGCTCCATAAACAGAGGTACGGGAATTGGCTTCGTTACTCGCTCTAAAGTGCGGAGATCCCGTAAGCCAAGGGAAGTCGGTAGGTTGTGCCACTCACGTGTCTGTAACCCTCAGTAGTGTGTTGACGACGCCATCAAAATACGGTGACAAGTGGCTAGTCTGCGACGGCACTGATTCTTCTTCCAAAAATTCGAGCTGATCAGTGAGGCCCAACAGCAGTTTGTCACAGTCCTTAAGTTATCTTGGACACCCGTCACGAGTGCCGGCACCAGTGGATGCAAGTGTGCGTCTGGTTTGATGGTGGCAATGAGCAAACCATGTATCCTCCCAAGCGTCCATGCAACCGTATCTTTCACGTGTACATTAGAATCGCTCGTCATCCCCATCAGCGATGGGAGCGCCTGACTCACCTGTCAGGACGCTTGGACCAGAACCATCCAGGATAGACCCAAAGAGCCATCACGGCTGCTTCCCACTGATGTCGATCGGGAGACTTGATGTAGGCTTCGATGAAAGGGATGACAGCGTCAACTATCGGGTCAGTAACAGCCCGGGCTATAAAGTTGAAACAAGTGCTAATAGACATGGATACATTCCGTTCATCTTCGTCGACAACGTCCTCCTGGAAAGTGAGGAGTGAGAGAAGAACGGGGATGACCTCGGGCAATGCAATTTTGGCAAAGAATTTAGATTCGGCCTCGGGCGGTTCACCATAATCAGCAGCCTGGACGATAAAAAACAAATAGTCAGTCCCTATCCAGGCAATATGATTAACAAATCCCGAAAACGTACTTCGCGTGCCTCGTGAGCAAGCTCAATTCCCTCTTCACAAACGGTGGTCCAAAACCCATCACGGTAAACTTAGACAGCGGATCACTTCCTTGATATCAACCCAAAAACTGAGCACGTACATAGTAAGGGCCATGATCTTGACGAGAACACTCGAAGGCCCCAACTTAAACAGAAACCGAAGGGTTTTGAGTCGCCTCACACATGACCCGTATTATGTGATTGCGCTCTCCCTGCAGGACATGAGGCGACGAACGACTTGAAAACGAAGACAACAGACCTCACGCTCGAAGTTTTCGTGCACGAATTCAAGTGAGTTGTAAAGAGCATGCACAGCAGCCAACTGAACACCTGAGGGGGGTTCGTGTTGGCGGGCACCACGTATCACGGCAGTTAATATCTCGTTTGATCTCAAACTCAGAATATCAGGTTTCTGTGGAGGGCGAGGGGCGAGGTATAAGGGAACAAACAAAGAAAATGAAACAGAGATGAGGTACGTACTATGGACTCGCAGATGTAGCCAATCGTTTGTAGTGTCGCGATCCTGAGATTGGTGTTTGTCAGGTTATTCATGAAACTGAGAAGAAGTACTAGTTCGATGAGGTCCGGCCACTGATCGTGCGGAAACACTACGGAGGCAATGGCAGTGACGACTTGAGCAAAGCCACCAGCTCCCAAAAGGGGAGATGCAAGGGTGACAAGAACTTCTTGCTTGATCTTGGCTTTGGTGTCATTGTCGAGGGAAAGCCGCCGAGTAGTGTACTGAATCTATATGGCATAACAACCCTCCCCGGGAGTTTTCATTGGAGTGTGCGGTTTCCAAGATAACGGTGTGATGACGGCGTCGGGAAAGAAATGACTCTTCTACGTACACGAGCTGAGAGATTGTTTTTCAGAGCCAAGGCTGCTGCGTTGCGAATGGGTATTTGCGAACTTTCATTTGCGAGTTCTGAGGAGAGCATGAGCGTGTATGCCGGCTGGACAAGGACATCAGTGGGATATACGCTCGGGGGCATCAAAAGATACCCACGTTGTTTTCCCTCGACGCATTCTCCAGCTGCTCTGTAGCTCGCTGACGAGTACTGCTGCGGCGTATCTTGTCCGATGACAGGAATGGACGGTATCGAGGGCTCTGAGAACACGTGTACGACATCAAGATCGGGGAGTCCAGCGAGAGGTCGAGGAGGCACAGGCGCGTAAAATCATGAGCAGAATACTGCAAAATCTTGAAGCATAGCAGGATTTCCGTTTACCGACTTACATGACGAACTCGCCGCGCGGACGAAGCCAATGTCCATGATTACTCTTGTGACAAAAACACGTTTCACGAAAGCCAAACTTGTCATAGAGTAGGGTCGCGGAACTGCTGCTTGGGAGGACCATTTGTAATCAGCAGTCGTATCCAAGATTACTTAGCCGTGGAAAAATAGTGCCCGAGGCGGCGGGGGCAGATAAAGGAAAGCGATTGGAAGGAAGACGTAACGACTGAAGAGATCCTCGGGAGTCGAGCACAAGGAAACACGCATCCAGCGAAAGACGACAGTATGCACTCCTCAGACGATCCGTGCACACGCAAAGACTTGAAAAGTATAACAGAACAAACTAGACATCGTTACAAATCACATTATGTGAAGAACAACTACAGTAGCACGTCCTCCAGTATTTTGCCCTCCTCTTCACCATGATTGTTATCCGATAATTCTGTATCAACATCATCAAAATGAATATTCTAGGAAATGAAATTAGACACTATAAACATGGAAAGCACACTGGTCTGAAATACGTACCCTAAAGATTGGCAACACATGAACCACCTCCACTGGTAGCCGATCATCGAAACGATCGAAATGTGTTTTCGCGAACTGCGTGATGATATCATCTACTGCAACCACTTCGGGGGGGTGGAATTCGTCGTAGTATAGCCCGCCTACTGCTGCAAATCCAAATCTGCAGTATGGATCATGTGGCTGGTGATTAGCTTTCAGTGGCACATGGCGTTCAATGACAGCAAAAGGGTGCCTATCGTTACTGTTGAGCTCCAGTTTCCTTCTGTCACAGAAGAGTGCTAGAATGCGGGCAGGTTCGCATCCATCATTACAGGAGGAGTCCCCACTAGCCCGCATGATGACGTTAGCATCTCCAGGAGAGCGTAAGTTTGCTTGGTAACACATGCCCTCCCGCCGCACTTTTGTACAGAAAACAACATCTAGGCGGCAGTAGATTAACGTAGTGACGTGAAGGAGAAGGACACGTCTCACCTGATGAGTTCTGTGTTTGAATGTGACGCATAGCAAGAGATACATGACCTCTATCCTGCGCCGCTTGCCGCCCCTTTGCTGAGGGATGCCGCATGTAAAGGCGGGTCTTTGATGACGAGCCGAATGATAGGATATCATTGAGGCGTGTTCCCCGAATGTCTGAGTAAAAGGCCTGCAGGAATGCAGGCAATAAGTCCGCGAACGCTTGCACCCTGCCACCGAACATGTAAGCAGTGAGGTTTGCAGCTCGGCATGCATCATTCATGAACGTGAGCTCTAGTTCACCTAGAGCAACCATGTGAGTGCCATCATCAGCTGCTGTTTATACGTACCAAACTTGTTGTTAGATTTAATGTTCTGAAGCATGTAGTTGTAGCGCTCAAAGGCCCAGGTCCTCCAACTGTGCATGGGACCAAACGCCAAGAGCAGGTCGCCGATGTGAAGCGCTAGGTGATGGGTTGGTTGGACTTTAGCCTCCTTGTATAACCGTACTAGCCCACGGAGGTATTCTAACATGTGAAACGTGTATTCATCAGCAGCAAATTTCGAGGTGGTGTGCATATTTGCCCAGTGGATTGCGGTGACGAGGTGAATGTAATTCACTAGCATTTCACCCTTCCAGCCTGTATCGAACCCCCACAGCCGGATGAGTGTGATGACGAGATGAATGGTTCCCACCGAGCGCCACTGGTCAGCACTAAGAGAGTGGCTTGCTAGACCAAAATTTGCTGGGGCGGGAGAGACAAAGGACGGAAGAATGAGTTTCTGTTGATCCTCCCAAACCTCGGGTAAAACTTGGTCCCCAAGAACAACAGACTTGCGCGAATGTCCCCTTGACTTACTCTGGGCAGAGTACGCGAGGCCTGGAAGAGGCTTGGTGTGATGGCGATTTGACCCAATGTTTTCAGTACGCTAAGGACGACAGTCAGTCCGGCACCGACTCCTCACGATGGTTATACGCTCACCCATTGACCCAAGGCAGTCAACAACGTAGACTTACTAGGTAGTTTACCCGGCTTATGGTCGACGTGTATCTGAAGTTCGTTACACAATGCGAATAGAGTCGCAGACCGAATATTGTTTCCTAAGGCATGAGTTGACTTCGCAGATTGTAGTTGCTTTTTAGCATAGTCGAGCTCTTCAGTGCTAGGTAAACCGTTCCTGTTGCGACGCCCTCCCTTCCCCGCGATGCGCGTTATAATTGGGTCCACGGAACCCGTAGATGCAGCTGAGCCAGCTGAAGATGCTATGTTCGTGCTACCACTGCCATCAGTTAAAAATGACGCAGTTCTAGAAACAATGGCCTAAACAAGATGAGTCGATACTTAACTACGTGAAGTTATCGGAAGCATACCGGATCCGTTGGGACATCTGATGACTCGGACTCTTTGCTCTCTTCTTCCGAATCCTTAAGAGTCCTGAGAGCATCGTCTACTTCGCACTTTGCAGCCGTTGAACCTCGATACTAAGATAGTGAGTAACCGACAACCAAGAATGAAGATAATCAAATACCCAAGCCAGGAGTGTGCGCGATAACATAACAGAAGACCCAACCCGCCTTAAATCGAACAGTTCACATAGATGCCAAAGAGTGTGCCGCCCCAATGAATTCAGTTGCTGCTCAGCAACACTGCTTGATGTCGACTCCCGAGTTGCCCGCAGGCATTCTAAAGCATCCATTAAAGTGTCGTTTGACAGGTAGTCGGGGGGCTGGAAGCCGGGAGCATAGTATCCATCACCACTTGGGGCATCAGAGTTAACACCCCAGATTCGTCGGATATGTTCCGGGATAATGCGGAGAAAGAAGGCATGCATACTGTCAACGACAGTGAATAGCACAGGGTCCCAATAAGGCAGACGAAGGAGCTCACTAAAACGAACCCCGTATTTCTTAGTAATTTCTTGCCGTTCGGTGACTGTCTGGGCATCCTTCCATGCATTGGCATGGCGGTGGTGGTCTTCACCAGTCCGGAGAGGCCACGTCTCTAGGTCAAAATTTTCGATCTCATCTGCAGGGAGATAACAAAGAGAGCAGAAAAGTGTTGCGCTATGAGCTGAAAATCCGCCGGTTTGACGTGCAGCAAGGATGTCAGACACGAGCGGGATAAGTGCCGCCCGGACATGACAACCAGATGGGTGATGCTCGGTCCGGGACAAATGAATTCCGGGATCCCAGAACTCCAGGAGATCATCCACGAGGGGCCGAAGGAGGTGGTTGATTTCATCTTCTGATGGTTTATGAGGGCCAGGAATGAGCCCAACAAGATACATGTTCTCCCGCTTGAAGCGTTCCTCGATCGGTAGTGATAAACACGCCATATAAATCGCTGTCACGGAAGCAGGACCACCTCCCGTCTTCTTGCCGAAAGCATTGAACCCATCCACACCGAGAGAAAAAACAAGCCGGAGGGCGCCTTTCTCGCAGCTCATAAACGGTCTTCCGTCTGGTCCAGTGAGCGACTGCAAAACTCCGGCTTCATGAATGTCCCTGATTTCATCACGAGGGGAGGAAAGTGTATTGCCATTAGTTTCCTGGATCAGTCGTTCGATATTCGGTCTTGACAGTAAGCGCGCAACCCAGTCTTTCATTTCCTGGTGAAGGTATGTCCGTATGGGCCGTCGGAATTCTTTCCCTCTGATGCTCTTGGTTCTAAACAAGGCCAAACCGCAAGGTGGCTCGTTTTGGGCCTTGCAGTTAATGCACTCGTCAGGCGCATTCGAAGAGTCCGGGTATAATGCGAAGCAGGAGGGGCAACACACATAAGAACAGAGGCGGGGGTCAAGATCGAAGTGGCACAGGAGCGTCCGGTAATCTCCAGGGAGGGCTTTGAGATCCGGTGCTTGGTCGGAGGTGGCAGAGCTCGGGCGGGTCCAAGAAATAATGTACTTCAGTGTGATGAGGACGAACGTGGCCTGCTTGCGGGAAATACCACAAAGAAGGGAGAGCACCAAAACCAAGAACATTGCTGCTGCCACAGCTGGGTGCATGTGCTCTCCGATAGGCTTGAAGTACGGCTCTGCAACGAATGACAGGTAAGGAGAAGGAGGAGTCAAATGGGTAACTCCCCGCGACATACGGAACTCACCAGTATTTACGACATTATTTTGGGATATGAGCGGACCTCTTCCACTCCTAGCTAATTGAACTTGACGGGTTCCATTCCGTTATCTTTACAAGGTTTATTCTCTGAAGCCCTTTACAAACGCGCGCTACGAGTTCCTGGCGGCGCTCCTGTAGTGCATCAGGGACCTGCATCTCACGAAGAGCGGTGAGAGACATGTGAAGATGATCCTCGTGGTGTAGGATGGCCTGATTGACCACAGATTTCCGTATCAAGGGAAGCGGTCCTGCGTTAGATTCGGTGGGAATGGTAGATTGGCAGACGTCGTACTCCAGAGACCCTCCATGAGGAGGTACTGAAAAACACAGGGGCCCACTAGTAGCGAACGACAAAATTCGGTTGTTGATTAGCTTCGCAATATGGTTGATGTCATGCGTAGCAGCCTCCAATGCGGCGGTTTCTTGAGATAAACGTTCGGATACCTCCATGTGATTTTCGCAGACTCCTTTTTCATTGAAAACAATAGGGGGAAACTCGAGAACCTCTGTAGAGCAATGACTCGTCCCATCAGAACATAAAAGCACTCGGCCAATCAAAACTTAATACCTGAACTTCCATCGCGAGACCGCTCCTGGCACTCTGGGACAAATATATCATCTTCGACTGATGAGGAACAGTCGCGTTCTAGCCTCTGGTGACGAAAGTAAAGTGCTCTGGACACCAACTTCCCTGGGAGACTTCGGCCATGCACCTCGGACCATGTCTGCTGCTGTCCACACTTCAGAATGCGGCAGGAGCAGAGATACAGCTTTTTTGCCATATATAATGTGGTCCTAGTAGACCAACAGCGTCGATGTAAGACCGGATGATTTACGTTATGCGATGAATGAAATTGACTCACCGCAAAGGACCCCCGGTGGTGAGCAAGAGTTGCCTGAAACGGTTACATGAGGGGAGGTTTGCTGACACCAGCGCATTGGTCAATACCTTCCAATGACCCGGTCTTCGTAACTGACGTGAACAGGAAGGTGGGTATGAGTGAAGATCAGAAGATCAAAGACTGAAAACGCAGTATACCGGAGGGGGTCACGTGACTGTCAGTGAGAAGTTGAGGATCGAAACGGGAGAGAGCCAATACGGCCACCGGCTCGGCCATATGTACGACAGTCACAGCTACAGAGCACAGAGGCACAAGAAAACCCGAAAATGTTTCAGAGCATACAATGGGGTCTGATACTGAGTTCAGAATCAGTTCCTCTTCTTCGTAACCCGCCGGCAAGGTCACTTATGAATCGCACAGAATCCACCTTCGTGCATATGAAAGTAAAATAGAAAAATGGGAAGTTGTACATTGTCAGGGTATCAGTAGCTAATAGCTAGGTACGTTCGCAACGGCATCCTCTAGTAAACATCATTACCGCTGCTCATTTGTAGGTCAAGTACTGGAGGCCGGCGCCGTGCCATTAGCAAGTTGTAACACGCTACAAAAGCGTATAAGTGGCCAATCATTGTCAATTGTCAAAAATCCGCACTTCTGTATATCGTTAGCTATGACTTCCACAGCTATCTCCGCACATTTCTCGATATAGTCAAGCTCGCGTTGTCCAAACATGTCCTTTATAAACGAGAATATAAGCTGATATGATAGATTACAATGACTGAAATGAAATATGTACAAGTTTCTCCTGCGGGACAACCTCATCAGCCTCCAGAGCCCGCAGCCTACCGGTAACATCAGCAGAGGATCACGACAACGGGCAGAAATGTTCACATTTTCTTATGTTCTTCATCCACGGCCTTCGCCAGTTCAAAGCAATCTTGAACAAATCTAAGCTTGATCCCGAAACCAACAGCCTGCTGTGTCAGGATTCAGCATCAAGGGCACAAAGACGGGTGATATATGTAGAATACCAGAGGTTCACCATCCCGTATGGCCTTTTGAATGTCGGGATAGATGAACTCATTCTGTAAACGGTGGTCAACGAAGGCATTTCAATCAATTCCTATTGTTCCCTCACCGCATTCGCCGGCGGGTTGCCTTCCACAGCTTGAACACGAAGGGCAGGAACAGCGGCACGAGCACCAACAGCATTGTACGGATGAACCGGAGTCCTCGGTGTAGATGGCAGAGTCGAAAGGTCTAACAAGGTTTGGTCGGGGCCACGAGAGCGCAGGTTATACGGCGCGTAATGCCTTACACCTTTGCGAGCCATACCGCGGGTTATGGGAGACATTTCGTGGAGATAGTGGGAAGTGGAATGAGGGGGTAGTCGCACCTGAGGAGAGGGTCCATTTATAATCAGCGATCGATGGCACAAAGCAAGTTCACCTTTATCCATTGCAGAGAAAGAACTCTTTGTGTGTGTGCACTGGGGTGGCCCAAGAGCGGAGTCTGGACAGGCGCCACGGATCGGAATAAACACGTTTTCATCCTGCAGACGCAGATGCGAAGACTAACGTGATAACACATGAGTGGATCTCTACAGTTAGTCAAGAACGGTGGATAAGTACTAGTCGTATGTCTGCTCACCACACCCACCACTCCATGAATATTACACGACATAGCCATGACAGGAAGACCAAGGAGGGGAATCAGAAGATGGCCGCGGAAGGAGCATGCATGCAGAGTCGACATTCGACGTAGGTCACGTCACGCCACACTAGTGCAGCCGAGGCGCCGGCCTATCAAACCGAGCGGAGATCACGTGGGTAGACGCTAGAACACTCAACTTATCTGCGCAGATATGAACCACTTACAATATATTGCATTCTGTCCAAGTCCGTATTACAGTATGTACTATCCTAAATGTGATGCGGGGAGATACACGCACGCTTCTGGGGCAGGCGGCAGGCTGTAACGGGGTCCATTAGACGAAATACGTAGTGGTATGATATATGACCGGGGAATGCAGTGTTGAATACGTGAACAGGGCGCTCTTGAAATATCGCAATTCGCACGCACTGACAGGTACCAGGCAAAATAGCATAGCGGCAGGGTAGGGGATGCGAGGCATTGAATATGAGAACCCTGTAAGGCTCGAAATGCCTCTTGCGCGGGCAGGAATTAAGCAAAATATTGTAGCAGTAATAGTAGAATGCGAGGCGTCGAGGGTCAGAACAACGCGCAGCTAGAAAAATGTCAAATGGAGTAGAGGTGAAGGTAGTGACATACGTGCAATCTCCGGTTATTGTCACTTTTTTATCGCAGAGGAAAAATCTTCATTTGCCAGATTCCATCCGCAGAGCTGCAAGGCAAGTTGCCATTGTTTCATTCTTTTTTTCGGTCCGTAAGGAGAGGGACGGTGGTAGCCACACTGGATTCTGTCACAAAAGTAGTAAAACGAGAGCGGCATCGAAGTCACATTAGACCTCCGCCGATTACGACGAAGTTGCTAGTAAACCTGGAATATCCATTGGTGTACCGGATGGATTTGTGTCAGCACTTGCGACTTCAAAGGACATAGAGAGGAAGTCTACAGGCAAACCAATTGTAGATTCAGCTGTGTAGTCTTGCCCAAAAGTTTACTCTAATACTCAACGCACACTCGCGGACGACGGGTGCCGACCATTACTCTGCCCCGTCTCAGCCAACCTTCGAAATGAGCGAACCGGTCTGCAACACGCCAAGTGGCTCGAATACCAAAACGACGAATACTGGGAACGGTTCCGAAACATAAGGCAGCGAAAGTACGCCACCATAGCACATTGGAGCAAGCAGCATACTCACCTTTACGTTCTCCAGCCTTGGGCTCATCTTTGACGCGCCAAACCGGATACGGTTCAACGGGGCCGAACGACGCATATAGGGACCCCCTTAAGGTGGTCTTGAGATCCAGAGAGCGACAGGTCCGGTGTGTCGATGTGACCGTGCTAAGTCAGTTTATTCCGGAAACTAAGTAAGGCCAAACGTTGCGAAGTGCGGAGTGGTGTGATGCATACGACATATTACAACTTACGGTGTAACACACATTCCATAGTACATTACAATTTCTATTAGGGAATGTGATACTATCTTAAACCCTCCTACAGATTCTGTCTCATCTGACTGTGACAAACCAAATCTGACGAAATCTGACCTGAGCAACTTTCATCCCACCTGATCTGATGCAGTTTTCACTGAGACTGAGGCATATGAGCTGTCAAGCCCCCCTATATGGTAAGCCAACCAGGGACCCCAAGACATATGCACCGACTGATACCAAAATGACAGTCGCAATCTCCAACCATCTCAAACCGGAGAAAGTCCCTGCTGCTCCCCCCTCTTTTATGATACCATGGGTATCACTGTCTGCGAGCACTTGAATTCTAAGCGGCTATGAAAACGAACTAAGTAAAGTCTGCACTCACCAGCATCTTCAACCTCGACGGCATGCCATAGTTGAACATAGCCTCTTCGTCCCTCCAGAGCACACGTCCCTGTAGCGATAAGGAACCTATCTTCCCTACTTTCGACATGGGCCTGGGGGACCATGTGTGAGCGTCACTGCGGTTAGTCAAAATGAGAGGCAGTACTCAACTGCAATAGAAAGCACAACGTCCTTGGCTGTTGGGCATTAGAATTGGCCAGAGATTGCTTGGAGACACTCACTGTCATGCACAAGTGTACCGAGCAGGGATCTGTCCGTGGAGTCCCATATCTGCACCTTCCCGCACGTGCTGCCACCAAGTATAGCCTGCCCTCCATGTATGAAAGCCACCGGGACAAGCATCCCATTACTCGGCTGAAGCATGGAACCGTCTAGGCTACTGTCGTTGAGGTGGTAGATATCGAATCCACTTGTAACGTTGGAAACAACTAGCACATTTCCGTCACGAGACACGCTCATAGAGCCACTGCCTCTTTTTCATCAATAGCAGCACCAATACTAAAGAAAAGATCAAGCATACACCAGGGTCTTGACGTAGACAAAATGCGCCGTTTTGACTTTAATCGCATCCCAAAGGCTGATGAGGGATCAGTCATCTCCCACGCAAAAAAAGGATGGAAACGTACAGTATGCCGTGATGCAAGTAAGCGACCAAAAGTGTTCTCTCAGAATACTTCGTACGCGCCCATGCTAAGGACGTGACGATCACCTCGGATTCGTGATTTACTGAAATGGACGGAGGGGGAAGAATTTGTGCGAGTTGTGTCCATTTAGCTAATGATCATGATAGTCCAACGTCACGAGACAACAGAGGATCCTACCCGTTCCCTCGTGATTCCAGAGAAAGACCTCTGAGCGGGTGCCAGTGACCACAATGCAGTCCATAACCGCGAGATATTCAACTGGAGAGCTGGAATGAGCCGTAAACCCCGTGACGGTAACCTGCTGCCAAACAGGGTCAAAAGTATTGGAAAAAAAGCTGGATTTACTGAGCCCTTACGAACACAGTCGTCTATATGAATTGAGATGACCACGCCGTTAGCAAGCCCGCACAACAGGTGATTTTCGGATGGCGTCATCCAGATAATTGAGAGTACAGCATTACTCCCAGTGACAACGACATGGAGTTTGCGGCCAGAAAGAGTTGACCATAATGACAACTTTCCATCAAGGCTGCCAATGGCTAAGAATGTGCCGTGTGAGCTGAATGCGAGAGACGTGATGGTGTCTTGGTGCTCTCCCTCGAGGTGGTGGTACAACTTGTATTGAAGAGGCATCCCGAAGGTGGAAGCGTTAGTCCAAGACTGTTAACAAAGCACTGGGTAATAGCTAGGCCCCATCTGCAAAGTTAGCAGAACCGTAACAGACACGTGTTGACAATGACGTGCCAATGACAGCACTTGCCGAGCACTCAATTAGCAGTCATTCAACGTACAGACCAGGATGTCAAAAGTACATCCCGTAGGATCTCAAGTGCCACGAATATGATGGGTTTTCGCAATCGCATGTGCATGGGATAGCAGAAGAACAAGCACAAAGTTCACACGGCTGTGAGAGGGTGGTGACCGGTGACCGGCGCTGGTCGGAGTGGCTCAACTTTTCTTTGTGACAGAACGTATGTATGAATCAAACTTAGACATGACCACGTATCGACCGTACGCTTTGACCTCTACCACCGTTCTCTGATGTGCAGATGCCTACTGCCATGTCCCAAGAACAGTGGCTGTTTCGTCAAAGTTCACCCATTGACAAAGACGGCGGAGTCACTCGTATCATAATCTCTCACATACCCACCGTAGCTGCGGCTCAAAAGAACGTGACTCCACTGATTCTGCAGCACTTCTCTCCACCAATCTCAAGTGTTTCTCAGTAAGTGGTCTTCCGACAGTCATTGAAAGTCTAATGTTAACTCCAAACAATTGCTTTCAGCATTGATACATCTCGTTCAGAAGGTGAAACATCAGTACCACGGGTAGAGAACAGCACATCCATGTCAGTCGTTCGGATGATCTTACGTACTGAGGAACTGACATCGGAGTCTAGCTCTGGCGAGGCGAGTCAGCCCTCAGCAGGGCACCCTCCTTTGATAACGGTACGTCTTGGTATTTTAGACGGACGCGCACATTAAGTTGAAGCATCGCAATCTTCGGCAGGTGTCTCCCCGGAAGCTCAACAAATTTCGCGATACCACAGGGGTATTCCACTGGTATAGATCGGAAGGAAATGATCCCCTCAGCTTTCCACCTTCTCATGTTGAGAATGTCACAGAAGGTGATCTCTTTTTCTACTGGGTCAAAAGTGTGGGTAAATGCCAAATGTGGATTTGGAGGAGTGTCGGCGGGGCGAGCACTTGGGTACCAGCCCGAGAGGGAGAGCAAATCATGGGCAGTGATGGTACTATAAGGTATCTCGTCGTTACCGATGGTCATCAACCATCCTTAGTGCAAGCTGTGACATGGGAGAGACAATATAGGCATAGGAAAGTGTTCGTAACCTTAGCACATTAACATTTTGTACTGCGGCAATGAGTTTTCGATCAGGTGGGCGATAAAGTGTTCTCGCTTCTAAGCAACCGCCCTCAATGTTACCCTAAGAATTTCAATGAGTGTCGAAAAGAGAAACCACCGCATGATGGCCTGTGCGAAGTCACCCGACCATACTTAGCTAAGTTCTAAATAGTGGACGTGCGGCGCGGAGATTGGCATATGTACAAGTTTGTATTAGATTCGCAAAACGAACTAAGTTTTAGTAGGCGTATATCATTCCATCAACGTGCTCAGGCTCTGCGGTCAGTTTTCTAAGAACATCTCCCTGCACTACCAAGGGCAGTTTGCCTGTCAAAAACATCATATGGCCCAGCCAAGCTGTATGACACACGAAGATGAGTTCACTCCATACGTAGAATCAGTGAGAGGACTTACGCAGCTATAGCTTGTGGGATATCCAGGGGCATGTCCTCCTGAAGAAGCAAATCGTCCAAGCCTTCCGAAGTGAGAGAAGAAAGATAGTCCTGAGCATAGAAGTTCTTGGGAAGACCTGACAGTGGTTTTCGGTTGCTGACTTGACTAGACGGCATACGAAGATGCGGCCATGCGCCGGCAGTGGCATTCCACTGCTCCTGGTACCTCATTCGGAGATGGAGCTTGTCAAGCACACGCAGGGTGTCTGTTACGGCAGCAGATCGCCATGCTTTACGGGTGATATGGTAGATGCGTTCGCCATGCCCGACGTCGTGCTCTGACTCATCAGAGCTCATACCAGTCGGTCCGAGTTGTTGCACCACGTTAACCGCTGAGGGATATGATCCCGAGTGGTGGTGGGCCGTTCGAAGGCGGCGGTTATACAACTATGGTACCCTCTGAGCATTATGTATCATCGCCAATGTTGAGAGTAACTGACCTGCAACTTGCGTTCTCTGCGCCTGTGCACAGAGTGAATGCCAGCCAATGGACTCTTGTAATCCCGCTCGTTCGTATACCCAGATGCAAGATCTAAAACTCTGGCTTGTTCTTCACGAGCAACCATCTGCTGCTTTGCATATACCTGGCGCAAATAGTTGAAATGAACTACCCAGGCATCAAAAATAGCCTTCAGTGATCTGTCGCAGCCAGGATGAGCGTCACGGAAACTGGCAGCAAACACGTGAGACGCTGAAGTATTCCATGCAGAAGCTGGAGTGTCACTGAGGTCAACGCGGAAATTGTCAGCAGTGCAGCAGGGACGCTGAGTCCCCTTCGTGTAACTTATGACTTCGGCTCTATTGGGCGCATTGGTAAAGGGAGAATGTTTATTCTCGCGCTTCATGAGTGCTAGAGCATGTTCGCGGATCAGTTTCTGGTAATTACGGCTATTAGACATAATCCAGAAACCAAGATAAAGACACACTTGGAATTCCAAATGTGCGGGCTTGCAATGAGCAGGGAATCCTTTTACCCTACGGCGAACTTGAAGTGAAGGTGGTTTCTCTTCATCTTTAGCGCTTCCATGCGCACCCAGTGATGTTCCCACAAGACGAGTTTTCATGATGTCGGCTGCCTCATTAATCGCATTGATTGCACCATCGAGTTCCAGTTGGATTGTCTCTTTGAAGAGTCGTAAGTCGCTCCGAGTAACCGGGATCTGAAAGGGGATTACCACGAAGGTATAGACGACCCAAAACGGACCTACGTCTTCCACGTCATTGGAAAGTTCACTCGTGTTTGGACCCAGTACTGTACTACGGGTTCCGTTGGAGGCGGTGACAGTTCCTGAACACCTGCAAGCTGCCCGTGAAGTGGGCGGGAGAACGTAGGGAGTGTGGGAATCTATTTCGAGGTGAGCACGTCGTCACATTCCAAGTTGCGTAACAGATTACAGGTGCAGCATCCAAGGTGATTGTCTTGTCACCTCGTTCATCGTGCTTTTGAAGGTCAGCACAACATACGTGCTTAGCACGAGGAGAGGTCACGTACTTCCTCATCCTCCCCAAACGAATCGGCCGTAACATAAGCATCATCACTTTCACTTGCAGACGCTTGTCGTGTTTTTCGTTTGGGTGCCATGGAACGCGCGACGTCTGGGAAATTCCTACAATGTCTTTTATACGCGGGGATAGCATTAATCAGCCACGCGGCCTGCAATATCGGTGAGATCGCCAACCTTCTTCACTTGTTTTGTCTGCCTTTGTTACTTTACTGCATTCTTTTTACCTCAGGTCTTGGATACGATTTCTTGTTTCCACGTCGGCGTTCTGTGTCTATCAAGGCTAATGCGAGTGGTGGTACACGAATCGATTCAACCTGCGTGTCAGCAAGTTCCGTTTGTCTTTCTTTTTACCTTACTCTCCTCTTTGTTCTCGAATCTGTGCATGCTGTGCTTCGGAGTGGCGAATGCGTAGCCTGGATACGCTCTGAACTTTGCCCTGCGCTATAAATGTTGACGAAGCTTGGCCAGACCTCCAAATCATACCCTACCCACATGCTTTTCGGACGAAACGATTCTATTACGCGAGTTTGCCACTCCTCCCGATTTCGGGCCAAGAAGCAAGCACGGTCCGATTTGCAAAACGTGGATCGCCCTGCGGTGGGCACCGTGCATGTAACTCCTGGTGGGCTGGTTACACATTCTATCGATAACGTGCCAACCTTTCCACACAGCCAGCACCCGCGCCAGCCCTCAAATATTCAATGCCCAAAGGCACTTTCCCCCGCCTGTGGGGAATAATGGCTTAACTAGTCTTCGTGCATCGCAGTTCAAGTGGATCGCCTTTATGAGCTTCCTTGCGGTCCTCTCCCTTCTTCATTTTGCATATCCGTCCCGCCCGCCTGCATTGCTTCCAGCTTCTGCAACACCCTACCCTTACACCGCCCAAACCCGAATCGTTGCGTCTCGAATCATACAACAGTCCTACCGTATCCTCCACCGGAAGACGCCGATTAATACCCAACCCATCCCCCACAGTTTGTATGACTATGCCTTGTGGAGTAATGGTGGGATAGTCCTCAGCTCTCTAACCTCGCCGCACGGATACGACTCTTGGGTTAACAGACTTAGGGGCAAGATAGGGTCTGCGCAAGCCGTTCTGGAGGATGATTTGCGGGAAGGTGCATGCTGGCGTCTTCCTAATCGACTCGGACAAATAGCAATCGCATTTCAGGATGTTGTTCGTGTGACACATGTTATGGTTGACCACATCCCGGCCAAACTTACCAATGCCATCGAGATCGCTCCCCGCAAGTTGCTGTTGTGGGGAATGGTTGATGGGGAAGATAATCTAGCCAAGTACCATTCTCTACGGAGCAGCGCTACGGGCCCTTTACGTGATCTTCTTACAGCTCGTATGGCGCCTGCCTTTTCACGCGGCATGCCCTTCGTGCCTCTGGTTTCCTTTGACTATAATATTCATGCGGCAAACCACACTCAATTATTTCCAATCCTTGACTCCGTGGTAGCTGCTGGCATGGATTTCGGTGTAGTAGTCTTGGAGATCCTGGACAATTGGGACGGTGAACTGACATGTCTATACCGAGTAGGTATATATGGGGAGCGTAGGACATGATTACAACTGGGATGCATCTAATCAAGTAGGAGGCCTTTAGGACGGCATTCACTTTGTTTACGAAACCGCCTTACACTGATACTAGTTATGGTTGGAATTTCTACGTACAAGCAGATCCCGGCTAGTTTTCTGGTGCGAACGTGCTCGACTGATGGGGTAGATACTCTCAAAATCAACCCACACATCCAAACCCGGGAACACATCCTCGCATCATGCCCCACCTACGAGCCCACTCGTGACCTACTTCGCGCTGCGTCAGAGGACCTAGTCATAACAGACATCTTAGGAACGGTGAAAGGAATGGAGGCGCTAACCGACTTCCTTATGGAAACAACTAATCTTTGTGTACAACAGCGATACGGGGCGAATAATGAAGAACCCCTTGGTCTGACTTGAGCAGTCTACTCGGTACAAGAAACATCGGAAACTGGTAAAATCATACACTCTGAAAGGGTTTTGAAGCACACTATAGGGGCCGATGAGCAGATAACGTGTACGCAGAGGGAGAATAACCACCGCGGCCTTGGAGAGGCCATCCGGATACGCATTTTGTATAGCCTCGAAAACAAGGTAAGTGAGCAAGCGCGAGCCACGTCAACGCGACGGTGTCATACCTGAACAGCTCTCGCACCGGAGCTCTCGGATATTGATGCGCTTTTCTGCGATGAAAAGAATGTCAGTTTTCGTCGATCCCTGTGTAGGGAAGTACTTTATATCGTAGGACGGTTCCCACGGCATTTGTGGGTGTGGTATAATGTAATGTATGTCAGTTCAAAAGTTTAGGTTATGGCAAAATCGGATAGTAAACTGGAAGTAGTGCCCACACTAGCTAATGATTCCATGAAAAGCAGTCAAATCCGAGTAAATGGATGACAGGATGACTCACCGGTGGGCAGTTTGGTGCATGCTTGGGGTGAAGGGGCTTGACAGCTCGCCCATTCTGTCGTGGTCGGTCTGACGTGCCTAAAAACCTAACGGTCTTAACGACGTACGAGTATGTTATCTCTTCATGCGCCAACCCTGTGAACCTCGGTACACCACAATGCCTAGCCTTAGAGGCGGAGCATCACTTCGGATACGCGACGGGCCCCTACTTCGTCCGTTCTTTCAATATAGAGACTAAAATGGAATACACACCCATTTCTGTATGGGTCGTTTCGGTGGACTCGAGGAGAGTGCACGGTATGGGGAGTCCGAATATCGGAGGTGATGTCCCGGCCACATTCAGGAGGCCAGCGAGGTGAACGGCACAAGCTATTTGTGCAGAAGTCAGCAGATAAACCAAATATTGGGGCGATACTTACATTTTAGTGTATGCTTAAGGCATCCTCACGGGCGACAGATATACACCAGCATTGACTGATACCGAGCATGAGTACCGGTGTGTGACGGTCATCCTCAAACGCTAGCCATGTTTGGGACATCTGCAAGGGCGACAGAGGTACGCCACCATGACTAGTGATCCCCAACACGACAACGAATGGGACTACACTACCTTCATGCATCATCACAAGTCACGAGCGACAGATGTACACCAGCATTGACTGATACTGAGCATGAGTACTAGTGCGTGACGGTCATCCTCAAACGCCAGCCATGTTTGGGACATCTGCAAGGGCGACAGAGGTACGCCACCATGACCAGTGATCCCCAACACGACAACGAATGGGACTACACTACCTTGACGCATCATCACAAGTCACGGGCGACAGATGTACACCAACGTGATGGACATTGCAACAAGGTAAGAGGAGCAAGTACTAAGGCGCTGGCGGGAGTCGGTGAAAATGAACACAGCGTCACGTGATCCATTTCCCACTCGCGTTGGCATACAAGAGTTCCCAAAACAGCCTACGGCACTTCCCGATGCTTCGTGAGAAGGCGGCGTTGTCAGCTCTCAGCGTGGAGACACCGGACATATGCCATATCTGGTAATATATTCTCGGATCTGGCTTAGGGAATTTTTGTGATTTGAAAGGATCGCGTCTCAGTGGCACTAGTACTCATTCTCTTTCTTTCCAACGCCTGATTCCGATACTTATGGCCAGGACGAAGCAGACTGCGAAAAAGTGTTGTTCAGGGGTTGCTAAGCCAGTCAAAATCGCTGGTTGCAAGAGACGTCGTACATCTTCTGGAGACACCACCCTGACGTCTTCCAGTCCACTCTCATCCCCTCCGTCATCCCCCATAATTGCGGAAACTACTCATCCGGCTACACAAAATCGAGTGCGTCCATGACTTTATCTTTCGTAGTCCTGCCCTGTAACCCATACCTTAGTTCTGCTACCTTTGCCATGACGGTGGAAACACCGTTGCGTGTTCCAATCGCGTCTGTTCTCGTGTCGTCTGCAATGTCTGCATTAAGATACTGCAAGAAATTGAAGATAAACTTGGGTCTCCCGGAATATCTTTCAAGTGTCCAGCTTGCCACGAGAAGGACGAGCGTGAAATGCGATCGAAACCAATGCCATACTTTGTAAGTCGTTTTTGATATTTCCGGCTGGAGCTAATTTGTGCTCGAAGGCATTTACACGAATGGTGGAAGGAAAGTCGGTTCCAGCATGTGATAAACCAACGTTTATCCGAGGTGTGTGCGAAAGAGCCTCGAAAGCTGAGGTTTGCGCAGGACCGATTCTCCTCCTGCACTTCATCTACATGGGAATGAACTCCCGAGGGTCTCTTCCCTGGGTACTCAACACCGTGCTCGAGGAGTACCACACCGCATCTACGCTGCATTACCATGAAGTCGTCTTCGACTTTGGCACATGGGACAAACTCTGTCATTGGGAGACGAAAGCTCAGGCGTTAGCAACGGAAATTGGTAAAGACAATTTTGAGCACAAGGTTATCTTTGTTTCGGTTCACAGTGAGGTAACGCGTGGTGACTTGTTTGTGGGGAAAGACGAGAAAGGTGAAGACGTAGCAGTAGAACCCTTGGAGGTATGAATCTTCTGAGCTTTTCGTTGAAAGTTTCTCATTCAGCTAGTTCATGAACTATTTGTTTTTTGGAGGCCTTCGATCCCTTATTAAAAAGTCTATTATTTTCATGTTGTCGTGTGGTCCCCTCGTCACGTTCCACGATTCTATAAGCAGCTTCAAGAAAGCAATAATTCAGTAAGTCTTTTAGTTTGTGCTGTAGCCGCGGATTGGATCTGATGTATGTTAGGTTGCAACCCGCATACACAGTTGCATTCGGTGCAGACCGATTCATCAGTGCGGTACTGAAGTCCTTCATCATTGCCTTCGGTGTTCGTGTCCTTATCCAAGGGCACGCGCTCTGTGAGGTTATAACGGACCTTCTTGATGTTTCGCTCGAGCTGCGCATGCACAGTGACACGTTTTTCTTTCAATCGAAAGTGCAGACTACGTCTGGTCTCCCGCTTCCATCCTCCAACCCCTTGTCCGTAATCGGGATCCGCTACTCATGGTACCACAACCATCGTCACCCATGGGGTACGGCCCTCCCCATGAGCTGCCCCAAATGTAGTTCAGTCCGTTCGTGGTCGCGATCAAAAGTGGGTGTGGACAGCACTAACACCATAGTCCGCATCAGTACCTGCTGTTCTCCGGAGTGCAAGTACGAGTTTTTTTCGTATCCGCCAGTAGGTCCATATGAAGTCATCAAAGAAAACAAGAGCATGGGATGGATCAAGCGGACGGCCATTTAGCAGCGTCTTTACTTCTCAGTCACTACTATATTATCTGTATGACAATCTGTGGACAATCCAATCTCGAGCTATTCAGACTGATATAGAACATTCACAACAGATTCAATTCAGTTGAAATCGGTTACAGTCGTATTTATGAGAACTACTATCCTACATGGGATATAGCGGGATACATGGCAGGTGGCAGGCATTAGCAGGCCCAGGAATGCACGGCACTGAAAATGAGAACAGCGCGTGGATCGATATACCTCGTGTGGGCATGCGGCGGCCAAAGACGTAGCGGAGGGGCGCAGCAATGTGGCACGTCGAAGGCGGGGATAACGTGCAGCCCAAATAGGTGATATGTGTAGGCGGGACGACTGGGAAATGCGGGACACCAGATACAAGAACTCTGCAGCTCAAAATATTGCATGTAAGTAATGAGCGGCTAACACGTACCGGTATGGCGGCACCACCCTCATCTTCACCTATAGCAAAGACGGCTCCATGCGACAGCATCTGAGGCCTAGACGGAGTTGCTGCGCTATCGGGCACTTCCTGAAGAGTTATCAAGTACAAGCACATTGAAAACTCATCTCACTGCGATCTTCTCGCCTTGCCATCGGTGTGCGACCATATCATTAAAATATATTACCTCTCGAAAGTGTTTCAGCTAGTTAGTCCCCACTGTGAGTCTCCTGTGTTATCCGTAGCCTGCCCCATGCATGAGGGGCTCACGCGCGGCAATCAGTAGCAGTACACTGAAGCAAGCAGCATACTCACCTTGTACGGTCTCTAACTTGAACCCGTCTTTGATGAACCAAACTTCGGCACAGAGCAACGCATATAGGGACCCCACATTGAAATCTTGTTTATCTCCTGCTAATCGACAACATAGTCCAGTTCCGACTTGTTTCTCCAGGTGCGGGAGCTCCGTAGTTCGTCAGATATGCCGGTTATGACCAGAAGTGGTTTTGAGATATAGAGAATGGCAGATCCGTGCTTGCTGCCTGCGGTGCGGGCGATAAGGTTGTCACCCATGTGACGGTGACTGTGACACTATTAGTAAGGCACTTTTGGATTATGATCGCAATTACAAATCTATATACGATCGTTCTTTGTGAACGATGGGGCAAATGCCAAGTGTGTGGGAAAAGATGCCCTTGTGCAAGGCTACGTACTCGGCATCACAGTACAATAGTACTGGCATGGCGTCTATCTCCTCCCGACGTCTATCCATGGAACTCGGCGAGATCAACCTCGAAGGATGTCCAGCTGGTGTGTTTTTCCCGTCTTCCGCATGGTTTTCGACCCGAGATGTGCACGGATCAAGCTCCTTGGCACAGATAATTTCGACATTTGATTGTTCTCTATAGAGGTCTTGGGCGAAAGTTTATACCAGGTATGTATATACACATTCCTCATACTCTCCTACTTATCCACCTTCTGGGTGTGCGCGACAAGGGAGAGGTTTTCAAGTTCATGCGACGCCAATTACCCTATTTGAGTAGCAGCTGGACGGTTTGTCGTAGATCAGACGGCGGAGGCGCCTATCCTTCCAGTTCGTGAATCTACTTTCCCATTTAGCCATCTATATGTGGCACGCTGATGCTGTGTGTGTAGCACATATATTCTAATGGACATGTAAGCGTTTGTTACCTGTCATCGGAAAGCATCCCAATTTTTGAGCATGTATAGATATGTGCTTCTATTCTTGGGACGGAGTGGTCCCCAGTGTTGAGTGTGTCCATTGTGTGCGTCACGCTGCACAGTATGCTCGCATGTTGCAAGGTACGAGGGATCCCACCTCTTCTTTCTGTGCTAGAGTAGAGAGGTCCCTCCCCATGTCAAGGAACGGTTCGTCTCCTCGTCAATCTCACAACGTGCGACCCAATGGAGTCTTGTTTAGGCCCGTGCATAACGACAGATACGTATGGACTGCGCCTAACAATCTGAAGAAAGTACGTGTCTTTTCATTCCAGTGAACATTCTCGGTGCTCACCCCAGTCTGCACGCGCAGCTGTTCCTTGACCCTGATGCTGTGGTCGCACCGTGCAAAAAGAAACAGAAAATGGTAAAATGCTCCTCACCCACGTTACACTTGCAAACTAATGTTGGCGTAATGAAACAATTCCTACGAACGCTCTCGGGAGTCATACAGTAAGTAAGTCCACCATAGCGACCACACCAACCTCCTAACCTAATTAAACGAACACAGCAAACCAAATGTCGTGACTGCGCCTGTGCGATAGCGTAGCGAGACAAGTTTACTGTCCGAGAAAATGTATATCAGGGTTGTCATAGTCCAAAATACTCAATATCCATATTCCATACACAAAGCAGAAACGAGCAGTGCAAGCAAGGCCGAAAGCCGCCCTCCAGCGGCATTTCCTGACCAGTGCATAGGATAATACAGTAATGATTTCGTTGGCTTAGTTCTCGCTTGTCGAACGCTAGCTACATGATTTTATGGGAAACATTTTCTGTTCTTCAAACGATATGTCGCCATCGTCTTCCCGGTTACCCAACTAGGTTCCCCACTCCCGGCTATGGAAAGATAGTAACCTGCAATGGAGGGATGTGACTGACCTTCCTGAACCGGCATCCAACCTGACTCTCCCCACATCCAGGCTTGACGTCCACGGTTGTGAGTATGCACGAACAAATCACCACCCTGCAATGCGTGGCTATAGCAATCGGAGGAGGGTGGTGGAGCCTCCACGGGCCCTGAATTCAGGCTCGAGAACCATGAGACACAATCATTGCGGCTACGGATCGCCTTCTGATGTCTGCGAAAGGCCCTGGCAGGGCATACGTGCATGAAGTTGGACGACTGACGGTGTGGTAGGTGTGTTACGTTGGACGTGGTAGCTGCGAAACCGGTCCCAGGCAAAACGTGTACTGGGTTTTTGTCGAAGTCGAGACTACTCATACCGAGTATAAGCTGAATGCCCGAATAGAAACAATATTCGCACTTACGTTTTGCATTGTCGTGTGGCAGAACCAGTCTCAGCAGGGAGTGTTCTGACGACGGAATCACCCACATGCATTTTACTGGCGTTTTTCCCCGTGGATCGGTCAGTAAGCTTGATGATGTCGTATTCCTCGCCCTTGACACCACTATTTCTCTCATGTATCAGCCAAAGGAATACATGGGAGACGTTAGAGCACAGGCCTAGTTTACCATTCTCGAGCATCCTGGATGGGACGTCTGAACATCTGGTGGCGTACCGGGACATTCTGTAACGCGTAAAGTCAATGGGAATTGTTACATTTGTGGCTTGATTGTTTATAAGAATACCCACATCACGTTCCAACTCCAGGCCTCGCGGTGGAGGCGAAAGGATTGAAAACATGACCGGATGAGTGGGCTCTATCATTAGGTCTGAAAGCCGGGATAAGTGTCAGCGTGGCCAGTGGCGAAGTTCAACGACTTATCTTGCTCTTAGAACAAAGCACGACACAGCGTGCCACTGACTCTATATGTGTAAAAGGTCCGAGATTCTAGAGTCCTTGCATCTGTCCAACAGCATCTACGACAAGCGGCCCGTCGGAGGCGGGCTCGGTGGGAGGCGACGACCGACTTCATCAGCCTGCAGCGCCCCCCAGAAAAGAGCCCACAGGACAGCAGTCGGACGAGGTTCCTCAGGGAACCTTCACTTCCCTTCGCAGTCGCTTCTCGTTGTGAGTGCTTATCTTATTTGACGCATCGAATTCAATCATGTTCGTGTTCTGAGCAGATCCGCCGCGGTTCTGCATCCTCCCCTCCTCTACCGACAACGCAATGCCCAAGCTCTGGACATATCCAGGAGGGCTAATGCCACATAGTGACCTGTCCATACACAAATTGACCCCCTTCCCCCTTCCAGACCATCACGCAATATCTGACCAGACCACTGACCATCTATGGTATTTTCCTCAGTGATGCTGGAAAGCGGGAACAACGCTTCTGAGCTGGGATTCACGATGGATGCTTCATCCCATGCGGGCAGTGTTGCCTCGCTTCGTGATCGTTCCCCGTGGCATAGCGATAAGTTGAACATCATACATCCACAGGGGCTATGAGCAATCCAATGCCTAACCGTTTGTACGAAAGGATCATCAGGCATGGCATAACAAACCGAACATTCTAGCTCCCACCGATCCTCGACCCATACTTCTCACCACCCTCATCCCGACCTACATGCCCAGCCCTCTTCCATGCCAACCCTTGCCTTCTAGCGTAATCAGGACAATTTTATCACGATGTCCTCGAGTAACGCTATGGTTACATTGAGGGTTGCAATAGTACACCGCACAAGAGGAGATTCCTGTAGGAAAGACATCAGATTGCCATGCTTGGATATCAGCAAGTCGATACTCGCCATGGTCCTCAAAGAATTATCAAATAGTGTACGGTTGACCCCGACTGCAAGGAACAAGACCAGGACGGAAAAGAGTATGAACAGTAGTGGACACGTGGACTGCCATGGTGACGGATGAGCAGCACCAGTCACTTACACAGCGCAGCACGTACAGAAACACGAAGGCGGATTGATCGGCATATCCTTCCATACTTCGCACCACCGTCTGCGCCCAGGATGTTAGAGGAACTGGTAACGTTAGAAACGCTTACCTGCCCGCCAGATAGAAATATACGTTGCATGCCCTTTCTGGGAGGACCCCAGGGCAATGATGCTACTATGTGGCCCATTAAACGACTGTCCGGTTACCATTTTCGTGAGGAAGCGATTCCACATAGTTTAAAGGCCACTAACTCACCGCAACAGCTTGGATTATGTCTCCTGTGGAGGGGTTTCAGTGAATAACCGCAAATGGTGTCGCGAAGTAGATAAACCTTTCTGATCCAGAACCTGCAGGGCCTCCTTGTTACCCGGCACCCAGATCTCTACCTTACCGGAATTAGTACCACACACGATGGCATTGCCTAGAACAAATGAGACGCTGGTAGGATAACACCGATCTGGCTCATGTGATAGCGTAAAGTGACTGAAGTGGTGTGATTTCCCAACATTGTAGACACGAATGTCTGCATGCATCGCTTTCACAGCCAGTAACCCAGACTGATGGAGAAGCGCAGTGCTCGCACTATACAATGGGTCGACAGCTACACTGCAATGATAGCTGAAGCATTTACATTTGCGGAGACGTAGGGGTTGGCTCAATCCGCCAGATTGGAGTTTGGCTCTGCAAGTCCCATGCACTGCATGCAGGATTGATAGAAAAATATGTGCTATGAGTATAGAATGATAGACTGACACTGGATCAACAGCTTACATTACTCCATGGTTCAGGTATGCAGCGATGCCCTTGTTGCCCCGATCATAGAAGTGGAATGACAATGGCCGGAGCCTGTCATCATAACCCACGGCGTGAATGTTCTCTGGAGGGGAAAGTCGGATGCTACGGCAAAGGTCACCTGTAAAAAGTTGTGCGTCAACGAACAGTGGTCGATGTGCCAAAAGACCTCTTCCCTGTAATTGTTTCGGAAGAAACGAGAATTAATTGTCCCATACCCACACCCAGACGGCCAGTGTGAGGATCATAATCAATACAATGTACTTGTCCTGTAGTTACGCCGAACAATATGGACCTCGGGGACATCAGCAAATCACCAAAAATGCTCCAGTTTGCCACAGAGTTTGTTATGGTTCACAGTACCCTACAGTATTGTACAACATTCCAGAGTGTCCAGTTACCCAGTCTCACAGAATGTTGTCTTTCTGGATGTTGAGACATTTCACGAGGTCGCTGAATCCATGGGAAGTGCAACTCACGATACCAAGACCTTTCAGTTTGGATATAGCTCCATTCTCACATCCACAGTATAATGTGTGAGTTTGTGAGGTCGGGTGCCAGGTCAACGCAGTGATTGGACTGTCGAAAACTAATACATATAGAGGTGCTCCGTTTGACACCTTCCAGACAACGAGCAACCTATCATTCCCACCACTGGCCAAATAAGATCCACAAGGCGAGAAGGCCAGGGTGTTGACGGAGTCACTATGACCACCAATCAAATCGTAGGCAAGTCGAAACGTGGACATATTGGCTACAATGGTGGGAGGTGAAGATAGCAAGACTATCACGCTCTCAAAAAAGGATTATTATGTAATCCCTTTGCGGGTCGCCATCTCCCGCGTAGTCCCAAATGCGCGCCGTATGCAACGTCCTCAAGGTTCGTACCTAGTACGACTCATTCCCAGTCTCACTGTCCCCAACACTGAACTCAATATTAAGAAGGCCTTCCAGGCCTTTCTCCTTCATGGCAAGCCAGACTCTCCGATCATATATATGCCTGGATATTGACATACACTGAATTCCAGTACTAGTGCGATATGCCAAATACGATACGGCAGCAGCAATTGTCAGAATCAGAAGGATCTGTTTTGAATCATTCAGAGGTCAGTGTACTTCTTCTCTTACATCCGTTACTCGGCGATGATTCTGGATATCGAGAAAAGCCTTGGCTAAGCAACGACGCTGGTTCTCCGTGAGCACCCAAATAGCACGGTTTACGATGCCACTAAACGACTTACCCAAGTCCAAGTCCACTGTCTCTCCCTTCTCAATCCCGACATCGAAATGGGCCGTGTAGTGATAGTGCCCGCTTTGACGGGCTATCGTCCCCTTGAATTCCTGTAGACGCATGACCTCGTCCAAGTAAGGTTGTTGCCGCAGCTGCCAGCACTTGCTGGGTACCCCGAAAGGTTTGTCTCCGTCCTTCCACACCGATCACCCTCTTCACAGCCACCATGGGAATACTGTCGTTGAGGCAGGAATTGCTAACGGGAGGCGGTTCAGCAGGGTTCCGACCACCAAGGATACACC
This sequence comes from Pisolithus albus, assembly GCA_024613165.1. NCBI lineage: Eukaryota > Fungi > Basidiomycota > Agaricomycetes > Boletales > Pisolithaceae > Pisolithus > Pisolithus albus. The sequence continues at coordinate 414,269 of JANFAB010000002.1, read as the reverse complement.
CCAAGTCTGTGGCACCAACACCTGTACCAATCGACACAGATGGCTATGCTGCATCTGCAACAGTGGTAATTGGATCGGGTCTTCCCTGCACTGCGAGCGCTGTCACGAGGTCCCAGTTCAAACATGACCTCCTCCCGAGAGCGTGTTTGCTGTCCATTCCGCAACAGCAACTCCCCTGCAAGTTACCCCTCGCATCTATGGCATTCTGGGGTGCTATTGCAGTAGCTCCTTTGCATCATCGGCAAGTTTGCGGTGCGCAGCCCATCGTCGTTAGATCGCGACTGTCACCGCTGTATTATAGACAAAGAAAAGTCAAACTGCAAATTTCTCGCACTAAGTCAAGATAAGCCGTTCCGACCGGCGTTTTCCGATGTCCTGCCAACTCCGAGCTGAGTGTCAGATAGCCGTAACGGACCCCAATCTGAGGAGCAGCGATGGCCTTCACTGAGCGGTTTTCGACGTTCGGATATCCCAGTCGAATGATGATGATGTTCAACGCCAAGTCACCAGGATTCATCGTTATCCCTACTATCAATCGACCTCTTTGTTGCAAAAATGTGTCAGACGTCACTCTGGTTTGCCACTTTTCTTTGTGCTTGCCTCCCTCGATTGTCCTGGACGTGCTTTAAAGCGCTCCTTTTTATCAGAGCTCACCCTGTTTATCTCAACTTTCACCCGAGAGCTTCGTCCCCAGTCTACCCAGCCCCGTAAGTTTTTTTGGCCTTGCATAAAGCGATACTTCCAGCTTATGTTCGTAGTCCTGGCTATGGAAGGCCTCTACCACATCCCTGCGTCTTCGTCAGTAACATTGAACGAGGAGTTCCTTTGGACGGTCGCGGTTGCCGATGCGGAAGAAATCGATCAGATGCTCGAGACGCTTCGGTCTGCGATTGTTTACGCTAGCCAGTGGCGCAACAGCTTTGCGCCAGCTGCACGCTTACAGGGCGACATACTACTTCTAATATTTGAGCACGCATTTCCAGATAGGGATACCTGCATGCTTAGGACTTTGAGTCAAGTGTGCCGCCGGTGGAGGTCGACTGTTCTGCAGGCTCTGCTTCTGTGGCGTAAAGCTTTAAACCTTGCGGATAGGACGACATGGTTTTCGGAGGTCCTGGGGCGAACTCAGACTGTGCCTCTAGAAGTCTTCTTTGACATCGCAGAGGATTACACTGGTTATGCGATTCCCAACCTCGCCACCATAATGATGGACCACTTCTGGAGATGCGCAAGCCTTCACATTGAGGGATACGGAGATGATATAGAGGAGATCATCAGCTCTTGTATTACGACCGATAAAGCACCACTCCTGCGTCAGCTGTCAATCCACAATATCTCATGTTCCGTTCCAAGTGTTCATGATGGTGAAGCAGAGATTCCGGATGCCTTCCTTTCAGTTTTCGCTCCGCAACTGATGTCTCTCCATTTGGAAGGTTGTGCATTCAACTGGGATATCGTTTGCACGAGGCTGGCTCCCCACACACCATTACTCTCTTCGCTTCACATTTGCAACTTTCACATCCAATCGGCTGCCAGCATTGCGCAACTTCTTTCAGTGCTGGAATCACTTCCATGCTTGAAGGATCTCCGGCTGCAAAATTCCTTCGCCAGCAGTGAAACGGACTGGAACACGCGCCCTCACAAAGTACTTCTTTCACAGCTTACTTCTCTCGTGTTTGAATCGTCAGCTGTAGCTGGGGCTATGTTTCTGGCAGCGCTCGAGCTCCCGTCGCTCGCCAAGCTAGAGGCGACCATCGACGTCGGACAACCATCAACGGACATCCGCAAGTTCATGGAGGGAGTCCGGCTGGCGACTTGCAGGATGGCGCATCTCCCATACCTTTATATCTACTATGGACACCGCCTTCTTATCCTTCACTCCAATCATCATCACTGCTTTTCTGCGTTGCGGGTGACGTTCAAGAATTGGGCCCTTCGTGACCCTGCTGTATCTGATACCCGCTTCACCAACCTTATTAGAGGCATTGCAGACGTCGCAGTGCTACAGAAAACGCAAGATTTGAAAGTATCTCTTCCGATCAGCATTGAACGGCGCCTCGCAGCAGATGCTTGGGCTTACTTCCTCTCCCGCCTCAAAAAGATCTCATTCATCTCCTTTGGTACCCATTGCCCTGTATTCCTCATACGCACGCTACTCCTGGATGCCTGTCACAGCAACGAAGGCACTCAAGTCCAGTCACGACTCTTGCCGTCCTTGACGCAAATCACGCTACCATCAATCCCCGAGTTGAAGGTATTGATCGATATTCTAGCTGACGCAAGAGGCCAGGTGGGCATTCCACTTGCAGTCTCTACTATCTCGCGAATGCGGCCACGACACGCAGGGCCGCCCGTCGAAGTTGTCCGTGAAATAGTACTGGACTGGATAGCTGACCCGATGGTGCATAGCATTCCAGGTGATTCTACCTGGTTCGTAGACGACGAAGGTACGGACAGTGACGAAGCTGACGAGATCGATGAGTTGTTGGATGGCTTAGACAATGAGTAATCAGCCTGTAAAATTTTGATTTTCCGTCTTGGCCATTACAGTTATACGTACCAGAAGTTTCTTATGAGAATTTTACTAAGGCGCCTTTCATTTGTATCTGTATCGAATTTTGTTGCTGTGGAATTCTACATATTGTGTTCTTCTTGCCATCGACACCTTGGCAAACCCCCGCCGCGTCCTCACCAACGGTTCAGACTATCCCGGCCCCTGCTTTACGCTTTGTCCTGTGAAGCCTTGCTCAATCTTCAGAGCCCAGCATCCCGCTGACACCAGACGATGATAGCGAACATGGAGATCGCCAGTGCCCTTCATGGGCCAGAGGGTGTTTCATTGGCAACGAGGTCATACCGGACAGGTTGAATATATTTGTACATAGTAACATATAGCAAAATTACACTACGTCTGACTAGTATGGAAGGGGGGAGGGTGCAGAGGGACAGTAGCCTACGTGAACCTGCCGAAAACCATGGAATAGTAAGTCTTGATTCTGAGTACGGTGGCACAGCAAAATCAACTATGGAAACGTCCATTTTCTGTGCGAGGCGACTCCCATCTAGAGCGGTCTCATATTGGGATGGGGGGATTATATTGCCGAGGGTGTCGTAGGTGGGAAGGGGACAGGCGTCATGGGCCGCGGAAAGTAGGAGAGTTAGAAGACAAAGGGTCATGTTTCCGGATTGTGGCTATGGTGCTCGCTATTCACTGCGTCCCTCAATTTGGCGAAAATATTCCCGGCCCGAGTGGACGCCTAAACCCAACAACTACGGAGTTCTTCTGTAGGCATATTTAGATTACGAAGATAATTCCAGTATACACAGGAATCCGAGATAAGCATACTTGGAATTGATGAGGTCAATTAGTTTGTCGCGTGTCTTGTGTGGAGATGTCCTCTCGTCGGTAGAGCCCACGCGTAGCGAGCCGCTCATGAATGTTAGCATCACGCTACATGCCTCGGGTGCAGAGACGCAGTGATCCCTGATAACATGGTTAGCACCCGCGTGAACGATGCATTCACATCCACAAATAACGCACACAACCATCCTGATTAACTCGCCTGAAGCGCACATTCAATATTTTGTCCGTAACACTTCATCTGGTGGAGGAGCATCCACAGGGAGGTGATTCGTGAGGAGACAACAAAACGAGTGCGACAAGCCACTCACGCTACAACCCGAGGTGAATGCATTCGCCGAGAAAAAGTAGGCTGATATACTATGTAGGGGTCACCGGTCACCCCAAGTCTGCCATATTGGGTCGGTTGTGGAAGTAACGACTGGTGAGGGGTTCGATGCAGATACCCGACTTCCTTCCTGACTTCAACATGCACGGGTGACTTCAGGTGTTACCTGCGCGACGGTGTCACTGATGGTATGAGATGCAGCTCGCACTTGGAGCTAGAGGGGCTGATGTAAATATGGATCGTGAATAATGTCGCAGTCACTCGTGTTACGGAATTCGATGGCTTCGGTGGACGACGTTTCCCACAAACGAGAGAATTTGAAAACGTAGTATCTCAACTCGTTCTCTGTTCAAATACTCGTCTCATTAGCTCCGAGCCAGTGAGCCTCTGCAGTCAACAAATCTTCTGATCGTGGCCACTAAGCTGTACTATGACAAAGTCGCAAACAGCGGTTGTAAACGAGGTTTCCGCTGGGCACGACAGCAATGGATAACTGTATATGTCATTTTCTCCACTCCTTTGTTCACTGCAACGAGATTCTGTAGGTATCAACCAAAGAATATGATTATCATCCTAACGACCAGTAACCAGGCGGTCATCGTCTTTGAGCCTCAAGCGACCACACTTTTAGTCCGCTTCATGTTTGGTGCGCACTACAAGTTTTGCTCTCCTGCGTCCATCATTACCCTTCTGCCACTCCCCACCCATTAGCTCCACTGCACTTCTGACCAGGATCAGTTCTTAGTCGTCTCGCCCTCTCGTCCCTATCGCGAGGACTAACCGGTGATGGATGCAAGCCTTGATTTCCATGACGAAGTTCTACTTTCCTTAGAGGACCTCATCAAAGCTGATCCTTACTGTGCGCAGTGCAGCAATGGGTTAACCCGCGTTCCACTGGGTCGGGTTCCGGATATTGCACATAAACTCTTACAAAAGCACGCAAACCTGGACTCGATTGCAGGGCATCAACAGTACCATCTTCTCGATCTCGAAGTCGGCACTGATAACCTTTTCAATACGTCTCAAATTCTTCAACTCATTCTTCATTCCTTTTCTTTGTCCGCAAGGTATGGGAAATGCACGACGCCACGCAATAATGCAATGAGTCTCATAGATTGCAGTGCTGACAGGGTTACCAGCCACTGTCTGGAGTCCGAGGGATGTGACGATGTCGGCACGTGTCCGGTCCCCATCAATGGCCACAGTCCATTAGAGAGATGTCTAAAGGACATCTGCCAAAAGATTTCCGAAGTCAATGAGATACAAGAGCAGCTGGTAGACGACAAGGTAAGTCTGCAACTTCGTTATGACATTTGATCGCTGATTCTTGCTCGCAGCATGTGATAGCGGCTAAAGTAGAAGGCATGCGACATACGATGAAAAGCGTGGACGAGACGTTGGGAGATCATGAAGGTCGGCTAAGTGCATTGGACGATACTCAGAGGCGGGTTGCGGAGGAGTTCAATAATTTGGAAAGGTGCCTCGCATCAGTGCAGAAAAATCGCATCCGCAAAGTGCGTAGTTTATTCTGGAATATTTCCGGTTATTCACACAGGTTTTCAGGACGCCAGCTTGAAAGACATTCAAGCGTCCCTTGCAAACTTAGAAGCCAACCTCACCTCGTGTAGGCACGACCTTAAGCAACAAGTAAGGAATAAGAGCGGTAAGTTATAGGTCGTTCATATTCCTACTTTTCTTGTTGATTACTTCAATAGACGCTCTTCACCAGTGCATCACCGATTCGTTGACTGGCCTACAGTCATCCCAGCTTTCGCTGGATGAGCGGTTAACCATTTTAGAGAACAAAGCCGATGGAATTCGGACCGCTCAGGACAAACACACAGCGCTCTTCTCTCAGGCCTTGGCAGGCATACATAGTCTCTCTCAAGGGTTCATGACGCTATTGGACCATACCCAGGACATTGACGTTATCCGAGTCGCATTACGTGACATGCAAGAAACCATGGACTCTGTCAAGACGAGCCTTGAACAGATCAGCGGAGATGGCAGTTCTCACGTGGCCCAGAGTTGGGCACATCCACAGCTGTCTCTCGAGGAAGAATTGCGCCGTAGTACGCATGGTTTCCCAACCTCGTCGAGGGTGGTCGATGACAGCGAAGAAACGGGCCCTGAAGGTCCATTGCAGCGTGGTGCTGGCGGTGCAGCACCAAGCAGCGACGCTGGGAAAAACTTGCATCAGCAAATCACCAAAAATGCTCCAGTTTGCCACAGAGTTTGTTATGGTTCACAGTACCCTACAGTATTGTACAACATTCCAGAGTGTCCAGTTACCCAGTCTCACAGCAACATCTTGCCACAGTGCACTACAGGATGCCCAGAGCACCCCAACACCACAGACCTCACAGGAGCACAGCCACAATGAGAACAAAAGTTGTAGCCCATGATCACAGGACCATGGGAATATGCTTATCTCATTGATATGCCCAAAAATGGGTGAGAAAAATGCAAAATACAAAAAAAATTGATGTCTTCAAAAAATTAATTTCCAATATGTCATAATGAAAGTTGTAGTGCCTGACTAGAGGACCCCAGAGGTATGCTTATCTCATCCATACCTGCAAAAATGATTGAGATAGAGGCAAAATACAATTGGTGTAGTGTAGTGTACATTTGTATTACCAAAAGTGTAGTGTTGTGGCGCATTTTTGATTACCTAATGAGTGTAGTGTTTTGATTAGCAAAAGTGTAGTAAACTCCGCATTTTTGACTACCAAATAAGTGTAGTGTTTTGTAATGTTTGATTAGCAAAGTGTAGTGTAGATGTGTATTACCAAAAGTGTAGTAAAAGTCCGCTTTTTTGACTACCAAATAAGTGTAGTGTTGATTAGTGTTTTGATTACCAAAGTGTAGTGTAGATGTGTATTACCAAAAGTGTAGTAAAGTGCGCTTTTTTGACTACCTAATAAGTGTAGTGTTTTGTAATGTTTGATTAGCAAAGTGTGGTGTAGATGTGTATTACCAAAAGTGTAGTGATGTGGCGCATTTTTGACTACCAAATAAGTGTAGTGTTTTGTAGTGTTTGATTACCAAAGTGTAGTGTAGATGTGTATTACCAAAAGTGTAGTAAAGTGCGCATTTTTGACTACCAAATAAGTGTAGTGTTTTGTAGTGTTTGATTAGCAAAGTGTAGTGTAGATGAGTATTACCAAAAGTGTAGTAAAGTTCGCTTTTTTCACTACCAAATAAGTGTAGTGTTTTGTAGTGTTTGATTAGCAAGGTGTTGTGTAGACTTTTGATTAGCAAATGTGCAGTTAAGTCCGCTTTTTTGACTACCAAATAAGTGTAGTGTTTTGTAATGTTTGATTAGCACAGTGTAGTGTAGACTATTGATTAGCAAAAGTGTAGTAAAGTCCGCATTTTTGACTACCAAATAAGTGTAGTGTTGATTAGTAATTGATTAGCAAAGTGTTGTGTAGAGTTTTGATTAGCAAAAGTGTAGTAAACTCCGCTTTTTTGACTACCTAATAAGTGTAGTGTTTGATTAGTAAAGTGTAGTGTAAATTTGTATTACCAAAAGTGTAGTGTTTTGTGATGTTTGATTAGCAAAGTGTACTGCAGATTTCTATTACCAAAAGTGTAGTGATGTGGCGCATTTTTGATTACCAAGTAAGTGTAGTGTTTTGTGCTGTTTGATTAGCAAGTGTAGTGTACATTTGTATTACCAAAAGGGTAGTGTTGTGTAGTGTTTGATTAGCAAAGTGTAGTGGACAGCTGTATTACCAAAAGTGTAGTATTTTGTAGTGTAGTGTCCGCTTTTTTGACTACCAAATATTTGTAGTGTGACTAGGAAATGTACAGTAGTGTTGATTAGCAAAAAAGCGTAGTCATGATTAGGATTGTTGTGTAGTGGGCACAGCCACTAATGCCTCGAAATTTTGCAAAGTCACAAAAATACCCAAAAACGCGATATAGTGGACACCAAAACTCACGCCTTTCGCGCAAGTGGCCAAAGCCGACCAAACAATGGCCAATTCCTACTATAGGGTAGTGTATGCCACTAACCCATCACTACCACACATTTGATTACCCACAAGTGTAGTGGTAGTAGAAAAAAGCATAGTACTATTAGGAAAAAGGGTAGTACTATTAGGAAAAGGTGTAGTACTATTAGGAAAAAGCGTAGTACTATTAGGAAAAAGCGTAGTAGTACTAGTAAAAAGTGTAGTAGTATTAGCAAAAAGCGTAGTAGTATTAGTAAAAAGCGTAGTAGTATTAGCAAAAAGTGTAGTGGTACTAGTAACAAAGGTAGTAGTATTAGTAAAAAGTGTAATACTATTAGCATCTTATGTGGTAGTACTTGACTTTGAATATATTACTACTTTTGACTTGATTTCTGTTTGATGGAGTGATAAGCCTATTACCTTGAAAGTGTAGTAGTGGTATTAGCAAAAAAAGCGTAATGGTATTAGGAAAAAAGTGTAGTAGGGGTATTAGCAAAAAATGGTAGTGGTATTAGCAAAAAAGCGTAGTAGTTGGATTAGCAAAATTTGGTAGTGGCATTAGCAAAAAAGCGTAGTAATAGTGTGGTGGGCTGGGGTTCTGGGGATCTCTGGGATTGTCTGGCCAGTCCTGGCCAAAAGGGACCAGCAGTTGAGGGATGTGTCCAGAGTGGACTAGCCTGGGGCTTCTGTGACTCTGGGTGGCTCTGTCCAGTACTGTCCAGTACAAAGTAATTTGCTGATGCGGATGAGGCCATAAGTCGTGGTTCCAGCCCCGGGACCGCTCTCAGTAACTCCTGAAACGCCACAAATTCTTTCCTCTCGCTGAAAGGGAATGTTCTAATAAGCGTCCAGAAAGAAAAAGGTAAGGCATACTCCACAGTGAGCGAATCTAGTGCGTCACCACATCCTTCAGACAACAAAACAATGCCGTTGGTGAGCAAAGTCGGTACATTGCAGAAAGCATGTACAGCTCGTCCAAAATGGCGACCACGATGAACTAGAGGATCTTGTGTTGTCCTAAAGTATCATCAGCGCAGGCATTATCACTTTCTTGGTGTGAGTCGACGTGTGGATCTATGGCGAAAACACCACAAAACCAACACAAAGACAAATGCTGAGTCGGTGGTTTACCTGCGCGGACTTTGGCTCGAGGGATCGGTTACAGCAAAGTGGGGAGGGGTTCTGCGCACTAGAAGACTAGGGCAGAAGGGAAAGGTGCTCCTGACGAAGGGGGAGCAGGGGAATGACTGAAAAGCGAAGATATTTAGGCTACTCGGAGCCTAGAAGCGACGTAAAGTGATGAAGAATGACAGTAAATAGACCCTTAATGGAGCCTCAGATACTGCAAGAATAAAGAAGATAATGAAGGGCCTTAAAGCGACGACAATAAGGCAGATAATGACGATAAAGATTGGGCAATAGTCTCACTACAAAGGGGATGGTATCCTATGCAGGGGGGGCTACTTGCTTTTTTTTTACTTGCTGCGATGTATTGGTACTTATATACAAAAGGTAGCGCAGCCTGAAGTAAATAGAGGGAAACACTTTGTAAGGGGTTTGTAAGCGATTGGTAAGAGGATTGGTAAAGGATTGGTAAGGCTGAGCAAGGCTGAGTAAGGACAGTAAGCGATTGGTAAGTAAAATCAGTCAGCATGACGAAGAATATCACAAATCATTTGAAATAGAAATGAGTCATTAAGGAATGGAAGAATAATGCGACAGAAAGGGGGATGAGTAAGCGCACTGGTCACTGCTGAATAAGGGGGTATGACTGCAAATGAGTCACTCTGACTCCTAGATCTGAGATCCAGATTCATTGGGGCGATATGCTGCGCGTCCGAAAGAAGAACTGTGGGGATTTCTGCCAGGGGCCAACTTTGGGGGTCTCCAGGGTAGTCAGGGCTTAGGATTTCGCAACTTTCCCCCCTCTCTCCTCTCTGCAAAGTGACCTGTACCAGGTGCAACTAGTGCTCTGGAGGGCATGAGGAGGAGGAGGGGCCGTCTTCTCCAATGAGGGCAGGGAGAAGTGCCTCAAAATCGTCATGAATGCGATCAGATAGAGTAGATGAGAGTAGTTGGTACTGCAGCTGTCGCAATTTTGGGAGAACGAAAGATGAGATTGAGAGATAGACGTTGCAGGGGGCAGGAAGGAAAAATCCATAATCCTTTTCGACTGGAGAGACCGAAACAACCACATAAGACCTCTCAAGCCTGACGACAGACTTGAGGCGACCAAAGAACGTCTTCTTTGACGTCAGACTGACGAGAAGAATGTGCTGTCCCAAAGCGATAGGATGGGAGGTCATGGACGAGGGAGGGATGAACCAGGAGGCTTCGGGGCGAGAGCTAGTGGGGATTCCTGGCAAGTACTCGTAGTTATTCTCCCTAGCAAAGGACACGAGCGAAGAGACAGTCGAGGAGGTGGCCATTACGATAAATATTGGCGAAATGGGCGTTCGTTGGTAGAAATGATGCAGAAAATCGTGGAGTGCGCGGATCGTTACCAAATTTGGTAGGCAGGATGGCGTGGTCGAGAGCTTCCTGTGAGCGTGGGAATGGTGTCGATATCTTTAGAATTGACGGAGATATTCGAAAAATCGGAATGCCGTAAACTAGCGCTCAAAAAGTTTTTTTGGGTGCTCGAGCGGTTTCTTCCCTAATGTTAAGGATGGTTCTTGTGCGATGGATGACTGCTGGCAATATCAGTCATTCTTCGCATTAGGGCTAGGCTTCTCCGTTCTTCATCATTCAGCTTCCGAGTCCATGCTCACGTCGCCAAACACCTTTGGTGCGTGACATCGGATGCAGAACGTATGGTTTTTTCCTTGGTCCAAGCTCTAGCGCACTGGGATAAACGTGCTTCTGGCCATTGGCTGTCCGACTTGCATCGCCCTCGCTGCTATTTGACATTACTAAGGTCTCGAAAGCAGAGGAAGGGGAAACGGGGATAAGACTTGGATCAGCAAGGATTTTATATGCGATGGGTCAGGGCGATATTTGGGAAGCAGGTCAAAGCAATATCACTCATGGTGGGCGCCACCGTCTGGCCCAGATGACAGGAATGGATTGTCTGTCTGGTTCACTCAGACATACTGCTACTGCGGTTACGTGATGCAATAACTGACACGAAGCGCACCATCACAAGAAGCTGACAGCTACACTTCGGAGATCCCGCCTATCCTCGAACCCGAAAACAAGAATCCAAGGACTGCAGTACGGCATTGCACAAAGACGGGTTGGATGTAGCAGGACCGACCAGCCACAGAACGCCTATACCAGAAGAAAGCTGATTCATGGATCAACAGATACGGACACCCTGGGCAACTCCAGAAACGAAAACAAGAAAGGCACATAGCAAGATGTTCTGGCGGAGGATCAAGTACTAAGCATCCGACCATTTTACGCGTTTGCAAAATGCTCACTTCGTATTCGTTCACGGGCCAAATTACTCGAAGCCCTAGAGGGGAGCCGGTACACATCACGATACGTCCTCTGCCAGTTGAATTGATGGACATTGCAAGCAGCTTCATTGACATTTCATGCAGACGTTATCCAGCAGAGCGGCCGGCAAGATGACTTGCTATAAGACCCGTTAATCTCCAGCCCCACCCCTTTCGTATTAGACATCCGTCATGCATGCACGACGATGTAAAGACCACTCCAATTGCCACTGTATACATGAAGATAAGGTGGATTATCATAGCAGATTTGACTTGGAAGCATGGTGACTGACTGACTTGGGAAGACCCAGGGTGACATTGCTCACCAGAAACCCGCACACTAAAGATTTCCATAATCTATACAACCTCATTCACTTCTCCCCACCTACCATCCAGTGTTGTTGGAGAGCGCACGAGAGGACCTCGAGAAATTTGTAGTACTCATCCTGGCCAACGACAGCAATAACGTCGCTCGCAGAATCCTCATACTCGTCCTGTGTCTCTTCCATAGGGTGGATAGCTTGTTGCCTCTTGATCACGGCTTTAGTCCAATGCCTCAGAATCTCAGCATAAGACAGTGGTCATCCACATGAGGGCAGCTTCCAGTGTGTGAAAGCCGGAATGTCAATACCAACAAGTAGACGCTAGGAGGCGGGGACACGAACCCTCTCATATAAAGCCTCGTGCACCCGATCATAATGCCTGTTCGACGCACGGCTACTGCGAGGTCCCTTAATGGTGTTAGATTGTTCATTACGTAGGAGAGTATGTGATGCGTACATTGTTTGATGAAAGATGTGTGAGACGAGTAGTACGGGGTGAACAGCTGAGGAGTATAACGCGAGTGCAAGACAAGTTCAACATGTACAGCCACCCAACGCGGTAGGCCATATGGTCTCACATGGCTAACTGAAGTGTATGTGTAATCGCCGACTGAGTACTGAGCGCTGAGCATCAGGGCATTCCTTGTCGTTGGGCTTCCCGAAAAACACGTGCATTAGTACCTCGATTGCATTCAACGACACAACATTCGGCCATAAAGCCGTCGACGGTGAGGGGGTAAGAGGAATACAACAGTCAGCAAAGCACGCAATAACTAGTAGCACAACAGTAACGAAAACAATAGTTCATCCGCTTTGCTAATCTCCTGGGTTTTCATCAAGCCCGACCAACTCTGATGGACATTATTGAGTGTCACAACTGGAAGTCGAATTATTCATGGAAACCTTACTCCTTCCTGAAACCCCCGTGACCCTGAATTTTAGCGGAAGCAGTTGGGGAGCACTCCTTGAGAGCACCCAATAGATTCTCAAGAAGTCTGTTGTAGTCGTCCTGGCCCACAACAGCGATAATGTCGCTCGCATGATCCTCGTATTCTTCCTGGGCTTCTTCCATAGAGTCAACAGCACATTGTCTCTTGATCACTGCTTTGGCCCAGCACTTCAAAATTTCAGAGTAAGACAGCGGTCGTCCACGTGAGGGCAGCTGCCGGTACGAGGCGAGTATCAAGACCAATATCAACAGACAGAGAGGTAGTGGTGAGACGAACCTTCTCATATAGACTCTCATGCACGCGGGGGTCCAAGAGAGTGAATTCATTGGTGATTTGGGCTGAATGTTGGAGGGAGGCAAGGGGCAAGGTCGGTACAGGAGACATAGGTCCCACTGCAGATTGATTCATGTCCAACATACGCTGAGTTGTTGGAAAACTGTAAGTACCATTCCTATTATATAAACGAAGCTGGGTTTCAATTTACCATTGATGCCTTGACACTTTGACAGTCACCCTCTCTCAGAGAAGCACTGCAGTGTGAAACCGGCTTCTCGATCGGGCAGCATTTGAAGTGCCTCGGGCAGACAGCCGTTCATTATGTCATGGCCAAATTGCCATGCCAGTGCGGAAGCGACTGTATGGGTCATCCGTTCATAATCTAATAACCCTACTACCGTTGGAAGACATCTGAACGACTACAAAAATGGATGTTACCAACTTTTCCCTGGTCTTCAAGTTCACCAGTTCACTATGTCCACCATGCCCAAGAATAGCGTAAGTTGGTTGAGCAGTTCAGGCCTACTCACTCATCTTTTAAAGGTCCATACCGACGCCAATGAGGCAGTTTCCTCTTCATGAGCTGATGAAATGGAGCTTGTCGATGCCATATCCCGGACCGCTGCCAAGCACATCCTTAGACTTCAGGTTCCAACTAGCATCCACAGTGTTACGGTGTCATTTGAGCCAAAGTCCCACGGCCCTGTGGTATGTGGTTGATTTGGCCTAGGTCTGTGAAGTCGTTTACCTTCACATACCAGACCATAGAATTTTCCTTGACCGCAGCATTGCCAGAGCTTACGGTCATCACCGATCCTTCTCACACTGCTGGTGCTCACACACGCCTTGTCACCGATTGTCCGAACATTAGTAATGAGGTCAAACTCGACTCTGCAGCAGATACCAATCTATCTGCCTCCATGGTAAGCTAACTCATATTCGATGTTTTCGCTAATGCGTTGCATAGGGCCCCTTGCACATGGACAGTGAGCAATTGCCTGCAGGTCCAATTTTTGCTCCTTTCAATATCGATCACTGTGTGTCCTTAGCGTCCTCTACTGGCTGTACTGCAGACAGCACTCCTGCTGGTGACAATCATGTTAAGTCAGCAAGGGTGCAGCCTGCCCTGCCTTGTGTCCTTGTGGTCAATGATAATGAAATAGAGCCTGAAAGTGAGGAAGGGACCCCTAGGCCTGTTGAAGTGGGTTCTGACAGCCTTTTCCTTGTTTCACTGATGGCATGTTTTTAGAAAATTGCTTCTGAGCCGCTTCCTTCTCCGCTACCCGCTCGTACTCCTCAATGGTCCCTCAAGCATGGGTTCACACCCGATAGCTTTGCTGCGTCCGAGGAATTTGATAGTGTCGACACGCAGTTTCTACGTGTATGTTTTTTTTTCTTTCGCTTTGTGACGTGTACTCATGATAACACTTAGGAAACATGGGCCCAGATTCGGGAGGATCTTGTTACCAGGCAGGAATGTCGCAAGCCAATCTTCTCTGAAGTTACAACCCCCACTCCCCCCTGTAAACGCTATCGCAAGTAGTAACTCCATCTGATTTGTAGAAATTATTGCCTTAGCAGACACGTCCTCTGTCTCGATTTGGTTTCGGTAATGACTGCGGGAAACGAGTTTTTCATCGCGTCCGCAGATACTCGGGAAATGCCGTCGGGGGGGGGGGGGCAGCCTTGCTTGCACCGTGGGGGGGTTGTAGTTATCATATTAGTGTGTAATTAGTGGAATTTAAAAAATCATTAGCAGACGGAACAATTGACTCCCCACGATTGGAAACTGTAACACATGGCATCTCCCAGGACGCTGTTCCTACGATTTTTGGGGTTGGAGAAACCTTGCTTCGGAAATGCCGCTGTGAGCGGCTTTCAACATTTCAACCCTGCTGGCAGTGTTATCCTAGCAGTTTTCGTTCCAGCTGATTAGACATAGTTTTTTCAAGGTCACCACCTTTTTTCTAGCATTAAATAGAAATTAGAAGATTTCAACACAAACAAGACTCATTAGAGGGAGTGAAATGCAAAGTGAATATGCTTCTAAATATCCATCTGCTTAATCCATCCCGTGCTCTTGCTGTCTTTAACGATTTCGTATGGACCTTGTGGCGGATATGTAAAAAATTCGTACTTGCACTTGGGAGAACGACATGTACTAATGCGGGCTTGTGCATTAGAACAGTCTACACCTGTTTTCGACCGGGACCACGAACGGACTGAGCTACATTTGGGACAGCTCATGGGGAGAGCCGTACCCCAAGGGCGGCGATGGTTGTGGTACCACAAGTAGCGGATTCCAATGACAGATGGGTTGGGAGATGGATGCGGGAGACATGGCGCAGTTCGGTCTTTCAGTTGAAAGACAAACGTGTCACTGTGCATGCGTAGCTCGAGGGAAACATTGAGAAGGTCTGTGATAACCTCCTCGAATGCGTGTCCTTGGATGAGAACACGGACACCAAATGCAACAATGAACGACTTCAGCACAGCACTGATAAACCAGTCTGCACACTTCAGTCACCCCCCATCGGGGACCTATTAGGTCTATATATTTCTACAGATGTATATACCTAATAGGTCTACTGGGGTTGGGAATTCCCAGCCAGTGCTGGTGAATCTCCATGCCTGGAGATTCACCAAAGAGAGGGCTGGAGAAATTGCATTTCGCCATAAATAATTTATTTATTGATTGGTATAACAGAGTGTCTGGGGTCCAAATGAGACTTTCTCCAGCCTAAAATGGACCTCACTGGGGGGGGGGGGGGAAGGAGCATTGTCCAGTGTAAATTAGACCTCACTGTGGATGATATGGGGCTTTCTCCAGCCTAAAATGGACCTCAGTGGGGGGGGGTATGGAGCATTGTCCGGTGTAAATTAGACCTTACTGTGGATGATATGGGGCTTTCTCCAGCCATAAATGGACCTCAGTGGGGGGGGGTATGGAGCATTGTCCAGTGTAAATTAGACCTCACTGTGGATGATATGGGTCTTTCTCCAGCCGTAAATGGACCTCAGTGGGGGGGGGTATGGAGCATTGTCCAGTGTAAATTAGACCTTACTGTGGATGATATGGGGCTTTCTCCAGCCATAAATGGACCTCAGTGGGGGGGGGGTATGGAGCATTGTCCAGTGTAAATTAGACCTCACTGTGGATGATATGGGGCTTTCTCCAGCCTTAAATGGACCTCAGTGGGGGGGGGTATGGAGCATTGTCCAGTGTAAATTAGACCTCACTGTGGATGATATGGGTCTTTCTCCAGCCGTAAATGGACCTCAGTGGGGGGGGGGTATGGAGCATTGTCCAGTGTAAATTAGACCTCACTGTGGATGATATGGGGCTTTCTCCAGCCTTAAATGGACCTCAGTGGGGGGGGGTATGGAGCATTGTCCAGTGTAAATTAGACCTAACTGTCAATGATATAGGGCTTTCTCCAGCCTTAAATGGACCTCAGTGGGGGGGGGGGGTATGGAGCATTGTCCAGTGTAAATTAGACCTTATTTTGGATTACATAGTGGTTTCTCCAGCTCAAAATGGACACTGGGAGAGGGTACTATGGAGCTCTCTCCAGCCAAAGTGGACCTCATTCAGATCACATGGTGCATTCTCCAGGCTGAAATTGACCTCTGTGTGGGTGCTAAGGAAGTTTCTCCAGCTTGAAATGGATGTCAGTGTGGGTGATATGGAGCCTTCTCCAGTGGGAAAAACAAATCTTAATGGGGACCATATGGGATTGTCTCCAGCCTATAATGGACATTGATGATGGTTTGATGAAAGTAGGGAATGGGCCTATCCTTGTGAAATCCCTCCGTATCATTGCTTCAAACTCACTGAGTGTCAAAGGGTCCATGGTTCAGCCCCCACTCTGAATACTGACACAATGTCCCCCTTCAATTGGTCCATGGTCACCCCCACTCCTTGCTTCAAACTCACTGAGTGTCAAAGGGTCCATGGTTCAGCCCCCACTCTGAATACTGACACATCTCCCCTCAAGCATTCCATGGTCCTACCCCCCTCCCCCACCCCACATAACATAACTGATGGGGGGACTGTTCAGTGTCACAATGACTTTCTCTTGCTGAAGGTCATATAGAAGGATGGATGAGGTAGAGCTCTGGATCAGGCATGCAGGGCTGTCATAGAATATCTCATTCGTTTGCACAGGAGGCTTGATTGTTTTCAGGACAAGTCACAATCAACAGTCAGATCATGTGTAATTGTACGCATGCCAACAATGCTATGCCAGTCTTTCCTGGCTTATAATGATGAGATCAGCACAAACTTATTGCTTTAGCTGCATATGTTTCTACAGATGTGTATACAAATGGCATATTCCCCCTAGTACCTACGTCTTTTGGATGGCAACTGCACTGGAGAGGAAGGCAAATAACCATTTTCAATATCATCCAACCATCCCTCATCTTCTGAGAACTCTGCTTCATTAGCTTGTCCTATGTGATATTCCTCCACTAATGCCATTTCTTCAATGGCTGTCAACAGTTCATCATCATCCTCTGACACCACCCCCCCTCCTTCCCCCCCTTCAGAACTGGTTTCTTCCAATAATTCATCTGTAGGCTCTTCTTCTGCAGCAGGTATCACAGATGGATCATAAAGGGTGGCAAGATGGTTTGCTATGTCTTCCCCTGTTGGCCCCCAAGGCCTAGATGGAAGCCATGCACATGGAATGTGCCTAACCCTTGCTTCCCATTTGACATAAGCTGCTACAAGGTTCTCCCTGTATTTTTTAAGATGATACTTGTAGTGTTTATCTGGTATTGTCAGCTAATACCCTGAAGACAATATTTGTACCCACCTGCTTCTTCCAGAGCAGTCTGTACACTCAACCACTCTACAGAAAACCACTCCTGCAAGACAGATCGCTCCCTTGACAACCTCCTTTCTTCTTCATTGCAGCGATCAATCTCCAGCATAAGCTTGATTCCCTTGCGCACACTCTCATCAGCAAGCCACCGTGGTGGATCAGGATGGCACTCTCCAAGGCCCACATCCTGCCAAATATCACTGTCCACATCCAGCTGAAAAATACCCTTTGATGGTATGGGAGTAGGGGGGATAGCACCAGGAGGGGCTTTGTGAAGTCGTATCATACTTTGTAATTCACCACAGAGATTGTTATATGTGCTGACAAGTTTCAGTATGGCAGGCTCCCGGCGTTTTAGAGATGATTCCACATGTGACTGTATATGACTTTCTGTAATTGTCATTAGAAAAATATCAGCAAGAAAAATCCTACTTGCCATTGACAGAGTTTCTATATGATCATTCTAATCGCTCCAATTCAAACTTTCGTTGGCAAAGCTGCTCTCTAATTCTGGTCTTCAATGCTTGTGCATTAGTCTGGGTTTGAAGCCACTTGTTATTTTTCAGCAAATAAAGGTCAGTCTTTGCTGAGACCCCTAATGCACTCTTCTTTTGTCTGAGAGCATGACTGGCGTTGGAAAGAGAACCTTTTGCTGCAGCAAGCTGAAGATTGAAATCAACAATGTCATGGACATGATTGTTGATCAGATCATTCTCCAGTTTGTCCACATGGCTCTGGTAGTCCTCAACAGTCTTCTCTAGGGAGAGGATATAGGCCAACTGTTGGGAGCCCTTATTCTTTGACTGCCCTGTAATGGGTGATAAGCAACAGATGACAGGAATAGAGGAAATAAAACTAACGTGGCAGAGGTCTAGTTTGTAATTCTACTTGTGCAGCCCACTCATGCCGCAGAGTTTGCATGTCAACATGCAATTCACAAAGGGCCTCCCAAGCCATCATTTTCTTTCTTTTGCAAAGTGACCATTTCTTGTCCAGCCATTGGCCAAAAAGAGAGAAAGATTTCTTGTCAAAGTGTCGGATTTGATTGTCAAGGACAAATAGCCTCTGATGATACTAAGCAGAGAATTAACATTGAAATTATGCTATATGAAGATTAGTCCTTACCCCAGACACCCGGAGAATAGGAATGAGCATTTTCAGAGAACTCCATAACCGCTCACATCCCTCACCATCTGACAAACCAAAACCTACACATTTACGTGGGTGATATACTATCTGGCATGGCCACTGGTGACCATAAGCATGGAACACAGAGATGCCAAACTTTAATCTAGAGAGTATCCCATCATCGAGGAGCTTCCACTTGTGGCAACTACGCTCCAATTGGCAGCCAATGTCATACAAGAGGCCAACTGTCATATTAGAAGGCAGATGCTCAAAGAGATTCTTCACCAAGACCAGAGCATAATGCTGTTTTTCTCCTGCTGAAGTCATATTGACCAGCCAAAGAACACGATCATGGCGACAGAGTAGGGCCATAAGCCCTGTGTCTGCAAAAAAGCGGGTGCTGGCCTTCTGACGCTTCTCATCTGCTGCATGGAAAGAATCCCCACAACCATCCAACACAGAAACAGGCACCCTCATCCCATCCTCAAACCTGTCCTCCTGCTGAGTCTGAGCCAGAGAATGATGATTAGATGAGCAGGACCGCTGTTTCTCAATGAAATCCTCCATAACCTTCACCTCTGAGTCAGGTATGAACACAGTGTTGGTGGGATTGGGAGGATCACAGGCAGCTGAATTCCGGGGATTATTGGTTCTCTTCTGGGTAAAGCATGCATCCAAACAGACAATACAGTCCAAACTATCTTGTAGGTCAGTCACCCAATTAACAATCAAGCCTTTCATTCACTCACTCATCTTGATCAGTTTTAGCCCTCTCCAAGTTGCCTCCAAAACAAAGGGGACATCGGGCACAAAGGTAGTTACTTGGCTGAGTAGATTCTTGCTGTATGGAACTTGGGGAGAAAGAGTGGACCAAGGTAGTAATATGATCTTCCATGTATATTGTCAACACAGAATACCAATGGTATGCATTGCTGAATCGTCGTCAAAGATTGTCCTGAATATATTGTAAGCATCTAAGTTTACCATAAGTTTACCAACGCAAAGAAATATGCTGGCATGTCCCTAAAACATCCCAAAGGGTAACCATACCCTTTTACAAACAGTGCTCTCTAACAGGGGAGGCATGGGGATAATTATATGTACATAGGTGCAGTGCAGTATATTGTAGGGGGAGGGTAGGGTCATGGGGGTATAGGGCATACCAGGAAAAACCAACAACACATACCTTCGACTGAAGCTGGTAGCCTTGAGCATCCAGGAAACATTCCAATGCTTCACACCATGCTGTTGTATTAGGTGTCAACCGCACGAAGAGTGTCTTCATGAACTCTAGCAGGTGGAGATCAACTGCAAGAGTGGGTGCAACAGGTGAACAAGCAAACAAACCCCGTTTCATGAGCTGTACAGGGGCTGGAGTGCACAAACAATAAGTAATCTCCAGCTCCTCCAAACCTAATACACATAAGGATGATTGTATAATAATGACAATGGCTTCACGTACGGTGAAAGAATAGACAGCATACACGGAGTCGATGCACTACACAATTATGACATTGACCAGTGCCATCAACCCCGGCATCAACTATGACACGCAAGGATCGAGACACCTCAAGATACTCCATGTATGTGTCAAGTTCGGGCCTCACTCCGAGGGTTCTCAGGGGCGAAAGGGTCCCGAAAGGGTACTAGAAGTTCGACCGACGTCGGAGGTTGAAAGTCCGACGCTAGTCCGATTGGTAGGTGTCGAGGTAGAGGCCTTCCGAAGGAGGCCGACGAAGTTCCGACTAGCGGAGCAGAGCGGGGGATGGCCGAAAGGGCCGACAGAGGTTCCGACTAGCGGAGCAGAGCGGAGGTCGGAGGAGGGCGTCGGGTTCAGCTCGTGCGCTGCCCCCTTGTACAAGCTCGGCCCTCGTATTTCGGAGGCGGGCTAAGTACAGAGAGATCGGAGGGACTTAGAGGAGAGGGACGGAGTCTCGGAATGGGGAACTTATGTCGATATTCGTACTGAGGGGACATCGGGGTACCGTACGGGTATTTATACACTACAGCGGGGCTGAGGCGGTACGGTATCGGGATGTCGGAACTAACATACGGAGGTACGGAAATTTTCAAGGGGAAGTAAGTGTCAGAAAACTTCACAACGGAATGAAGGCTAACAGCGGATGAAATGGACGAGACAAAGGATGTATCTACAAGCGGATAAGATTGTGACGGAGCGCTCACCAACAGCCAATCACAGGCCAGGCCGAAATCCCGGAAAGCGGTGCGACCCTTCGGAGCGCCATGTGGTGCAGGCACCGTGCTGTGCCTATTCAGCCCGGTGGCCCCAAATGGATAAAGCCCCCTAAGACGATCACATGACCCACAGGGGGTCAACCCAATATAGATGAATGGTGGTTACGAGTCAAGACCGACCACGGCCGACAGTGGCAATTGCTCGGATGCAGCGGCAGAGTGGTCGGCAAGCTTATTAAGCGTCGGACTTGGTCGGGAATGGGTCGGAGGGTGTCAGAGAGGTGGGCGGAGGTGTCGGAAAGGGTGCGGAGGCGTGGGAAACGGTCGGGCAAGGCATGGTCGTGACAGTATCCCCCCCTTAGGGCCTGAACCCCTGAAGGCCATAGTAGGAAGTGCCTTACTGACGTCAGAGCTGCACATATGAGTGGTTTTAGTGATGCAGTCGGTAGCCCGCATGACCCGGAGATGACGGATAGTAGTGTTTGGGGTCTGCGGAGGATAGACCGACGATAGGTAGGCAGAGTGGCGGTCAGCGGCAGAGCGGTGATAGCGGCCTTCGGAGCGGGGAGTGGTGGAGGGTAGCGGATAGTGGTCGGAAACTAGGTCGGAGGCTGTGGGCTGTGGCGGCGGCGTCTTAACTACGCGAGAAAGAAGGAACTACATAAAACAAAAAGAAAAAACCAGAGAAAAGGGGTCGGAAAGGCAAAGCGGAGGCTAAGTCGGAGCGGAGTAGGGGCCTGGCTTGTGGGGGTAGCGACTGTGGAAGGAAGCCACAAGGTCCGAGGCATTCTCGAGTTCGGTGGCCAACAGCCACGAGGTTTCTTCGTCAGTACCCTCATAACCAGCCCAGTGGACGAGATACAGCAGTTGGCAGTGTCGGCGGCGGCGATCTATTTTTGAGTCGAGGATCTCCAATACCTCATACTCAAGTTCACCTTCGACTTCAACTGGCGGAGGCGGGGGTTGGTGCCAATTTGGGAAGGGGTTGGCTGCCGCAGGCTCTAGTTGTGACACATGGAACACCGGATGGATGGAGCGCATACTGTCGGGCAGTTTCAGGGTGACCGAATGAGTGCCGGGTCGGGCGATGATGTCGAATGGGCCTAAGTATTTTTCGGCGAGCTTGACTGAAGGTCGGGTGGAGCGGAAATACTTCGCCTTGACATAGGCTTGATCACCGACATCAAATTTCGGCGGCGGAAGGCGCTTGGCGTCGGCAGGTCCCTGGTAGCGCTCTTGGGCGGCGGCCATTTCGGCTCGGAGGAAGTCGTGGAGGGCGGAGAGCTCCATAACATAGTCATGGGCTTTCGGAGAGGTGAGGTCTTGGTCGGTAGTGACTGACAGGTTCGGATGGGAGCCCTTATTAGCGAAGAAGGGCGAGATACCAGTGGTAGCGCTAGGCGCATTGTTGAAAGCGAACTCGGCTAGTGGCAAAAGCTCGGCCCAGTTGTCCTGCTGATAGTTACAGTATACCCGAAGGTACTGCTCGAGGGTTTGGTTCGTGCGCTCGGTTTGGCCATCGCCTTCGGGGTGGTAACCCGACGTGAAGTGGAGGCGCATTTTCAAGGCCTTACCTAATGAGCGGAAGAAGTGCGACACGAATTCGGGACCTCTGTCGGAGGTGACATGAGCGGGTACACCGTGTTTAGAGAAGACATGGGTGAGGAAAAGCTTAGCGAGCTCAGCGGAGGTGACGGAGTCGTGGGTCGGCAAGAAGATCGCCTGCTTAGAGAGGCGGTCGACGACCACAAGAATGGTGGAGAAGCCATCGGAGGTGGGGAGGTGTTCGATGAAGTCCATGGAGATGGAGTTCCAGGGCCTCTCGGGGACGGGGAGTTGCTTCAACAGGCCATATGGGCGGTGCCGCTGAGATTTGCTTCGGCCGCACGCGGTACAGGAGCGGACATAGTTCTTTATGTCGGTCCGAAGGTTCGGCCATACGTATTTGCGGCGGATGAGCTCGAGGGTGTGGTTTTGCCCGAAATGGCCCGCAAGCGGGTGGTCATGGTTGAAGCGGAGTACCTGGAGGCGGAGGTCATCAATGTCGGGGACAAAGATGCGGCCATCCAGTCGGAGTAGGCCATCGCCCTCTAGCGACCAGCACGGTGCTGTCAGAGTCGGAAGATGGGCGGCGGAGATGGGGTCGGATGGAAGGGCGGTGGTTATGTCGGAGCGGAGGCACTCGACATCGAAGAGTGCGGCGGCCCGCAACACAGGGGCCAACAGGTGGGTGGTGCGGAGGGACGATGCGAGCTGTTCCTGGGTGAACATAGGGCGGAGGTTATGTGGATTTACCTGCGCATAGTCCCTATCCCCCCCTTTTGGGTAGACGTCCCACCGGCGGGTGAGCGCATCGGGTTTAGCCCCTAGGCAGCCTGGTCGGAAGCGGATCGCAAGGTTGAACTGGGAGAGGTACTCGGACCACCGAGCCTGCTGACGGGTTAGGACCTTAGAGGTAGCGAAATACTCAAGGTTTTTATGGTTGGTTACCACATCGACGGGGGAGGTGGAGCCCTCTAGGTAATGCCGCCAGTGGCGGAAGGCCTCAAAAATAGCCAACAACTCCTTGTCATGAGTGTCATAGTTGAGTTCCGGAGCGGTGAGGGTGCGGGAGTAGAAGGCGACCGGGCGGATCTCACCATCGGTGCAAGTAATGGACAAGATACCAGCGATGGCATAGTCCGAAGCGTCGGTCTCTACTGTGATAGGGGCGTCGGGAACCCAATGGGTAAGGATCGGAGCGGAGGTGAAGGCAGCCTTCAGGCGGTTGAAAGCGGAGCAGCACTCCTCGGAAAAATTCCAAGGGGCATTTTTTCGGGTGAGTCGGGTGAGCGGAATGACGATGTCAGAGTAGTTATTAATAAATCGTCGGTAAAAGTTCGCAAACCCGAGGAAAGATTGGATGTCTTGGACCCGACGTGGTTCGGGCCAGTCGCGGATGGACTGAACCTTGTCGGCGGACATGGTGAGCCCTGCGGGCGAGAGGACATAGCCGAGGTACTCGACAGAGTCTCGGTGGAACTCACACTTTTCGGGCTTGGCATAGAGGCCATGGCGGCGCAGCCGACGGAGGACCTCTTTCACATGTTGGCGGTGCGACTCCAGATCCTGCGAATAGATTAGGATATCATCGAGGTAGACCACCACACAGACATCTAGCATGTCGGCGAAGATACTATTGACGAACCACTGAAAGGCAGCCGGCGCATTAGTAAGACCGAAGGGCATGACCCGCCACTCATAGGACCCATAGCGGGTCCGAAAAGCGGTCTTCCATTCATCGCCGTCGGCGATGCGGACGAGGTGGTAGGCATGTCGGAGGTCGATCTTGGAGTAGACTTTTGCGCGGCTCGGAGAGTCGAGAAGGTCGGAGATGAGCGGGAGTGGGTAGCGGTCCTTCTTGGTGATCTTATTGAGTCCTCGGAAGTCAACGCAGAGTCGGAGAGAGCCATCCTTCTTTTTTACAAAAAGGACAGGGGCACCGTGAGCGGAGGTAGACTGTTTGATGAACCCATAACTGAGATGCTCGTCAATGAAGGTTCGGAGGGCCTCAAGCTCAGGCAGCGAGAGGGAGTAGATGGTGCCAATAGGCAGAGTGGCGCCCTCCTCGAGATCTATCTTGAGATCGAAGCTCCGATGGGGCGGGAGTTCGGTAGCCTTTGCCTTACTGAAGACATCGGCGAATTCATGGTAGTCGGAGGGGACCGACGACAGATCGGGAGGTGTGGGCGGAGCGGAGGAAGCGCACAGCTTCACATCATCGGGGTGCAAATGGAGGGTGAACTGCTGTGAGCCAGGAAGTGCACAAGCGCGGACAAATGCGGCGGCGCCGATGAGCGAAATATGCGGAGGTGAGTCGGCCACCTTAGCGGAAGGTGTCGGAGGTGATGTCGGAGGGTCACCCGAAGGTGCGGAAGGGTCGGAGGTTGTCGGGTCCGAAGCGGAGGTAGCGTCGGGGGTTGACGGAGTGGCCAGGGGCGCTGGCATTCCCTGCGGCGATGGTCGGAACGAGATACTGCCCAATACCCAGTCAATCAACGGATTGAAGCGGGTGAGCCAGTTGTGTCCTAGAACCAAAGCACAAGTAGAATCCAACGGAGTAACATAAAATGAGACATCAGTGACATCGCCGGAAGGAAAACGGACAGAAAGATCTACTACTTGGGTAATGACGGCATTGGAACTACCATCAAACAGTCGGAGCGGAATCGGCGGAGAAATGGACTGAATAGGAATGGAATATTTTTGTACTATAGATGGATCTATGAAACAATGAGAGGAACCGGAATCGATCAACGCACGAAGGTTATCTACAGAATATTTCGGAAGGGACAAAGACGGAAGTAATGAATTCAGATCGGAGAGAGCGGATGCGTTGAGACGGAGGTCGGGTACTGCACAAGTGGGGTCAACGCATCCTCCAGGCTGTGCAGGCTCCCTGGAGGAGCGGACTATTTTTTTGGCTCCGAAGGCCCCACAGCGGGGGTCGGGGGAGCATTGGCAGTGGCCGCACGGGCCTTGGCAGCCCGAGAGGTTGACTTCGGGCAGTCCTTAGCGGAGTGACCAGGCTCACCGCAGAAGAGGAAGAGGCCGTTCTTGAGGCGGCGAAGCCTTTCGGCAGCGGTCAGTTTGCCGTCCTTGCCGAGCAGGTGCGCGATGTCGGACTTGGGTGTGTCGGCCTTTTGGCCGCCCGATGGCTTCGGCTTGCCATTTGTGTCGGCCTTGGTAGCGGAGGTGGAAGCGGGAGGGTTCGGCTTGCGATCGGAGGTGTTTGTGGAGGAGGATTTGTCAGCGGAGGGTTTGGCAGAGCGAGATACTTCCGCCTTGCGCTCCCAGTATCGGGCATCGATGGTTTGTGCCAGCTCCCGAAGTTCATACAGAGTGGCGGGTTTGCCGACACGGGAGATTTCATCCTTGATCTGATCGGGGAGGCCGGAGTAGAAGCGGTGGCGGAGCGCACCTTGGCCGTAGTCCTTGACCTGGGAGGCCCAGCGGTTGAACTCTACCACGTACTTAACAATACGGGAGGTTTCTTTCATAGTAAGGTTTTCGAGCTGTTGGACCGCATGGGCGATGGAGTCATGTGGCCCGAAGTTGACCGTCAGTTCATGAAGGAACTGTCGGTAGTCGTCCATCCAGAGTGGACGGGTCAGCGGGTCATCGGGATTTAGGAGGTCAGGCTCGAACCAGGCCAGAGCCATGCCCTTGAGGTAGGATTGGGCGAAGGTAACTTTGGCTGGGTCGGTCCGAAATGCCCGAGGGCGGTCCTGGAAGTTTAGCTCGCACTGAACTAAGAATTCTCGGAGTTTCTTGCTGTCGGACCCGTCGAAAGTGTCGGGCTCCCGAACTTTTGTTTTCGGAGTTGAGTCTCCGGAGCGGGAACTGTTGCGGGCTAGGGCATGGATAGCCCTAGTCAGAGCGAGGATGGGATCCTCTGGTGGCTCAGCCGGATCTCCAGGGATACCCCCTTTGCCGCTGCCCCCACCATCGGGATCATCATCGGGGTCATTGTCGGGGTCACCACCGCTGCCAGCGGGGTGTTGCGGAGTGTGAAAAGGATTGGTCTGGCGGTCGGAGCGGCCAGCTTGAGAGGCGGAGTCACCGAAGGGCGGGTCGGAAGCAGCTTGACATCGGGCAGAGAAGGAGTGGAACTGTTTGACAACTGAGGGTTGCCTTCGAGGGTTGGCAAAGGCAGTAGCCAGAGCCTTGGCAGCTGCCCTTTGTTGGGTACGTGCCCGAGTCTGCATAATTTTCAGCAAAGAGAGTGTAAAAGGAGCTCGTACAAGTGCGAGTACGAATATACTGTCAAGTTCGGGCCTCACTCCGAGGGTTCTCAGGGGCGAAGGGGTCCCGAAAGGGTACTAGAAGGTAGACCGACGTCGGGGATTCAAAGTCCGATGCTAGTCCGATTGGTAGGTGTCGAGGTAGAGGCCTTCCGAAGGAGGCCGACGAAGTTCCGACTAGCGGAGCGGAGCGGGGGATGGCCGAAAGGGCCGACAGAGGTTCCGACTAGCGGAGCGGAGCGGAGGTCGGAGGAGGGCGTCGGGTTCAGCTCGTGTGCTGCCCCCTTGTACAAGCTCGGCCCTCGTATTTCGGAGGCGGGCTAAGTACAGAGAGATCGGAGGGACTTAGAGGAGAGGGACGGAGTCTCGGAATGGGGAACTTATGTCGATATTCGTACTGAGGGGACATCGGGGTACCGTACGGGTATTTATACACTACAGCGGGGCTGAGGCGGTACGGTATCGGGATGTCGGAACTAACATACGGAGGTACGGAAATTTTCAAGGGGAAGTAAGTGTCAGAAAACTTCACAACGGAATGAAGGCTAACAGCAGATGAAATGGACGAGACAAAGGATGTATCTACAAGCGGATAAGATTGTGACGGAGCGCTCACCAACAGCCAATCACAGGCCAGGCCGAAATCCCGGAAAGCGGTGCGACCCTTCGGAGCGCCACGCGGTGCAGGCACCATGCTGTGCCTATTCAGCCCGGTGGCCCCAAATGGATAAAGCCCCCTAAGACGATCACATGACCCACAGGGGGTCAACCCAATATAGACGAATGGTGGTTACGAGTCAAGACCGACCGCGGCCGACAGCGGCAATTGCTCGGATGCAGCGGCAGAGTGGTCGGCAAGCTTATTAAGCGTCGGACTTGGTCGGGAATGGGTCGGAGGGTGTCGGAGAGGTGGGCGGAGGTGTCGGAAAGGGTGCGGAGGCGTGGGAAACGGTCGGGCAAGGCATGGTTGTGACAGTACAGCTTAACTAGTGCTGGAATTATATCTTCGGACCACCGCCGCCATTGGTTGTGTCGTTTCTGTGAACTGCCCAGAGAAGACAAATTTACTTCCTCGTTGAGTTGAATATCATTCATGGCATCAAATACATCAAGCTTCCGAGTTGGGGGTTGAGGACGGTATGGCATGGCACCGGCATCTTGAGCAAGACGTTGGTGGCCAGGAAGGACGAAAACTGGGGGAGGAGCAGGGAGGTAAAGCACCTTCGTACCCGGAGGACGGCGATAACGAGCTATAGCAGGGGGAACAAACAAAGGGCGGGTCGAGTGCTAATACAATGGTTGAGCACATTCATGTCATGCGGATGGGATCGGACATACTGAAGGACCTGGCAGGAGTTCCGGATCATATGATAATCGACTAGTGGAAGCGGATGACGACGAGGGAAGCTATAATGAAGGTTCGTCGATGTAACTACCATTTTGCAGGGGAAAAAAAAAAAAAACAGACATACCGAAGGGGCAGGTATGTGGAGAGGCGGCTCATCATCAGTTGGGGATGAGGGAGATGGTGGAACTCCATCAAGCAGCCGACTGGATGAAGAGGGCGCGGTGATGGGATCCTGGATTGACGATATGGGTACACAAATGCAGAACGAAAAGCAAAACCTATGGTACTAGACGTATCCAAAATAGTACTAGCAGTCCGATGCTTGGAAGGGGAGGTGTTTCGACACCTTCGAGGCTTCGGACGACGGACCGCCATACAGCACCCAAAAACTAACTATGACACGAAGTCAATAGAAATACGCCTGGGACTCAAAGTCAACAGGTTATAACTGAGACACGAAGTCAACAGATAATCAGCACAACAGGTGATACGGAGAATCAAACCTGTCAGAATGACAATCTAGCAGCAGTGGACATGAGCGTAGCCTTGCGAGCAGATCCTGCCACATACCTGAAACTGCCAGTCGCGGTCAAGGGTGCAGTGGGGGTTGGGGTTGAGAACTATACACAGAAATCGTGTGCGGAAGTGCACGGCAAGGGTCGTATACTTCACGAAAAAAATCAGGCGCAGGACAGGATCACCACAGCGACACAAACAAGAAAATAGTTATGTCTAGAAAATGCATCAGAAACAACAGACAGTGAAGGAGCGTCACTTACCCAGCAGCCGTGTCGAGGGGGGACGAGGTTGCAAGGAAAAGAGGGCATGAAGGTCCTAGCAGTTAAAGTTTAATGAAATGGGACAAAGAGATGCAGACTCGGTTGCTTCCGAATATGTACACGTTCGAACACGGTGTCGATACCAAGACGCATTTAGATTTTTATGTATGTACGGAACAACAGAAAAGGGTATTATTGACGACAAAAATGATGCTAGACAAATTGAAAAAGACGCGGGAGGGAGGGTTGTCGTCCAAGGAAATCAAATGCGGTTTGAATGTAGAACAGCGACGCAGACATAGCCTGTTCGAAAAATGCACTGTTGCCACTTGAACCATCCAGTTCGGCAGGGTGTTGTAAACCAGGCGGCGCTTCAGGCCACACAGACAGCAGCTCAAAAAAGCTGTTCCAGTATGGAAGCGTGATTTCCATGCTACTGGCACACAGCCCCAACTCACGTGGTTCCTGTGGTAAAGGCTCCGACCACATCAGTAGACCATACCCGCCAGGGAAGATGCTGTAAAGAAGGCCCTGCCGAGCCACTCGGGCTTCGTCTGTGGTCCAAAGATGGGGGACGATGACCTCGTCGAGTGCGTACAGCTCATAGCGGAAGTTGAGCTCATACAATTCCCACAGAATGGAACGAATGAGCCAGAGAGGTGGATCCGAAAGGGAGGATACTCGAACCTGAATAACATATTAATAAAAAGAACCGGTTACAAAACAACGGAACTGAACTAACCTGCATTCCCCGCCACTCAATTTCTTCTGGCGCCCCTGCGTAACCCTGAGCCACATGAATAATATTTTCCCCCAAAATATCCCGAACTGCCGATTTCGTAGACGCACTCCTTGTGGAGGAGGGCTGATCCGTGTCAATAGTATTGAGGAAGTCCCTCCACATCTGCGGGGACGGGAACTTTGAGGGAGAGCGAACACTGACTTGGCTGATCCAGAGTGGACGTGCAGAGAGCCAATTGAAGAGATACGTTTTCTTCCGTTCCGGCGTAGACACGTTGACAAAAAGTGTCGGCTTCGGGAAGCGGTAGCCGGGATCGACCCGGCCAGTTTGCACTCTCTGCATACTTTTCTCCGCTTTCCTCCAAGCAGAATCGAAAAGAGTATGGGGCTTGGGAATATCTGGAAGGACGGGTTCTTCCCACTTTGCTTCTCCACCAGTTGATTTTTGAAGAGGCAGCACTACAACTCGGTAAACGGCAGGAAAAAAATTCAACGCAGAATTACATACTTCGAGAAGGGCCTGCACTGGCCTTAACCCTTGCAGCCCTGTTTTGTTTTTGGGTGGCCTGCTTGCCACCACGAGAAGGTTGCTGCAACGATGAAGATTGTGCAGCGGATGGAGGTGCCACGGGCTCAGGTCGTTCAGCGAGAGTACCTTCATAGCGTCGACGAGTATGATAATGGCGGAGAAGGCCGCCTGGACCCCGGAAGATAGATGGGAATGGCTTGCTCACTCCCCTTTCCGAATACATGACCCTGACAATATTGTCAGGGAATGTCAGCCGCACTGGACGGACGATATTCATAGTCGGGGAGATGAATTCTTCGTCACGAACTAACCACACAGGTACCCCCGCAAAATACAGGGCTTCACAGACCTCAGTGTTCCTCGTAAAGCACCCCATCCAGGTGGGGTTTGCACGCACGGGTTTCGAGGGAGGAGATGCAAGGAGGGGATAAAGAATTTCGACATAATCAAGCAGTGCATGAATATCCAACAGCGTGCGCTGAAGCTGCACAACAAAGGCAACAAGGTCTCGGAACACAAGGGGATGATGCCGCAGCCATGTGATTTCATGTCGAGCTGCAGCTATCCGATGACGTAGGACCTCCTTGCCAATAGGTCGGTTTTGAAGAGGGTGGTGGCGGCTGCATAAGAACTGATATAGCTGCTCGAATTGCTTGACCGTCGTGTCTCGAAGCGTGCCAACGGCAAATTTGGCGCCGGTTGGGATGATAAAGTCTTCAAGAGTCGGCATATACCACGCAATATCGAGGGAGGGAAGAGAATCTTTCCGAGGGATGCAAACCGAATATTCGAAATCTTTGTCGTGCAACTGCGGCCATTGAAAGCAATCCACCAACCCGAAACGACTGTCAGCGCGAGGCTGAAGATCTTCTTCCTCGAAGATGTGAGGCTCTGGGACGAAATCTACGTTGGGGGAGGTGATTACCCAGTGGCCCTTGCAGGCAACTGCTTGCGCGTCCAGCGAGGTGATTTTTGCTATTAGTGTGTCAGCTCCCGAATCAAAAAAAAAAAAAGGCGGACGAGCGAACTCACGGTCATCAGGCCGAGTAAATGGCTTGAAGCGGGTCACTGCAGTAGCCATGCCAGTGGAGGATACGGACGAGGGTCTTCAACGTCACAGATAACAAGAAATGAGAGTTAGACCCTGAAGGTGAAAGATGAAGCGGAACTGTACACACCGCTGACTAGGAGATGCACTCAAGGCCAAGAAATAAGAACAGAAAATCTATTATGATATCAATGGCGTGATTCAAAGTGGAGATAACGAACCTTGATATGAGGTGAACCCTGAAAAAATCGAAGAAGATACGCTCCTCGAGGTCTACAACCCCACTGACACTCGATTCGAGGTGGTGCCGGGGCGACCTCAGTGACACGAAGTCAACAGAGCGCGATCAGAAGCGACACAAAGTCAACTTCAGATCTGTGAGCGGCACGAAGCCAACTCGAAAACCAGGGATGGGGGGGTGAGCGCGAACAGTGTGAGCGAGGATTGAATAATAAGATGTAGTGAAGGACTGGCAGCTGGGCGGCGTACGTGCGACTTGAGGTCGAAAACGAAAGAAGTCCTGCGATTATGTAATCTGGTGAATTCCCAGGTTCAATAGACCTAAGTCACGGGACTCGCTCCACGCCCTGCAGCGTCTCCAACAGACGGTGTGTCAGCCATCGTTGTTTTCGCACCCTTCGCTATCGTTCTTATCGATACGACTCTCCCCTCTTCCCACTACCGTCTCTTCCGGGCGCAATCATCGTTGACTCAAGACCGCCATCCGCTACCGCTTACGAAATAACCCCTCGCGCACATCAAACATTCGAATGATTCCTGGCCCAGCTACGGTACCCTTGGAGTTGGCTTCGTGCCACTCACCGATCTGAAGTTGACTCTGTGTCGCTTCTGATCGCGCTCTGTTGACTTCGTGTCACTGAGGTCGCCCCGGCACCACCTCGAATCGAGTGTCAGTGGGGTTGTAGACCTCGAGGAGCATATCCTTGTATCCCGTGCGCTTCACTAAAATTGATCCTTTACCCAAGGTTCGTCTTCTCCACCTTGAATCACGCCGTTGATATCATCATAATATACATTGTCGTCTCGCTAGGGGCGTCGTTGTTTTATTTCATTCTTGCAATGATCTAATCAAGTTTCGTTATGATCGTTGTACTAAAGCTCGGCGAGCTACTGTTCCTGTCTAAAGGTCTGTAACTTCGTTTTGTTTCATCCTTCTGTGGACTAACTCGTATTCTTTGGCCTCCGTTGTCATCATAATATACATTCTCGTGTCGCTAGGGGTATGGATGTTTTATTTCATCCTTTCAATGATCTAATCAAATCCCGTCTCAAGTTTCGTCTAATCAAGTTTCGTTAATGTCAATGTCCTAAAGGTCTACCAGCTATTTCCTCCCGTCTGCAGGTTTGTTCCTTCGTTTCGTTTCCTCCTTCTATGGGCCAACTCGTGTTTTCTGGCCTCGAAGACATCACCGCTACCTCCGTATTCATCTTCTACCATGCACTTCCGCTGCTGCTGCCCCTTATCGCTTATGACATTTACCCGCTCGTGTGCGTTCAAGCTTAATACTTGTGGATTCACCGTCCATCGAGCTAATTCCGTTCCGCTCATAGATCTGAAGTTCTCTATCCGCTCTTCGTTATGGATAAGTCCTCTCGGTAGTCGCTCGTGTCTTTCAGTTTGGATCAGTGACACCTCTGTTCGTAGATCTCAGCATCGCACTGAATAGCGACACGGTGAGTCATCTTCTTTTTTTCTTCCCTGATGGTTAATTTTAGGTATAGCGGTTGCCAAAAGTGCTTTTTTTTTTCTGCTCGACCCGGGCGTCTGGTAGCTTGTGACAATTATGTGTAGAAGCCATGGTGCCAAACTGAAGGTACCAATGATGGTTTACAGACAGCGTTCATAATACTCAACCGGTTCCTTTGTTAACACGGTCTGATTTTATTTCCTTAGGTTGATATTTACGGAGAGGTAGCCATAGTCACATATGGAAGCCATCGATATGACCTTCGCCGTGTGCTCTCTGTTGGCGCCTCGTTTTTTTGGTTTTAAGTATCTCCTTTTCCTTCCTGAACTTCGTTCGTTAGACTTCGAAATTTTATTCCGTCGACCCTAGGAGGGTTTCATGACAGCGTTCCTTGCCCGTAAGGTCGGAATCGCACTATGCCTGATGAAGCTAGGAGGGCTGGTACGTGTCAGCTCCATAACCTTCTTACCGGAGAATATAAATGGGCTTCAAAGTGGCTCTCGTCCCCATCCTTTCACTCTCGTTCAGACCACTCACCATTTTCCCCACTCTCACTTTCAGTCACTCTTTTCCTAGATTTTTTTCCTTGCTTGATTTTGAATCAGCAAGCACTAGGGTAACTACGTGTTCCCAAGGAATTCACTGTGACTACGTGTCTACTGTGGACTTTTCAGCATGTCTCGCGCACACAAGCTGTCCTCTGATCTCCCTGTCAAGATCGGCCCCCCAGTCGGTGTTCGGAGGTCGCAGAGAATCAAGGGCAATCCGACTACGTCACCCACCAAAGTTCAACCTGTGAGAAAGGCGAAGTCATGCCACCAGACAATCAAAGGTGAGTTAGCAAATACCTATTTTTCGTGTCAGTACTCGAACTCCAAACAGCGCCCCGCAGCAACCAGGATGCTACCACTGGGGACGAGGCTGATGTGGTTTGTGATCCTTTAGATCGCGATTTGATATATTGAGCCTTCATTTCAGGACGATGCATCTGGCTCGGTAGCTCGACGCCCATCTATCCAGCCTCGGCGGGCACGGCGTTCTTCACAAGGCATGACAGACGAAGAACGCGAACAACAATACCTTGATTCTTTCCGCACCAAAATGGTCACCCTTAATAATGGTGAACAACTACACCCCCATGTCGCCCTCCAGCAGCTCCGTGCAGGTCTAATCTCCAAAGATGAAATAGTAGAGGATGGTGATCGTGACGAAGGTATGTATTACTTTCACTCAGTTTAAGTAGATTTCTCTGAAAGTCTGCCTTAGCCTCCCCGTGCAAATCTCCTGTAGGCGAAAACGCCCCGGAAGAATGTAAGTATTGATTCTACTCTACATTGTCCCTCTGACGGTGACCTCTAGTCGTAGTTCCTGTCCCCTCCGTGGATGAATCCACATCTCCCCATGCAGACATGGATAGTGAAACCGAGGAACAGGTAGTCGAGGATGTGATGCAGCCTCAGCACCGTGAGGGGTCGACAGGTAAATTTTCAGTTGGAGTAACCTTATTCACGCAACTCACATTCCTGTTTTAGTGGAAAGTTCCGACGAGAGCAGTGACTGCTCTAGAGACGAGAGGAGTTCTGTCGGACTTGAGCAAGCCAAGAGAGAAATTCGTAGCAGAAGCTACGACATTGATTATCACTCTTCGACCCCTCCCCGCGAATTTCCGTCTTCAGAGGATGAAGGTGCTGATTCTGAAAATGACCACGAACCGGAGGAGAGCTTGGTAAATTTAAAACGTGGTAGGCTCCCCATGGAGGCTATACGCCAAGCACAAGCCCTCGGAATGCGCACTACGCAGGAAGCCCAAGCTATTGCCGACAAATATGGCAAAACCCTTGTATCAATCATGACTGCTGCCGGTCTCACGTCAAAGGCAACTCGGGCAGAATCAGTTTGGAATCTGCATCAGGCTTGGTATGCGCATGCCAATCCTAAAACTTCGAGGGGTAAGTCTCCCCGGATCTAGTTTTGACCAGATGTTGATGTGATTACAGAGAATATGACGGACTACTATAGGCGCCAAGCAAAACACTACGAAGAACACAAGGATGAAGAAGAATATCCACAACTATGGGCGGAGATCCGCGCGTTCTGGAATGAGAACATCAGTGGCACGAAGGACACTAGTTCCAAGGCGATGGTTGGCCGAGTCATGGCATGTAGGGACTCCTTCACACAGGCGGTAGGTGTAACCCCTTATTATCGTTCGTTACTTGATCCGTTCTGTAGGCACAAACATGGTGCAATGTAGAGGGCATCCATGTATTCGGATGTGTTATATACAGTGGAAGTGATGAAGCTGCTCGTCAAGCACAGGGCATCTTTGCTGGTTCCCCGGTATGCATGCAGTTAGCATGCGAGAAACAAACGGATATTTCTAAGCTACTGGACTACCTAGCTACCATCGTGAAGTAAGTAGAATTTATGGTTTGTATGTTCGTCATCAACTTAACTCTTGCTCCAGGTATAAGGCCCTAGATTCCGCCGCATCCGTCCCTTTGCCAAACTTTGCGGTACTGTCGCAAGTGCCCTATGACCGGCCCTTGCACTGAAGCCCCAGGAATCCAGGCGTGATCGCAATCGCCGTGTTTTGCCTGTGGTATTCATGCATAAGCTTCGTAAGTCCAAGCTGGAACTCATCTAATTGCTTGGTGCTAATACAGTCACAGATGAAGTTAATCTCGTCGGTGGTCAAAAAAATGTTCCGTGGAAGACTTTACTAGATGTACTCTATACTGCTCAGTATACGATCACGGATTGGCCGGTTCATGTCCCCGCAGTGGGCCCTGATTTCAACATCAGGCGCCTTAACGCCGATGAGCTCCGTGCTCTTGTTGTTCCCTTTCTGAAGGAACAGATGGGATTGGATTATAATGCTGAGGCTCCGGGTGAGGATGAGGATCAAGATGGGCCTATGATAGTGCCAAGTTCATCATTCCGTCTCAAGAAGTGGACATCAGGTGAGTCGACTTCAGTTGGATAATGCTAGTCATCTGACGAGTATATTCCAGAACAGGTGGCATTGTTTAGGCTGGCTGATCCAGGAATGTTCAACATTCCCCTTGTTGTAACCACGAGTAATAAGCCGCTTCGGATTCTTTCGGATTCTCAGGCGTTCCTCAGAGCACTTCCAAGGGGTTTACTTCCTCCCAGGAATCGATCGTCGTCACCCCTCCCCCCATCCTCCCCACCGGAGGCGTCGCCACAGTCCCCACAATCGAAACCATCATCTTCATCGTCGACTGACGAGTTACCACAGCAACCTGTAAGGGGAGATGTTCAGTCTGTTTCTCATCGTCGTACACGCTATTCTACACCTGTACCGCAGCGTACTGCCCATGTACCGCATTCCCATAGTCGTTCCCCTACACCACGCCCCCGACATCATACACGCAAACGTCACAGGGATCATCAATTCAGTGAGAGTGATAATGATCTGTCCCCACCGCAGGGAAGGAACCATCACAGGTATGTCGTTGCTCTAGCTTTTATTCTCTAATTGACACACCATAGTGTCGTCCGATATGTCTATCGAGATCTTCCATGTAAGCGCCGCCATGGCTATGATTCAGATGATGACCATCATAGCCGTGACCATTATGCGGGCTACTAAGGTATGTTAGATTTCTGTTTATGGCGTTTACTGAGTTATTGTCAGGACCGGTATACTCCACTGATACCCCAACGGAATGCCTCCTAGTTAGGTACTATACCCTTCATATTTTTTTGGACACTGGTCTTGTTGACTGTTGGGCGAGTTCTTCATACTTCGTAACTCCGCATTTTCATTTGCTACTCATGGCTAGTCATTACTTGTTCATTCTCCGTGAGTTAAATCATTAGTCTTCGTGAATTCATTCATTAGCAATTGTGAATGGTATTTTGTCTATGCTCCGTGAATCCAAATCATATTAGCCTTCATGAATTTATTGCATAAGTTTTTGCAAATGAAGTGACTGTGCTCCGTGAATTTAATCATTAGCCTTCGTGAATTT
Organism: Pisolithus albus; assembly: GCA_024613165.1. Classification (NCBI taxonomy): domain Eukaryota; kingdom Fungi; phylum Basidiomycota; class Agaricomycetes; order Boletales; family Pisolithaceae; genus Pisolithus; species Pisolithus albus. Next base: position 377,541 of record JANFAB010000002.1, on the reverse strand, counting down.
AAATCAATAGCTGCTGTGAATTTATTTATTATCCTATGTGAACTTTCCTATAGTACTGGTGATTCACCAGAGTGGGATGGAGAATCACCAGAATAACATGGAGAATCACCAGAGTGACATGGTGATTCACCATAATGGGATGGTGATTCACCATAGCAGGATGGAGAATCACCAGGGTGACATGGTGATTCACCAGAATGGCATGGGGATTCACCAGAGTGACATGGTGATTCGCCAGAGTAGGATGGAGAATCACCAGCGGTGAATCGCCATGCCATTCCGGTGATTCTCCATCCCATCATGGTGAATCGCCATGTCAGCCTGGTGAGTCTCCATCCTACTCTGGCGAATCGCCATGCCATTCTGGTGATTCTCCATCCCATCATGGTGAATCGCCATGTCAGCCTGGTGATTCTCCATCCTACTCTGGTGATTCTCCACCCCACTCTGGTGAATCTCCATCCCACTATGGTGAATCGCCGTGACACTCTGGTGATTCTCCATCCCATTATGGTGAATCGCCGTGACACTCTGGTGATTCTCCATCCCACTATGGTGAATCGCCGTGTCACTCTGGTGATTCTCCATCCCGCTATGGTGAATCGCCACCCCACTCTGGTGATTCTCCATCCCGCTATGGTGAATTGCCACCCCACTCTGGTGATTCTCCATCCCATTATGGTGAATTGCCACCCCACTCTGGTGATTCTCCATCCCACTATGGTGAATCGCCACCCCACTCTGGTGATTCTCCATCCCACTATGGTGAATCACCACCCCACTCTGGTGATTCTCCATCCCATTATGGTGAATCGCCATGTCACTCTGGTGATTCTCCACCTCACTCTGGTGATTCTCCATCCCACTATGGTGATTCTCCACCCCACTCTGGTGAATCGCCACCCCACTCTGGTGATTCTCCACCCCACTCTGGTGATTCTCCATCCCATGGTGGTGAATCACCATGACAGACTAATGATTCTCCAAGACAGTTGGTGATTGTCCATGCCAGCTTTGAATGTGTCTGTCTGCTCTGCATTAGGTTCATCATGCACTCATTTAATTGCAGGGAATTGTTGTCTTTAACATCAGGATCAAAGGTGAAGCTCCAAAAGTCTATTGCTTATGTCCTCTCTTCCCTGCTGAGCTGTATCTACCTATGCACCAGTCAAGTCCAGGCCTGGTTTCCCACCACCCATGGCTTGTCTGGTCACCATATCCTTGGACAATGGTTTATATGAGTGGGCTATGCTTCCTGCCCAGGATCAAGGATTCCTCCACCAATGTCAACACCACAGTTGATTGTGACTTGTCCTGAAAACAATCAAGCCTCCTGTGCAAACGAATGAGATATTCTATGACAGCCCTGCATGCCTGATCCAGAGCTCTACCTTATCTGTCCTTCTATATGACCTTCAGCAAGAGAAAGTCATTGTGACACTGAACAGTCCCCCCATCAGTTATGTTATGTGGGGTGGGGGAGGGGGGTAGGACCATGGAATGCTTGAGGGGAGATGTGTCAGTATTCAGAGTGGGGGCTGAACCATGGACCCTTTGACACTCAGTGAGTTTGAAGCAAGGAGTGGGGGTGACCATGGACCAATTGAAGGGGGACATTGTGTCAGTATTCAGAGTGGGGGCTGAACCATGGACCCTTTGACACTCAGTGAGTTTGAAGCAATGATACGGAGGGATTTCACAAGGATAGGCCCATTCCCTACTTTCATCAAACCATCATCAATGTCCATTATAGGCTGGAGACAATCCCATATGGTCCCCATTAAGATTTGTTTTTCCCACTGGAGAAGGCTCCATATCACCCACACTGACATCCATTTCAAGCTGGAGAAACTTCCTTAGCACCCACACAGAGGTCAATTTCAGCCTGGAGAATGCACCATGTGATCTGAATGAGGTCCACTTTGGCTGGAGAGAGCTCCATAGTACCCTCTCCCAGTGTCCATTTTGAGCTGGAGAAACCACTATGTAATCCAAAATAAGGTCTAATTTACACTGGACAATGCTCCATACCCCCCCACTGAGGTCCATTTAAGGCTGGAGAAAGCCCCATATCATCCACAGTGAGGTCTAATTTACACTGGACAATGCTCCATACCCCCCCCCCCACTGAGGTCCATTTACGGCTGGAGAAAGACCCATATCATCCACAGTGAGGTCTAATTTACACTGGACAATGCTCCATACCCCCCCACCACTGAGGTCCATTTACAGCTGGAGAAAGACCCATATCATCCACAGTGAGGTCTAATTTACACTGGACAATGCTCCATACCCCCCCCCCACTGAGGTCCATTTTAGGCTGGAGAAAGCCCCATATCATCCACAGTGAGGTCTAATTTACACTGGACAATGCTCCATACCCCCCCACTGAGGTCCATTTAAGGCTGGAGAAAGCCCCATATCATCCACAGTGAGGTCTAATTTACACTGGACAATGCTCCATACCCCCCCCCCCCCACTGAGGTCCATTTATGGCTGGAGAAAGCCCCATATCATCCACAGTAAGGTCTAATTTACACTGGACAATGCTCCATACCCCCCCCACTGAGGTCCATTTTAGGCTGGAGAAAGCCCCATATCATCCACAGTGAGGTCTAATTTACACTGGACAATGCTCCTTCCCCCCCCCCCCCCAGTGAGGTCCATTTTAGGCTGGAGAAAGTCTCATTTGGACCCCAGACACTCTGTTATACCAATCAATAAATAAATTATTTATGGCGAAATGCAATTTCTCCAGCCCTCTCTTTGGTGAATCTCCAGGCATGGAGATTCACCAGCACTGGCTGGGAATTCCCAACCCCAGTAGACCTATTAGGTATATACATCTGTAGAAATATATAGACCTAATAGGTCCCCGATGGGGGGTGACTGAAGTGGTCTGCACCGAATGCAATGGTGTATGTCGGTTTCAACCTAACGTCAGTCAGATGTAATCTTTGGGGCAACAAAGAATGAAAGACTTGCTCTGCTATCGCCTTTTTTAGACTGCAAATAGATTTATGGAACGCGACGAGGGGACCACATGACAACATGAAAACTGTAGATTTGTTGATCACGGATTGAAGGCCTCCTGAAAACAGATACTCCATGAACTGGGTGAATGAGACGCTTTCAAGGGAAAGAATAAATGAAGCTGCATACCTCCGCGGGTTCGACTGCCACATCTTCTCCTTTCTCGTCCTTCCCCGCAAACAAATCACCGCGCGTTATCTCACTGTGGACTGAAACAAAAACAACCGTATACTCAAACACGTATTTACCCATTTCCGTAGCTAATGCCTCAGCTCTTGTCTCCCAGTGATAAAGCTTGTCTGACGTGCCGAAGTTGAATTCCACTTCATGGTAATGTAGAGTAGATGGGGTATGGTATTCCTCGAGCACGGTGTTGAGTACCCAGGGAAGGGATCCTCTGGAGTTCATTCCGACATAGATGAAGTGCAGGATTAGGATGGGTCCAGCGCAAACCTGGGATTTCGAGGCTCTTTCACAGACGCCTCGGATAAATGTGGGTTTGCTGCATGCGGGAAGTAGAGTACCCTCCACTGTTTGTTTAAATGCCTTCGAGAACATTAGTAGTAGTCGGAAACGCTATGAATGACTTACGAAATATGGCATTGGATTAGATTTCGTGGCGCGTTCATCTTTCTCGTGGCAGGCAGGGCACGTAAACAACATTGCAGGAGATCCAACTTTTTCTTTAATTTCGTGTGGAATCTCAATACAGACATTGCAAACTACCCGGGAACAGGTGCGATTTGAACACATCACTGTGTTCCCACCATTGTGACAAAGGTAGCAGAACTTGGGATATGGGTTAGAGGACTGGCTTACGAAGGACAGAGTCACATACGCACTTGATTCCGTGTATTTGAATGAGTAATTTCCGAAACTATGGGGGATGACGGAGGGGATGAGAGAGGACTGGAAAACATCGGCATGGTGTCTCCTGAAGATGTTCGACATCTCTTGCAACCAGCAAGTCGAACAGGCTTCGCAACACCTGAACAACATTTACTTGCGGTCTGCTTTGTCCTGGCCATATGTATTATGTAGAATCAGGCATTAAACAGAATAAGATGAACTTCGTGCGAGAAATACACCGCCACCTGCAAATTTTCCGGAATAACTTAGTGTGAGAAATGGATCACGTGATATGGTGTTCACTCGCAATACTCTTCGTGCCTTACTGCAATTGGTCCAAGTCCGTCTCAAGTAGTTCTAACAGTCCCATTCGTTGTCATGTGGGTATTGTTGGTCATGGTGGCACACTCCTGTCGCCCTTGCAGACGTACTAACACGGCCAGCGTTTGAGGACGACTCCAAGTGGCACACATGCTCAGCATCCGTCATGCTGGCATACATCTGTCGCCCGTGACGTGTGATGAAGCATAGTCTTGTCCCATTCATTGTCGTGTATGGGATCGTTGGTCATGATGGCGTACTCCTGTCGCCCTTGCAGATGTACCATGCACGGCTGGCGTTCCATATGTCCTGGCACACTCGTGTCAGAATCAGTCGTGCTGGCGTACATCTGTCGCCCGTGACGTGTGATGAAGCATAGTCTTGTCCCACTTGTTGTCCTGGTGGCATACGCCCAATGAAATCTTTGTTTGTGCTGGTACGTCCATAAGAGTTGAAATATGTATACGCACACTGATCTGCTCACAACATTACAACGAAGGAATGAAGGTCATTGTGACGGATGTCATTGTGACGGAAAACGTCTCTTTCGGACGAAAACAGTATGATAGGTCTCCGTTACAGCACTTTTTAAACTCCGGACAGGTATCATGTCCTTGCACTCTTGCTGCGGTCACCTTCGCCGTGCTCGCTGATTCTCGCTGCATGCCCTCTTCCCAACACATAAGGTATGTTCATCCATGGGTATTACACTCTTGACCGCAAGGTTTACATCCACTCCATAGACGCCCAATCCTCTGCGAACGGCGGTATTATTAAACAAGTTACCGGGGAAATCTGTTCAGACCTTCTTCCTTGTGGAACAACGCAATGGTTACTTCGTTCTCAATGACATCTTCCGCTTCCTTAAGGGGACAACTGCTGAAGATGATGTGAGTGAAACTGATGCAGCCATGCTCGTCGATCAACCGTCCTCTTCACCTGAACAGCCTGCAGCCGAGCCGCAATTCTACACTCTCCTGCCCCCCACAGCCAATGCAGCCAGCACCATGGTCTGCATAAATATCTCCTTTTCCTGCTGCATCGTCGGGTGAGTTTTGACCTTTCTGCTACTGATTCTCTTTCTGACCTGACCTGCTGTGTCGCCAGTCTAATTGTTGTACCTTTCTTATCGTAGCGCCGCCCCTGCTCCTCCATCACGTATCTATAGACTCGTTCTGTGGCTATACATGCCTCAAGGTCTGATTGTGTCCCGCTTTCCCCACGAGTATCTTGGTGCATCAAGAGGTGTTCCTCGATGGAACGATTATAGTGTACGAGACAAAGATCGTGGAACTGCAACACAGATTGCTGACAACTACGACCGAGGACGATCCCACAAGATATGTGTAGTCAGGATTGTACAAAACCCGTTTACATGTTTGTTTTCAGGGTGGCCTTTCAGACATTGATGGCACTAAGGAAGAACACACTGGCTTTGCTTTTGGGTGAGATGGGACCACGACAGTTTCACGACCTCGCCAGAAGCCCAAAGCTGAATCGTGAAAAGGCCCCCGGGCTTGACAAGCGAACGGCAATCCGATAATAGCTGATCAACTCAGGGCAATCCGTGCAAGTCTCGGATGCGCCTGGGCTGAATGGGTAATGTCCCCAATGGTGTTCCTACCGATGTTTACCAGCCGGTCGCATTTAGGATCTCTTTCACAAGCCGAGCGTGTGGCACCCGAGGTCCTCTGTCGTGAGTTCTATGCATGAATCTTACAACAAACTGACCCTGTTTCCACTCGAGAGCGACCACAAGGTTATATGTGCTACGAGAAATCATGCGCACTTCAGTGGTCGAAGCAGGTCAGTACGACTGGAACGACGGAAGAGCTCCGAGCATATTGGAATTCACCGACGCCCCAGCAATGAGAAGACTCGGCGGCCTTGAAGCTGAGCAATTTGAGGCAGAAGGAAGATGGACAAAACTGCCTGACACCGTCGCATGCAGCGATACCATGTACTAGAGAATGCACGTATATAGCTATCTTTGTATCTACTTCGTTTGACATTTTTCTAACTGCGTGTTGATTCGACCTTCGACGCCTCGCGCTTCTTGCCCTCACCGCTACATATTGCGCTGCCGTCTGCCCACTTAGATATAGCACCTTAAATTTGTGGCTGGTCGTCGCCATATTCTACATACGGAAAGACTCTGGATCTGACGTGATTGGACGAGACCTGATTACGTGTACAGAAATCCAATGTCGCCCTCTGTTGACCTGCCTTCCCATTCTCCATATATTATCCGTACCCTGCGAGGTCACTTGTTCGTCTGACTACATCCCACCTGATCTGACAAAGTTTCACTGCAGTTCAGCGCTTCGGCTCCCAGGTACGTACTTGTTTTCATCAGGCTTATATTGACGAAACCTTAGCCTTATCACCCGAGACCGGAAAGAGACGAGAAATAACCTTATCGATAGCTCTGCCCCTCTCGCTTTGCAAAGCAGTCATGAGCGAGGACCACGCTTCATTCATGCCTCACTATCAAATCCCTAAGGCGGGGTTACTGCATGCAGAGATGCACATGAGGGACGTGCGATTCAGAGAGTTTACTGTGAGTACGAGTACCCCAACGTGCACTCGTATCGTTGCCCTGATCCGCGTGAACTATCAGTCCTTGATCAGATCTGCAGCAAAGGAGCACCTCAACTGTTGGTTGAAACCAGAAGATCAAGACCCGGATGACCTTCAACGATTTATGAGAATGGTGAGGCATTCGCGTATCCTACTCTTTCACCACTCTGACAGACACTAGATCCACCAGCGCCAGCCAAACCTTTCCGAAGAATATGAAGACTCATGGCCGGTTATGGCCTACTTAGAAATATACCTTTTATACAGGATCCGAAAGGCAGCCTATCTCAAGCGTCGTTTTGGACGTTGCAGGCAGCGTTTCAACAGGTGCCCGGATCCCATTTGGTTCCGCTATGCTCATGTGCGTCCAAACGTGTGCCCTATCCTGACTACTCCGTATCTGAGTTTCCCGATGCAGGCAAGTGAAACTGGTGCCCCGTTCGAACGGAACTGCCAAGCCACGGTCAAGGTAGGTGTTTTCGCAGTACTGGTGACAATCGTTGACCAGCCGAAGAAGCCGACGAAACCCGCGCATCATAAAGAGAATGAGATAATCAAGATGGTGTACCCAAGAAACCGTGTTTTGGTAGTCGTCAAAAAACTCTGCAAGGAGAGCAACATGATCCCGATCTCGCACAGATCTGCACGTAATGCAGATAACGAAGTTGACGCTAACCCCTCGAATTCCTGCTCTTCTGTCCCCTCTCATGCTCGCATGCCCGTTCTGTCGTGCAATAACCCTGTCTTCGATTTCTTATCCTCGGCGAGGCCCACTCTTGCACAGTTCCATTCTCACTTTGTTGACATGGGGTTTACGGATGATAATGCATTTAAAGCATTCTTTTCCTGGCCGGTCGATGCACCTGGGTGACACCATAAGCTAACATTACTATCATAATTATCGCTATGTGACAAGCATGATAACTATCATGAGTTACTGCCAAAATGCTATACCGGCGATAATACCAGTAATACCGGAGGGACTTAGAATTATTTCGAGTACCATGTCACAGCCACTGGCCAAATAAGGGAATACCCCTAATAAAATTTTTCGCAGGTGGCTGAGCCTCTGTCGGAGTTTGAAAACTGAGTGTTATGTGATGTGGCTTCTTATATAATCATGCATTGCCACAGTATGGGGGGGTGTAACACAGCCACAGGCCGAAGGTTTAGCACAGCCACACAGAGAGAGGGTTGACACAGCCACAGGGGTGGGAAACTGCACAGCCACACTGAAAACAAAAGTTGTAGCCAGGGACGAGAGGATCACGGCAATATGATTATGTCAGCGAGATCTTGCTTTTTAGATTAGATATGAGTGAAATACTAAAATTTTCACGAGTCTCTGCTTTTTTTGGCACAGCCACTCCACCTGCGATGTGTGCTTATCTAATCAAAAAGCACAGCCACACCGAAAATGAAAGTTGTAGCCTGAGACGAGAGGATCACGGCAATATGATTACATCAGCGAGATCTTGCTTTTTAGATTAGATATGAGTGAAATACTAAAATTTTCACGAGTCTCTGCTTTTTTTTGCACAGCCACTCCACCTCTGATATGTGCTTATCTAATCAAAAAAGCGCACATGCACAGCCACACTGAAAACAAAAGTTGTAGCCCGGGACGAGAGGATCACAGCAATATGATTACATCAGCAAGATCTTGTTTTTTAGATTAGATATGAGTGGAATACTAAAATTTTTGCGAGTCTCTGCTTTTTTTGGCACAGCCACTCCACCTGCCATATGTGCTTATGTAATCAAAAAAGCGGACCAGATACCAAGGTTGTTGTTGCTGCCCCACTCCTCCCCTCTACTGTATGATACTTTACTGTGTTGCAGCATACTGTTGACATGCAGCCTACCCATATTCCACACAATTTGTATCCCATCCAGTGCTTCCTATGGATGTGAATATAAATAGGGGTAAAAATGCGGACTCTGCTCCCATTAGTGCAGTTCTTGACATATGGACTTGAAAATTTCACCCCACCCTCCCCTTGCATATGACTATGACCTATCAAAATTACAGACCATAAGCCTCAGTTTTTGTGGAGGCAGAACAAGATCTCCTCCTCCCCAATGTATGTGCTACAGACATGGGCACTGCACATTTTTGGGGATTCTGATCAGTGGGGACCATGGATAAAATCATCGCACACTTTCCCACGCTCTCCAGCTATCATTTTCATTCTAGCTCACCCATTTCTTGATGGATGGACTTCAAACTTTGAATGAGGGTAGATGTATAGGTGCAGAATGTACCCCTGGCATTAGCTGGCATGATACCCTTGGAAGTGTGGTGTGGTGGCCATGCACCAAAAAACCAACATGGTGGTGTTACATCCATTCCACCAAATAAACCACCAAAGTCCTTCTACATAGACATTGTATGACATATCTTCCATGGTCCCCACTGATCAGAATCCCCAAAAATGTGCAGTGCCCATGTCTGTAGCACATACATTGGGGAGGAGGAGATCTTGTTCTGCCTCCACAAAAACTGAGGCTTATGGTCTGTAATTTTGATAGGTCATAGTCATATGCAAGGGGAGGGTGGGGTGAAATTTTCAAGTCCATATGTCAAGAACTGCACTAATGGGAGCAGAGTCCGCATTTTTACCCCTATTTATATTCACATCCATAGGAAGCACTGGATGGGATACAAATTGTGTGGAATATGGGTAGGCTGCATGTCAACAGTATGCTGCAACACAGTAAAGTATCATACAGTAGAGGGGAGGAGTGGGGCAGCAACAACAACCTTGGTATCTGGTCCGCTTTTTTGATTACATAAGCACATATGGCAGGTGGAGTGGCTGTGCCAAAAAAAGCAGAGACTCGCAAAAATTTTAGTATTCCACTCATATCTAATCTAAAAAACAAGATCTTGCTGATGTAATCATATTGCTGTGATCCTCTCGTCCCGGGCTACAACTTTTGTTTTCAGTGTGGCTGTGCATGTGCGCTTTTTTGATTAGATAAGCACATATCAGAGGTGGAGTGGCTGTGCAAAAAAAAGCAGAGACTCGTGAAAATTTTAGTATTTCACTCATATCTAATCTAAAAAGCAAGATCTCGCTGATGTAATCATATTGCCGTGATCCTCTCGTCTCAGGCTACAACTTTCATTTTCGGTGTGGCTGTGCTTTTTGATTAGATAAGCACACATCGCAGGTGGAGTGGCTGTGCCAAAAAAAGCAGAGACTCGTGAAAATTTTAGTATTTCACTCATATCTAATCTAAAAAGCAAGATCTCGCTGACATAATCATATTGCCGTGATCCTCTCGTCCCTGGCTACAACTTTTGTTTTCAGTGTGGCTGTGCAGTTTCCCACCCCTGTGGCTGTGTCAACCCTCTCTCTGTGTGGCTGTGCTAAACCTTCGGCCTGTGGCTGTGTTACACCCCCCCATACTGTGGCAATGCATGATTATATAAGAAGCCACATCACATAACACTCAGTTTTCAAACTCCGACAGAGGCTCAGCCACCTGCGAAAAATTTTATTAGGGGTATTCCCTTATTTGGCCAGTGGCTGTGACATGGTACTCGAAATAATTCTAAGTCCCTCCGGTATTACTGGTATTATCGCCGGTATAGCATTTTGGCAGTAACTCATGATAGTTATCATGCTTGTCACATAGCGATAATTATGATAGTAATGTTAGCTTATGGTGTCACCCAGGTGAGCCCTGAGTTGAATACATGCCGGATTAGACGATATCCGGCAAGCGCATCCGGTGGCGAACTAGATGGTGTCTGGTCCAATCTGGTCAATGGCTTGGTCGGAAGCAAGGGACGCCTCCTCTCATCTTGGCTTTGTTCGCATTTAGTCATCTCCCGTCGACGTGTCAGTCACTACGGGCACAATTCAGCGTGACGCTCATCGATGCAGGCCTCGTAGTGATGTTCACAAATATTTCCGCGTCGTATGCGTTATCTAGCCTTCTTGGGACCTCAAGAGGGGATTAAAAACAAAGGCCAGGAAAGTGTTTCCCCAGCACCTTCAAAGTCGGTACCCTGGGTCCGGTTGTGAGCGGGTTCGCATACCCGCGTGTTCGGGATTACCTGGGTGGAGTTCGCGCGCACCATATCATACTCTTCGGTGGTGCTCGTGCATCGTTCTTGATGCTCGCCTTCACCTGCGTGCCACGATTGATTTCCGACACTGAAGTCCACCAGTTCTTCCCCACACTCTATGCTTTGCATCCAACTCATTCACAATCTGGGGGGTTCACATTGTCCTGTTCTTGTGTCTCACATCCTCGGCACTGAGCGTTGTTGGATTCGCTGCATTCACGCCGCGCATTCGTAACCACATCCCCGGGTTCTCCACATTGTTTGCTGTTGACAGTACGACGTAAATGACGTAACAGTGAGGCAAATAGCTTTCAGGGTGAGACCTCTACTATTTTCCGGATGACCATGTCGCGGGAATTTGCTCAAGTATGCATATGTGGACGTTCTTTCTCAGACATTGCAGCATTCACGAGGCATAACAGGAATTGTCAAAGAGGCAAGAAACGCCTTTCCGGTGCTTTGACTCGTGTCAAAGAAATTTACCAGAACAAGCGGCCCTGGCAACTTGTTGGAGAGGAAGGAACTGATTCGACCTTCCATGAAGATGGGACAACCTTGGTCGAAGCTCCAATCAGTGGATATCCTGGTCCGTCTGAACCCCGAGAAGCTGGACAGGTAAGTGCCAGTGACACGTGTTCAACACTCGGATCGCTTCGGGAGCTGCTAACTTGGATGTTTTCATTTGTTCTTTAGCTCGATCATCGCTCTGACACCGCTGGCTCAGATCTACCACAAGCAGGCATTGATGACTTGCCATTGTCTCTGCGGAGACCTCGCCGAGAGAACAGACGACTCCCAAAAAGATTTAGGGATATGCTACCTGAACCTCCCAGACCATTACCCCCCCAAGCATCGTAGTTGAGACGGTGTCGTCACAGACCATCATAGTTTCACGTGTGCAGCTGCCAGATGACACCCATCCCCCGTCTACCTCCCAAAGGGTGCGTCCTCGGGCTACATTCAAGTCACATGTAGTGTTTAAAAGTCCAGTTCAGTTTGGTCTTTTTCCTTTTTTGGAAAAGACTGGACCAGAACCAGTTGCTGGACTTCAGTAAATTCAGTTAGACCAAACTGGACTATTGAAAACTGGTCCATATCAGTTGCCACAATGGTTGCAACTGGTTGTGACTGATTTTTCAGCAACTGGTCACAACCACAGCAAGACCAGGTGAAACTGTCACTTGGGTGTGGAGAAGTTCAAAGAAGTACAAGTCTTGAAGCATTTGTGGCATCATAGCATTGTTGACCATGCTTCCCTCAACTCAGCACAAGTAGATGAGATTTTGATGGATGAGTATAAGGCACTGTTGGCCATGGATGAGGAGCTGGCAGAACTTCATAGGGGGTCTGTTGAGGTTATTGAGGTTTGATTCCACATATACATAGTACTAGCATTGTGTAGTACCTTGTTCACCCAATATGCCATCGGTCTGGCAAAAGACCAGTTGTAACTGGTCTTTTGCCAGTCCTTGATTACTGCAAAATCTCTGCAACTGAGACTGAAACTGACAAAGACTGGTTGCAACCATAACAATATTTTGGTTGTGTTTGGTCCTAGTTCAGTTGGGTTACTGGTCTTTTAATGGTCCTAGGACTGGACTTTAAAACACTAGTCACATGTGAATGGTTTTGGCTTGTTCCGCGTCTATGGCAAAGATTCTCTTCCGCTCCTTGATCCTGAAGATCCTTCGAGTGAAGACCCACCGCTGCCGACTACTCCGCAGCATGGTGAAGGGGAGACCTTCTCCAATCCTTTCCACCCTTATCCAAATGAGAGCTCCTTGCTCCTAGGTGACTGGTATTGGAACCACGGGTCGCAAAAATCGCGGTCTAGCTTCAGGAAACTGGTAGCTATCGTTGGAAACGCAGACTTTCGCCCAGATGATATTCGATCTACGAATTGGACGGGATTGGACCGTCACTTGGGAGTTCTGAGTGCGTCTGGAAACCATCCTCGGAGTGATGCGGAAGAGTGTCTGGACCATGACGCGGGGTGGACGCGAGGACGCATTGTGATTTCTGTTCCTTTTTCTCGCCGAGCTCAGAATCCTGGGCCACAAGAATATCTTATCGACAGCTTCTTCTACCATTCCCTCTTGTCTGTAATTCGCGAGCGGCTGCTAGATCGCACTCTTTCCAAAAACTTTAGATTCGAACCCTATGAATTGCGCTGGCACCCTTCCCACAAGGATAGTGACATTGGAGTCTATGGAGAACTATTTACTTCACGGGCATTTCTTGAAGCACATAACACATTGCAGGAATCTTCTTTGGAACTGGAGTGTAACTTACCCCGCCGGGTGGTTGCTCTCATGTTCTGGTCGGACGCAACGCAGCTCACGAACTTCGGCGATGCGAAGTTGTGGCCCCTCTATGTCTTCTTTGGAAATGATTCGAAGTACGAAAGATGTCAACCATCTGCCAACTTGTGCTCTCATGTGGCATATTTTCAGGCGGTAGGTGGATTCTTCCGCAATCATTGGCGGGTCACTGATTGATACATGTTCTGACAACTATAGTTGCCCGATGAGTTCAAAGACTTTGTAATCACGCACTCAGGAAACTACGCACCTGGGGGTCCTCTCTATACACACTGTCACAGGGAGCTGTTCCATGCTCAGTGGAAAGTGCTCCTCGATGACGAATTTACCGAGGCTTATCAACATGGAATCGTACTTGAATGTGCTGACGGGTGTACCAGACGCCTGTTTCCTCGAATCTTTACATATTCAGCTGATTATCCTGAGAAGTAGGTAACCTCAAGATTCGAATTCGAGGTAGCCCGTGCTTAATGAAACTTACTCCAATGTAGGGTCCTCATCGCAAACATACGTAGCCTCGGTGGTTGTCCCTGTCCACGATGTCTTGTTTTAAAAGACCAGATCCCCATGCTGGCAATGGAAATGGACATGGTGCAACGCCAATCATTGATGCGCAAGGACACCCCTGGGCATCAGGCAAAAGTTACGGCCGCACGGAAGTTTATATACGAGGAACAGTACGTGGTAGATGCTGCACAAGTCGAGAGGCTTCTCAAGGATGAGTCTCTGGTACCAACAGAGGTATGAGCTCGTGGATTACAAGACAGTAACACTGACGTCCTGGGCAGAATGCCTTTTCCTCTAGGCTTTTTCCCTTGGGATTTGATTTCTTTCTGATGTTAGTGGTTGATCTTTTGCATGAGTTCGAGCTTGGGGTCTGGAAAGCGATCTTCATCCACCTTCTTTGAATGCTGGACTGCTCTAAAGGGCACCTCCTTGCTACTCTTGACCAGCGGTAAGAATTTTACTTTGTTTGTCGGTATGGACCTCAGTGTTGGATCAGCTTTCGGCAGGTACCCACCTTTGGCCGCGATACAATACAGCGCTTTCGGCGAAATGTATCTGATTTGAAGCAAATGGCGGCACAGGATTTTGAAGACATTCTACAGGTGAGTGGCACCACTGAGGGTACCCGCGATTGCTGTCTTACTTAGTTGCGCATACAGTGTGCAATTCCCGTCTTTACAGGACTCCTACCCGAGCCACACAATGGGCAAATCATTAAGTTGTTGTTTGTCCTTGCCCACTGGCATGGTCTTGCAGAATTAAGGATGCATACGGACGAAACACTCAGCATTTTGGAACACGTCTCGCGGGATCTTGGCAATAGGCTTTGCGGTTTCGCTGATGAGACGTGCTCTGCATTCCCTATGAGAGAACTTCGACGTGAAACAGAGTCCTGTATGAGACATCAAGCCCGTTCGAAAGGGGGCTCATCGGCTCGCTCTCAGGTTAATGCAACAGCTCCAGGTATAGCAACCGGTCATCGCCCCAAAGCACTAAATTTGCGCACATATAAACTTCATGCACTCGGCGACTATGTTTCCCAAATACGGTTGTATGGGACAACAGATTCGTTTTCAACGCAGACCGTACGACCTTATATCATAATCATGGTTGGGATTCACGGGGATTAACATTTTCACAGGGAGAACTTGAGCACCGTACAAGCAAAAGTCGGTTTAGAAGGACGAGTGGCAACTCGTTCACATCCCAGCTCGCATCCATCGAGCGTCGACAGGCACGCATTCGTCGTATCCGTGCCCGAAGAGAGAATCTGCACCGCGAGGATCTGACTCCGAATTTGCCGGAGGTGCACTATGTCATCGGAAAATCTCAGAACCTGCCTGAAGACATCACTCAATTCGTGCAGAAAAACCTCGGTGACCCTGCCGCGAAGGTCAGATGTACTATCTAATGATGAGGTTTGCAAGGTATTGAAAATTATATGACTGGCAGGATTTCGTACAGAGGTTGAAATTACATCTCTTGCCCCGTGTCCATGACCTACATACACGAGGGCATGCCAGTGATACGAGTTCAGATCCTCAAGTTCGGGAGTCTTGTGGACTCGATCCCATGGAAAATGCTGATCAGTCTGTTCTAAAGTCGCTCAGCTACGTCATTCTTAAGGGCAATTGAATCTACAGGCACCCTCTATTCCGCATTAACCACACCACCTATGACCTATGCAGGGAAACCGACTCGATCAATCCCCGAACAGAACATCGGGATATTATGCTGTTAGCTGATGGGGATGGCTCAGAGAAACATCTGTTTTGCTATGCCCGCGTTCTGGGCATATATCATGCGAATGTCATATATGTCGGTCCTGGAACTAGGGATTACCAGTCACGGAGACAGGACTTTCTTTGGGTACGTTGGTTTGAGTTGTTGCCGGACCAACGTTCTGGTTGGCAGCGCACTGCCCTTGACCAAGCAAGATTCGTGCCGACGGATCGAGCTGACGCATTTGGTTTCGTTGACCCCGCGGACATGCTGCAGTGCTGTCATCTTATTCCCTCATTCGCAGACGGGAGATTGCACCATGATAGCGTGGCGACGTCTCGCAATGTCCGTGACTCCGAGGACTGGAAAGTATATTATATCAACCGGTAGGCAGGGTCCATGATCAAATATCTATATAGCTGATTCTCTACGAGGTTCGTGGATCGTGACATGATGATGCGATATCATTGGGGACTTGCAGTGGGGCATGTCTACGCACACACTCATGGGCCGAAGTTCGACAATGAGGATATTGGTGTGCACGACGTGCAGATACAGCGTAATGGTAATTTGGGTGCAGCACATGCAGTCGACAAGCAGGAGAGTGTAGGTTCTGGATCTGTGCTTGACAACCACGGTCGACGTGATGGTCCTTGGGCACATGCCGATGATGATGAGGACTTCGTGCATGATGAGTCTGACTCAGATCACATATCTGATTGCAGTGAGTCTGAGTCGGAACTTCTGCAAAATGCGATATATGAATCAGATGGTGATTCGCTGAATGGTAATGCTGGCCCTAGCTTTTATGAGTTCTGAATGTCCTGCTTTGTTTCATATTAGTGGCATTGAGAGTAGTAAAAGACTATACAGAACTCAGTCGTGCGCGCGTAGTGGCAAACGTCTAGAGTGGCATTACCTATACAGAACTAAGGTGATGCGTAAGCTCGTGTACACATATACAGAGAGGAGAAAAATACTATGCCCACCTCAGTCGTGCGTGCATAGCGGCAAACGTCTGAGGTGGTTCTACTTTCAACGAGACTAAATACACTAAGTAGGAACAAGAGCGAGACATGGGTGTTGAACCCGGTGTCATACAACAAAAATGGTCCCAGCATGGGACCTTACAATGTCAAGGACACAAAAACGAGACATTAGAACAAAAGAATAATTTACCGCACTGTACAGTAGTATGCGAGCGACGAACAACAAAGTACTGTGGTCTTGTGGACCCACGAACGGAAAGTAGTTCTCACGGTAAAAAGAAAACGGCATCAATCAACCAAACGAGGGCTACGAACGACTTGCCAAAATCCAACACTCCCCCTCAAGTCGGACGTAGGCCAAGTTCGACAGCAAAATGCTTCACTTTTGGGGATGGTAAAGCCTTCGTTAGAGTATCAGCAACCATGTCTGCAGTTGGGCAATATACGAGGCGAATCTTGCTATTTTCTACCACCCAGTGTATGAAGTGAAAACAGATGTCAATGTGCTTGGTGTGTGCGTGATACTGATGATCTTTAGTGAGCGCGATGGCAGATTTGTTATCGGAGAACAACGTGGTGGGTTTGACGAGTGGAGTAAAAATCTCTCCAATGAGCGACCGAAGCCACAAGGCTTCCTTGGCCGCATGTGTGGCTGCCACGTACTCGCTCTCGGTCGTTGAGAGCGAGACAATTTCCTGTCATTTAGAAGACCATGACACCGCCCCTCCGTCAATTAGAAAAGCGTACCCAGAGACTGCCCTGCGATCTTCTGCCATACTCCCATCTGCATCAGCATATCCAGTTAGCACACTCGGTGCTCCCCCATACGTGAGTCTCAGCGTTTTCATCCCGATGAGATATCGATAGATCCTTTTGACAGCTTCCCAGTGGGGAACTCCAGGATTTCCAGAAAATCGTGAAATGGTTGTCACGGCATATGAGATATCAGGACGAGTGGCGAGGGAAGCATACATGAGTGACCCGACAGCCTCGTGATACGGTACGTGGCGCATGGCAGCATATTCAGCACCGGTTGATGGTGACTGTCCGGAATGTAGCTTGGTGCTAGGTTCCATCGGGTTCGACACGGGTTTGAGTTCGTCAAAACCGAAACGACGTATGATTGATTCGATGTAGGGGTGCTGGCTCAGAGAGATGATACGTTCGTCTCTGTTTCTAGTTACCTCAATACCGAGTAGCCAGTGGAGCTCTCCTAGGTCAGTTATTTCAACATACTTCTTAATGTTTCGTTTGAATTCGTCTATCTCATCCAGAGACGTTGCGGCGATGGTGCAATCATCAATGTGGACAACAATGACAATAAGCCCATCAGGGGAGCATCGTTTGAAGTAGACAGCTTGGTTGACAGAGCACTGGGCGAAGCCCAGCTCGTCAACAAGGATTTCCACCAATTTTTGGTACCAGCGACGGCCGCTCTGCTTCAGTCCATACAAGGTTTTTCGAAGACGGCATACCTTGTTGGGATGGTCGACAGACTCGAAACCTGGGGGCTGGTGCATGTAGATTATTTCATCGTCGGTGAGTGTACCGTTTAGATAAGCACCTTTGATATCAATCTGATGGAGTTCAAGATTCGAGCGCGCTGCCATAGCGAGGACAGTTCGAATGGATGCAAGCGTGGCAACTGGAGCAAAGGTATCGAAGTAGTCGATGCCTTCGACTTGCGAGAAACCTTGGGCGACGAGTCGGGCTTTGTGCTGCACGATGTTTCCAGCTGCATCTTTCTTGGCACGGAACACCCATTTGGATCCGACGATGTTGGCACCATGAGGTACATCAACAAGCTCCCAAGTCCCTGCCGCTTGTATCGTTGCTAACTCCTCTCTGATTCCAGCCTCCCATTGTGGCCAGTCCGGACGGCGGCGAGCCTCGGCCAACGAGGTGGGTTCTAGGGCCTCGGATTCAGCGGCGACTGCTTCCACTGCCATGGTGAGGTCGATGGCAGATAGGGCATCGTCTGGGTCGTCAACGATGGTCATAAGGTATGCTGCAGCGAGGTTATCGCTATCGAGAGGGTCAGTGTTTTCTGGGATTAGAACGGAGTTAGCGATGTGGGTTGGTAGTTGCACACCACGTGGTATAGTGGGTTGGCTACAGCGGCCGACGTTGCCCTGTCCGGAGAGGATGTTGGCGACACGTTGGCTGGGTTTTCGGATTCATTTGGCTACGGGTGGTTCGTCTGGTGGTGCTTGGACGATAGGAGTGGGAGTAACGGGTGTCATGGGTGCAGTGGTTGTTGCTGGAGGGGGAGCAGGAGCCGTTAGTATCGCGTTAGGTATGTGACTACCTTCTTCCTCCCCCTTGCGAGATAACGGCTCAGCTTGCAATGGGTCCCAGTACACGTTTCGTTCCACAGTTACGGATCGTCTCTCGGGCCAGTAAACGCGGCATCCATTCGGGCTGTCATCATCCACACCCATCCAATGGCCTTCAGCAACGCATCCTCCCAGCTTGGTGCCCCCTTCGATACGTACCCAGATGCACGATCCCCACACGCGTGCTCGCCTTAGGTCGGGTTTCTGCCCAGTGGCAGCCTCGAGAGGCATTCCACCCTCGAGTGCCTTGGTTGGTGTCCTATTCTTCAACCAGACAGCGTGGCGAATGGCCTCACCCCATAACATGCATGGTAAGCCGCTCTCATGCAACATAGCCCTGACCTTTTCCAGCAGAGTATGATTGAGACACTCAGCGATGCCATTGTGCTGTGGAGTGTCATGAACAGTGAGTTTCTGTTTGATACCGGCCGCTTTGAGATACATGATGAATTCTTTCCCAAGGTATTCACTGCCGTGATCAGAGTGCAAGACCTTGATAGTGGCATTATGCTGGGTGCGACACCAAGCTTCGAAGTCTTTGTAGGCGGTAAAAGCTTCGCTTTTCTGGCGAAGGAGGTGCAGGTACATGAGGCGAGTTTTATCATCTGTGAATGTAACATAGTAGCGCCTTCCTCCAAGTGTTTCGACGGGGGCCGGTCCCCAAATATCGGTGTGTACTTCAGCAGCAAACTCCATGGCATGCTCACCGATGCATTCTTTTGCAACAGGTTTCCTAGTAGCCTTCGCATAGACACAGGCTTCGCAAAAAGTTGGCTCGTCTTTTGACAGATCGAACTTCAGGCCTGATACGAGCCCGTTTTCAGCCAGGCGACGAGCGACGGTTGGTGAGATGTGCCCCATCCTTCGATGAAGCTCCATAACGGTGATAGTTTCAGTTGCTGCATTTGCTTCGTTGTGCATGCCGGTGTGTATGACACGATAAAGTCCTGCTCGAGTCTTAGGCACCTGTCCGATGACATCATCGTCTGGGCTGCGAATGGTACAAGTTCCATCAGCGAAGGTAACAGAGTATCCTAGCTGGTCGAGACGTCCGATGGACACCAAGGTGTAGCCCACCGCAGGGGAATACAAGACTTCGGTGAGTCTTAACTTGGTGGCGTTGCATCCGTTTGGGACTTCGATAACCAGATCCCCAACTGTGGTAGCATTGAAAGATTGTTTGTTGGCGGCTGCGAATGTCCTCGGCGGGATACTGGTTAGGGATTCGAACTGATCTTTGTAAGGGGAAATGTGCCGTGTAGAGCCAGAGTCATAGAGTTCTACGGTCGGGGTGGGGATTGGTCCATCATGCACGAGATTAGCCAGTTCTGCAGGTGGTTCAGCGAAGTTACTGCGACAGGTACTGTCGCTAGGAGGTGAGCTTTCTCCATCGTCTCCAATTTCACTGAACATATCATCATCAGAGGGGATATATTTCAGTCTTTCTTCGTCGTCATCATTGTCAGAGATGCTGAGCAGGTCGGGGATTTGGAGTTCATCAAGGTTATTCAGGCAATTACGGAGAATGCTCCTTCCTCTTCGGGGTCGAAGGTAGCTGCGTTAGCTGAGTCTCCTTCTTAGTATCATCATGAGTGCTTCAACTCGCCGACTTATCAGGTTGTGGACATTGATTTTTAAAATGCTCTCTCGATCCACAGTTCCAGCATGGACTGCGCCGGCTAGTGCCCCTTGCAGAGCTTCCTCCACGACGACCATCCTTCCAGTTTCCTCGCCCCTGGCCAGAGAAATTTCCAGGGGTCATGGCTAAGGCCTCGTTGCCATCGTGAGCCTTCTGCCTGGCTCGTGGGTTTCGAGTTTCTTTACGACTGCGGCGCTCCGATTCTTCGATAATAAGCGAAATAAGGATGTCGGGGTCGATAGTTTGAGTGGGACTGTACAGGCGAGCCGTTGCGAGTTGCCCAGATGCGAAGCTGGCAAGGTATTTGGGGAGGGATTGGATAATTGTCGATCGATAATCCTTTTCTTCAATCTGTACACCGACGGCAGCTAACTCGTCTCTCTTCGTATGCAGATCGTCCAAGAATTGGCAGACATCGCCATCGACGGGACATTGCATACTCAGGAACTTCGTTCGAAGATCTGTCTGAGCATAGGCTCCCTTTTCTGTATACTCACGAACAATTTCTTTCCACATGGCCGCGACGGTTGTGAGACTGCGAACTCGAAGGGCAGTAGAATCGGGGATTCGTTGGGTAAGTAAGTGCTTCGCCATATTCTCGCTTTTCTGCCACTTGGCAAGCTCATCAGGATCTGGAGGTGACACAGTTTCAGTTCCATCAGCTGCGGTGACAGTAGAACCGATGGGACACTGGGAGGTGCCATCGAAATGCGACCACAATTCTTTGGCTTCCACTGCAGTTTGGAAGCGAAGGGAGAAGATCGCCCAGTTCGCACCCTTTATGTCGAGCTTTGGGACGTTGCCCGGAAGAGTGTCGGTGGTGATGGGGATGGCGGTAGACATATGGATCAGAGCTTCAGTGCAGCGAGGATATCGAGATACGGTGAGACGTTTTGTAGGCTATTAGAGTGCGGGGCTCATAACCTAAAAGACTATACAGAACTCAGTCGTGCGCGTGTAGCGGCAAATGTCTAGAGTGGCATTACCTATACAGAACTAAGGTGATGCGTAAGCTCGTGTACACGTATACAGAGAGGAGAAAAATACTATGCCCACCTCAGTCGTGTGCGCATAGCGGCAAACGTCTGAGGTGGTTCTACTTTCGATGAGACTAAATACACTAAGTAGGAACAAGAGCGAGACATGGGTGTTGAACCCGGTGTCATACAACAAAAATGGTCCCAGCATGGGACCTTACAATGTCAAGGACACAAAAACGAGACATTAGAACAAAAGAATAATTTACCACACTGTACAGTAGTATGCGAGCGACGAACAACAAAGTACTGTGGTCTTGTGGACCCACGAACGGAAAGTAGTTCTCACGGTAAAAAGAAAACGGCATCAATCAACCAAACAAGGGCTATGAATGACTTGCCAAAATCCAACAAGTAGTGACAATGGAACAGATAATCTTGTGTGGACAAGTACTGACAATGGAATAGCAGTATGAACATAAACAGATAATCTTCCATAATCCTGTGTGGAAGATGGTGAATACTGACAATGGAATAGCAGTATGAACATAAACAGATAATCTTCCATAATCCTGTAGGGCAGATGATGAGTTTTCAAAATGTCTGTTGGAGATAATAAGGTCATCCCATATATAATCTTGGTGACGACTTGATTGCAATTTAAGTAGCATCATTGGCAGTTCCTGACAATCTTGGGTCTCAATGCCATGTCCAGATATTGCATGCTCAGGATTGAGATAGCTATTACTATGGTCATCTGAATTATACTTTCTTGGCATATTTAACTGGTCATACCATCACCTCACCAATTTCCTGATGAAAGTGGACAGTGCTTTACTATCTGTGACTGACACTACTTTGCTGGAACTCAACATATGACAGAGACAAAAGCACAATGTGCCCGGGACAAAAATGATTGGTAACTGTAAGTGAGATTGACCCCACTTAGCCTTGGCAGGCCCCACCAATCACGTCTCTACTCTGTAGTCCCCTCAGCGGTCCCAGCCTCAAAAAGGCCTCAGCAACTGGCAGACACACAGAGTTGAATCTGTGAAGCCAGGGAGTAGGGACTTGAGGAGACACTCATTTTGGTCTACAGCTTTCGCTCAATCACCTACAGTACAGCAAGCAGCCACTTGCAAGGGATAGCTCAAGAGGAAGTTCCAGGGAAGTCTGAAGACCATATTAAAACATAAATCCTGCAGCAGAGACACAAAACTACCTTGAAGGGCTGAAGAAGATACAAAAGTGTGATCAGTTGATCATGTTTTTCCAGCAGGACAGCAGTGCTCACCAACTTTGAGTCAGATTTTAAAAGAAATCCAAAGAAAACAGCCAAAGATGAGGGTAATATGGCTGGTTGATGAAATGAAATTACAGTGGTGCAAAAGACCCAGTTGTTCATCAGAACAGGCCTGGCAGAAGTACAGTGGAAGATATCTCACCAGTCAAGTAGAGAAACTTGGCCCAACAATGCAAAGACTGGGCAACAGGTTTATCTGTCAGATTTGCCTTGGTTTCACTGAGTTACTGGGTCTTACAGACTGCTAATGGCCCTATCTAAGTGTATTATTGACAGGGAAAACTATCTACGACTACTTCCGGGTGGTGTGGATGAGGGACAGAGTGAGGGAAGGGAAGAAAGAGTGGTTGAATGCGCATGCCAATGTATACTGAACGCTGCGTAGCTGAGTTTCAAATCCACGTGCTTTTGTTCAACTTACCGAAATTACCAAAATACGCGAAACACCCGAAGTACCCGAAGTAAGTGCCAGGTAGGTTCGTGCGACTTTTTCGTTCTCCCGTTATATTATGATGGGAGGGGGGAGACGAGAGGGGGAGAGATGAGAGGGAGAGAGACGAGAGAGGGAGGGACAAGGGGAGAAAAAACAAACTTGTTGACGTGGTTGACTAAGATATATAGGTCATATATTTGTGTTTATTTTCATGGCCACATGATCACAAAAAAAATTCAATCCCTTCATGCATTCAGCCTGATCTAGGTTGCACGTGACTCCTGGTTGTATTAGTGCGATCTAGGTCATACGAAGTTAAGTCACTCTTCCTTGAGTCCGAAGACGTGAGAAATGCGGGTCCAAAGATGTGAGAAACGAGCATGAAAGACTATGGGGGAGGCCATGAGAAACTGGCTCTGGGAGAATATGGAGTTAGAGTGAGAAACGGCATGATGCATCATGCCCTCCTTCTCACTCACCCCCAGTACCCTCGTGTCGCCTTTTTTTGTCCTTGACCTCCTGCTACATCCTGTTGTGGGCAACTCTTCTTGTGAGAGCACAAAGGGAAAGGGGGGAAAGCTGTAGGCTAGGCCTAGGCTCGTCCTGAGGGGTCGTGAGTTGGAAAGGAAGTGGAAGGGGTGACTAGGCAGCGAAAGGGAAGGTTCCCCTGCGTCGGAAGGGTACTGGCAGGGTAGAACTCGAGCGGCCGCCGCAGAAAGGCGGGAGGGGATTAGTTTCAGTGGTTGGATTGTCGGGGAGGCTCAGAACTCGATAGGCGGCGATATAGGACTCTTGTAGACTGTTGAGGAACTCGTGGACTCGAAGGGACGACTCTGAAGGCAGCAGGAAATTTTTATAACTCGAAGCAGTCACGAATATGGCGGTGGAACTCGGTGGGGAACTCTGTGGACGCAAGGAGGACTCAAAAGACTCGAAGATACACAAGAAAACGACTCTGGGGACTCCAGGGGACTCTCAGACACACAGATGGTGACACCAGAAAAGTGGGTATATTTTTCCTAAGTACAGCGGTGTTTTGTATCGTAGAGGAGGCTGTCACAAAGGAATATTTCGGCGAATTTCGGAGATGTCATATGTCAGAAAAATTTTGAAGGAAAAAGCGCCGATGTAAGGCACTACAGGTTGTAGGTATGAAAGATAGGTAAAAGAAGGCAAAGAAAAGCGGAAAGAAAGGGCAAAGCAGCGAGGAGAACATGCCTAGAACGTCTGTGCTACTGACCGACGCTGTGGCGACCCTTTGGGGCGGTCTGGTGCAGGGCGGCAGTACTACTGGCGGCGGCTTGTGTCGGTGTCTCGAATAGGACCTATAGATGCTGAGTAGCCGACATCACAAGTGACGGAGTGGACTGCCGATGGTCGGTAGACACTTGATAGGCACAGGAAGGGCCGAAGGCCAATGCAGATAGGGGGCAGACGATGACTAGGGGTCGAGGACAGGGGCTAGCAGTGACTTGTAGCGGTGAAGAGTGTCGGTGATAGGGGTTACTTCCTGATTAGGTGGTGGTGGCGTTGGTAAGCGAAGGAAGCGCTCGTATTAACCGAGGTAGCCGAGAGTGGAGCAGTGGCGACCTTTCCGAAGGACGGTGGACCTGCGGGGACTGGCTAGGGCGATAGAGAAGCTGGTATAGGGTTATGATATTCAGCCCTAGGGAGTATGGACTCCCTACACCTCCCAGGGTCTTCGAATACTGACCGTCCTCGGTCAGGGGTGCTTGGTGACACGGATCGGTGACGAGATTCCATTGACAGGTGGCTGTGCTCGGAACAATGGCAAGCGGGACGGGGACCTTGGTCATGTGCTGTGGCAAAAATACTTCCGCATCAACAAAGGGTTGCCAAACATACCAAACAAGTCACCGCCACTTCGTCCTTTCTTTTCTAAGTCTCTTCACCACTGCTACTCGCCACAAATGCAAACACAACATGTCCCCCTCGACGTCTCAGTGCCCCACCCTTAGGAATTCTGAGGTCCAGCAGCCGAGAGACCTCTCGCCCAACGCCGCTTGCGAGCTCGTGCCAGAAATGTGGGCGGCCCACATGGCTAAGTTAGCCTCCCTGATGAGGCGGCGGCAGATGATGAGGCGAGGGAGTGGATGGACCGGTATTACGAGGTGTCGGTGAGTCCCTTTTTTTTGTCCTCCTCACGGATCTTGGTCACAGAGAGCGTACAGGAAAATATCGAGAGTCTACGGCAATTCGCCTATGACCACAGCACCGAGGCACCCAAGTACCCCGAAGAGACAGAGCAGGCGCTCACTGATGCGTTTCTGACATTGGTCCCCCTTCGAAAACGGTTTCCCCGACGAGCCAGGAAGTCGAAGGCTCGTGTTGCCCAGGTAGGCACTAGTGGTTCGCAAGTGGGCGGTGAGACCAGGCGGTCTCAGCGGCAGATAGAGAAGGCAGCTGCTAAAGGGAACAAGGGTGACCAGGTGCGTGCCACTCATCTGGTCGTTTTATCTACACTCTTTGACGGCCCTTCGTGGCTTAGGAACAGCCTGCAGGTGGGGATAGTGGCGTCATCGAGTTAGACATTATAGGTGAGGAAGAAGTCGCCGCACCACCTCTGTCTCAGTTGGAGACCGTCAGTGGGGCTACTCAGAAGTCGGGCGGCGTGCCAGAGGTGGCCCCCTCTGCTATGCAGCTTGACTCAGAGGCATGTGGGCGATGTACGACGCGGGGGATTCATTGTGAGTGGAAAGAGGGTGCTCCTGGGGCGGCGTGTGTTGCCTGCCATGTGGGGAAGAAAAGGTGTGACAAGGCTAGTAAGAAGGTAAGTCGTCAAGGCTTTAAAGTGCACAGAGGTAACCAGGGGACATAGCGGAAGAACACCGACATCGCAGCCTCGTCGGCCTTGGTCAGCAAGAAGGCGAAGACCTCGGCAGCCCCTCCAGACCCTCCATCATCGTCAGCACTGCCGAAGCCTACAATACGCGTCATGCCTCAGGTGGCAAGTCGGTCAACCCCTCATAAAGTGCCTGGCCCTCCTCCACATACTCCATTGGTATCCAACCTGCCTCTCTTCCTCCCCTCGAGCACAGGTAATACTCCTACTCCCGACACTCGTCGAGTCGAAGAACGCCCTGAAGGTGAACCTGAGGGGGTCGGTGCTAGTACTGGCGGCATGGCGGTCGAAGTTCTGAGCAAGACAGAAGGTGCTGTACCAGAAGACTCGGGCAATGTCGAGGGTCCATGGGAAGACGACCAGAACGAGGAAGTGGTATTTGACCGGCCTGCGAGTCCTCAAGACGCTCGGTGGACTCCTTACAGCAGTCCCCAGGAAGCACTAGCTCAGTATGACACGCGGCTGGCGGCCCTGAAAGGTACGGTCGAATGGTCTGGGGCTATTATAGCCGACCTTCACGTGGGCCTCGGGCAGCTGAATGTCGTCCATCAGCGGGCTAAGAGGGACATTCGGACGCTCGAGCAGTGGCGGCAGGATAACTTTGGGGCACGGCGGTAACTTTTAGAATCTTTGTAGGAGTCTCGTAGTCTCTTGTGTAGGTGGGGGTTGGTTCTTGAATGCATTCGTCTGAGCCCGTGTTCTGTTAAGAGGGGGTAGCCTGAAGTAAGGTAAAGCTAAGGTAACGAGGGCGGTGGAAACAGGTAAGTAGAGGGTCTAAGAACTGTGGCGGTGAGTCTTTGAAATCGAACGAAGTAAGGTAAGAGAGAGAAATCAGAGGAGAAACTTTTCTTTATTTTTCTTTTCGGTATTTTGTGTCGGCGGCGGGTCCTTTTATGTAAGTAAGAGGAGTGGTGAGTATAGGTACGAAGACGGAGAAGGGAAACTAAGTGATGTTTTCGGTTTTATGGCGTTTTTCATGTTGTAGGTTTGTTTTTGGTGTTTTTTATATGTACGGAGAGTCTGTAAAGGGTATTCGAGAGATAAAAGAAACAGAAAAAAAAGAAACAGAATGGGAGGGTATGTCACTCATCTGACTCGTCCCTAAGGATGTTACGACCCTAGACTCGAAGTCATGGGCTCGCTACACTGAAGCTAGACAAAGGCGAGGATGAAGAGGAAGACGAAGGGATAGAGGGCAGAGGAGGGCTTAGAAGCAGTAGGGGCGAAACCCAAATGAACTAGCTTGGGGCTAGCTGGGCTATTGTGTTGGGTATATATACTACTGTACATGAGGTAGAGGTGAGGCATACATGAGGAAGACATAAGGCATGACATCACAGTGACATCACTATGACATCATGGTCTGGACCGGCCTAGGCCTGAGCCACATGGCAAGCACATGGCCAAGGTCTGGGTGAGTCCATAGATAAGACGAGAGATAAGATGAGATAAGATAAGAGAGATTAGATAAGATGAGAAGAGAAGAAAGAAAAAGAAAAGAGTACGTATCATAACAAAGGATGCCAGTGAGGTCTGGGTCGGGAAGGGAGTTGTCTTCGAGTCAGTCGATGGCAGCGCTGTCAAGGCCCACTAGTTGGGTGACCTCGATGCGAGACTTGTTGCGGGGGAAATAGGGGAAGAGTCGGAAGGCGGCAAAGCGAAATTTTGATACAGCGCCATCGAGCTCTGCTAGGAGATACGAGCCGCCCTTGGTCCGACGCACTACTACCATAGGACCTAGGTAGTGCGGTTTAGTCTTGTGGTCGAGTTCCTTCTCGATGCGGGAGTTTCAGACGAGCACGAGAGCTCCTGGCTCGAAGTCAAAGTCGTGTATAGTCTTCTCGAAGCGGGCCGCGAAGTCTTTGGCCGATGCAAAGCGGGCTTTGAGGACTCAGTTGTGTATGGCGGCGAGATCAGCGGGCCACTTCTGAAGTTGTCGGGCTTGGTTGGCTATAAGGTCGGTGGTGGAATATGTGTCGGCCTCGAAGGGGGCTAAGAGGGTGGCTTCGGCGAGGTCGAAGGGAAGTCTAGGGTGGACACCGTGAGCCATATAATATGGAGAGATGACCCGTAGCTTTGTGAACGGTGACCCTTTCTGCCCAGAACACCGTCAGCGCTACATCTGACCACTTAGATGCCTCTCCCTCACAACTCTTGACCATCGCTTCTCTGACATCGAAGTGCCGCCGCTCGACGATACCATTTGCCTGCGAGTTATAGGGGGAGATGCGAATATGTCGGATGCCGTAGGTTTTTGAAAGCCAGTCGAGAGCTAGCACATAGGGGGCGCCGTTGTCGGTGACTATTTCGCCCACCGCCCCCCATCGGCATAGGATCTGTTCGAATAAGAACTTGCCGACTGACTTGCCAGTTTCGGAGCGGAGCATGGCCCACTCGGGGTAGCTAGTAAGAGAACAGCGGGCTTGAGTGACATAGCGGTACCCATTCGACTTCGGCATGATGAAGGTGTCGACATAGGCTTTGTAGAATAGCGGTTCGGGTATGGCGACGACAGGGGGAATGTGGACTCGATCGAGGCGACGGATCTGGCATTCGTGGCACGTCCTGACGTACCAGCGAATGTCCTGCTCTAGCATGGGCCACCAGAATCGTGTCAGTAGGTGCATACGAGTAGAGAAGATACCCTTATGGCCCAGCTCGTCGTGGGCCTGGCGGATGATGCTAAGCCACTTGTGGCGGCGGACCACTAGCTGATGGCGGCCTTGGGGTTCCTTTCTCCACAGTTCTCCTCCCTTTACGAAGTATCGGGAAGCGAGCTGCACCAGGCTTTCTATCTCTTCTCCTCTAATCCATCTGGCAGCTTCTTCGTCTCCAAGAACTCTCTTACTACTTCTAACCTCTCATCTCTCAGCCTAGCCTTGTTGGATCGTGGTATGTCGGTGTCGGCGGTGTCGGGCGGCGACTCGGTGGTGGTGAACACGGCTATGTCATGGGGTACGTTGGCATATGAGTAGTATTCGGTCGGCGGTATATCTGGGGGACGTAGCAGGTGAGTTTTCGGTTCCCGACGATTCACAAGGTCGACGGCAAAGGCTCCACACTCATCTACCCAATCCTCG
Source organism: Pisolithus albus (assembly GCA_024613165.1). NCBI lineage: Eukaryota > Fungi > Basidiomycota > Agaricomycetes > Boletales > Pisolithaceae > Pisolithus > Pisolithus albus. The sequence continues at coordinate 348,507 of JANFAB010000002.1, read as the reverse complement.
TACTCTTCTTCATCTACCTCCAGATCTTCTTTGGCCTTTGGTCTCCTAGACAGCCCATCGGGGGCGGCATGCTTGGCGGTGGGTACGTGGACGAGTTTGAAGTCGAAGAGCAGGATACCGTTGATCCACTGGTTGATGGTCGCATTAGGCTGAAGGTCAGGATTGTTTATCATACCCTTTATGTACCTGGCGTCCACTTCTACGACCAGGTTTCATACGCCGAAAATGTATAGCCGCATGTCATGTAGAGCTCGAAAGAGACCAAATAGTTCAAGCTTGGCTTGGCTATAGCGCCGCTCTCAGTCGTTGAGGGTAATGGAGCCAAATCGGGCGGGGAACCGTTTGCCGCCCTCGTCCTCTTGCATGAGGATGTAGCCGACGGCGATATTGGAAGTGTCGACGGCGAGGATGACAGGACAGTCTGAGTTGTAGTCGATGGACCGAAGGGCGGGGGACGAAACGATGGCGGTCTTGAGGTACTCCATGGCCACTCAGTGCTCGTCGGTGAACTCGAAGGGGATGTCTTTCTTGGTTAGTTCTACGAGCGGTCAGGTGTGCTTAGCGAAGTCATTGATGAAGATGCGGCAATATGAGCATAGACCTAAGAATCCCCTGACTTCAGTGACGTTAGTGCAGTATGGCCAATCTTTGATTTTCTGTACTTTAGTCTCGTCGGGGATCCTTCCCTCATACGAAACTTTGTGGCCGACGACCACTATAGACAGGGCGGCGATGACACATTTCTTGTCTGAGACGGTGGCACCTGCGTGGCGGAGGTGGTGGAGAACGCAGTTAGTGTTTTGTAGATGTTCCCAGATGAACCGATGGATGCCGCCATTCTGTGGGATCGTTTCGTAGGTGCCGTCGGCGAGTTGATAACGTGATTTCGGCCCCTTAATGGGGCAGTCGTCGATGAAGGGGATGGTAACTTTGGGTATCTCGTCTTTAAGGATCCAGCAGACGTCTCCATGGAAGATCTGGACGGCATTGGTATACCCCATAGGGAGTTTCGTGAGGCGGAGGGTGCCGATAGGGGTTTGGAAGGTGGTCAGGTCGCGGTAATCGTCGTGGATGGTACGGTGGTTGTAGCCGACCATTAGATCTAGGATTCCATAGACGGAGTGGCAGGCAAAGGCTTCGGCAATTGAGTCGACAAAGGGGGAAACCGCAGAGTCCTGGATAGAGATGGCATTTAGCGGCTGCAGGTCATGTACAAGGTGCAATGATTTTCTGTCTTTCTTGATGACACAGAACCACTTGGATCGGTAGGATGAGGTCGAAGGCTCGTAGACACCGGTGGCAATTTTCTCTTTGATAATTTGAACGACATCTCGGAAGATAGCTGGCAGAATAGGGATATTTCGTTCGACCCAAGGTTTGTGCGGCAGGGTGGGGATCTTCAGCAGCGGGAACATGTCTTCTCGGAAGGTTCCTCGCTCGGCGGTCTCCCAGGCGAAGGCGGCCTCATGGGTACGAACTAGCCATCGAACAAGGTTGAGTTCTGCCGGCCAGAGGAACTTGGCGGGATCTAGGTCAAGCTCTTCTGCTCGCACCGCCGTGAATCTAGAGCCTGGAACGAATGGAGGGGGGTGGTATGGTAATACAGGTAGATCTGCGAGAGGGTCGCCGACCTCCCGGTGGTCGACCCGAAACTCGACGGGCATCGCGGTCGGGATAGGCTGAACCTTCTTCGCTACAGGCTTGTATTTTAAAATGTGGTAAACTGGGTCGAATTTGAAGGTAGACCGAAGTGCAGAAAGTGTCAGCGGCGAAAGGGTAGTACCGGTAGAAAACAAGAACGGGTCTTCGGGAGAAACGAAGCTAGCATCAAAGGGATCAAGGGGAGGCATACTAGAAGCGGTATAATCGAGAAGATATGCAGCGGCGGCGCTTTCTTTAGAGTCTGTGGAACAAGGCGAAGTAAAACATGGCGGCGAAGAAGGGGGATCTGAAACGTAGAGGGAACACACGGATACTACTTCTTCCTGGTCTCCTCGCCCTCTTGGCGAGTCCTTGACCGTCATTAAAAACCCTGGTCGGCTCCTTCTAAGTGGCGGTGGTACTCTTGGCTGGAGAAGTACTCAGCTTCGTCTTCAGAGTTGACAAAGCGGGGCTGGTGATGCAAGCGGTGCCAGGGTCGAGTCGGTATGAGTAACTGCCGCCCTGTATTGGGGTCACGAATTTCTAGGGATTGCTCGCCATCGGGGAAGTCTCGTAGGATGCTGCTGAGTAGACAGAAGAAGGGGCGGCCTAGAAGGAGGTCGAAGGGAGCTCTGTCGACGACTTGGATCTGGAGGTGCGCCTCTACAGGACCGATGCGGAGGGAAGCATTCTCGATGATGCCTAGGGTACTCTCTTTAGACTGGTTAGCCGCCTCTAAGGTCATATGCATGTCGGAACATAAAGGAGCCCCTAAGGCCTCCCACAACTCGCGCCTAAGGGCTACCACCTGGCAGCCGCTGTCGAGGATACACTCGACTCGAAGCTTGTCCATTAGTATTCCATCGACCACCCTGAGAGGAGCGGTGGCTAAGCCGACACATTTGCCTTCGGTGTCCCTGACGAGATACTGCTTGTAGGATGCCCAGGTCGATGAGGATGAGGTTTCAGATGTGGTCTCGAGGCTCCTGATGGCGATCTTCTTCGTCATTGCCATCTCCTTAATTTGCTTCCTAATTTCGGGGCTGACAGCGAGGAGATCCTGAGTAGAGACTTCAATCTTGGCCCCTAAGACTTGGGACACAAGCCGCTTGGTGGCGGCGGCCTCATCAAAGCCACTCTGGGAAACTGGGGAGTGGTGTTAGTCTGTGGCTTCGGGTTAGAAGTTTCGGCGGGGTTGCTTCTAGGCTGTGGGATAGACGAAGCGGTGTTGTCGGTGTGTGGAGGGTGGCTCTTAGGAGTCGAAGCCGACGGTTGGTTGTTAACAGGGGCAGGGATAGATGTGGCGGCATTGCGGGGGCAGCGGACTGGTATCTCTACTCCATCGAAGCGGGCCGGTTTCTTTCTCTTGATGGTGTTCTTGACCTCCTCTACCTGTGTGTAGGCTCTAGCAAGGGCTCATTTGTCTTCTTCATCGGCGTTGTCTTCTATCTCCTGGTCCATGAGGTACGACGAAGGGTGCACTTCAACTTGAAATTCGGCGGAGTCTCCCGAGCCGAAGAACATGGTGTTTACGAGATGAGGTGGCGTGTCACGACCTCTTGACGACGAGGCGGTGTAGGGAGGGAAGCCTCCCTACCAGGTGATTTCTTTTATTTCATTGTTTCTACTTACTATTTTGTTTTTATATTTTTATGTTACCTTTTTTTTACTTACTATTTGGACGAGTTTGGCTTATGTAAGCCATACTCGTAGTTAGAGTGTACTGTACATACTTAACAACAACAATAGACGCCTTACCACCAGACGAGACAGACGGAAATCCGAGACCGAGGGCTCGGATTATTATTCTTCCTTCGTTAGACGTTCTTTAGACGAATCTCGACACCCTTTTGGGCTTTTAGGGCGCATTTTGGCTCTCTTCTCTACTCTCTGACCACCCTACCAGGCATCCTAGCCCCCTCAGGTCGAACTGACCCATCATTTTCCAACGGGAGACCTCCTAGGTATCTCCCCTGACCTTCCTTTTATCAAACCTTCATCTGGAGCCCACCGCGAGGGGCTTCTGTCTTAGCCTGGTAACCCCTTTCTGATCACTTTCAGGCTCGTTCTTGCAGTTTCAGGCCTCAGATCCTCGGTTTCAGTCACATTCTTGCAGTTTTCCCACCTCGGTCTCACTCCCGCGCTCTCCATTTGCATTCTCGCAGTCCCGAGGAGCGCTTTACCTCGGTATTCCCATCTATATATTGTTTTATTCCTTCGAGTTCCCACCTGACATCATGCACGGCCCGAGTTCCCCGTGTTCTGGACCTTCCGAAGCTTCGAACCCCCCTCAGTACTCCCTCAAAGACCTTCGAAGCCTTCTCGAAGATGTAATCCAAGTCGCAAATGTCGCTAAGTCACTCCTTCGAGCATCTCGAGGCCTTCGAGAGGCCGGTAACTCATGTGCACAGCACCTACTGCTTCTGCGAGTCGCTCACCCCGCCGCACGTACTCGTTTTGCTTTTTCTGTGGCCGGAAAGGCCATATTCAAGCAAACTGTGATTCATGCAAAGAATATTTATGTAAGGTTGTGTTGCCTTAGTTCACACCCGCGAACTGTACCGTATGGTATTCGCAGTGTAAAATTTAAGACAAATCTGTCCTTAAGTCACTACGACGATTTTTATATACTAGACATGCAGGCATGTGATACCGGAGTATCACATGCCTGCGGATGATTACAGACCTCTAAATTAGGGCACGGCCCCTAACACCCTCCCCCTGTAGAGCCGACTTAGGCTCGTAAGACGAGAAGAAAAGAAAAAGAAAAGAAAAAGATAGGGAAGACCCTATGTACATTCACGCGAGATGTTGAATCTCGCAGCACTACCAATCCGAGGGTTACGCCTCATTTCAGTAATGCAGAGCAAGGTACGGAAGGTGTTGAACCCTTCGTACCACAACTCGAACTGAGGGGTTACGCCCTCGAGAAGACGATCCAGCACTCGATGTAGCGTCCCTTCTACATCGGAGCCGGCTCGTCCCTCATCTCGCCCTCCTCGGGCTCATCATTTTGTTCGGGAGTCCTCTCCCGCGAGATTCGACCTTCCACCCCCAAGTAGTTGGGCAGGTCATAGATAACTACAGCGGAGCAGAAGTCCCTAACGATAGGGAGCTCTGCGTCGCTGATTGTGCGGGCCTCGTAGGCCGCAATGCGCTCGGTAGCGATCCCGAGGGCCCTAGCCTGGCGCTCGACCCACTCCTTCGAGCGGTTCTCCTTCAATACTGGAGGGTCGTTGATTGCCGCCCTCAGAAGATCGAGCGCGGCTCGCACGTTGGGGTCTCGTTCCCCCCCATTATCGACAGCGCGGGTAATGTACTCTCTACCCGCCCTCCTGGCCCAAACGAGGGCATCGTCGGCATCGTGAGGAGTGATGCCATTAGCCGCGAGGTATGCGGCGATATCAGCCATACCGGCTGAGCGAGTGAACTCCCCTTCCCAGGGGACACGGGTACCATCACGAGGGGCCACCTCGGCACATTCCAGAAGGGCTCTGTAGCGACCCTTCGCTGCAAGGAGACGAACTAGCTCCCGGAACCAGACCATCCGGTCATAGCTCCCTCTGGGGACTGGAGCCAGTCGTTCGTAGAGGAGGAATCCTCGTACTAATTGTGCTGTGGGAGGGCTGATTTCCCACTCGTCGTCGTCGGGGCGCTCACTGACACCTAGCGCCCCAGGGAACATTCTCGAGAGCTCGGAGCTCTCGTCTGAACCGTTGTACCCATTCTGGTACTCGTGGATAAATTTAACCCAGTCAGCGACTGGGGCTTCGAGGCTCGGAGCCTCTCGTGGTAGCTCGGGGATCCCCCCTTTTCCCTTCTTTCCAGAGGTTCGACCTCCTCCTCTAGGATTAAACGCTCGACCCCTTGGAGGGGGTCGTTCTTGATGAGCAGGGGCTTGGGGGACCCCAGGGTTTTCGACCATCAGGCGGTCGCGGAGAGGCACGATGGGTCTCTGACCCATCTCTGGCAAAGGAGCGGCGGGTTGGCCCCCTATCCACTGTTGTAAGGCCGGCTGTCCACCGGCGGGTTGTAATGCGAGGGCTTCTCCCTCCCTCCTTGCCCTTTCCTTGTCTCGTAGCGCCTCTCTCCTCTGGCGCGCTTTCTGGGAGGCCCAAACAGGCGGCCTCCATTCTTTAAGTGCGAGGTTCATGACCTCGTTCGTGACCAACCTGCACTTCTTCCACAGGTTGATGTAGGTTATCAGCTCCTGCGCCCTACGGACGCAAGGAGCGTTCTCCTCAGGTTCTTCGTACGCTTCGGCGTACAGTTTGCGGATTTCCTCCGCGGTGTTAATGAGTCTAATGGGACCCATTATCCCCCTGTCCCATCTGGTAACTGATGCGACGAGATTTCCTCGTCTGAGGGGAACAGGAGGGGGGGTCCCCTGGCGAATGTTGGCGAGGGCGGCGCCAAGCCTCTCATCATCGTAGGCGTAGAGGTTGTCGTTGATCCTCACAAAGAGGATCGACCTCACGCCATCCCTGCCTTGCCCAAGGACGCGTACTCTGTACGGGTTCTCTTCTCCCGTAAATTCAGGGAAGAGTGTTCCCTGAGAGGCGGTATCGACGACCATAGGAGTGTCGTCATCGTAACATTGTTGAGCGGAGGTATCTTCCTCCATGGCGGTAAATTCGTAATCAGGCGCTGCCTGATGGGTATCCTCGAGCTGCTTCTCTTTGCCCTTTCTTGACACTACAGGTTCAACCTGCGACGCAGGTTTAGCCTGTACCCTCCCCCTCGAAGAAGAAGAAGGCTGTGGTGCCGGTGGAGGCGGCAGCCTGGAGGAACTAGCCTCCGCGTTTGATGAATAAGTACGCCCCCCCAAGGAGGCGACACGAGCGCGTTCGAAGTCACGCGCAGCTTGCTCAACCGTAGCGGGAGCGGGGATGGTGGGGGTGGGTTCGCGTTGAAGATCATCGATCTTCCGGAGGGCACGACGGAGGTCGTAGGAGGTGTCCTCGAGATCACGCTCGAGACGGCTGATACGACGACGTAGATCGTCGTAAGGGGTACGTTTGATGAGACGCGCGGTCTCATCAGCCAAAGTAACGATAGCAGGCATGATACCTGCGTCGGACAAGGCCATGCCTTGGGAGAGATGAAGCGCGTAAGACGCGCACTGGTCACAAGCGCCGTGATGGCACAATAAAGGAAACTGGGGGTGGCATTCCCAGTACGGGCAGGAACGTTTGTCCCGGCGGGGCTCATACTCGAGGGACAACGAGCGTGAGGGTGATCGTGGCCGTTTCTGGCCACTGCTGACCGTACGCAGACTGCGTCGGTCGACGGGGGACGGGGAGTACGAACGTGATGGCGAACCATCGTGAGGCGCGTCGGAACGCGCGGGGGATCTGCCTCGCCGGGGCGAGGGAGATCGGGACGGGGTGGGGCTAATAGAGCCTTGTGGGCTCGGGGGGTCTCTGCGACGGTGATCGCGGTGGGACATTGTAGATACTAGAACGTTATGAGCGTTAAAGAAAAAGAAAAAGAAGAAGAAGAAGATGGAGTATTGTAAAAAGAAAATCACGTGATCAGCAAAGTTAATGCACGTGAAACGGTGAAAATGTGATCGGAGGAAAGTATATACTCTAATTAAATTTGGTAACTATGCTGTGCTCGAGGCCGACGGTATTATTGACGGTATTATTTTTATTTTTATCTTTTGTTTGTTTTTATTTTTGTTTTTTCTGACTTGTCCGTTTGCTTCCGGTAGTAGTCTCCCGACTACGTTTAACCACTTAGTGGTTACCGTACGCCTACGCATACTATTTCGCCCTTCGGGGCAACTGGCGTATACTTTGTACGCCCTGGAGCTCGAGGTACCTGTCGAGGGCCTCAAGCTCCTTGCAGTTAGACACCGGCTCCCATGTCGTGTCTCCGAGGTTCCATCTTACAAGGAACTCTATCTTGTTATTCGTCCACCGGTGAGCCGTTATCTCATCTACTAACCACTCCTCTTCGTCGGTCATACTGACATCGTAGAACGCGTGCGCGTCACGCCTCGGGAACAGAACATCATCGTTCTGTTCGTATCTACGCAATAACCCGACGTGGAACGTTGGGTGTATGCGCCGCTGGCGCAATTGTTCTGGCAGGTCCAGAGTGTAGGTGTCGTTCGCGCTATCACAGCGCAACACTTTCATCGGACCGATGAATTTTGGCACGAGCTTTCGTGCACGTCCCTTCGGAACGCTCAAGTTCTGAGTAGAGAGGTAGACGAGGTCCCCCTCTCGAAGGCTAAAGCCTTCCTTTCGTTTCTTATTCGCATGGTACGTCTGTACTACCCTGCTTTCAATGATGGCGTCATGGGCCATCTCAAGATTTTCTAACGCTTGTTTTACGAAGGTCTTTACTCCCGGTGCCGTTGAGGGCGTCCCCCCTCTGATACGTTGCATTACCTCGGGCATATACCCGTAATTTAACTCGAAGGGTGCAAACCCTGTCGAGCTACTTATGCTCGAGTTGATCGCGAACTCGACCATTGGCATCTTCGATGTCCAATCCGTTTGGTCTGGTCGGACCATGGCTCGTAGCATCTGCGCTACATTCCTTATCGCTCGTTCAGACGCTCCGTCTGTTTGTGGATGGAACGCCATCGACATTAGGAGTTTCGCTCCCAACATTCTGTGCGTTTCGCGCCAGAAAGTCGACGTGAACTTCGCGTCTCGATCTGAGACTACCGTCTCTGGTAGTCCGTGTAGTCGGACGACTTCCCGTATGAACATCCCCGCGAGCTCTGACGCTCGTATCGTCGTAGTCACCGGTACTAGGTGTACCATCGACGTTAGACGGCACAGGACCACCCACAGGTAGTCGTGCCCGTCGCTCGGTGGGAAAGGTCCCACAAAGTCCATTGCTATCGACCCCCAGGGTCTTCGCGGCACAGGCAGACTGTGCAATAGACCCTTCGGTCGCTGATTGTCGTTCTTTGTCGTCTGACATATCGGGCATGTTCGACAAAACTTGTCCACCTCCCGGCCGAGTTTCGGCCACCAATACCATCTGCGGATATAATCCGCTGTCCTCTGGGATCCAAAATGTCCCAGCGTCCTGTGCGCTTGATCGATTACTCTGGCGATAGTATCATCGCCGTCGTACTTTGCATGGGGAAGGCATAACACCTTCTCTCCTCCACGATTTCTCGTGTATAGAAGGCCATCTTCCCCTTCGAACTGAGGATAGTGTGACGGCTGTGCCATCACTTTCGCGAGTACAGGATCGCTTCTATATCCTGCGCGGATAGCGTTCAGGAAGCCTGGTGCTTCTCCAAATGTTATTGGGGAGGCTTTAGAGGCCTCGGCAGATTCGAGTATCGTAGGGTCTTCCTGCGCACTTGCGCTAGGGGATTCCTTGTTACTCTGATCTGCGGCTGAGGCCATCTCTTTAGCCTCTTCATATCTTTTCTCGACCTTTTCTTTTAACCGGTTACTCTTCCGAGGGGTACTTCCCTCTCTCATCGCTGATAACTTCAGCTCTCGCCACCTGTCTTGAGGGAGGTCGTCCCCCTCTGGGTCCAAACGTATATCTGCGTCGGCCCATTCTACTTCATCATCGGAGGCTACGTCCCCTCCTTCTTGCTCGTAGTAACGAGAAAGGCAATCCACTACGCAGTTCTCCGTGCCTTTTGCATAGACGATGTTTGCGTCGAATCGCGACATGTAGTCCAACCAGCGGACTTGTCGACTCGACAGTTTTCGTTGGGTTTTGAGGTACCCCAACGCCTCATGATCGGTGACGATCGTAAACTTGAAGCCGAGGAGTTTATCCTCCCATTTCAAGAGCGCTTCGATTATTGCGAGAGTTTCTCGCTCAAATGTTCGATAATTCTGTTGAGCATCGCTCAACTTTTTCGACATAAATCCTGCTGGTCGGCAGGTTTTCCAGTCGGGCCCTTGCCCGTATAACGCACCCACTCCATAGAGTGATGCATCACACACGAGCCATATTGGCTCTTCTTTTCGCGGATCAATAGGCCGCAGGATCGGATACTTGCACGCAAGATCCTTGATCACTTGGAAGCACCTGTCGTGGATTTCCCTCCACTGAAACGGATGTTCGTTCCGTTGTATACCAGTCAGGGGCGTAGTATACGCCGATATGTCTGGCATAAACTGTGCTAGATACTCTACTAGTCCTACGAACCTTTGGACTTCGTTTAGGTTCTTCGGAGTCCTCCAGCTCCTGATTCGAGACATTTTGTCTCTGTCGGCGTGGACGCCCTTAGCGTCTATGATGTGCCCTAGGCAGTCCAATTTTTCTGCATAAAGGTCGCACTTCTCCTTCTCAAGGTAGAAGTCGGCCTTTTCCAGTGTTTCAAACACTATTCTGAGGTGTCGCTCATGATCCTCAATTGTGTCGCTAAAGATGAATATATCATCGAGATAGACGTACACAAAACGTCCTATGTGATCTCTGAAGATCACTGTCATAAGGCGTTGAAACGTCGCAGGGGCGTTACAATCTCCCTGCTGCATTACTTGACTTAAGAAAGTCCCATATATCATCGAGAAGGCCGTCTTCCAGACGTCTTCGGGTTCTATACGAACTTGTTCGTATGCGTTTGATAAGTCGATCTTTGAGCGATACTTCGCTCGCGCTACGTCCATTCGTATCTGGTCCTGATCCGGGAAGGGGGTGACGTCCTTCACAGTATTTTCGTTTCTCTTGCGGCAGTCAATGACTGTCCGCAGCTTTCCATTTTTCTTCGGGATGCATAGCATCGGAGCAGCCTGTGGGACGCTTTTCAGCACCCACCATTCTGCATCCGTATATAGTCGGATTTTATCCGACAACTGTTGTTTAAGTGCGTCAGCGCACCGTGGCAGGTGATACGCGTACTGCTTCCTTTCGTCTATCAGGGGGATCCTGTGGTTTACCTCCCGTAGTGGAGGTAGTTTCGGGATCACCCCGCTAAGCCTGTGCTTATACCGTTCGAACCATTGGTTCCGTAATTGAGGTATATCCTCATTGCTCAACAATTTTTTTGGCTTTATTATTGCGAGATGTTCCTCGCTTTTCGTTGAGCCCCTTGGCTCTTTTACTCCATCGGATCCCCTCCCCCCTTTAGAGCCCTCGCGAGACTGAGGCCTCGCAGGGCGCGAGAGTCAATGCTTAGGACGGGATTTACCCGTCATCAGAGCCTCAGGCTCTGTGAGGAGAGGCACGCACTCTGCTGCTATCTGTATCGTCTTCTCTGCAAAGTTTAAGATCGCTTTAGTTTGTCTTAGGAAGGGGATTCCTATTATACAATCGTAGCGGTCAATATTCGCTACATTGAAGTATATCTCTACTTCATAGCTTCCAATGCGTATTGTGGATATTCCACCATGAGTAATCTTCGACCGGCTGCCTATGCAGCCTAATTGCAGCGTCAGCTGCTGTTCGAGGGGAAAGACCCTCATCTTCGTGACCTTGGCGAATGCCGGGCTCACGAAATTACCCGTACTCCCGGTGTCTATCATCGTATACGCGGTACATCCGTTAATTATGCTTTGCAACGTTGCGCACGTTCGCAACTCAGGATTTATTTTGGGACGAGATCCCACTACATTATTCGTATGCATAGCATACCGAAACGATCGTGTCAGTGACTTTGTCACCGGCTCGATCTTTGCAGCGAGATCCATTGCTGCCAACCGTGCGGTATGACGATATTGTCCTTCGTCGTTCGTGATAATCACATCACCGTGGGGGGTCACCACTATCATATTGTCGGGATATATTCCGACACGGCGATTAGTTTCAGTGGTTCGTTGGAGGCGAACCTCCATTGCTTCCAGTGCTCTTCGCACTTCTGGGGCCACGCCACTGCGTTCCCCCAGTATTTCTAATATATCTGCGATCGTCTGAAGCCTGTCGGCTTCCAAGGACCGTATCCGGTCTGCCATGGTTCGCATCGCATAACGCGTGCGATCCATGTTCATTCCGTGTCCCTCCATCTGCGCTCGGTCGCAATCTTCCCAGCCGTGGTCGTACTCCCTACGAGCTAATTGCTCTGGGTATCGCAACGCCACGTTCAACGTAGTGTCTCCGTCGATTGCCGACTCGGATACGTGCTCTATTCTCTGAGCACATTCTCGGCATGAAGGTTCTTCATGGATTGCACCGTAGATGGGAGACCAAATCCATCGATTTCTCGTAGACATAGTATCTACCGCGCTATTAAATTCTATGGCATCCTCCATTTGGGAGTCCATATCTTCGTCTGCTATCCTCAGAGATGCACTCCACAGAGGTCCCCCTGTACCTCCCATTACCGATGGTTGATATTCCATCGTATTGTCTCGGTTGATCCATACCTTACCCCACAGGGTATTGACTATCACTACGTCGGGGTAAATCCCGACGTCACTCTCCGCCATACTTTGGCGGCGTATGTCAAATATGGCATTGTCCAGGTGCTCTTGTAGCTCCTGACTGCGTCCTGGCAGATGTCGTACGTCCTCTCGTGCCAATACCATTTGTCGCAGGGCATTCCTACGATAGCCCTCGCGGACTCTGAGATGGAATGCCATCGTCTGCAACGCAGCCCGTACGTGATTCGTACTACCATTCGCATCCGAGAGTCGTATGCGGTTTCCTTCTCCTACCCCTCTGTGGTATTCACGCCTAGCGTGTTCTTCCGGTACATTAAGTGCTCGTGCAAGGGACTCATCCCTACTAAGTAGCCCTTCTGCTACATGGTCGACTCGATGTCGACATTCATCGCACGTCCCTTCGTGCACTGCTCCATAAGTTCCGGACCATTCCCACTTTTCCTCCTGAGGTTCTTCTTCGTAGGAGCTTCCTTCATTTGCATCTGGGAAATCACTTCCCGCCTCGGAGACCTGGTCTCCTTTTGACGAGTCTTCGTCATCATGTACAATGCGCATCATAGCGCAAGTTACCTCCTCATCGGAAGCAACAGCTTCGTCTTCTTCGTGTATAGCGCCGAAGTATGCGACGGGCTCGTCGTCGTCGTCAATCTCTGAGTACATTTCGTACTCGTCGACGATTTCCACTTCGTCACAGTGTGATCCTTCCTCGTGATCACTAGATTCGTTGTGACCGGGTTCACCTTCAACGACTTTTCCCTCATCGGGTTCCTCCGACTGATCCTTTGCGAGGGTATCGCGTCCCTCTTCCTCTTGGACGTCTACAGCGTATAACCGCGGCTTAACCGCCGCTTTATTCTTGTCCTTTCGAGGATGAGGGCAATCTGGGGCCATATGGCCCACTTCCGAGCAGTTGAAGCACGTTATCCCCGGCATGAACCTTCGGGGTTGCCGTCCTTTCTGCTGCGAGTCGTCTCGCTCCTTATGATGGTACTTATGGTCACCATCCCTACGGTGGAACTGTCCACCCTTCCTTCCAGCATCAGCGCCTTTTGACGCAAAGTTCGCCTTACGTCGATATAACGTATTTCCTTTCTGGAAGTACTTATAATTGTCCTTGTTCATGGAGCTACCTGCGCTCCTGTTTCCATGTGGGTGTGAGCCACTTCGTCCCTGGGAGGTCTTCCCTCCGGAGCCGGCGTGGCTCGTTCTCATATGCATATTCACTGCTTTCTGCGCAGTTTCCATGTGCCTTACTTCTTCGAGGATCTCCTCGATCGTTGAATGCTCTGCGGATATTCCGCGAGCTTCGAATATCGATTTAATTATAGAGTGCGGTAGCCCCCGCAGGAACTTCCTCCTGAACGAGTAGTCGTCCGGAGGCTGCACCATTCGGTGCACACGACGCTTCAAGTCGTTGTAATACGCAAGGGCCCCCTTGTCATATTCGAACCTCGTTCGATCATACTTGTCGGCAGCGTTCTGCGCCGACGCTTCGTGGACGAATCGCTTGAATAGTCCACATATGAGTTCTTCGAAAGTCCAGTGGGGTACTTGTCAATTCGGGGAGTCGACTTCTTGGTCATACCATTGGGAGGCTAGACCCTCCAAGTACAACCCAGTGTACAATACGCGATCTTCATCGCGATCAGGGCCGGTGACCTTGAATGTACGAAAGTACTTTAATATCTGGCCCAGCCAGTCGTCGAATTTATCCAGGTCATCCTGGCCTCCGTACTTCCCGGGCTTAGGCGGGTTCATCGCCTTCACTTCAGGTCCAACCTGTCCCGTCGGTAACCCGACTTGTTCCCAGATACGCTGTGCATATTTGTTTTGCATAAAATCCATATACCTCGTATTACCTGGGGTGAATCCCCTTAGATAGTTCGGTCGGTTTCCCTGGACGACACGTCGTCCCCCAACTATGGGGATTCTCCCATACCCTCGAGGACCGTCTTCGTCCTCTTCGTCCGGGTCGTCACCACCAGGGGGTCCTCCTCCTGGAGGGCCACCGTCAGGGGGACCACCCCCAGGGAATCCCTGACCAGGGAAATTTCCCCCATAGTTATTTCCTTCGGGAGGGCCGCCTCCATCTTCATTTCGGCCGTATAGATTCTCGGCCGCTTCATCTCGATCATTCCCTCCAGGGGTATTATCCCTGTTTCCTCCGGCAGCGTTTCTGGCTGCAATAGTGCGATCTCAAGCCATCTGGTGGAGTATCGCAGCCCCCCGCTCGTTTCCAAACATCTGTCGGATTATATCCGAGTCTCGCCTCGAGAAATATGCAGGGCGATCTGGCATGTTAGGGGCGAATCCACCCCTTCTGCCGAGAGCATCAGTCCTTTCGAATGGGAGGTTTTCCCTCCTTACTGGCATCCCTGGCCAGAAATGAGGGATTGTCCCCTCTCTCTTAATCGTAGGTTCGACATCCGGAGTAGTCGTCCTGCTCGCACTCTTGGCGGCGAGTGCCCGCCTATACCTCTCTAATTCTTCTGCGTGATGCACGCCGGGGTTTACCCCGTGATTGTCAAAACCTTCGGGGCCATACCCGTAGTCCAGCCACTGTTGCTGCAGACTTTCGAGGAAGTCGTTCATAGCCTCGAAGGCCATGCGAGGGTCGATTGGGGCATCCCTCTCACTCGTCTCTCTCCTCGAAGGCTCCTCGCCTTCTTCGAATATCTCAATTGGAGGACTCTGAGTCCTTCGTACTAGCACGGGGTCGGAAGACATTCGTGAGTTATCTAGCTCAGTGCGCTGAGGAGTAAGGGGACTCATCGAGTCTCTGGCTACCTCATTCCCCTCTCTCGCAGCTCGTTCGATGCTGCTCCCCAAAGTTGTTGAGGTATTCAACCCTCCGGGCATATGCGCACCCGGCGCTACTGATCCAGGCTGTCTGGCGCTCGTCTCTTGGGAGGCGCTTCCGGCCGGCGGCTGCCTGTCCTCCGTGTTCCCATCATTTCTTTGGACCTCAGATGGTCCCTTTTGCTTTCGACGACTATTGTCGTCCAGAGGGGGATCCCCTCCGTCGGGCGGCTTGCTCTGGCCCGACTTTACTGCGCGAGCATATGCGCGGGTAGCCGTGCGGCTCATTGCGAATACTTTGACGAGAGTTCAAAAAATTGTAAGGTTGTGTTGCCTTAGTTCACACCCGCGAACTGTACCGTATGGTATTCGCAGTGTAAAATTTAAGACAAATCTGTCCTTAAGTCACTACGACGATTTTTATATACTAGACATGCAGGCATGTGATACCGGAGTATCACATGCCTGCGGATGATTACAGACCTCTAAATTAGGGCACGGCCCCTAACAATTTAGCCGCGGGAAAGTGTCTACTTGTGAAAGGTCGCGTTGTACTGCCTACAGGACAAGAGATACCTCGCGAAGTACCTGGGCGTACCCTCAAGGGCCGTCTCGACAGCTGGGATCTACAAAACTGGCCTAAAGTCCCTGTTCGAGCACCTAGCTCACCCTCGAGCTTGAGTGACACCTCGTTGTGCCGCCCTCGATCACCCTCTCACCCAGTACCTACAAGCTACTCTTGCAGTCAACCTCCCTCCCGCTCTCGTGATCTAGACGACCCACGTTTGTACTCTTATTCGAGCTCTAGGCCGCGCAGCCCCGAACCTCCCTCTCGCTCTCGCGATCTCGATGACTGGCGTTCATACCCACGTTCGAGTCAACCCCGCTCCAGCACTTGCTCTCGCGACCTTGACAACCTGCGTTCGTACTCGTATTCAAGCAGGCTGCGCAGCCCTGATTCCCGCGACTACCCCCGCGACTACCAGTACTACGTCCGCTCGCCACCACCCGCACCGCGACCCACATACTCGCATTTACCAGAATTCTCGAGGGATGAGCCCGATCCAGTCTGGCCCACCAGCCGGCTAGTCGACAAAACGGGGTCTTCCACCTCCTACGACACTCAACAGTCCCGTAGTACTCGTGTGTCAGCTAAGGTAGGCGACATGCGGATTCGACGAATGTCACGTGCAAAAAGCGTTACTTTGAGTGACAATACACTGTAAATGGGTTAACAATTCGAGATGACCAGATCTCGAAAAAGTGTTACATAGATCGATGTAGGATACGCAAAGGTAGATTACTGTTTTCTTGGTTTTTGGTTTCTGGGAGTCTATGAATTATTAACTTATTTTTCTTCCGAACATGGGTGAAAACCTGAATATTAGATTGGTCTCCACCAGCACAGCCACCGCTAGGCAATGGATCGGGTGTCAGTGCTTCAGTGCCAGCTGCTGGGTGGACTCAGCGATGCTATTAGTGCACTAGGGAAAGGGCTTCACTCGCTCAAGAGTCTGAAAGTCTTGACTCTCACAAAATGGAGAGTCTAATTTCATATCTATGGCTTCGGAAACAAATCTACTTGCTTTATAAGTGCTTATTGACTAGGTCTGAATGAAACGCAGGTGGCATGAGCAGTAAAGAAATATCGAGGGGAATCAGGTTCTTCCCGAGAGCATTATGAGGGAGTTTGATGAAGCACAAAAGGAGTCTATGCGCAAGCACATCTCATAGATCATTCAAGTACTATAAGCACTTGGTGATTAGCAGCTGCCATCGGCAAACCCTTATCTGCACCGCGTCACAGGCTTGTCACACGCTGAGGGGTTCGTCGAATCCGCATGTCGTCTACCTTAACTCGAGAAGGTCGCGCAGCCGCAGCCGCACGCCTCAGCCTTCGTACAGGCTCGTATACTGAGTAGACAGGGGGCCGCTTTAGCCCATTGGGATCTTCTTACCCTGTTTTATTCTTTTTTTTTATGAATATATTGTTCCCTGAGTCTCCCCCTTACCGAGTGTCAGGCAGCCGCGCGCCTTTGTCATCCCCCAACTCGCCGACTCGATATCTCGACGACCACTCACCCATCCCTCTCGCAAATTGGGGTTCCCCCTCTACTCGATGAGACCTTTCAAACGGTATATTTTCCATCGCGTCCGGCCCAGTGCATCCGAAGATATCAGCCGTTCTTTGGAGAAAGGTTTTGTAGGACGAAATCTGGAATATCTCGGGATTGAGTGCGCTGTTTCCCTTTCTTCCACATTCTCCCAACTCTCCTTGAGCCTCTCTATTATCTCCCGGAGTCTCGTAGAATTCCGCCCAGTGGTTGCTCCCTGACGCGATACTGTCCTCCTACCTCCTACCCTGTTTAGATCCTAACTCGCGCAGTTCTCACCCAAATCACTCGCTTTTCACGGACGTGAATCTACTCGACGAAACCTACCAGACGATATACAAGACGTTGCGCGTGCCTTTGTGGTTCTGGACATGTTCGAGTTTTTTGGGTTTGGACAGGGTAGCGAGGTCGGGTTCGTGTATCTCGCTCAATTTCGCGTCGAGCCTCTCGCTTTCTGACATGGTGAATCTACCCGTTACTGGCTACCTGGTGATGCCATTTTCATGGCTTCACGCTCGTTCGTTGCGGAGATATGGGTTTTCTCAATGTACAGAGGGGTACGAGACGGTTTTGCGAATATCTCAGGATTGGGGGCGCCGTTTCCCATGTTTCCACGTTCTCCCAACTCTCCTCGCACGTCGCTATCACCTCCCGAAGTTTCATAGCGTTCCACCTAGCGGCTCCTCGCCGATGTGATGCCGCCCTCCTGGCTCCTCCCTCATTTGGACCATAACTCA
Source organism: Pisolithus albus (assembly GCA_024613165.1). NCBI lineage: Eukaryota > Fungi > Basidiomycota > Agaricomycetes > Boletales > Pisolithaceae > Pisolithus > Pisolithus albus. The sequence goes on along the minus strand of JANFAB010000002.1, from coordinate 330,897 downwards.
AGCAATTCCGCGCCGAACCGTTCGCTTCTTTCAGACGTGGATCACCTAGACGACATCTACAGACAATATATGAGACGTTGCGCGCGCTTTCGTAGATGCGGAGTTATTCGAGTTTTTGCGTCCACACCAGGGTAGGGAGGTCAAGATCGCATATCGCACTCATTTTTGCGTCGAGCCTCTCGCTTTTCCACATGGTGGTTCTACACGCTTACAGCTACCCGGTGATACCCTTTTCATGGGGACGCGCTCATGGGTTCCGGAGATGTGGGAGTTCGTGGTGTACGAAGGGGTACGAGACAACTCAGCGGATATCTCGTGACCGGATGGGCCAATCGGTATAATTCCTTTTTCTCCGTCTCATCCCAGGTGCCCTCTACTGCCACCTACGGTTTGGTACCGTTTGCCTCAGCGGTCGTCGCTCGGCGGCCTCTTCTTCTCCCCCACTGTGGTGCCCTTCTCGCTGTCCACGCCGTATCTCCCTCGGATCTTCGCCGTTCCTTTCGCTTTTTTGGAACAAGATACTACTCGATCAGCCCTTTTGAATGGTATACCTCGTGTCACGATTCGTGCAGCCCTTGTTGAGAAATCTGGATTTTCGTGCGGCGAGGTGTCTTGGGCCGGTTTTGCTGATATCTCGGGATGGGGTGCGCGTATTCATTCGATTTCTTCTCCTACGTCCTCCCTACACTCCCCTTTGCCATCTCCTCGAGTCTCATAAGGTTTCCCCCAACCGTCGTCCTTCGGCGAAGTTTGTCTGCTACCCCCACTTGTCAGCACCTTCGAGCTCGTACCATCAGTTTACAACCGAGGACGGTTGGATTCTCAAGTGACCTGTGGATGTAGGGAATGGTATTTCCCTACCAGGGGATTTTCATTTATTTTATTGTTTTTACTTTCTTTCCTTTTTTTTCTTTCTGTTCATTTACTATAGTATTGACTTGGTGCTTCGAGGCTTCGAGTTAGACACGTGAGGTGGCTTAAGTAAGCCACTCGCGACTTACATTACATTGTACTTACTCAAAAAAAAAAAAAAACAAGTCGCATTCAGAGTTTCGAGAGTTCCGAGTTCGAGTTTGAGTTCGAGAAGGCATCAAGTGCCTTCTGCTGTGTCTAGACAGCCTCAGACAGCCCCAGACGTCCCTCAGACAGAGTCTTCTCTCCAGGCTATAGAAGCCCCTTGGGAAGAATTCCTCCCTCAGACTTCACCACTCATCCCAGTCACTCTTATTTTAATTCTCTTCAGCGGTGGCAGGGGACTGAATGGAGACTAGGTTAGCCGACGCCATGATAGATTCTCTGAGGGCTAGGAAGTTGTCGATCTTTTCTTTGAAGTTCCTGCCGGCGGCCGATCTGGGAATGTCAGAGCCGTCTTTCATGAACACCTTACCGCCTATCAACACACATTTCCCTTGACAGACGTACTCCTGACACAGTTCGCATTCGGCGGTCCTGTGACCATCGGTACTGCCACAGAAGAAGCATTGTGGGTTGAAGGGGCAGCGGTATTGTTGGTCTTGGGGCTGCGTCTGATGAGCCGCTGGCGGCTGGTCGGCGGTCTGCACATACTCTCGTTTAAGGATTGTCGGCAGGGCGGAAGGCTGGGAATAAGACTCTGGGAATAGGGCCGAACTGTCGACTTGGGCTACGTTCCGACGAGCGCCGCTCAGGAGATAAGTGGCTTGCTTGTAGATTTCGTCAAAGGGCCAGGGCTCATCGACGTCGTGGTCGAGATCTTTGAGTTGGAGGCGGGTGGCTAGAGAGTTGCGGAATCTGGGCGGGAATCCTTCTAGGAATTTCTCGTTGATGACGTCTTCGGTCAGCTTTTTCTTCTTGTTGATGAGGGCGACGATGCGGCAGAACTCCCGAACATATTTGCCGAGGTCCTCAAGGGATGACATGGGCTTTTGGACTTGGTGATGGAGGAGGGTTTCGAGGTCGGCTTTGGTGTACTGGCGGCCTTGCACGTCGGCGCCCGGGTACAAGCTCAGAACCTCCGCTATGAAGTTATCCCAGTCGCCAGTTCGTATGGCACCGAGTGAGGACCATAGCTCCGACTTGTTGCGGTCAGCATATCGGATGGCCCATTTGATTTTCTGTTTCTCATCGGTAATACCTTCGTCGGTGCAGATTTGGTCGACGTCCTCGAAGTAAGCGCAGATGTCTTCAGTTTTGCCTGAGAACTTGGGGGCTTTGTTAGAACCCCGAAGCGGCATCTCTTGATGAGTGGGAGCAGACATGGTCGGTAGTACCATAGACGATTGGGGTATGGTGGGATTTTGGGCTGGAATCGGTGATGGGGTCGGAATATGTGGTGGGGTTCGAATAAGCGGCAGTGAAGCGGTGCGGGATAAAGCGGTGGACTCTGTTGGAATCAGAAGCTGTTCGGCGGCGAATGCTGAAGTAGACGGGGATGGTGTAGATGCAAGCTCGGTGAGGGGGGATAACTCTTGGCGGTCTGGCAGCGGAATGAAGGATTTGTCGATTTCAAAGCCACCTGGGATGTCGAGGAATGATGGAGATGGCAGATCTGGAACAGGAAGGGATTCTTCAAGGGGTAACTCGGTATCTGATGAATGGAGCTCTGAAATTTCTCTGGTATCAGTAGTCGGCACGAATAGATCAGAAGACGAAATAGAAAGGCAGCAGAAGGGCTCTAAGAGCTCTTCGAGTTCAGTTCTTTGACGAGTAGGTCGGAGAGATCTCCTTTCCAGATCTGAAGACCCCTCACGGTGGGCTCCAAAATGATGTGGGCAACTCTTCTTGTGAGAGCGCAAAGGGAAAGGGGGGAAAGCTGTAGGCTAGGCCTAGGCTCGTCCCGAGGGGTCGTGAGTCGGAAAGGAAGTGGAAGGGGTGACTAGGCGGCAAAAGGGAAGGTTCCCCTGCGTCGGAAGGGTACTGGCAGGGTAGAACTCGAGCAGCTGCCGCAGAAAGGCGGTGTCACGCACCAAAGGTGTTTGGCGACGTGAGCATGGACTCGGAAGCTGGATGATGCAGAATGGAGAAGCCTAGCCCTAATGCGAAGAATGACTGATATTGCCAGCAGTCATCCATCGCATGAGAACCATCCTTAACGTTACGCTCAAGCGCCCGAAAAAACTTTTTGAGCGCTAGTTTATGGCATTCCGATTTTTCGAATATCTCCGTCAATTTTAAAGATATCGACACCATTCCCACGCTCACAGGAAGCTCTCGACCACGCCATCCTGCCTACCAAATTTGGTAACGATCCGCGCACTCCACAATTTTCTGCATCATTTCTACCAATGAATGCCCATTTCGCCAATATTTATCGTAATGGCCACCTCCTCGACCGTCTCTTCGCTCGTGTCCTTTGCTAGGGAGAATAACTATGAGTACCTGCCAGGAATCCCCACTAGCTCTCGCCCCGAAGCCTCCTGGTTCATCCCTCCCTTGTCCATGACCTCCCATCCTATCGCTTTGGGACAGCGTGTTCTTCTCGTCAGTCTGACGTTGAGGAAGACATTCTTTGGTCGCCTCAAGTCTGTCGTCAGGCTTGAGAGGTCTTATGTGGTTGTTTCAGTCTCTCCAGTCAAAAAGGATTACGGATTTTTCCTTCCTGCCCCCTGCAACGTCTATCTCTCAATCTCGTCTTTCGTTCTCCCAAAATTGCGACAGCTCCAGTACCAATTACTATCATCTACACTATCTGATCGCATTCATGACGATTTTGAGGCACTTCTCCCTGCCCTCATTGGAGAAGACGGCCCCTCCTCCTCCTCATGCCCTCCAGAGCACTAGTTGCACCTGGTACAGGTTGCTTTGCAGAGAGGAGAGAGGGGGGAAAAGTTGCGAAATCCTAAGCCCTGACTACCCTGGAGACCCCCAAAGTTGGCCCCTGGCAGAAATCCCCACAGTTCTTCTTTTGGACGTGCAGCATATCGCCCCAATGAATCTGGATCTCAGATCTAGGAGTCAGAGTGACTCATTTGCAGTCATACCCCTTATTCAGCAGTGACCAGTGCGCTTACTCATCCCCCTTTCTGTCGCATTATTCATCCGTTCCTTAATGACTCATTCTATTTCAAATGATTTGTGATATTCTTCGTCATGCTGACTGATTTTACTTACCAATCGCTTACTGTCCTTACTCAGCCTTGCTCGGCCTTACCAATCCTTTACCAATCCTCTTACCAATCGCTTACAAACCCCTTACAAAGTGTTTCCCTCTATTTACTTTAGGCTGCGCTACCTTTTGTATACAGTTGCGGACAAGCAAACCCTGTAAATTTTGTAGAAGCGCATCAGGAGTTTTCCGAGCCAAACCAAGGCCATATTCAAACTCAGTGGGGCAAAATATGCCCAAAAACACACTTTTCGAGTTATTCCCACGGTGTTTTTGGACTGCCAAATTTTTTGAAGAGTTTGAACCAATTTCGATGCCCCTTTTAGGCATAGATGATGACAAATTTTTTGAACTACTAATTGAGTACAGCCCAGAATTCAGCTGTTCTACCAGTAAGTAGTGTTTCCATCACACCGAGTTCAACTCGAAGTGCGAAGCAGAAGTACAGTATAAATTGGACTATAATTGAAGTGGCGGGTTGTACCATAATGGGCACAGACAGGGCATGTACATGTACAAACATGATTGGTTGGAATGTTTTAGCGACTTCGTTCGCGAAGCTCAGTTCATTACACTTCAGTACTTACTTATCATGTACATAGTATGGCTGTCCAGTACGCCTGATCATCTCCCGGTAAGCTTAATCTCTGTCCACCTCAAGGGGGGGTATGTCAATCCAGCGAATGCTGCCGCAAGCTGGGCGCATCAGCACTGAGTGATGGTGGCCAGGATGTAGTAGAAGACACTTACTTCTAAGTTGAAGGGCGCCGAACTACCACTTGGCTTCGACTTGGTCTGGTTCGAGGTAACACTACTAGTAAGTCTCGACCAGTACACACTCATGAACTGATATGAGCGATTGATGATCGGGGAAGCCTAACCTAACCCTCTTGCACCCTTCTCATTTTGATTTTAGGACTGTTTCTGGCTGCTGAAGCCTGCAGACCCTGGTGGAGACCCGAAATATTCTTAGGTCCTTTGTCAGTGGGGCACTGGGCAGCCACCAGCCATGGTAGGTTGTCTTCGAACACAATTTTTTGGAGCGCTTACTGGGAACTTTTGGATCTTACTGTCATAGGATCATATCCAGCTTAGCAAAAGCAGTCCATTCCGCATTTTGTCTTATTTTTAGCTATTTTTTTGTCAGTACTGCCAAATTCTTGGCCCCATCAAAGTTAAAAGTGACATTTATGGAAAATCGGCCCGTGAAAATGTTGTCTTTTGAACATATATAGTCTGTCGAAACCATTTGCAAGCAATGGCAATAGTTAATGGAAGCTAAAAAATTCATCCAAAAAATTTACAGGTTTTGCTTGTCCGCAACTGTATAAGTACCAATACGTCGCAGCAAGCAAAAAAAGCAAGTAGCCCCCCTGCATAGGATACCGTCCCCTTTGTAGTGAGACTATTGCCCAATCTTTATCGTCATTATCTGCCTTATTGTCATCGCTTTAAGGCTCTTCATTATCTTCTTTATTCTTGCAGTATCTGAGGCTCCATTAAGGGTCTATTTACTGTCATTCTTCATCATCTTACGTCGCTTCTGGGCTCCGAGTAGCCTAAATATCGTCACTTTTCTGTCATTCCCCTGCTCCCCTCTTGTCAGGAGCACCATTCCCTTCTGCCCTAGCCTTCTAGGTGTGCAGAACCCCTCCCCCCACTTTGCTATAACCGATCCCTCGAGCCAAAGTCCGCGCAGGTAAACCACCAACTTGGCATTTGTCTTTGTGTTGGGTTTTTTGGTGTTTTCGCCATAGATCCACACGTCAACTCACACCGGCATTTCGGCCTGGCCTGTGATTGGCTGTTGGTGAGCGCTCTGTCATGATCTTATCCACTTGTAGATATGTCCTTTATCTTTTCCATTCCTCCGCTGTTAGCCTTCATTCTGTCGTGAAGTTTTCTGACACTTACTTCCCCTTGAAAATTTCCGTACCTCTGTATGTTAGTTCCGACATCCCGATACTGTACCGCCTCAGTTCCGCTGTAGTGTATAAATACCCGTACAGTACCCTGATGTCCCCTCAGTACGAATATCGACATAAGTTCCCCATTCTGAGACTCCGTCCCTCTCCTCCGAGTCCCTCCCCTCTGAGTCCCTCCGATCTCTCCGTACTTAGCCTGCCTCCGAAATACGAGGGCCAAGCTTGTACAAGGGGGCAGCGCACGAGCTGAACCTGACGCCCTCCTCTGACCTCTGCTCCACTCTGCTAGTCAGAACCTCTGTCAGCCCCTTCCAGCCATCCCCCGCTCTGCTCCGCTAGTCAGAATTCCATCGGCCTCCTTTGGAAGGCCTCTACCTCGACACCTACCAATCAGACTAGCGTCGGACTTTCAATCTCCGACGTCGGTCGAACTTCTAGTACCCTTTCGGGACCCTTTCACCCCTGAGAACCCTCGGAGTGAGGCCCGAACTTGACAGCCACCTCAGATGAAAGTAAGATGGAATTCCAAGACCGAGGGCTCGGAATATTGGATTTTCCCTTTGCTAGTCACTCTTTAGACGTTATCTCGACCTTCCTTGAGGCTTTAGGGCGCATTTTCCTCACTTTTCTCCATCCCTGACTCCCCCACCAGGCAATCCAAGCCCCCTGGGTCGAACTAGGACCCATTTTCCAATGGGAGACCCCTCTGGTCACTCCCCCCACCATCTCTTATTATTTCTCTTCAGTGGGAGAGAATGGAGGGGGTGAGTTTTAGGAGGAAGACTTGAGTTTACCTCTCAGATAGAAATCATCAATGCAGCATCCAGGCCCAGGATGATATCTGCAGCTGCCCTAAGCTGGGCTTCCATATGAGGTTGCATGGAACTAAATCCACATTCCATCACCCAGATGGGAAGGGGGGAAAGAAACTGGGGGTGAAGATCAAGGCATAAGTCTGGAATGATAGTGGTGGGTGACTCATCATCCTCGATTGCCAGATTGAAGTTGAGGATGGGGTGGTGGCCATGGGGCGTGTCGCCTGCACCAAGGGAATTCTTGTCAAGGAAGTATTGAATGCAGCCTGCAAAGGACTGGATGGGAGCCTCATGGATTGGATAGGGAGCCATTGCTATGACCTGGCAGGCTTCAGGTAAGTAAAGAAGTCTAGAAGGCATGTTGGTGGGAAAGCAGTGGTGGCAGGATCAGGGCAGCATTGTCAGTTGCTGAGTCCTCAGGTAACAAGGCTGCCCAAGGCGTGATTATGTCAGAGAAAGACAGGTCAGTTTTAGATTAGTAACTGGAAGAATGGCAGTAGCTCCCTAAAAAGAGCTTGGTGTGTTAGGCAGTACCAGTACTACAGTATGGTAGTAGGTAGGAATCTGATCAACAGACAGCAGGGCGGCAGTTGTGCTACAAACCAGTGGGGAGAACCTAGACAGGAGGAGCTCTAGAGGGCTCAAGCTGGAGCTTGAGCTTGAAGAGCGGTCAGCACGTGCAGCTTTTCCCACAGCTTGGCTCCCAATAGCTTGGCTCTAACCAATGCCAAGCTGCAGCTTGGAGCCAATAGAAGCTCAAGCTATGGCAACACTAAAACTGGGTACCTCCACTTCCTCAGTCTGGCACTACTGGACATGGTTGTGCCACATCTGATAGCCAGCTTTTGTCAAGCACCCTGCCTTTTCCTTCGAGCATGCTGCAAGGTTGTCATCTGGGAACAATGATTTCATGGTGCGTCATGCATTCATTTCAGATTTTCCTGGTCTGATAAAAATGTCAAGGAGAATATTGAAGATATGGATCGTCCCGAAGTGCTGGCCAATGAGGGGATTCATGGGGGCATGCATTATTCAACCTCATTGTTCCAGACAGATCTCGGAAGCTCAGAAGGCATTGTGGGCGATTGCTCATCAGCAGGGGGCCATGAAGAAAGCCCTCCTGGATAATGCTGTGCAGGAATGTCTCACACAGCAAATGTCGAAGCTGAAAGAAATCACTTCGAAGCACAGTATCACAGTAGAGTATATGAAGGGTCTAATAGGTGGCCAGACACATTATCACAACCCTCAAAAGGTACAGTGGCATAACATGCTACTCCACACAAAGGATTTAGAGGTCAACACAGGTAGGTATCTCCTAGCTACTCACATTCAGTGCTTAAGCCAATTCAATACATGCACAGACCATCCATCTGAAACCAAATATTCATCGACAGAGATACAGAAAATCGTAAAGGATGATGAATGACTGCAAAACCTTACACAGGAAGAACTGGAACAACACATTACCACACTAAATGAATGTCATGACGCGAAGATACATGGCATTTGAGCAAATAATGTCGCAGCTGCCCGAGACATACTGGTGACTACTGACAAAATTGCCAAGGAAGTATGTAGCTTTTTCAGTGTAGGTACTACAACTATCTGACAACGTCACCACTAGCTCACTAGCCTCTGTGATTGCACTGGTATCTATGCTACATTGCTAGTCACACAAGGCCACATCAACAACTCCATTTAATCAACATGGACCACAACCAACAACTCAATGGAGTAAATGCCTCTTGAACTCATACCACCACCATCCCCCTGTGGGAAAACCCCATCCCCCCCAAAACGCCGGTGTTCGTCCACCACCCCGTGTCCCCTCCAGCTCTCGGAGATGGGCAGACAGTACCACCACTTCCCCAAGGGCACCTTTAGGGCCCGCTTCTCCCCCCCTGCCTTACCCAAGTTTATGCTCTCCCACCTTACCAACCACCCTCCTGTCTGGACCTGGTCCATCAAGGCTGGCCCCAACAAGGGCAAGACCTTCCAGGTCCCAACCGTTCCCATCACTTGTGATAGAACCACACCGAAAGCTGTCCAGTGGATCGTCGCGGTGTTTCACTCCTTCAAAGCCCACCTTAATCCAATCGCCATCAACACAGACACAGGGAGGGTGCTACTGGCCTGGCTGAGGTTGTATCAGAACAACCTCTATCTCCACTTCCATACCCAGCTCAAAGCCCACTCTTCCAGGAGGAAGAACGCACCCCTTCCCAAACCAGCCCCCGGTACCCCCAACCCAGCCCCAACCGGCCCTAAGGCAGATAGAACCTGCCCTCAGGAGGGCTCGCTCGAAGCCAAGGTAGTGGCACTCCGGACCGAGATCCAGTCCCTCAAGGGAAAGCTCTATAATTACATTTCCACCCATGAGGCATGTTGCTGCCGCAACGACCCCCCCACCTCTTCATCCTCTTCGGAGGCTGACGCTGAAGCAGGCGACCCCCCCTCAGAACCATCCCAACCCCCCTTCGAGCTGCTCACACAGCGACCAGATGGTATCATGATACCAGACAGCAACCCCCCTACTTGGTTAACCACCGTCCTCTCCCGCATCGACCTACCCCCTGCCTTCACTGGGGCCTTGTTCGTCCCAGGCCAACTAGCTAATCACCTCCCCCGTGATGCGACTGATGTCATCAAGCTGCACTACCATGGCAGCCCTCCCTTCTGTCTTGCAGTCCACGCTGACAGGTCCCTGTGGATTGCAGGCTCGGCCTCTGTGGACCACAGCCAAATCACTACCATTATCAAACTACCACCTGACCCAACCGTACCTACAGCCCGGTCCTAGATTGGCCTGCCACACTCACCTTTGCCGTGTACTCACAACCCCTCTCTTTCCTTTTCATTGTTGCTCCCTCCACTAACCTAGGTATAGCTTTAATACCCCTTACCCTTAGGCCTCCCACCTTTTTGTTCGGCTGGTTACGTGCATATAGTAACATGCCCTTGTGGTCTGACCGTTTCTGTTTCCCTCGGTAGTAGTCACACGCACTGTATAGTGTAACATAGGGCTAGCTGCCCTCGCACACTTTAAACAGAGATTTAAAAAAAAAAAAAAAAAAAAAAAAAAAACTCAATGGAGTTTTGGGAGGACATTTTTGGACACCAAATCATGGATATTGCTCATCAATATGAGCAATGGGCCTGCACCCAAAACCAGAGTGAGTCATTCCTCTTTGCTTAACTTGTTGGTGCTGACTTGCAATGACAGATCTCCTTGAATGTGATTCCCTTGGAGGCCTTCACCAGCAAATCACCAAAGCCATCTCATCAGGCCTTGGTGTGTTGTTATACCATTCATTATTTCTTGACTGACACTGGTAGCAGAGAGGATCACAAACAAAAAGCATATAGTCATGAATTATCACAGCTATGAAACTGCTATTATTGAGATGTATGGGGTCTGCTTGGTAGGATGGCCTGAGGATGTGAGATTCGTGAACCCATCAGTAATTGGCACTGTTACTGAAGCCCAGGAAATTCAAGACACGCTGTGTAGTGGAACCTGTTTCTGGAAGAAGTGGCCAGTGAAACCATACAAAAGCCCCGAAAGCAATGTTCAGATGCAGGCATCCCCTGGAAGTGCAAGGCCCTGATTGGTGGCAAGGAAAATGTCCAGCCATGGAAGATTGCCTGCTCCACACATAAGCATGCTCTGCCAAAGAGCACCACATTCGTTCCTACTTCTGACAAAGAGGACAGTGATGAGGACACATAGCTACTATGTCATTGTGTATGTCCTACATAGTTAAAACTATCATGGTCTATGTATACCCTTTCTATGTCATTCATTATGAAACACATTCGAGTTAAACAATCTGGCGTTGCCACTCGTCCCTAGCAAGAGTGATGAGTGCATGATAAATTGCTCTTTAATACTATGTGGTTGATGCACTGTCCAGAGTCACAGTGTTGCTGGCCACCCTTAGCATGAGTGTAATGGATCGAGGATTTTGCCCCTATCTTTTCGTCTTATCTTATCACTGATTAGATAACCGATTAGATCTTTCAGATCTTATCTTGGGCACTTCTTCATGGGGCTGCATACCTAGCCCTTATCCAGACCCGATCCAGACCTCTGATTACAGATCCCTCTTTCCCTTTTCACAGTTTGCGAGCTATTTATACTTACAGTCTAGAACCTAGGTCTAGTACTCGATGACGTCATCATGACATCATCCTGACATCACCACTGACATCGTACCCTGTGCCCCTAGCCTTGAGGTTCCCTCATGGCCTTACTTAGAGAGTATATATAGTAGGCACTACCCTGTACTAGATCCTTAGTTCTATTCATTTGCACCTTGGGCATTATCCCTCTTGTCATCATTTGAGTGACTGTGCTGCTAGCCTCACTTAGGCTTTGCTGTCATCTTCTTCGATCCACGTGTCCTCCCTCCAACTACCCCTATCGTCGTTCGTCCCCACCTTTGGTTGTTATTGTTGAGCAACGGTGCATGGCACAGAGGCCAGCTCCACTGGACTCACCTTAGGTTAGAGAGTAACGAGTTGAGACGAGGTTACAAGGGCAAAAGCGATTGTATTTTAGGGCGCCATAGGCTGCCTTTATATACTACAGGGTGAGTGTGACGTGACGTGTGACAACTACCTAAATAGTCGTAGCTATTGTCTACCATATTTGGACTAAGTGTTGTTCTACCTATGTAGTAACTACTTCCCACGCTGCACTGAGTAGGTGCGTGTTCAACACTCCCCCTTGCTAAGTCGCTGGTTAAAGCGCGCAAGCATAGGATGGCGCTACAATTAAGTGCAGCCAGATTTAGTCATCAGCCTGATAGATTTCAAGCCCGAGTTGTGCCCTGAATCTTTCAAATTTGTCTCGACCCAAGTTCTTGGTGAACATATCTGCAGGGTTCTCTGCACCATCGATGAAGAATAGAGCAACTTTACTGTCAGCCACAGCTTTGTGTACATAGTGGTAGCGAATATCGATGTGCTTGGACCTTTTCTCGGTCACAGGGTTTGAAGCCATAAACAAGGCTCCCTGGTTGTCACCGCAAATTGGAATGGGTTTCAGTTTATATCCCAATTCCTCGAGCAGGTTTTGAATCCAGATTACTTGGCAGCTACAGTCACTGAGCGCCATGTATTCTGCTTCAGTGGACGACAGGGCTACTGTCTTTTGGGCATGTGATGTCCAACTGAAGATGCCATCAGCAAGTTTCAGGAAGAATCCTGTCTGCGATCGGTGAGTGGAAGGGTCAGAGGCCCAATCCGAATCTGTACATGCAGTGATGCCTAGGCCAGAATCACCATTGAAAACGAGGGAATAATTTCTTGTCCCAAGTAGATAGCGGCAGATGTACAGCGCTTTGTCTAGGTGTTCTTTGGACAGATTCGCGGAGTGTCGCGATAGAGCTGTCACAGCATATGCAATGTCAGGACGGGTGCCTAACATGATGTAAAGTAGTGACCCAATCACTGTCTGGAAACGAGTTCTGAGCTCTGGGTCGGCAGGCTCATCGTTCGGTAGGGCATAGTACCCAGTGGGTAGTGGAGTCTTTGCCAGTTTGGCATTTTGGAGTCCACAGCGCTCAACGATCTTGTCGAGATAGGCACATTGATCGAGGTAGATCTTGTGGCCTTGGCACTTGATGGACATCCAGAGGAACTCTTTAGGTTCTCCAAGATCTCTACATTCCCACTTGCGCATGCACAGCGCTTTGACCTCATCGACTACAGCCTTGCTAGGGCCACAGAAGAGGGCATCATCCACGTATATAATGGCGACGACTGTGTTTTTCCTCTTGTAGAGGAAGAGTCCAGCATCGGACTTGAGGCGCTCAAAACCTAGTTCCTTTAGGGACTTATCTAGTGTTCGCCACCAGGCCAGGCCAGCCTGCTTCAGGCCATAGAGGGCACGCTTTAAGCGGAGCACTTTCTGCTCTTGCCCAGGCACTGCAAAGCCTTCAGGTTGCTCCATATAGATTTCTTCTTCAAGTTCGCCATATAGATAGGCGCTCCTGACATCGAGGGCTGAGATGTACCAGTTTTCAAGCGCAGCAAGCGCGAACATGAGGCGTACGGTTTCATAGCACACTACTGGTGAGAAGATTTGGTCAAAGTCTAAACCTTCGACCTGGGAGTAGCCTTTGGCAACAAGCCTAGCTTTCTTCTGGCCATCAGACTTAACGTCGAATACCCAACGGTTTTTGATCACCTTTCTCCCCCTTGGGCAGCTTACGAGGTCAAAGACCTTCCGCTTTCGGAGCATGTCAAGCTCCTCACGACATGCAGTTTCCCACTGCTGCTGCTCAGCCTTGGGTAGGTGAGCGATGTCGCGGTAAGACCATTCCCGCACATTAAGTTTGGGAGGCTCACTGGAGGGGACCACTTTGGCAAGGAGGAAATTTGCCAGGTCTGCTCCCCCTTCCCAGCATATCTGCTCGATGTCATCCTCACTACTGGGGGACGGAGCAGGGGGTGGTTCCGGGAATCCTCCTGGCACAGGGCGAGATCCTGATGATTCGCCAACTGTTTCTCTCCACCGGCGCTCGTTTTCAATATCCCTGAACTGTTCAACAGGGTGGTGCCGTTCACCATAGACATTGCCTGGGCGAACTGGAGGTCTGTGCTCCCTTTGGGGGCGCACTGGTGCTGGAGGTACAGGGGGCCTGCGCTCCTTACGAGGGCGGCGAGGTTCCTGGGGTGGTGGTGGGTTTCGAGCTGGAGAAGGTGTTCTCGGTGGCGGAGGAATAGGTTCCTGCTCCACTGGAGTCTCAGCGTGCTGTCTACCCAGAGTGGGGCACGAGGGACGAGGAGGGTCATCCTCAGGTGGTGCAGGGGCCTCATGAGTGGGCTCATGATCATCACGGACTGGTTGTCTAACGCGAGATCTAGTCGAGGAGCAGCGAGGGAATGCGCTCTCATCGAAAGTTGCATGTGCTGCAGTGAATATGGCATTGGAGGGGCGCATGAATAAGTAATTGCGCTCATTCCCTGGAGCAACACCAATGTAGGTCATTAATTCAGACTTCGCAGCCATTTTGTTGGCACGAGCCTCAGCAGGCAAATATACATATGCGCTGCATCCAAAGACACGAAGGTGATCGATGGATGGTTCCTCCCCATTAATCAACTGATAAGGGGTGCACCAGTTGATACGGCGCATCGGTGACCTATTGTATACATGGGTCGCATGTGAGAAAGAGAACTCCCACCAGGAGTCAGGGAGGCAAGCCTCGATTCTCATAGACTCAGCCTTGTCCATGAGGGTGCGCATGATTCTCTCTGTGCGACCATTTTGCATAGGGGTGCGAGGCGCACTTTGGAATATACGAATTCCCTTCTCCTGTAAAACTCGATCAAAGGCTTCAGATTTATACTCTCCCCCTGCATCGGACATCCAGCCTTTGACATAGGCATTATATTGAACGCGGACCATCTGCTGAAAATTTTTGGTCGCGTAAATCGCAGCATCTTTGGTGCGCAGATTTACTGTCCATGCATGTGATGAATAGTCATCTAAAAAGACAATCACGTATTTAAATTTGCGATAAGACGCAATGGGGAAGGACTTCAGATCGGAGTGTATTAACTCAAACGGCTGCGAAGCTCTGCGCTCATTCAGTGGGAAGGCTCTGTTAGGCATCTTGCCCAGAGCACAACCAGGACATATCTCGTCCTTGGTGGGTAACTCGATCTCAGGGAAATCCCTGGTATGTTTCTGCACATGGCGCAGGACATCCTTAGAGGGTGTCCCAGACGTTGATGCATAGTATCATAGGTTACCATGCAGAGGGTTGCTTCAGTCAGCACAGCAGGTGACTTCAGCACGAAAATAGTGTCCTTGTTCTCCCTGGGGACGCAGGTCAGGCATGCATTTCCATCAGGACTATATATCGTTAGATGTGACGAGTTACCACGCATGACAGCACCTTGTTTGAGGAGCACACCTAGTGAAATTAGCTGGCCCTGTAAATCCAGCATGTAGTAAACGGGATAGAGCAGCACAAGATCACCTTGGCGCTCATTTGGTAGTCCTGAGTAAACGAGGACAGTACCTCTCCCAGTCACAACGGAGGCTCCATTCGCAGTTTGGATAGGCATTTGTTGATCCCCTTTGAGTGGCTCATAATCAACGAAGTCATCTAAGTCATTCGTGAAGTGGTTTGAAGCACCAGAGTCAAGCACCCATTCAGGGTTGTCATGCTTACATTTTCCCTTACAGTTCACACACATCGCAAACGAGAGCGCATGGACACAAGTAGTATTCGTAAAGACAGAATACATGCTATTACTACTCACTATATACCGCGCAGGATTGCAAGCGAAAGCGGAGTTAGTGTCCTGCTTAAGTGAACATGAGGGGGTGACTTGCCTATCCATGGTCAAATCAATGCCTGCTGCTTCAGCTATATCGGCATCAATATCCCCGTCATAGATGGTACCGATGGAGACGGTGTCTTCAACATCGGGGGACGGGTTGCACACCTCAAGGCGAGGGCGCTTAGACGGACCTGCCTCTGGGGCAGACTGAGTGAACGGCGACGGGATACAGGAATCTAGTATTTTGACCCGCTGGGGGGTCGGTTCTATACCAATGCGATGGGCCAGCTCAAAAGCTTTCACCGTCTGGGGGAAGGCGGGAGGACCAAACTGCGCAGCACCAACAGTGTGTGCAAGTTTCCTTGGATCAGGAGCTGGCTCAGGGCCAGTGGTCACTACCATGGAGGCCATGTGGGCCTCCTTGTCATCGTGCTGATGCTTCTTCCCACCATGCTTACCACGCTTGTTCTTCTTCTTCTGCTTTTCCTGGTTCGGTGCATTGTTGCCGCCAGATCCAGAAGGCTTCTGCTGCTGCTGTTGCTGTGAGAAGTGGGGGTCGCCCTGCTTGCACTTGACAGTGCTAAGCTTGTTGGCGGTGTAGGGAGGGCATCCTCCCTACCATGGTAAATACTATATTTCTTTGTTTTCATCTTAGTTTCTGTTTCTATTCTTTTACTTTACCCTTTTTTTTTACTTAGTGTTTGGACGAGTTTGGCTTATGTAAGCCAGACTCGTACTTAGCATGTACTGTACTTATTTAGGACAATAATAGCCGCATTACCAGAGACGAGAATCCAAGCCCGAGGGACTCGGAATAATATTTCTCCTATATCAGACAGTTGCAAGATGTTATCTCGACCTCACTTGGGTTTCAGGGCACGTTTCTAGTCCCTTTTCTGCTCTTTGACACCCTCTACCAGGCACTCCAGCCCCCTCTGGTCAAACTGACCACTATTCTCACCCCAGGGAGACCTTAGGTAAACCCCCAGGTCCCCATCTCCCAACTTTACACCAGACACATGTGTTTTGCGACGGGAGTTCCTCTGCTCCCAACTCAGAGTGGCAGCACGTATGATGCCATCCAGTTTCAGCATTTTAATGCTGTCGACCTCGCTACTCGCCTGGTTGAGCAACTGAGCTACTACCTCCATGGTAGGAGGGAGCTTGGCGAGGATGATCATCACCTGGACCAGGGCGGAAAGCTTGAAGCCAGCATCAGCGAGCTTGGCAAAGTGCACCATGATTTTCATAAGAGCAGGGGCAGGGTGCTGGTCACCCGGGACGGTAGTCTCCATCAAAGTCTTAAAGTCGGCATAGGCCGCAGCAATGCCAGGCTTGCCATATTCAGACTGGAGGGCGTCCCAAGTTGCCTTGGCGGTCGAATGAGTCGACACCTGAATGCACACAGGAGGCGCAAGGCGAAGACGGATGTTGCCCAGGGCTTGGGCATTCTTGTTGTCCCAGTCACCAGCCTCGTCATCGGCAGGGCGAGTATCGGTAAGAACCCACCACTGACCTTGGGACATGAGGAAGGCCTCCATGGCTGGAGACCAATCCTGCCAGTTGGCGCCGGTGAAGATGGGGACGAGAGTTGTCAATGCGCTGGACATGGTGACCTGCAACAAAGACGAAGTCAGCACTGTGAGGTGCAACGACAAAGGATGGAAAGCTTGGCCCAGTGAACAAGACATTCAGCTGAAGGCCATTGCCAATGAGCAGCCATGAAGGCACTCAACGTTCTCAATGAGGCAGCCAATGAAGGTGCCACTAAGGCGAGCCAGAGTGCTCCTCAACGCTGCCAAGAATGGCACTGGAGAGGGCTGCTCATCGGGGCTCATAACCTGTTGAGCAACGGTGCATGGCACAGAGGCCAGCTCCACTGGACTCACCTTAGGTTAGAGAGTAATGAGTTGAGACAAGGTTACGAGGGCAAAAGCGATTGTATTTTAGGGCGCCATAGGCTGCCTTTATATACTACAGGGTGAGTGTGACGTGACATGTGACAACTACCTAAATAGTCATAGCTATTGTCTACCATATTTGGACTAAGTGTTGTTCTACCTATGTAGTAACTACTTCCCACGCTGCACTGAGTAGGCACGTGTTCAACAGTTATTGGTTTGTTTCGCCTCGTGTTCCTTCGTTGCTGCTGTCTTTAGGTCGACTAGTCTTGCCTGACTCGTCACTCAAGCACGGCTCGTAACAATGAGGGACAGTATTAGTGAATAGGCATTGAACATACCTATGACATCTTTCAGTCGGAATAATTCCAATAAGTGGAGTAATTGGTCTACTAGTTAATGTATGTGTCAGGTTGCATGTTCATATGAATTAGCCTGCAGAGCAACTTAGATGTGACAGGTACACTACTACACTGCAGGTAATAAAAAGCCACCTGACTGGTCATTGAGTTATCACTAGAACACCTTGTAAAGAGATAGTTGCTGGGCATATTTCATTTCGTGTCATCTTGTTGCATCTAACTTTCAACCTACTATTTCAATGTGCACCATTACTCAAGTACTCATCTACTGTGTTACACTTACATCGGAGTCAGTGCTGATTAGTATCAGACTTAACACAATGATCATGACTTCACTGCACATTGTCACTACTACATGTGATGAAACTACACATCTCATTTCTTTTTCACTGGATTGATCACTATTGTTAAGGTGTATACTCTACAATTAGATTGCCTCAACAAGTCCTTCACACCAAAGCTCTCAGTCATTGAGGTTACATAGCAAGGGGTTGGCTCAGTGGAAGGAGGGGCATGGGAGATCATCAGCAATTCTTCTGTGGTTCTGCAGGTCCAGGTGTTGGTGCTAGAGGTCACATCTATAGGGTGGGATTAGTATATACATACCAATGAAGAGACATTCTGGCTACTTGCCACCGAACTAGAGCATGCATTGGAACTCATCACTGCCTTCCACGACTGGTACCCCCATAAGCCAGGCCCATATGCCACCCTGACTTAGCCTCTGCTTCATTTCCGATTCCTTTTTCTCTGAATTTTTCTTTTGTTTTATGTAGTCCCTTTTTTCTCATCTAGTTAGGGCACTGCCGCCACAGCCCACAGCCACTGCCATACTCACCGACCACTATCTGCCATCCACCACCACTCCCCACTCCAAAGGCTGCTGACACCACTCCGCCACTGACCGCCACCCTGCCTGTCTATCGTTGGTCCTTCCCCCACAGGCCCCAACCACTACTATACCATCATTCTCAGGTCATGCAGGTTACCAGCCACATCACTAAAACAACTCATATGTGCAGCTCTGACATCAGTAAGGCACCTTCTGCTATGGCCTTCAGGGGTTCAGGCCCTAAGGGGGGGATACTGTCACAACCATGCCTCGCCCACTCTTTTCCCATGCCTCAGTGCCCCTTCCGACACTCCTAGCCCCTTTCCGATCACCTCCGACCAGTTACCGACCCTAACTGATGATATCCGCTACCTCTATCCTGCCACCAATGATGCCGCCGATCGGAGTACCATCAGCAACCTTTGGCACCCATTGGCATATGTCGGTCCTTCCATGTGACTACTACCAGTAGGCCTCGGCAACTCCACGAGGTCAGGTGATCTTCTATCAGGGGCTACAGACCAGTCCAGACATGGTGCAGCACTCCTACTGCATGGTACTCTGCAGGGTCATTGCCGCTTTAGGCTTTTGGTCTGTTGTCTGATTGGCTATCAGCTGAGTGCCCCGAAGCCATACCCCCTGCACTTTTCCTTTTATGTTCAGTTCCTTTATCCTGACCCTCTCCTCCATTGTTTGACTTACATTCTATGTGAAGTTTTCTGACATTTGTCCCCCTTGAAAATTTATGATACTCCATATGTCAGTTCCATCCTTCCAATACTGTACTGCCTCAATGGCACATGTACTGTATATAAGCCCGATGTACTTAGGCAGAGTTCCTCAGTATGAATATCAACTTAGTTCCCTCTCTGCAGTCTTTGACTGGCCTCATACCGACTCTTCTCCATCTACGAAATCCGAGGGCTGGGCTCGTACAAGGGGGCAGCACACAAGCTGAACCCAATGCCCTCTCCTGAACTCCATTGCGACCATCAGCCACCCTTCAGCCATCATCACTCTCCGTCGGCCTGTGTCAGCCAACCCTCAGTCAATGTCAGTAGTACCTTCATACTCATCCCCCAGCCTCTGTGAGCATCAGAGATCATCAGAGTAGGCCTGGACTTGACAACCATAGTATATATAACTGTCCCAATAACCCAGCTAGCCCCAAGCTAGTTCACTTGGGTTTCACCCTACACTTGCTTCTAAAGTTCTCTCTGCTCCTTCATCTTCCCTCTCATCTAGCTTCAGTGTAGTGAGCCCATGACATTGTGTCTAGGGTCATAACAATTGTCTTCCCTTTCATAGATGTTTTTTTTAACCTTCAAATAGACTTTCAGTGATATTGGAAACAACTGCAGAAGGTCCAAGGTCATCTTCAGGAGCTGGGGATGACATGATGTTGGCTATAGCTAGCATGACTAGTAACTACAAATTCTAACTAGGGCCACTTCCAGGGTCCTTGCTGGCAATGCCCAAAAGCAATTTTTGACTTTTTGATTTTCCCCAAACAAATGAAAACAGCTCTAAGGTGAGCTATAGGTAATCCCTGTACACATGCATGAGAGTGGCTACTACACAGACACTGAAGGCCCACATCACAACTCATCCCTCAGACTATAAGATTGTTCTTCATCTTCCTCATCATGCATGTTACCTCCTTCACCATTCACCTCCACGTCGTCCCTCACATCAAAGCCCGCTTTTCTCAAAGCATCCGTCAATTGCGAATATGCTTCGGAGGACATTTCAGTTTGGGTAACCCCCGCCCCTGGACCATCCATTGGTATTTCCTCTAGGATCTCGATGATAATTTCACCGTCCTCTCCGCGATTAAGGTACGCCTGTTGATTACCACTAGTGACCGTGGAAGTTTTGATTGCAGGATGCTTCATCAAGGCTTCCATCGTTTGTCTGAGAAGATCGTTGAAAGGGTCATCCTTTACATTAGAACCCATCCCGATGGAACCCTGTGCGGGTGACGGAGGTGGTATGGGGAAGATAGACTGCCGATTCGGAAGGCTATGAGGAAAGTCGGACTCGCCCACGTTGTCACGTTGCCTTTCTTCAAGTTGTGTCGACTCTTCTGCAGGGGCTGCGGAGACAGTTGGATGATTGATTATTTGACGACATCGAATAAGCAACTCGTCGCGATTCTCCAAGCGAGACTTGAAGCCAGGTTCACCGCACAGACGAGGTGTCTGCACCACTAACACGTAAGAACAAGTCTTTGCCTCCCGCACAAACAGGATGGAATCGGTCATCGTCATTGAACAATGGAACTAAAAATGGAAGCAAAGGAAACAGGTCAAACCTGTTATAGCTCGCAAACTGGATGACAGTCTGGTACCGACCTGCACTTCGACTTCGCGTGGTTTACCAGTTTTGTCGCAAAAGGTACCGTCACCCCATCGCTGGACAAGGTAGCGCGTGCCAGGACCGTGCCCAACTTCCAAATTGGCAGCATGGGGGAATTGGTCAGCTACTGCGATATCAGCACCAGCGTCTGACGCGGTAGGGGCACGGCCCAGAGTAAATGCTTCCCACTTTAGAACTTAGAGTGCGAGGGTATACAAGACAGATACACAAACGCTTACCTCGGGATCCTCCACAGGGTCGTAAGAACCTGAAAGTGTATCAATACCAATGTGAGGAAAATGCGTATAACACACCCTGAGCATGGGGATGATTGGGAGGAAGTTCCTTGAATTGTCTGATTTCGCGGTTATGACAGTAGGAATATGTAAACCACGTTTGCCTGTGCTGTGAACGAGATAAGTCGGAAGTAAAAGATGTCCAAATAGAGAAGAATGTCACACATATAAGCACTTTCCAGTTAAGGGCTGCAGTAGCGACCAGCCATTTCGAATTACTTCACTTCTGTCGAGTTCTTCTGGTACAGGAGAACTGTCACGTGGCGGTGGAATGAGGCAAAGGAAGTCAGTGTCGGGCCCCATCTTCATGCGCTCAAGGGTGTGGTTGCTAGTACCCGATTGTGCTAGAGCTCTGCGGTCAAAATAATCCCGATTACAGACGGTGTGTTCCACATTCAAAGACGTACAGTCTTGTGGTAATGGTTGGAAGCTCTCAAGCTCGGAACCCCCAATTTCCCCGACTAACGCCCGCGAATGCCAGGTATCCGTCTCCAACGAATCGTCCAAGAATTCACGCTCTCCTCTCTTCAAACCCTCCCTTAACCAGCGCCGGGCCGTGTCGTTGGAAACTGGAAAGTCGTTGAGGAAGGTGACACGACTTTTAGGGAACGCGTAGAGGTCTTCAGGGCCCGAGTAGAGTAATCTGGCTCGAGCAAGCCACCCTGAGGACAGAAGGAAGATGGCGGCTTGGAGTGGATGCATGCTCGCCTGACCGGTGGCTGTTGGGAAAACGCAGGAGTACATATCTTCGTACGATCGGCCAGCTCCGGGGCAGTGGCGCGGGAATCAGTTTACTAATTTGGACTGCCGCTCGAAGTAGACGCACGAGGGAACTCCGCGGCCGGTGAGACGGGGCCAACGTTAGAGATTAGTACGGTGGGCGTTCGTTGACAATATTAGTTTGCAATCTTCACTCTTTGCTTCTGGACGCGGCCCTGGCAGCTGGTAAGACACAAGGCCCTCACGAGGCATCTGTCTTGCCACCGCAAATCGCCGGTCGACTGCTTGAAGGGGGAAGCACTCCTTGCTCCAGTCACCGGTGCATTTTACGAGCTATAGAAACACGGATGATCGCCTGGGCGCACAGTACTGAATCGATTCGCGGCGTTCGTAGCAGGTCTATCACATCCTGGAGGTACGCATGCGCTGTCACATCCGACGGAGGCAATCGTAATAAATAAAAATCCCGACCGAAGAAAATTCATCAAATAAACATAAATAATTTCTTGTTTTCCCTTGTCGCCTTGGAATATTACGTACGCGTCTCCCTGAAAGATAGAATATATATATAATATTTTCTATTCTATACAGCGAGGATTGCCTGGCGATGGATAGTAACAATAAATAATATAATAACAATAAATTCCACACGAGGGAAACAAATTACACGTCCGTCCAGCTATATTCGGCAGGGGGACAGATATTCGTTAAAACGAGGACCTGCACCCTTTCCCCGCCTTTTCCTCTCTCCCTCTACTCGAACTCGGCCTATCCTACGTCCTGGTACCGTCGACCAGCTCGACCAGCAACCCCCAACCGGGTTCCCTTTTTGTTCCTTTCCCCGCCATGTCCGCTTCTCCACAACCAGATGATCCCGCCGATAGATACGACGAAGGCAACCCTGAGAACGATCAACATAACCCCGAGGAAGCGGAGGGTAAGCTATCCATCGTCCCGTCAGTCCAAGCTAGCTGCGGCCCGGCGTGTTGATCATATTTTTATTGCATTTATCCCCCCCAGGTGTTGCGGAGTCAAGTGAGCCAAAACCCAAACGGGGACGGGGCCGTCCTAAGGGCAGTAAGAATAAGAAGTCAGGGGCTCCATCTTCTTCGACAGCACCAGCTGTATCCTCCCCCGAGACCCCAATCAAGAAGAAGCGCGGCAGGCCACGCAAGGTATTCGTTTCTTGCACAAATACCCTTACATTCATTCTCATCTTACCGACGCAACATCATACTCCACAGGAGAAGAAGTCGGAAGAAGCTGACGCTGATGAGCGTCCAGCTAAGCGAAGACGTCGTGGACGTCCTCCCAAACAGAAGGATGATGGTCCTGCCGCTGCTGGTAGTAGTACTGCTGCCCCAGTTGAGACTGTGGGTGAATCAGCTACGAAGAAGAAGCGGGGCCGACCACCGAAAAAGACGTAGCCAAGGGTAACCTCGCCATTGCTATATTCATCGTTGATTGTTTCATCCTTTTTTTTCGTTGTCCGGCTCACGGTATCCACCACCAATGGTATTACTCTTCTGTGTGTGACAGTTCGGATTATCACTGTTTACTACGCAGGCTGACGACTATATTGACCGATTGTCTTACTAGGAGAATCGTACGTAGACTATAGCATATCATGTAACACCGACCCATCTGCAATCATGCGACGCCGCCTTGCATATTTTTACCTAGGGCCTATGAATGCACTCGACTATTCCTTCCACCCCCGCAAAAGCCTACAAGGGTGGGCATGTTTCCAAGCCCTGTTAAATTTCCTCGTGCTCCTAGTCTCCAATTAATCACCGTCTAGCACGCCAGGAGCCTCAAAATATTAAATCCATCGCCCCCCTATACGCCATTATTCTTTCCTGAATTTCGCACACTAAAACAACGAGGAATCCCTCGGCGAGAGCCGTGCCTGGGCCCACTCATCTTGGAGACGAGCTACTCCGTAACACCCTCAGAGTCCAGTACAAGCCTGTGGCACCCGTCAAAATGGCACCGAGCCACCCGACCTTGTTGAAAATCTCGGCTTGCCTGGCCGCTTTCGTCTTGGCAGCCCCATAACTGATATCAGGCCGGAAGGTTACCATAGTATAGAGGGGGATCCAGCCAGACGGCCTACGCGTCGGGAAAGGAATTGTAGCCAAAGAAGCCCGGTCGGTTGATTCCAAAAATGGACTGTGCCACGAGCTGATGGTATACAGGAAGTTGTCAAGTGCCTTCTTGAACAGGTACACTGGCGTGGTCACAGAATGCCGCATTTCGATGCTGTATAATTCATATCAATATTAATGGCCACTGATAGTAAGGAGAAAGGAGCGAAAACGGGAGTCACATAAGTCATAAATGTGGAGCACGGAATATTCAGTAGGTGGCAGAGGCAACAAGGACCTCGTGTGGTAGGGATACTTACTAGTTGTACATGGCGAGATCACAGATGGCAACGAGATCCTCATGTCGGGTTTCCGTATACCGGGACAGTGCACTGGACAGCCTTGAGTCCGCAAGGACTTCCTTCCCTAATCTAGGCAGTGCACTACCAGGTGTAACACCGCAGTCCCGGAGCAGAGTTTGCAACACCCTAACATCTTCGAAACCGCAGTTGAGTCCTTGCCCGTAAAAGGGGACCATAGCATGGGCTGCGTCCCCGATGATCACACAGCGGTCCTTATAATGATACGGCTCGGCCTATGTGCATAGGACGCTCAATGTATGCCACTAGTAATGCGTGGAAGACCACCAGCCTTGATCGTGATAAGTGGACTACGGGGATTGTTCGCAAGGTCATGAAAAAGCTTTTCCTCTCCTAAGAGGGCGAGCGCATCTGAAAAGTGGGTCTTGAACCATGATGAAATATCCTGCGTAGTGGTCAAGCGATCGAGCTCGCAGGTAGGTGCAAACAGAGTGCATGTGAAGGAGCAATCCTAGACATTGAACATAGTAGCGTCAGGCGGGGATGAACGGACAAGGTGGAACGAGGACATTGACTTTGTTTGGAAGAGCGATGAGCATGAAAGAGTGACGAGGCCAGATGTGAAGGTGATTCGGATCAAGCGAGAACGAGGGCTTGCCATGTTCATTGTGGCCTGCCGGCATTTTAAGTTCAATATACTCATGCGGGATATATTCTTGTTGGAAGTTCATCCTACGCGGCGTTCGCCATGAGCGTCCCATTGTCTCGCCGTCGTCAAGGGACATAACGGTCTGCACACGGACATACAAAACACACACCTTACAACTCGCATGAGCTGGCGACGAACAATTGAATAGGAGCCGTCAGCACCAATGCAGAAATGAAAGGCTGTCCGGATGTCTTTTTCCGAGTCGAGGTTCCGGATAATCATCGTTCTATCATCAAAGTCGACGGCAAGAACCTTGTGTCTGAAGAACAGGTGGATATTCGGAACCATGGATGCCTCGGAAAGGAGACCCTCATTAAGGAGAGCGCGGTCGATCGAATAGATGCACTAGCGCAGTGGACAGGGACTCGGTCAATGTCATGATACGGAAAAAAAAAAAAGAGAGAGATAGCGGGCAAAACGATAATCCGTGCACAAGTCACAGGCAAATGGGAAAAATGAAATACAGCCCGCGTGCCCACGACCAACCCACCCATTAAACGAGACGCACCTGGCCATCCTTATCATACAATTGACTGTGTTGATTTCCCTTGATATCGTGTATCATTCTACCACGCATGGGAATGGCAGTCTTCAGGAATCGCTCGCTGATGGCCGGGTCGATGGCCTGCAAAGCAGCTATTCCGCGTGACGAGATTGCAAGGTTGATAGAACGCTGCTGTGTGGTTGCCTTGGATAACGGTAACCGCAAATCTGGAGAAGGCCAAACCCTGAGTTTAATCGAAGCCTAGCTACAGGAAACGGTACTGGAGTGACATACCTGGCCTTGCCTCGTAGACGTCCACCTGCCACCCGGCCTTAGCGAGTGATATCGCAGCTAAACAGCCCACAGGCCCTGCTCCAACCACGACGGCCCTTTGCACGCCGTCTGCTGCTCTAGACACACTCATGGCTCGCTACAACGTAAACTCTCGGATGTGGGTGTATGGGGTGGAGAGAAAAATATGCTTTATTTGTAGTGTCGACTGCCTGCATCCTGGGTGGTTACGAGAACCCAAGACAGTGGTATGAGACCCATCACTCAAGTCACTTTTTGGGGTTAGTCTTGATATACAACACTATAGAATGATATGCGAGTGGTCCGTCAGCTGAACACACCCAACGTTGACTTCAAGACGACGACAGCCTCTGAACAGAGCTCGCAAGACGACCACTCGATCTCCGCCGCAGACTCGATATCGTCCACGGTTTCTCACGGCCGACGGATCTGAGATAACATTTCCGATTCATTAAAGTTGGCACTGAAGTCGTTCAACCATCCAATCCATCAAACTGAATTGGCGTCTTCTACTCGTCTACACAAGTTATGGTCTCGGCTGATCATGAAGGCCTAGAGGCGACGGCCCTCGCTGATGACGAGTTTATTATCCCCACTTACAAGGATATCGGCGCGCAAGTCCCCGAAGAGATCGGTTCGTTCCTCCACTACAGCACTGTCCTCACCTCATCTCATATTCAGTGGTACAGCTGGTCAGCGATGTACTTACCTATGTGGTAATTCGCTAGGCCCTTTGGCCAAGCGGTCGCAGTTCTTGATCCAACAAGAATTGTGCGTATGGGCAACGAGGTGTGTACTTTCTCCGTTCCAGAACCGCTACGGCGAGGTCCGAGATTTATTGTGCCCTCATGCTAAGGGCTGTAACGGGCCACTTCAACCACCCACACGGCCGCGAATGGATGAACATTGCCGATACTGTCACACCACTACTTGCAGATTTGGTTGGTGTGTATAACCCACCGCTTGCGAGCCTTTCTTTCTTCCTGCAGTATCTCCATTGCATTTTTAGGTGCCAAGGATAAGGAAGTCGCCTGCATGGGAACTCTGACTGCGAACTTGCACCTAATGATGTCCGCATTCTACAAACCCACTCCCAATCGCTACAAGATTCTATGTGAAGGGAAAGCATTTCCGTCAGATCAGGTGGGTCCCCCCCTCTTCGAGCGTGAGGGAAAATATCTCAGCCGACATGATTCAACCGCTGGACGTGGCGCACTATCTACTCGACTACGTGTTATACCACATTGTGCAGTACGCTTTCGCATCACAAGCAGCCTTCCACGGCTATGACCCGAAAGACGCGATAGTCGAACTTTTCCCCCGTGGGGGCGAATTTACCCTCAGAAATTCAGATATTTTAGATGTGATTGCCAAGCAAGGCTCAACCATTGCATTGGTCATCTTCAGTGGCGTACAATATTATACTGGCCAATGGTTTCCCATGAAAGAGATCGCCGAAGCCGCCAAGGAACAGGTATGTTGACTAGCACCCTTCATTGTTTTTACGTATACCCGTGGCCTTCTTGCCACGCCGGTTGGTTGCTTCGGGCAGACTTCCCGTCTTGGAGGAACTTTTGTTTCATCCCAAAAGCAAATTTTCACAATTGAATACGTTTCAAGGGATGTATTTGTGGTTGGGATCTGGCTCATGCGATTGGAAACGTTCCCTTGTCGTTGCACGATTGGGATGTCGACTTCGCCGTTTGGTGTTCATATAAATACCTCAACTCGGGGCCTGGTGGAATCGGCGGACTTTTTGTACATGAGAAATGGGAATCAAACAAAGCGCCACAGTACGCCGCTTCCCTTTTCCTTCTTCCCCCCGTAAATACCCGGGAAGAAAATATACAAAGTTTTACAACTAATTTCTGTTTACTCTTCCATTCAGATTTGCGGGCTGGTGGGGACATGACGCTGCCACGCGATTCCAGATGCCCCCCGACTTTTCTCCGATACCTGGCGCGCAGGGATTTCAGCAATCAAACCCCTCAGTGCTTGCTACTGTTTCGCTACTCGGCAGCTTGCAGGTGTTCAAACAAGTGGGCACGATGAGACCGCTCCGCGAGCGGTCAGTCCTACTTACAGCTCATCTGGAAGTGCTGTTGCGTCAAACAGGGTTCTACGTACCCCCAGATGAGGCCGCGAAACATCCAGCCAACGGTCCTCCGCGGTTCACGATCATCACACCTGAGGAACGCGAGTCGCGTGGGGCGCAACTGTCACTTCTCTTCCTCCCGACTAAGTCAGATGTCATGGAGAGGATTCTCAACTACCTCGAATCAGCGGGTGTGATCGGGGACGAAAGGAGGCCCGATGTGATTCGACTTACACCCACACCGTTGTACAACACTACCAGGGACTGCGAGCGTGCTGCTGAGGTCTTGAAGAGAGCCTTCGAAGCGATAGACAGGTTAACATAGAGATCATTATTTAGGGTGATGGAGTTGACTGTACGTGCAGTCAATGGTATTTACTCTAGAGCGGGAACGGACTGTATGAATCTGTGCAACACGTCTACGTACTGGTCCCCTCTAAGAATTTCATTGTGACCTTCAGAGAGCTCGTCAAACGACTTGTATACTTCAGCAGACTGGTCCATCAGGTGATTGTACATTGCTTGACTCTGCTCTTCGTCAATCAGTATATCGCCCTTCGAGTGTATGATCAGCCATTTAATGTGTCCAGAATGATGTCTGGTGGATGCATTGATAACGGACACGTCCGCATACGAGTCGTGTCCCCCAAAGACATCTTCGATGAACCAAGTTCTGTAAGTAGGAAAGGTAGAGATGAGGGAGTCGAGGTCGTAAATTCCCTCCGACAAGACAAGCGCCTTGGTTTTCTTCAAAATAGTGTCCGATGGGCAAAGCCGGTTCCCGACCGAAGCGTCCGATGAGTGGGAGGACACGTTAAGAAAAATGGAGCATAGCATATGGGCTGCGCAGCTGTGGCCTACAAGGAACAGCTGATGAGGCTCGTATGGTAGACCCGGGACTCTTGGGGGTTTCTTCGCAGTAGCTCTGCCATCCAGAGCGCAGGGACTCTCCCCCTGTGATCGAAGATCAGACGCAGCGCAGATGAAGTTCAAGAACCCAAGGACGTCCTTCGCATGTTCGGGATGTCGAAGGAAGTTATCAGGAGTAGGTGTTTTGGGTGTCAACCTGTAATTTGGGAGTGCAACTGGGCACCCAGTCATACAGGCAAGCCTGCGTGCCAGAGCGACGTGATCAGATTTGTCCTCGCTAATAAGTGGCAAGTTCGACAGGAAATAATGCCGCAATAATTAAATTACGAGAATCCGAGCACGTCGTTTACGCTTGACAGTGAGCACGAATACCAGAACCGACAAGCATGACGGCCTCACCTCCTCCACGCACCACCGTGGACAAAACAAATCAATGGGTGCAGCAAACGTGTACTGATATCCTTCGGAACATAAAGGTCAAACTTGTGGAACGGAGACTGCGGCTGCGGCTGCGAAGTAACATAAGGTATATCGAGATATTCATCCACAGCCTGCTCCAATGACATGACGAGGGGCACGTCGCCTGGCCTCGCTGTGGAGTCCGCCAAGAAGCACAGCCACACTATCGGAGCACACATGCAGTGACGTCACTGGGCTGGGCTCGCTGAACTGGCTTCTTGAGACTGGTATAAAAGGGAGCGACTGCAAGCACTTATGGCGGTGAATATACCAACGCACACTCTCCTCAGCACGCCCTCATAAATTGTATTTGTTGTAAGGCATATATCAACACAATCACTATCAATGGCTTTTACGGCTTCAGACATCTGCAAGGTACGTTTTCGTACCCTAAACTAGAGACACCTCACAATGATTTACAAAACCCCTTCCAGATCATGTACGTACAACATTGACATTTCGGAGCCATTTCTTGATATAATCGAAATGACTCGATAGCTTTGCTATTATCTTTCCCCCACTTGGCGTTTTTCTTGAGCGGGGATGCGGCGCTGATCTTGTACGTTCTTTCAAATTTGGAGGATCAACTTGACCTCATCATCGTCAGCTAATCAACATTTGCTTGACTATCCTTGGTTGGATGTAAGTCCTCTTCGCTCTCCTCCACACGACAACTGACTGATGGTGACTTTAGACCGGGAATTATACACGGTTAGCGCCTATGTTGAAACACCGAGTAGCAGTCGGTCTAATCGCTTGACAGCACTCTACATCATCTTGAAATACTGAGGTACATCGGAGTAGACGTACACCGTAGATTTTAGGGTTTCTGCATCATGCAGCTTCTCCATCTGATTACATTCGACGCGGCTGGACTTGATACTAACACTGTAACGTCTAACTGTACGTTATGCGCTCTCATCATCAGATAATTCATCGGATTCGTCCTCGTCTTCCTCCGATTCCTCCTCTCCGTCATCGGACTCCGAACTTTCTCGATGTGCGATGGTCGGGGTCGAGGAAGCCGGAGTAGCCCCTTCCTTCCCTGTTTGCTTAACAGGAGTGTCCTCTTCATCTGACTCTCCCTCTGAATCCTCGTCGCTTTCCTGTTCATCAAACTGCTTGATCATAAATGCGCCAGCGTTCCAGCACTTTAGGAAGTTATCCTGCAACGTAGCTGATTTGCGATCGTCCCCACGAGATTGGGGTTTCTTGTGCCATGCACGTATGTCTTCCTCCTCTACCACGTCTTCTTGGTACAGAGCGGCAAGGATCTGTCCAAACAAAGGAAACCGCTCGGAGGACGCACAGCATTCCTGCCCGGCGCACCATTCAGACACCGTACCAACCGACCCAGCCCGTCTGATGACACGCACCTGCAATACTTCAATGGTCTCTGTAGCATCCACCCCTCCAATCTTGTCAATGAGAGCGCCCCACCGGCTTACAACAACTGCAATTTCTTGGCGCTGCGCAGGGCCCCCACTCTCCACAATCTTTATTCGGTTAACAATCGCAGTAACAACAGCCTCTCGGACTCTTCGGAGCGGTACATTGTGCGCCATGCGGAGCGTCTTGAGCTCCACCGCAGCGTTGTCGACGGAATGACCTTCCGCAAATGCACGATCAAGTGAAAGCTTGACTTCATGTTGGAACTCGGTGATTGCGGCCTCATCGGCTTGCTGGACAAGGTTCGACGTGTCGGGAAGTGGCAGTGAAGTCACTGACGAGGATAGATCGGATCCGTCGAAATCGTCGTCATCATCGGAGTCGGATTCAGAGGTTTCTGAGCCTGCATCCGAGAGATAAAGGTCGGATGCATCATCCCCTGTGTAGTGTATCCATGAGATGGTAAATCGTTGGAGTGACCGAAAATAATACCGAGGCGCATAAGTCTTAGGTTGGTTGGGTGTTCGACTTCGTCTATCTCTTCGTCTTCGTTGATTGAAGGCTGAGGCCAAATGATTGCATTATTGTCCGGTCCAAGTCTCTCTAGGGCGTCTGGATCCTGATCTGTGAGTTGGGTATAAGATCACAATCACCGTTACATGAAAAAGTGTGCCACGTACTCTCCTCAATCTCTCCATAGTCAGAATCCATCTCACTTTCATCGTCATCCTCGGATACTTCGATCTCGCTGACCCCCTCTTCATCCTTATCTTCATCTTCATCTTCGCCTTCATCCTCTTCTTCGTCATCGTCTTCCTCACTACGTTCTCTCGCCAAAAGTCGCCTCGAAAGCCTCTCGAAGGGTTGCAGTCTGGCTTGGGGCCCAATAACGACCCCATCTGCAAGTAAACACCCCTTTTCGATTCGACTCCCTTCTTTCACCTGTACTCCCGCTGCCAAGATGCTGAACTCTATCGTGCAGTTCGGTCCGACGACCACCCCATCAAAGAGATAAGAGTTCCGAACGACAGACCCGACCCCGATAGTGCACCGCTGACCGAGAATTGAAGCCAAAATCTGAGCGTTATCAGATATCACGCATTGCGAGCCGATGAGGGTATTGTTCCCGATTTTGCACGTTCTACCGTCGAATGGAAATGCCGTATCAGAAGTTGTGCAAACGTGCAGGTGACGAGGCCGTATTACCTAGAGAGTGCTACAGTGCCATCTTTTGCAATGTACTTGTTGCCACGGATATGTTCGTACGAATGTCCTCCCGGATGGTTGTCGTCCGGGACAAGTGGGAAGGTCCAGCGGGAAAGGATATCCTTACTGCATTCAGACGTCAAAATAATAAGTTCCCGCGTAAGCAGCGTTCTAGGATACGTGGAACTGGCCTTATCGCGTCGTAGCTCCTCGTGTCTTTCACTCGCGCTGCGTACCCATCTTTTGCAATGTAGCAGTATATGTTCTTCATAAGAAGGTCGGATGTAAGAACTCCATGTACAAAATCTCTCCGTAGGTCACCATAATCGAAATTGTCCTGGAACAAAGAAGGAACCTATATTCGAATATGGGTCAGCCTATTCCATGGAACTGTTGCCCGACAGATGAAGAAGATTGCACGACTCACCTCCACAGAGCAAACATCTATCGAACAGTCTATGAGGTCGTTCCTGATCTCGACCTCAGGGTGCTCGTTCAGGATCTCGCGCGGTATCTTTGTATATTCCTTGGGAGGATAGCCCATGACAGCTTCGTAATAGAGACATTCTGACGTCTCCGGGTCAATCACAAACACGGCGGACTCGCCTCTCGATCTGCATCACCACCAGAGTATCTTAGTCTCATATAGCCCGACCACCAGACACGAACCCGGAGATCTCACCTTGTCCGATGCCTCACCCCACTCTCCTTCACTACCATCGTCATGATCGCATCCTTATTTGTTTTGCGTCGTGCCTTGTGAACCCGGACGACCTCGTCGATCCGCACGCTGCTCACCAAGTCGCCTGTGACAAGTACAAAGTCGGAGGTAATGATGCCGTGCGTATAGATGTCCCTCATGGCATCTCCAGGAGAGAATGTCTCCTTTGCTGTTACGATCGGTACGATCTTCAGGCCCGCGCTTGGCTTAGACCATTTTGAGTTTCTGTGCAAAAAAATGGGTAGTTGAACGATGGGTGTTCGGAGGATAGGACGTACTTTATGGCGGTTTTGACGAGCTCGGCATGGGAGCGACATATCACAAATATTTCCTGAACCCCTGCAAGAGCGAGACTCTCGAACGTCCAGTCTAGTAATGGAGCATTGCAGATCGGAAGCAAGCACTGAGTAAATGTGGGTTAGACTATCCGACATCTTCAGCACGAGACAGCCGTACTCTAGGCTTCTGCAGCGTCAACGGCGAAAATCGTTTGTTAAAGCTATCTGCGAGGATGACAGCTTGGAGGACTTCCTCCTCTTCAATGGTGGTCCTCTCCTTGCCAGCAGCCGAGGATTTTGGAGCCATTGACAGAATGATATCGAGTGCTTACATCTCGTGTGGGATACTACGTTGAAGTGAGTCATGCAACAAATACCTCTTCACACAGATTTGATTGTGATGCCCTCCAGATGGGATTACAGGGAGAACTTATAAACATGTACTCGATCCGGATCACGAAGAAAGTAGAGGGTATCAATGATCAGATGAATCAACATTAAGTGGTGAAACACGGATCGAAGTAGTCATGATGATGAGTATCGTCGTCAAAAAGTGAGCCGGATTCAAATGAGTAACGTATTAGAATGATAGAGAAACATAAACAGGATGGAAGAAACCGCCTACGTCGACGTGGAGGATAACGACCCACGCACGACATACCAAGAGATGAATGAAGCAGAGAAAAGATCATGTCATTCGTGAGGTAGACTTTGAACCAATGCAACTTTACTCATGCCGCGGCAGCAATAGCAGGCGTTGCGGCGGGTGCAGGTTCTGCGGGAGCGGCAGTCTCCTCAGCGCGTGCTTGCTCTGGAACGGCAGGGTTCTCCAGAGGAGCCAAGGGAGTGGGCTCGTCGATCTTGGGTGGGTGCTCATCGACCTTTGCAGGTGTAGAGACCTCACTCTTCTTTGGCCGGAAGAAGTCACCAACCCGAGCAGACAAACGACGCCCAACCTTGAGAGCCTTGCTGTCGTCCTTTTTCTTCTCTTCGGCCGCCTACCAGATCGTCAGCCTCTTATAATTTAAAAGGCAAAAAGGAAAGATTTACCTTCTCCTCTACCTTCTCCTCCTTAGGCGCCTCAGAGGACTCAGCAGCGGGTGCCTCAGCGGGAGCTTCAGCGACAGGCTCGGCAGGGGCAGGCTCTGCATTCTCACTGAAAACGCGGCATGAGAAAATTAAAGATGTTTTATACCAAAGACGCACGTTTCCTTGACTGGTTCAGCGGGCGCTTCCTCAGCTTTTGGGGCTTCAGCAGGCACTTCTTCGGGCTTAGGCTCAGGAGCAGGCACTTCTTTGGGAGCCTCCTCAGTGGAAGTGGGAGCCTAACAAAGCCCTCAGTAAAGAGTTTGACTCGACCGAGGATACAATGAGCCTACCTCTTCCTTGAGCTCCTTCTTCTTGTCCTTCTTCGGGCTCCTAGGAACCTTGACCTTCTTTGCGACCTGCTTCTGACCCTCCTTGATCGAGGAGAGCAATTTGGAGATCAAGCCAGGGCTCTTTGGCCTGTCTTCTTTCTTAACCTCGGCAGCAGCATCCTGAACAATTGCGCTGAGGACGTTTTGGTCTACCTTTGGAGTATGTGCCCACTTACGGTCTTGGCTTCCTCCTTAGCAGGTTCAGCGGCCGCGCTCTCGGCAGCGGGTTCTGCTGCAGCTTCGCCAGTAGCCTCCGCGGCAGGCTCCTGTAAATAGAGTATAGGTCAGACGAGAAAAAAAAAAAAAAAAAAAAACATAGTCGACGACTAGAACATACAGCAGCCTGAGGTTCTTCCTTGGGGGCCTCCTGAATACGTGATTGAGAAACCAAGAAACGCTACCAAAAGGAGAAAAAAAAGTACTTACGGTAGCAGGAGCGACCTCCTCCGTGGTCTGGACAGGTGCCTCTGTAGGTGCCTCAGTGGCGGGGGCAGGCTCTGCGGGTGTCTCGGCGACCTTCACTTCCTCAGCGGGGGCAACAACGGGGGCCTCAGTAGCAGTCATTATGGGGAAATGCGAGGTTGAGCTGTCCAGAGAAAAACAACAAAGACGGTGAGACGCGCGACGAAGATGAAAGCAAGCGGTGCACTGACAAGAATGAGCTACGGTATGACAAGAGAGAGAAGAGCGTGCTACGCAGCGCTGAGTGGGCCCGTTGAGAGGAAGAGGTAAGAAAGAGAGAAGAGGAAGATACGGTTTCCAACGAATTCCGCGTCTCTCTTATCCCTATTTGGCTCCGCTTACGCGCCAAACAAAAACACTTGCCCTAATTCCTTTCAGCAATTCGTTTCCCTTTTTAGGCATATGTTTGATTCATCCACACAGAACTCCCGCCCAGCCCACTCAACTCACGGCGGAGAGTCTTTCGTACGTAGAACCACGCAATATACAGTGCCGCTTTAGTGTGCCAGCTGAAGGGTTCAGTGGCGCTCAGGGATTGACGAGTCATGATCTCTCTTATTTTTTTTTTCTTTTTCAAAATGTCATTTAGAATTCACGGATCTATCAGAGACTTATAATACATGGACACGTCGCTAAAAGGTTCCTGTCGTCGATGGTCACTCGTGGAAAGCATCCACACGGCCCAGTCCTTCGCTAGTTCATGCATGCGAGACTGTGTACACAGCAGTTGCGTGTTCCTACCAGGCTTTTTCGCTTCTGCATTGTTTTCCTCGCCAAAAAAAAGAATCCAGGTGTAGCAGCGGACCGTGAAATTTGTCGTCACGCCGAGGCGAGATCGAAAACGTGATCTCACATGTGACAACGTGAAGAGCCACTGAGCCAAGTCACGCACCCACTGCCAATTTCTTTGTGGTCTCGCCTCATTCGCTGAGATCGTGCCTCTTGGGCGCAATTCGAGAACAGCCAAGTGAATCCACACACCCGTTGGTCTCTTATTCTCTCTCGCAAATCCGTTGTGTGAAACAAACGGACAACAGTTTGTCATGGAAGATGGCAGTCACCTGCCAGACCTGAGATCGCTTGAATAAGGCAACGAGGTCCTTATTGGTGTAGTCAGTTGACCGTGCTTATCATCATTTCCCCTTAACAGTCTCGTATTCGACTGCTCCCGTTATCCTAGTACGAATGCTACTTACGCTTCCCATGATAAGTTCTGACTTTCTGTTCCCAACCGTTTAGCCTGAAGCTTGCCGCAGTGTTTCGCCATCATTTCCCTTGGTGACCTTTCCTACATACTTTCCACACGCGTCCCCATCAACGTTGCTTGACACTTCATGCCGATTCATAGCTACCAAGACAGCTGTTCGCACGCTCGACTTAACGAGCCATCCCCTGGCCTCGGCACGACTCTGCGATCTCGAATAGCTTGCGGAGAGTCGCGCAAGTGTATGGTGATAGCAACACTTGTGTCTTACAGGACGAATATTAATGTGTTCGCAGTGCAGAATGACGTCATTTGATTCCGTTCAACGGGAGACTGATCCGGGTGCCGAAAGGTCTGCCATGCACCCTGTCTCGTGTCGAGGTCTCCTCTTCGTCAAGTCACCATCGCCACTGCTTTTACTCTCGATAGGCCGAGGTACAATATCTGATCAATTTCATGTTTCGAGTGGCACAGGAACTTACAACGTGTTGCATCGCGTACTGTATGAAATGTGTCTCAATTCCTGGCACGTATCATTAAACGTCATTCTGTTCACTCGAAGAGCACCCCTACGGCAGAGCATTGACCTTCTCCATCACCATCATCACGCTGGCGATCGTTTGTCTGCTGCTGGCAGCGTTTTTTCTCGTTACACTCGCCATGCCTCTCTGATCGAGGCTTTTTCCTCTTTCGTCTCGTGGCCCAAACTTCAAGCAGTGCGATTACTGCCACTGGTACACCTATTTCGGAGTCTGGGGGGATACAGTATTTCCGCATCGCAGGTGCCATATTATGGCTACTGATATCTTTCTTCCGACCCGATCACATCGTTCCGAATGCACGCCCATATTGTCAGGGTTCTAGGGATCACTGATGTTACACAATCTACTGCAACGTGTTTAGCAGCCAAGCCTTGCTGGCTCGACTACAGCCAGTGCTCGGTATATTCCATGGTGTTTTCGCCGTCTATCGCTCAAAACCGGATTGATACTTGTGGTCAGGCCAGCAGCATGACAAATTTCCCCTCGCACTCCTCCACAAACTGTTATACCACTCCACTCAATTGGTATATGGTATGTATATTGTTCCTATCCCACTCGTGTTTTGCCCCCTCCATATTCCGTCTTGATTCGACTGAATTTGATACTCTCCTTTTATATTCAGAACATGTGGCCGTACTTCTCGACCACAACTTACGTTTACGTGCCATCAAACCCCCCGGTCCGTGCGTTCCCAGTAATCCTGAGCATTAGTTCCGCGTTAGGGGCGCTCTTCATTCACGATCGTTGCTAAAGTGATCGATGCACAGCGTAACATCGCTCAAATCAAGACTCTGATGGGGGACTCTACAGACAGGCTAAGCTGGGGATAATACCGTGGGCACCCACCGTCCGAATTCAGACTTATCAGAGCAGTATGTATATGGCTGACCATGAGACGTGTCGGCCACCGGAGACCGTTTTCCATCTAGGTTTAGCTCACGTTAGGTGCTACCTCGTCCCTTTTGATCAGCCTAATCCGTCATCAATGGAAGGGCGTTGGTTACTTGCTGCGGAGGGGGTCACCTGTCTCTTCTTCCCAAATCGATACCACGGTACCATTAACGAAGAAAGACCAGGATGTTCTTCGCCATTGCCCAGAAGCGTGCTCGCATATGATTTTAGATTGCCAAACCTTCGGGATAGTGGTCTTGCTGTGCCGGCAAGTGGTAGCAATTGCGGGAAGCGGACTCATACGGCCGAGATATGTACTAATGTCGAGAACACTTGATGAACTTTACGCACTACCACTGTGAACATCAGCATGGACACAGAGTGGTAATGGATGTATAACCATCAACAGCGCAATAATGGGGAACACATAACCCCTTTTCAAGAACGAAATCTCCGCACAGATTGCACCATTTGCCCACAGGGTGTACGGCGCAGACCCACTAGGCTGGCTGTTCATTAGCACTGCAGTGGACATGAAACGGCCTTGGATACGATACGTAACACAGCCACCAGTCTGGAGTCCTCCTATTGCGTGATTCCCAAACACACATGTGAACGATTCAAAACGTACCCAGCATTTGGAATGCAAGAGGCTCACTCGGATGACACGCATATGACCACGCACATGCGGATCGATTCTGTGTGGGGTATATCAAACCACAGAAAGGTGACTTACGATAATTCTGCACGTGGCAGCGTTAACTGCGTGTATTAAATTGGTCGTTTGGCAGAGCAGGTGATAATCCATGAAGCATCGGCATTAGCCAAAGAGCACAGCAGTGATATAGACACGGAGGGGCAAACGCGTATCAGGGTAAGAAGAAACAAAGCACTCCACGCTGGGAGACCTCAGGCTTGTTTTGTTGGCAAACCCTTGTGCCGTGTTGGACTGGTATGACCCTTCGTCTTTGTCCGTTTCTGTTTCCCCCCTGGAAGGAACGCGAACACATCAGATCCAACACCACACATACCAAAAAGGATGCACAAAGCACAAACCTTCGATCTTCCTCTTGTCCTCAGTCGCGTCAGCGGTAGTACTCCGTCACAGCATCCACTCCTGCATTGACATCTGCCACTTTCGTCCGCTTCTCAACCTTGAACTTTGCAACGAAGAATCCAGTCCATGTTATGTACGTGAGGATAAAATCGCCTAGTAAGAGCCACCGACGGATGGAATGTCTTTCCACGGTACTGCGTGTACCCCTCACGACCGAACCCAATCCCCGTATCGACGAGCTTAACGTTAGGTCGTTTTTTGAGCGCATAGTTTACCACAGCCTCGTTCTCGTCCACCGTGACCGAGCAAGTTGAGTAGACAAGGTATCCGCCCGTCTTGGATT
This sequence comes from Pisolithus albus, assembly GCA_024613165.1. NCBI lineage: Eukaryota > Fungi > Basidiomycota > Agaricomycetes > Boletales > Pisolithaceae > Pisolithus > Pisolithus albus. Next base: position 292,453 of record JANFAB010000002.1, on the reverse strand, counting down.
CTGGCGAGACGCTATCAATCGCGCAAAGAATAAGCTGTTTTTGGAGGTGTGAAAGGAGCATGAAGTCACGGTCACTCTGATGTTGGTCACTTCATGTGAGTGAAAAGAATATGGCCAAGATGAATAGGACGGGGACTACCTTGTTGACCTTCACACTAGAATCCTTACTGATAACACCTGTTCCACTGCATGGAGCATCCAGTAACACCCTATTAAATCCACCCATCACTTTTGGGAATTCCCGGCCATCATATGAACACACGGTAACGTTCTTGCAACCCATGCGGTGGACGTTGGCTGCTAGACTTTTCGTTCGCGCCTTGGTGGCATCGTTGGCAAATATGTGCCCGGTGTTTTGGAGGAGGGCAGCGATGTGCGTAGTCTTACCACCGGGTGCAGAGGCCATATCAAGAATGCGTTCGTTGGGTTGAGGATCGAGAGCAATAACAGGAAGGAAGGAGGAGGCGGCTTGAAGCATGTAGTGTCCGGCCAAGTATTCAGGTGTCGCACCTAGTTGCATGGGTCAAGCGGATGAAGTAAAGCCCGAAAAGTGAGGCTGACCTATGGGCACGGTGCTCTCGAAAACTTGAAGACCGACGTTCGTCCATTTGCCAATTGGTTCGAGGTTGACACCCCGATTGATGAGTGCTTGGACCAAATCTCGTCGTCGGGTTTTTAGAGTGTTGGTTCGGATGGTCACCGGTCTCGACACCTCATTTGCTTCAAAGAACTCGATTGCCTGATGGGAGAACATCTCAGCGTACGCATAAACGCAGTCGCAAACAAAATACCTCTGCCACAGAGAACAAGTGGAAAAGCTTTTCAGCCAAGAATTCGTTGTACCCGTAGTAGCTTGCAATGTCTGAAATCAACTGCGCAACGTATTCCGACCGTGACCTGAGGGTTGGAGTAAGCACACCGACGCCGAGAAACCTGCCAACACGTTACCTGCCCTCCTCCGCTAGTTTCTTAAAGTTGCCCAGTACGCGAGCACAATGTCGCATACGTTTCTGTATAACATGAACATCAGCAACACCTTTCTTCTCTTCCTCTCTCTCCTCTGCAGTAGGCAGGTGGAATGGTCCACCCTTCGTCTCCTCGTCATCGCCTGACATATCAATATCTTCATCGCCCTCTTCGGCAGCGGCATTTTGCACCTCTTCCAGATCAAGCTCTGCCTCGCGAGCTGCTTCCTCGTCAATGGCACGTGAACGTGCCTCCATATTGGCCATCGTGACACGTTCTCCCTCGCTTTCAGAATCATCCTCTTCAGAGGCGGACGCCTCATCAGATCCCGGGGGAGACACGACCACCACGCGACGCTCTCGACGTCGTCGTTTGGCATCCTTCGGGAAGAGTTCTACTTCCTCTCCATCGTCCGAACCCAAATCCAGTTCTTCCGGAGCGCCTTGTAGGAAATCATCATCACTAAGGAGTTATGCGGAATATGCCTGTCAGGTGCCGCAGAAGTATCGTATGGTCGATGGACTTACTTTTCGTGACCCGACTCCAGGTCGCTTAAACTGCCCACAAATTGGTGCTCATCCTCAACGTCGCTGACGTCTTCCCAGTCATCGCTCTCCCCACCGCTCTCAACCACGGGCATTTCCTCTTCTACTCTCTTTTTCTTCCCGTTAGAGCGTGTAATAGTTTCATCTTCTTTCCGTGGCTTTCCAGAAGGCTTTCCACTGTTTTTTTCTCCTTTCTTCCCGTCCTTTTTTCCCGATGCCTTGAGTGCCTCCTTGGCCCTCTTCGCGGGCCGCGGTTGTGTCAGTTCAGAGTCGAGATCAGCATTTGCTTTGCGCTTGCCGAGTTTTTTGGAGGAAGGGCAGTCTGAATTGGGTTCTGGTAGAGGTGTCGGTGCTGGTTGCTTGTATTTAGCTCGTCTTCCACCCATATCGTCGTAAAATCTGCCGTTGAGTTATTGGATGTCTGGCTACTTACACACTCGAGCGGAGGACCTTTTTTCTGGATTTCCTTTTTTGGCTGTTAGACCCTATGTACGATATTGATGTGTGCAGTACTACCCAATCCTCAGACCCAGCGCGAAGCCTGCAATGAAGGATGCCCTCGCTTGGAAATCCGCCGTCAAGAAATCGATCATCCATCTCAAAACCGAACCAATCGTGGGAGGTTTCTTTTTCCCCGTTGCATCCGCCCTGTAGAACAGGTTCTCGAAATGTGACGCCATCCGCGGCCAATCAACCCTGACGAGGGAGACGGAGCCAAGGTACTTGATGCGGCGTTCACGACCCATTCAACGCATAGACATGATTAGACCCGCGGAAGACATACCTGGAGGAGGACAAATACGCCTCCGAGAAAAAATGCTACTATGCGTGCTCCTTTTTTGACGAATACCCCTGCACATACTCCGCACACGGTGCCAAACGTAAGTTCGTAGAAGTTCACCGAGGATCGTGGTGGCGGCGGCAATGTAGGTTCCAGTTCGGGAGGAGGCGAAGATACAACAGCTTTTCGCAACATCATCAAGACAAGTCAACAACCAAAAACCAGAGAGGAAGCGCTTACCATCGCAGTGAACCTTGCGTGGACTAGCGAAACTGGTGAGAGTCAGACCAATACCTGTTGCGGCTAGCAAGAAGGGAAGTGAGCGTTTCCGGGATCCCGGAGGGGGTAGTAAGGTGGAAGGCTTCCGTGTGCTGAAAGTCCTCAGGTCTCTTGCCAAACGTCGTTGAGTATTACATGTTAGTCGGGTGGGCACCCGGAAGCAGGCACTGATTCGAAGAAGAAAAGGAGATGCCATGCGTGGTCTTTCGGAAGACTGGTAGTGAGTACCAGCTGGTATGGGGTAGCTTCAAGTTGGACTTGCGCCAGACACAACGCCACCACCCATTCACGTGCTCATATGTACATACATCGTGCCGTCCTCTAAAGCATCTTCGTACACTCGTCTAAGTACAGTACAGCGACTACGTAGCTGGGTCCGGTTACACATCGCACGACTGAACTCGAACCTGCTCCCCGTAGAATCGACTCGCAATAAATAAGTATACACCATCCATGCACTGCCAGGGGTATTCGTTACTGTGATGGCAGCGCACGAACGAGCTCAAGACATGATCGATCGTTACGCGTTACGTGTGAAGTCCATGGTTTGCGAAAAAGTATGTGAATGCAACACTCTCGAGATGAAAGAATAGTGCCTAGACCTTCCCAGCGGCACCAAGAACCAGTTTTCTCCACTCGTCCATGTCAACGTTGGAGGCCACGGAATCCTGGCGCGCGTGCAATCGCCGTCTACTACCGACCATGTTCAATAGTTCTCCCACATTGGTTGACGGAGGCCGTGACTGATCGGATAGCTGGAAATCGAACGATGGCGCGGCGCTTCGGCGAGAAGCGTAGTCCGGGATGGGAAGGGCCGCTGGCAGCGGATCAAGGTCACCATCTACGGGACTGGCGATCTCCACCTGCTCCACGTCAGTTCTGTCTTGTATAGACTCAATAGGAGGGTGGGAAGGACTTCCGTCTTCTCCGATGTGGCTCTGACTAACTGGTTGCCTGGTCACCGTGCGTGACCGACTCGGAGCCGCAGAGGATTGGGTGTACAGCGACGGTGACTCATATCCGTCAACGACAGCATACGCACTGCCACATTTATTAGACCGAGGCCTTGGAAGTAATTTCCAAACGTACCTGCCCCTCGGTTCCACAGGGGTAGTGGTATCCCCGACCAGTTTCCCCTCCGACTGATCGAAGAGGGAAATGCGAAGCTAGTCGAGTCTCTATAAGGATCAGAATAAGCAGTAAAGGGTCTGTCTGTACGGAGTGTTTGCGCTGTGCTAGTCCGCGAACGAGACCGATATCCCGGATCATGAAATTCGGCGATCCCAGAGTCACCGTCAATAGCAGCTTCAGGTAATAATCGGGCATTGGCTTGCGAGAGCGTAGGTGTCGATGGTATTGACGAGGACCTCTGACTATATCCCCGCGGACTGCCCGAGGAGCGCGGAAAATCAACAAGCGCTATCTTAGGAGACACCTTCTCGTTTTGTAGTAGCCACGCCTGCGCATCTGCGGACGTAGGGGATTGGGGGTGTACCTCTTCTTCCGTCATTTTGTATTCTTCAGGTCTGACTCCTACATCGTGGTCCGAAGCATGCTCGAGATCAGCGACTATCGTTGGAGGAAGGCCAGCCATAAATGGCAGGACTATGCCATATAATCCAACTATGTTGATTATTAGCACCTCAGGCTTGCCACCGCCAGTCAGGACGTACTCAGGCCAGTGATCGTCCAAGATCCATATATGATGACATCTGTCAACGTGTTGCAGGTCGACCATCCTCCTGTGCGGCGGTTGACACATTATTAGCTAAGGGGTACTAGTGAATGCGCTTTGCTTACCAAATGTATCGCAAGGGAGATGAGTTTTCAGCATCATCGTGATTATGGTACCAGCTGGTGCGCGAGTCAGTGATCACAGACGATAGCCCGGGAAGCCAACGAGCCAACCTGCATGGAGACCAAGAAGGACCACAGTGCGTGCGGCGTCTGGCCAGTACGTATACTTGACCACGATCCTTGGACGGTGTGAGAACCTGTGCATATAGACGCTTAGAGGCCTACTCACATGAGATATATCAAGATCGAACTGACAAAGTCTAAGCGACCAGGCCTGAGAAGAAACCACCTGCAGACATGTCAGGCTTAGGTCGGGGTATAGGGTACGTGACCTACGTTGGCCCGCCTCATAGCTTGACCAGTTCTTCGCCAAATATACCGCAATGAGCACCGACCATAAGTAAGCACAGAACGGCGGCGAAAGCTGGTCGTGGTAGGTGAGACGCGCGGTGATCTGTTTCACAGTTCTCAAGAGAGCCCACATAATACTGTAACCCGGAATCTGCGAAACAGCGACCAGCTCTTGGGGACTGGCATCCGAGCAAACGTTGAATGGGAGATGAGGCGGATTAAAAAGAAGAGTCAAGGCAAGATGAGGGTCATGAACCAAGTGAGGCAACCCGCAGTCAGTAATTCGTTGGCCATGGACACATCTTTGGAGCCAGATAATAATATAATGCCCAAATATCTTTAAGCGCCTCAGGGATGACGTTTTTTCGTAGGCAGTGCTGCCGCACGGCTGCGCTGAGGACAGGGTCTGATGGGTTGGCGTGGTAATCGACGACCTGCAATATATTTGAGTGACCCCCTCCGTCGCCGTGCAAGCTGCAAGTCCGAGTCAAGGAAGCCCACCGGAAGCAAAACACCTGACACACCCGCAAAGGTGCTCCCCCGCGTGATGACCACGTGATCGTGAATATACCCGCCATGCCCAATACGATACAGCAGGTTAGGCGTGTGCGAGCGCTCCTCTTATAGCGCTGGGCGCATCTTGACTTCCTACCACCATGTCGGATACCGCTGAGCATCAGCCACTGCTCCCAGCCTCTGACATCGAGGCTGTACCATCAAGGAGGAACAGATCCTCAACGCTGGCTACCTGGCGCAAGAACACCGCTCGAGTACTCGAGTCCCCTGGTCTGCACACGTTCGTCATTACATTGGTGAGTCTGCTAGTATGACTACTGGCTGTGGTCATGTTCCTTGTACTTCCGTAAAGTGTGCTCACTCACTCACACGCACCCTAGATTACCATTGATGTCGCCTGCGTCCTTGCCGATCTGGGATACAGCTTTCTGTCGAATGGGTGCATACCCCCGGAGGGTCCCGAATCGCCAACTTGGCTGGAGGTCTTAGCCAACATATCCCTTGCTATTAACACACTCTTTTTGATTGAATTACCTCTGGCTCTATGGTCCTTTGGAATCAAATTCTTCTTGCCATTCTCTAATGTCCCCCACGCGTCCTTCCACCTCTTTGATGCTGTCGTCGTCGTTACCACCGTCGTCCTCGAGTACATTCTCAAGGGTAAGGAGCGTGAACTCGCTGGTCTGCTCATCACGTTGCGTATGTGGAGACTCGTCAAGCTTGTCGGAGGTAACGTCAATGCCGCTATCTCCATATGTCCAGTACGATGACGTTTTCGTTAATAGGCATTGCCGTCGGCGCTGGTGAAGTAGAGGAAGAAGTCCTCAAAGAACTCGACGAAACAAAAAGAAAATTGGAGGGCACATCAGCTGCTCTCGCAAAAGCCCGGGAAGAAAACCGGAAACTAAGGGCTCGTGTACTCTGGCTGGAAACGGGAGGATCCGAGGGTGCTCCCGACCTCTAAGCCGAGCAGAGCTGGTAGTCTACATCTTTCCATTCTACATTGTGTTATTAAGGACTAGCCCATTTCAATCCTTGTGAGAACGGTGACCTGAGGTTGGCTTTGATTAAACAGTAGTCACTAATCTACATCTTTGATTTCATTACAACAGTGCTATAGCTAAAGCTACAGAGGTAAAGTCCGCACGCGACCAGTAGTCCATCAGAACAAGGAACTTCACGGAAGTATGAGGCATTCGAGGGAGGGAATCGGCTCCCTAAAAGTAATTGGCTTTCGTACCGTCAGCGCGTATCCGTTGGGACAGTTGAGGAAGTGCAATAGGATGATCCGGAGGGGGAGTCCCTTTCGGGTACAATGTCCTAACCTTGGAAATGGGGGTCGAGTGGTCGTCGCTCGATTTCATCTCCGACCGTCCAACGTAACGGGCGTCCCTCGGCACAGCAGCTTCCTTTGCAAGAATATGAGGGGGCGGGGGTGGCAGGATCCCGCGTAAGGCAGGTAGTGGCGGTGGCTTAGCAAATGGTTGGTCGACACCTCGTTGTCTATCTTCTTGTCGCGCCCAAGCGGGCTTCGAAGGACATTCAGGTTGGCCTTCGATGTGAGTGAGTCTCCCCCAGCGTTCTGTGATGTACTTTGTGACTGCACAGGATTCCATACTTGCATTGGAGGCCCGTGAGAAGCCCTTGGCGGTGGGCGAGTCCTTAGCGAATACCTCGGGAGTGGGGGACGGCACTTTCGCATCGATGTTGAACCACGGTACCGAGGATACTGGCGTCCGCCAAATGCCCGGAATCGAAGGTGCATGCACGAATGCGGTGATACATATTGTCAGGCAATAAGTGAGGACTGTGCTCGTCAGCATCAGTTGCATATCCGCACGAGATTATGCTAGATACGTACTGATAAGAGTGACCATCCAAGTCACAGGGACTAGCAAAGAAGATGACGCACAGCTCGACCATGTCCCTGTTGAGAGCGGAAATCAGTGTAGTTCTATTTCTAAGATCCGTCCCGCTCACATTGTGAATGACAGATCACAGGAGATCCGTTGATTGTCACATTGATACTGGAGGCTAGACGAGGTGACAAGGTGAGGGGTGAAATCAATTACACGATTAGAAACGTAGAACCGACCAAGTTGCATAGTGCTCATGAGAACTGTCCAGGTACACTCAGCCCGTACATGTTCAGGTGTTCCCTGGGATGATATTGCCTCGGCGATGGATGCTCTGTCGTAGAACTTAGAACTTGGTTACACCAGTGGAAGTAAGGACGGTACGTGCAAGGTTACGAATAGGAGAATTAAGATGGAGCTTGTAATAACGAGTATTGGCGCACCAGGCGCTGCAGGACCAACGTCAGCGAACGGAACCATCCTCCATCCAGCGCAGGCGAGGCGTACCAATATTTCCAGTGGCTGATAAATTCCATCCAGCGAAGACTAGTAGCAATACATTCAAACAGAGAAGTAGGGCTGGTGATCATTTCTCAGTTGGATGCGGGCAATACATCGACAGTCGACAGCTCACCGAAAAAGATCGTGCGTATGACAAGGAAAGCGTTCTGCATTGGATTAATTGGGTCGTTAAGGAGTGCGCAGGTTGGTTCGTGAAAGAAAATCAAGTCAACTCTAGTAGTTATTACCAAGGCAGAAAACCTGGCTGCGAGGCAAGAGAGGAAGCAGACTCCCGGAATTAACTTCGCACCAAGTGAAGTCGATTTTAATCGTTGGGTGCGCCATTGTCGTCGCGTTGTGCGGTTCGAACAATAGCGGGCACATCGAACAATAGACTCCTCCTCCGGCATTTCCCGATAAGGAAATCCCGACATGCATCTGGTGGAAAATTGACCCACTCAATTGTAGGAGAAATGCTTTTATCTGCGGTCATTGTACCATCGATGAAGCACTCTAGGAGTTCACCCGATAGTCGAAGTCGTCGGCCATCCACCGTGATACCGTATCAGTCTGCACTCCATACAATTCCGTGCGGTATCAATATTTCCACTTGGACACAAACTAGTACACAAGGTAGCCATGAATGGCCAAAATGCTCTCCGTGCACCGAAGACGTATCAGATGACATACGGAAATGGACCTGCAGCATCCAGGTCACCGTCCCTACTCAGGACATCTCCTGCTTCGTGGCCTCGAGGTTATACTGGACATTCTTGCGGTATTTCGTAGCTAGATCCGCTGCTATCTTGACAGGAGCATTCGCCCGTAGGATTTCCTGCACGCATGCCGAGTCAGGAGGTGTTGGCTTCTCGATACTGTACGGATCGGTGACATACTTCAACACAGTGATTGAGTTCGATAATCACTTCTGTACATGTCGACTGCCAGGATTAGCGAGGAATTAGCGGAAATAAGATACCTACGGCGTTTTTCAGAATCCGTTCGAGAAGCACAGCCTGGCGTTGTGCATGTGGGTTTTCCATGGTGGTGGGATGAGCAGACCACTGCCAGCTCGCACGTGATTGTACCTTAGCTATTATAGCTCTGCTTCAATTACTGGTTATAGCTGTGGTCCGCAACTTCAGCGTAACCCGTGGCAGTACTTACAATTGGAGCTTCGCTGCAAGAGCTTCCGCGACAAGTACAAGAGAACACCTCACAATATAAGAACCTATCCTCCCGCCCCTAATTAAAGAATACAATACGTGAAAATACTACACACCGCAGCCTTCTTGTCCTAACAATACTACCATGCCTATACCTGAGTAACGACGGGTGAGAAAATAAGTTTCAGGGCGGTACCTGCCGCTGCAGGTGTCGCTGTCAAATCATTGGAGGGAAGACGCAATCTCGGTCCAGATGGTCTCCTGGCACCGGGCTGGTGTGAAGACGTCGGACCTGCATGTGTATGGTGACCTGCACCGGCCGATACCGCGCCTACTTCCGTATTAGGTGGCTGAGTGACTTGTCCGCGTGGATTGCTAACAGGCTCTGGGAATGGCAAGGAATCCTGATTCCGCCGTCTGCGTGTAACGGGTTGTTCCATGATGTCCCGGCGCGGCCAGTCGCCGAGTGGAGAAGGTTGAACAGGCAACTCCCGTCGTTCTATCCGCGAGGGACCATATTCATGCGAGTAGGCAACGGTCGATGGTAGTTCCCGTCGGCCCGTAAATGAACCATCAAGGAGACGACGCGGCATCCTCGTGGAACCGTGCGGTAGTAGCTACAGGTATGGACAAAGGCGCGAGGCGAGGCAGCGGGCGAACGGTAGGGACGTGCGTTTGCTTAATCACAGGACGGGAACAGCTTCACGAAGGGAGTTTCTGTACTCAATATCCATCTGCTCGGGAAATTTCGTTTGTTGAGGCGGTGGAGATTTGTAACCTTCAATCTCGTACTCAAATCCCAGACCCGCTCTGTCACGATTGAAGTACTCGGGCTGGACCGCTGGGCGAACAGGCCGGGGCGCATACGTAACCACTGGTGCCGGTGGGGGTAAGGGTTGAGACCCATTCTTGAATCGTGACGCAGATGGCGAGTTGACGGGACTGCTCAGAGATTGGCGACCAGATGAGGAGAGGCGGCGAACCGTAGAGTTCCACACGTCCGGGTTGTCACGTTGGTAGGTTATTGTCGTGAAGATGATGAGGAAAAAGTAGGCAAGCACTGTGATAAGGTATCATGGTTCAAGTCAAGCCTCGCAAGAAGCACTCAACATTGAGATAACTCACATATGGCTGTACATATCCATGTGAAAGCCAGAAGCAGACGTTCCGATATACACAATGAAGTGGAAGCAACGGTTTCTAACAGCCAGAGACAATGAGAACCTCGGGAGGAATAAGTACAAGTGAAGACTCACTTTCACTGCCGCAATTGCCTGAAATCACGCTAACGACGGTTGCACCGGCTACGAGAAAACAAGTCAACCTAGAACAAGACGATGCAGCGACAGCTTACCAAGTTCCATGAGCCAAAACAAAGCTACCCAGCCAGACTCAAACCATATCCGGGTAGTGAACGGATTGCTGAAGAGGACCTCCACGAAAATTCTTCAATCCCCCTGGTCAGTCAGTTCCACCGATAAAAGTAGATGGACATACAGGATAACAGCGAACAAGAGACCGAAAGCACCTAGGAAGGCGAGGTAGATGTCGATCTGCACTATATTACGGGATAGATTAAGTCACAGTTTACACACCATCAGGGGGGAGACAATATGGTAGATAAAAAAACTGAACCAGACGTACACGTTTGGCTGGAGAGAGCAAGAGTGTGGTTCCAAACTGCACTTATGCATATAACCGCATTGCATATCAAGAACAGACCTGTAACATGTCAGTACACGAGGCATGAGTGGTCCCGGCGAAACCGGTGCAAGCTGACCGAAGAGATTGTACCGAGCGAGAAGGAGAAAGTTGGTCATTGTGGTCTGTGAGACGCCTTGAGCATAGAGGCCGTCGCCAGTGGGTGAGCCGGGAAAGGTTTGAGACGGCTTGACTGGGCAAAGAACCAGCTTTGCGATTGAAGCCCACGAAAACTTCTCAAGCAGGCAAGAAGTACCCGTGTGAGTTGCCTTTCGGAGCAACACAAAGGAAAAACCGAGCACAAGGGACAGCCACAACCGGCAACCCCTGTGGCACGTTCAGCGTTGTCTTAGCGGGTGTCCATGCAGCAGCATCGAAATGACTGATGTAATTCACTACAGTATGATACGACAAATGGAGTGTACGATACAATATGATCAACAATGTATGATGATCCGAGAGTAGTGTAACAGCGGCAGAACCGTAGACCACCGTCCATAAATAACGGACCCATGATGATGATGATGATGACGACCAGCAGGCGTTGCAAGTAGAATGACACCGGATCGTAGGTATGCAGCGAGGACAGCGGGTGAGTGCCGAAAGCCACGATGTTCACGACCGAGTCGTCGATGCGTCGTTTCTCAGCTGGTTCGTAGTCGGCGGCGGTCGCGAAAACGTTGCGAATGGTCCGGAACTGATTCAACCCAGTAACAGGTGCTTCGCCACCTATATCGACAACATTCGGGACATAAGATTGTACCTCGGCCGACGCGTCGCGACGAAGTTCTTCTATCAAGTCGACTGTGCGTTGAGCGACGGAACCGCACGAACGAGCGTCCTCATCTAGAAAGTTGCCGCCTGTGAATGATGTACACCTGCCACTTAGCGTCAGAATAGATGCTTACCATACAACGATTTGGCAAGACGGGCGACGCCGATACGAACGCCCACCACACGGTCGCACGCGAGCTGTCTGACTGCTTCCCAGTTAGTATCATTCATGGAAAACGGGTTTTTCTCTTTCATCAACACCAGAGCTTGCTGACAAGCGATATATCTGCGAGACGGGATTGAGATCAATCGCAAGCACAGTAGTGACACCACCTACGTCATGCGTTTTCGATATGAGTGGGCGTACGCCAAAGCAGTGATATCTCGGCGAAGGCCGTCCAGAACAACTGTCCACGTATCATAATCAGCCCAGATACGTGAGACCTAAAAAACAAACTCTGAATAAGCCTCAGGGGTTCTCCTTCTGCGATCTCGACACATACCACTTGGATCGCGGCATCCCTGACTGTTCCGAATCATCCTCAAGGCCGTTTTTGAGTAGCTGATGCACGCAGTCGGGGTGGGACGGAGATCCAGCGAGGTCAGCTAGCACCTGAAGCAGACTTTCCCTCGCCCGCCAATTCCGTGAGAGCCAACCTTCTTCCCAAGCCTTGACCAGCCCGGAGAAAACATCATCCCGTGCCTTCCCTTCCCCGAGGGAATCAACAAACTGCGGAAGTGCTTCAATCGCTTTTAACCGAACATCTCCATCGTCTTCATATTGCATGGCATCCCACCACACCTGTAAGAGATCACGGGTAGCGTTCTCAGCCCCAATCACCCGTGCCAATTCACCAAGGCTAGCTGCAAGGGTTCTCCGAACTTTAGGCATCCTACATTGAGCCAATGTCAAGTAGTACTCCCGCAATTCTCCCCATCTAGCAGGTCCCAATGTTAGTGCCACAGCAGGATAGTTGAACGCACAGGCAAGAGGACGGGCTGGATCATCGATGAAATCCAGGTTGGGTAATACTGTGACAGAACGTCAATATCATGTGTTTCGATTTCCGTTCAAAAAAAGTTTGTGAACGCTTTATCCTGCCGTACCTGACCACATTGAACCTGGCATTCTGCAGGTGACTGGATGCTGCTCCTTAAGAGGCTGCTCACGCCCCAGGAAAAGTCGGAGCAATTCAGAAGGTGGGCCATCTTTGTCAGTATGGAAGGTATACAAGACTTCCCCAAGGGCTTCCAGTACTCCAGACCGTACGGCTGGTGATTCGTCCCGCGAAAGTGGAATGATTGTCGAAAGTGCCACAGCACGACGTAAAGATGGCGATAGACGGGAAAGGACTGCGGGAAGTGCGAACAGTGAGGAGTGGCGGACATTCCACACCGAATCTGATCGCAACGATTCAAACAAGGGGAGCTATACGTCACTGCCTGTGAGCGCAAGGACACCACTCAGAGCGTGGCACTTACTAATGTCAAGACTACTAGTTCTCCGGGACGACTTTTGCAAGTGCACCGAGAGCAAATGATGCTTCTCGCCTTACCCAATATACTGGATCTTTTCCCGCACGTTCCACCTCTTTTACAAATGCACGTTGAGTCTCTGGTCCTAATGAACCTGTTCCAGAATTCAACCTAAGAGTCCCCAGAAAAGCAAGTGGATCAAATCACCTCCAGCTGTGACGGCTGCAATCAAACTCATACTTGATAGCCGCCCAACAGCCGCCTGTTCGTTAGCATCACTCTCATCTTCTACTTCTCGGCGCTCTTCTACGTCTGTCGACTGGGGCGCTGCAGGTAAAACCGACCCGTACGAGTTAGCCATTCTCGTGGGACTGGACCCTCCCCCCTCGTAATGAAATGATATAGAAGTGATAGGTGAGGGCGGTTCAGTCGGGGAGAATTCGATGAGGGGAGTAGTACACGGCGGAGGGCTTGGCGGAACTACAGCCACCGAGGGAATTGGAACCGGGATATCCATCGAAGAACATGGCGGAAGAGGAGAGACAGGGGACGATGGAGAGGGCGGGGGCACGGGGAAGTACGGATTAACAGCAGGATCATATAGTTGATCAACCGTAGCCGAGGTGGACGTCTGACCAGGGATCTCCATTGCAGGTGTCCGTGCAGACGCATCGTACCATACGTCAGCAACTTCTTCTTCCACAGGGGAGTCCAACCTTCCAATGCCAATTACGATTTGTTGAAGGACTTCGTCGGCGAATAATTTCCTTTGCGACCTCCCAAAAAGCCCGCAGTCATTTACACGCTCGTCTCTCTCCACCCCTTCGTCTACAGCATCTGCCTTCTTCATCCTACCCAGCAACTCAACTACAGCACACCGGGTTGGCCCACTAACCATGCCGTTCGGACTAAGCAGGAGCGTTCCCAGGATAGGTGTGAAGGCTTGGACGGACATCAGGGTCACGTCACCGTCAGTGTAGTTAGGTTGGCAGTCGGGAGATCCGATCGACTCCTCTACCAATCGACATCGCTACGAAATGGCATATAAAATCCAAAGTCAACGAGGAGACATATAACAGAAAATGATTCCCACCGTCAGAAACCACCACAAGATTCCAACGAGCTCGGAAGCCAGCGCCTCCTTAACCGCCTCGTCTATGACATGTCATAACAAAGGCGTGATTACGCCGCATCAGGACTAGAAGCAGCCGAGGACGTACCTTCATCCATAGCCAAACTCGGAAGCAACGGCAATACGTACTCGACGGCTTCGAGTGGAGTGACGTGCGCAAGAAACGATGGAAGTGCATGTGAAATAAATACCCTATGCGTGAGAGATGACTGAACTTATACCGCGGTAGCGAAGTGGGGAATAGAACGGAGCTTACCTGTGATGTGCAGACCTACTACGAGAGAAAAGGTATATTTTTTCGAGCGTGCTCAGCCCCTCGTCATCCAGCGTAAAGTCCGCCGCGGTGTCGATCACGGGGAAGGCTTCCACAAGAGGATCCGTCGCGAGCTCTACTGGGGGTGTCAAGGGAGGGAGGAGAGGGTTGGTATGAGGCGGGGATGTGAACCTGTTAGTACGGCCCCGGACGGCTGTTGTAGGGAAAGAGCGGTAGAGTTCAGTGGTGGATCTTCGGCCTGCGGAGATGTCAAGGGAGTGGACGGCGCAGTATAGAATGGGAGGGGTGGCGATGACGGAGGGGATTCGAATGGATTATTATCTCGCGCGGACGGCGAAGACACGAATGCGCCCAGCACCTGCGAGGCTGTCAAATTTATATGGTTTGGAGGCACAGTTGGCCTAGAGGAGGACGGGGAAGAGCGACTTGAGTGCTCCGAGTGGGTCAACTGCGCTGGGGAGCAGGAGTGTTGGATATCGACATGAGACACTATTTGGCCCATGAATATCATTCAAACGAGCGGGAGAATAACAATACGGAAGACAGACTTTGGTAGAGGCCCGCTTAAAAGGCCTCAGGTGTTCTTTAATGAAGAAGTAGGCGTATGTATGAAGGGCACGAGGACGACGGGCTGCAAAACAAATCAGCGATTCCGATGACGCAAGCAGCCTGTTTAGAATATCCGCCAGCAGTGGCGACAGCAGTCAGCGCAGCAAGTCTTCACTGGTCAAACGTGACACAGGTTTGATGTTATACTGGAGGGTGATGACTGGCGAGGAGTCATCACTATTAGGGAAAAAAACAACAGGCTCGTGCCACCAGTTCCCGAAACAAGGAGACGGCAGACACCAACAGTAAGTTTCGGACGTGCAGGGCGGGTGAAAATTTTGGTAAACAAAAGAGGAAGAAAGCAACACGCAGTGCTTGTCCCGAGGACAGAAGGCAAGTCTGTCCAAAAAATTGGGAAATTTTTTGATTCCGAAAGGGTAAATCCGTCAGAAAACAGGGTGAATGGTTTCAAAGTCGGCGTGCAGTCTGGATTTGGCAAATGATGTCATCATCAGCAAGGCACGTTGTTTGACGTCACAGAAACGCATTTCTATTGGCTTCTACCACACTTCCATGTCACATGACTAATGTAACCCGACACGGCCCAAAACATTTAATTTCTACGATAATTCCCCTCTAACCACCTTGTCGAGGCACTCAGCGACGTACCTAACGTTATGGGTGTTCAGCCCCGCCATCGATATCCTTCCGTTGCTGGTCATATAGATATGCGCCTTCTCCATCAGCGCCAAAGACTGTTGCTGGTTCAAGCCGGTGAAACTGTCCCAACGATTAGTAATCACTTCTACGTCGCAACTAACACTCCACACACCTAAACATCCCTATCTGTTTCGTGATATGTTCCCAGCTCCCAGGTGTCTTAAACTCCTCCGTCAACAACTTGTACAGCTGTTCCCTCATGGAAATGATGCGGTGGGCCATCGTTTTGATGTCTCGATCCCACTCCTCAAACAGTTTCGGGTCATTCAATATCAACGACATCTGCATCGCATTCGTTAACGCCCACGACAACACCAAAACAGCGATCCGATATCCGCTTACAAGTCGTGCACCGTGTGCAGGAGGATTACTGATCTCGCTCCGTTGCAGCACCGAAAGCTGGCTTCGGATTCGCTTCGCAGCGTCGCTCGTGGGAGCAATGACGTGGAGAGCCCCCACTCGCTCACCATACAACCCAGCGTTTTTCGCAAAGCTCTGGTTCGCACGGTTCGTCAAAGCAAGTCCAATAAGCCCGATCCCATCACAGCAACTCACCTGACAAATAAGTAACGGCACTCCCTTGTTGGCAAAGTGTCGCACAGCCCATGCATCGTTATTCAAATCGCCACTCGCGAAGCCCTGGTAGGCACTGTCAAAAAACGCGAAATGCCCCTTTGACAGTATGATGTTTGCGATCTCCTCCCACTGTTCACGGCTTGGATCCACGCCAGTTGGGTTATGGGCGCAAGCATGCAGCAAGATAATTGAGCGGG
This sequence comes from Pisolithus albus, assembly GCA_024613165.1. Lineage (NCBI taxonomy): Eukaryota > Fungi > Basidiomycota > Agaricomycetes > Boletales > Pisolithaceae > Pisolithus > Pisolithus albus. The sequence goes on along the minus strand of JANFAB010000002.1, from coordinate 276,296 downwards.
TAGGGGCGTCCAGCAATGCTGATTTGAAACCATCGAAGTCCACACCAAGGGTCCGTGGATCGAAATAAGGGTATTCAACGGGGGTGATGCCCACATTTTTGAAAACGGCATAATGGTTAACTATACGTCAAACCCACACAGCGATCAGGGTGAGAGGATGCACGAAGCGTATCTGAAATAGACCTACCCCAAGTAGGTTTGCTTAGGTATACTTGCTTGTCGCCGTTGAATTGGTAAAACCGGCTGAGGAAGAGCGCACCAAGGTGGTTGGCTCCTGTACCGGAGATGGTCTGCACGCTGACAACACGTCCTTCGGTTATGGCAGGAGCATCGGGTGCAAGGATCAGTTTCGCGGCTGCCGAGGTGAACGCTGGCAAGCCAATGATAGAAAGGTATTCATGATCGAGGGTAGGGTTATTGAGTAAAATTTGGGTCGCCTACGGTGAGGTAGGTGTGGGTAAAGCAGTGAAGTAACACCGTTGGTATAACTTTGAGGGTTCTCATGCACTCGACGGTGCGCACCTTTTTGACGACTGGCAAGACCCACGGCTTGCCATCGTTGTCTCTATAAGCTCCAACACTAAGGTTGACTTTATGCGGGGTTGGGTCCGCGGCAGTAGGCGGCGATAAGGTTGAAGATGCTATCACAATGCGCACTTGCTTAGTGGTCACACATAAGCGGTCGCCAGCTGTGCCCACCTATCAGGAGGAGCGAGGGGGACACTGTCCCAAATTTCTGCAGGTTCACCAGGCAGTCGAGGAGCGTGATCAGCACGCGTTGGTTGCGTACCCGAAAATCGGCATATTACGGTTTGACGTACCTGCAGACATGCTTGTTGAATCCTTGTCGTTAGCTAGATGTCTATACACCTGGTTCAGCCTGGCCGCCATGGTGGAGAGTCAGTGAGTGATGACCAAAAATGGGGTATAGGCCAGACAAGTTTAAAGTGGAGCCAAACGTAGCACGGCTTGCAGAGCCAGTGATGGGGTGTGGTGGCACCGGGGAACAACGCGAAATGCATGTGATTCGTCTACGCAGTTATCAACAGCCGTCATGCGGCCAGTTGGCACTTGTTACCGATCGCAGCAGATGATCCCCAGACCACTGAACGAGTTGATGGAGATGAAGATGGGCGCTTAGTACTCACCCAGCACAGAACCCGAAGAAGTAGAAACGGGACAGGGAGCAGATTGATGAAACGCTCCTTTAAAAGTACAGAATGACCCCCTCGTAAGCATCTGTCGCATTAGGGAACTTCGAGCGAACAACCTTTTGGCAAATCGGGTGCAACACCCAAGAATCGGGTAAGTGGCAATCAGCGTCGGGTAACGACCTGACACAGAGGCATTCGTCCCTCGTTCATCTACTACTTATACTATCAGCCCTCCATGCTGTGGGACATCCGATGAGTCGTATCACAACCAAGCCAGCAAGTTTATTCCGTTCAACGCCCGTCTCGGATGTCCCTCGTCCGCTCTTCCCCGACGAAACCCAGACAAGGTTGTGAGCGGAGTTAAGTGGCGAGTTACTGTAACTGCAACACTTCTCCAATTCACGTTGCATGCTTTTAATGGCGAGGCCAACCGGGTCAGGTGGCCGAAGTTCGTGACGAGGAAGCAATACATGTCTCTAGTTCCACCGTGCAGCGTGCATCCAACGCTACCCATTCCACGGGGAGATATGTCCTTCATCGTGCCATCATACCTGTAAGGGCTGTGTAACGACCACATTCAAAGCCAGAGCTTGCCTGATTCTGCGACCTCGGAGATGGACACGATAGTACCAATGCCAGCCAGTAATGACGCCACACTGGGTGATCATGTCATCATCTTTCACGCAGTGTACGGCAGATGGCAATTTATTAGAGAGTGCTCCAGTCCATACAGCTCATCGCCGCAACACGCCCAGTACATGTGTAAACGGTGAGTAAACAGCCCAACAAGGTCCGAGGGAAACATTCACAGGAAGGAAGAACTGACTCTACACACTGCATTAATATGACGAGTCCAGGCAGCGGTGGGAGAGCGGAAGATGGGACGGAGGAACACGATGGAGTGGAGACGAGTACGACCACAGCGGTAGTGTCGGATCGTGTACGTGTGTCATTGTAACCGGGGAAGGCGGAATACGCTATAGGTAGTAATGTATTAAGTGAGTAAAAAAAAACAACAATGTGGGTCGAATAGATAGCGGTATGAAGAATGCAGGGAGAAGCCACGTGGATGTGTTGCTCAAGCAGCTGCTAGGAAGAAATGATGGTCGAGGAATATGTAGAGCTCCCGGACCATCATGCCGTGGCCATCTTCGGCGCCACGGTTCGTTCGCTCTCAAGTTTGGCCTTGTTCCTTTCGAAGGCCTGCTGTCTGCAGTCTTCGAGCTTGTTGCAATTGTGGTGTTCGGGCAAGCGATGCTGCAGGGTTAGATATTATCATCACTAAGACTAAGTCGCACGACAGCACAAGATAGTCATCACGTACCGCACCGCAGAACTCTGCACGGCAATGGGGGCACTGTCCAACCAGGCGAAGGACTGCAGAGTTGCATGGAGCCTCAGCTTGAAGTTGGCAACGTTTCTTAGCAGCCATGTTAATTGTCTTCGGCGATGCTACGATCTGGAATCGGTATGACGCAACCATAGCGTTTATGAGCATAGGAAACAACGAGAAACAGAATGACTCACTGAGATGTGTGTGGAAGTGACCAAGATGTAGGTGGGGACGTTGGGCAGGTGGGGGAGCAGAGGCAAGGTGTTGTATCTTTTTGTAATGCACTCCCTGCGACGCGTAAGCTCAGCCCGGCCACCGCCACAACTTCCATTTCTGAAAAAACATGTTTTTATTACGTACATCTACTTCAATTGCCGAATGCTAGCGGCTCGGTTGTTCGGACTCGTCGTTCGGGGATATGCACGAGCTATATTATGATCGCGTAGACGAGTGCGATTGGAAGATACGTGGGGGTGATGCATTCAGGACAACTCATACCCTTGACAGGATCATGTCGGATTTGTGGACGTGACAGGTGGGCGAGCCGCGGTCACTCGGGCGCAGGGAGCCTGAGGGGGAGAATGGAGACCGCTGTGACTCCCCCATGGTATGCAGAACAGCCCAGCATGCTGGGAATGATGGCTCAGGTAAACGCATAGGTTGCCACGTCACCCTGGTACGTTTCGGGCTATCTGAGGAACTGGCAGGGCAGAGGGTTGTTTCAAGGTACGTACATAGGCATTGTTGGGGTTGCTGCACTGCTGTCCGGCACGACGGATGAGTTTTGTCTAGACTGACTACTCACTCCACGTGGGTAATGTTCCTTTCTAGGATACTCACGGAGATAGCATACTAGATGTCGGGGCATCTTTGCCAATCTGAGGGCTTCCACCGGTTCCCGGGACCATGGAACGGGATGAGTCCTAGATGGTGTTCTCTCCAAGGCCCCCGGTAGAGATTTCGGAACAAATTTGCGTATGGACACGGGACCAACCTTACCGATCCCGAGACCGGGGGAATTGGCTCACTGGTTTGGAAACGCGCTCGATAGCACCGATCGCAATCCGATAATAACGTCTGACCAAAGACGGTGTTCAAAAGCAGTGCCCACTTTGATTATATTCCACCTACTACTACCACACGTTCGGTGAGCATCGGTCTGGCTAATGTGTATCGCATACGCCCCGATGGTGTTGACATCGTTATCTAGTGATCGTCAGGCAGCGCGGCCACCCGAGAATTCTGGGCTGAGTGGCGTGTCTGATATTCACTGTCCGATCCGATTCCTAAAAGTCTTCCTGACAGCAGTGGCTAGCGCCCAAAGGAACACTGTGCGTGTAGTGTTTTATTTCCCAGTGATTGGCATCGCAGGTCAACTTTATGGTCACGGGTAATTGCCCTTCAATGTTTCCCCCGCAAAAGGCGGTCAAGCCAGTCCCCGACGATAAGTTACAGCTTTTGAAATTGTACATACTCGTTTATTGTGTCGAAGGCACAACTCATTGCGGGGCGGGGCCGCGATCCCATCTATCCCCAAGGAGCACCCGAATGACTGCCAAACGGGGTACGTTCGGGAACTTGAAATGCTCTTCTTCCGCTACATAATCTGCGCCACATATCTCTTTCGGTGGATATTAATCCAGCACGAATTCCCCGGAAAGTTAAATGATAGGGGACAGTACTGAGTCACAAGTCACCCTGTTGATCCTTGTTCACCCGTTGTCTGGAACCAGAGCTACAGACCACCAGTTCTTCCCGTGGATTCTCGTTTTCAACTTCATGCAGTCGATTCCTTTGGCCGATGGCGAGTGCGGAGCGTATACTTAATTTGGGCACGCAATATGACCTACACATTCTCCTGAATGGAAGTACATGTCATCCGTGTGATTGGCGTCCACGAGGGTAGCATAACGCGCAACTCTAAAGTCGTCCAACACCTCTCCAAATTTCGACGCCGTCCCAATCGGCACCATCCCATCGAATGCCAGATCGATCAAGAGCTTTCTTGAGCTTCTTGCTCGGGACTTGCGTCAGGGAGATAGGTGCACGTGCGAGAGCGGTGCTGATCAGCGCAGGATCGCGTCGTTCCAAAGCGATGAGGATGAGTGGGTATTTCGTTGGAATGGAAGATGTAGAGTCGCGTCCTTGAGTACAGAGCGCTTGCACAGTAGTAAAGAATGGGTCGATGAGTGACTCGTCATACAGGGTATCGCTAGATACGATCAAGTCGAAGGGCGGGCACAGCGTATCCTCGATTCCATTCGCTTTGGGCGCCTCGTTTGATAGAGCTGGGGAGGTGACAGAGGACTGATCGCTCCAGTTCCACATATCACTGCTTACAAGCCAGTCAAGCTCGCGCACCTGCACCGTGCCAGCACGGCTCAGCGGGAGGTGAGGCAGGTTTGATTTGATATTACGGCGGAGCACTGAATTGCAGACATAGGCAGGTATCGGTGGCAAGGACGTCATAGCCTAGCGAAGCCAACGCAAGACTGCATTCGGTAAGATGGACATCGAGGAAATGATTGATATAGATCGTCAAGCGGCATCAACTCCCAGGAGGGTGGGTGTCCAACACGTGTTGTTGTGTGGGCATGTGGAGAATGGGACGTTGATCCACAGATGCAGTGAGGCAGCCATTGTCATCCGTTTTTGTATGGATGGAACGGACATAACACGTATCAAACAGACCACGGGTAAGACTTGTGTTTTCACGGAAAAGAATAAAGGCGTGCGTACGCCGTAAGGCCAATTCCGCTGCCCAACTCCACGGCTCGTGGACGTGTTTCGGTCTTTGGCTTGGAGTGCACGTCCTTCAACTCGGCAGCCAAGTATGCGGAGAGGAGCTGGGCGCCTAGCCAGAGGGCAGTGCCGTGACTGGTGCCGTTGGAGGATTGCGCTAGATGGAAAGTGGAGTTTATGAAGGGGTATTCGAGGGTGTCCAGGTGCTTGGTTTGGTGAGCAGGCAGGGGCGAGCGCGTGTCAGCCATTCCGACGCGAATATAGTCTTAATGACTTGGGTACGACCGGCTGATGGAGATTTGGATGGAAAATGATATATGACTGAGGGAAAACGCGGACGAAACACGAGGACGATTGACTTTTCGATAAGGCTTGACTGGCCGTGCTGGTAACACGAGGGCCCCACAACTCAAAGAAATTTCGGATTTGTGGTTGAAGAACGTCCTGGAGTGTGGCTGTTGCACGCGACCGCGCCAGTGAAAATCCTCAGTGCAAGCGCTCTTCGCTATTGTCGTCGTCGTCGCCGTCGAGACGAGAGTATTGTGTACACGAGGCGCTCAACCCTGACACTTCTTGACAACTCATTCCACTACCCCCATTTCACGGCCTGCTGGCCATGAAAGCGTTTCTCAACAGGTTTAACCGGGGTCACTCAAAGGACAAGGACAAGGACAAAGAGAAGGATAGGGAGAAGGTGAAGAGCAGGGACAGGGAGAAGGACAAGGACTCCCTCCTCGTTCCCGACCGCAGCGACACCACAACCCTTAGCTCGTCCCCGTCGCCCAATACCACCCCGCTCACCCGCAAGAAGGAGCTTGCCCAGTTACCCCGTCTGCCGGAATGGCCGCCCTCGCACGTTACCCAAAGTCGCCCAGAGAGCAGGCAGGAACGTCTCTCGTCTTCCTCGCCAAGCATTACTCCCAGCCAGATCCAGCGTTCTGCCAGCGCAGGAACCACTGGAACCAGTACGGGTACCCCGTCTTCAATCGCGTCGACAAAACCCTTGCCGGAGGTGTCTAGCCGACCTCTCCCACCTATCGAAGAACCCCATGACGCAGACAACGACAGCGGCGTCGGTCTTCCGGTGTCTTCGCCCGTTTCCAACCCTGCAGACCCATTAGACCCCGCTATCAAATCCAGTGCTCTCAAATCATCCAGCGGTTCCGTAAACACTACCGCAACGAACACGGACACGCAGAAAAAGGTCGCCTTCTTGTCCCCCCCGCAAACCCCCTCGGGACTTTCGACGACACAGCCCCTCCCAGAGACGTATAATTCCGCCAATACCGGGTTATCACAACAGTCACCTGTTGGCGCTCCGTCGAAAACTGCCATCGCGCGTTTTCAAGCAGCACATGGCAAGGAAACGCGTGGTTCTACTTCTACCGCCACATCAACCTCGCGTACTGACGCTGCTACCAAATCAACTACCACCTCTACCACCACCCCCGCAGTTGCTGCTCCGCTTACTGTGACGACAACTACCGCAGCGCCGAGCATCAAGGCTACATCAACACGCACAGCCGCCTCTCCATATCCAATCTCTCTGCGTTCTCAAACCCCATTCTCTCAAATGTCCGTATCTAGCACTCGTATCCTTGCGGTTTCCTCGTGGAGCGAGGGCGCCGAGGAGGACCTTGTCTGTAACCTGGGTCCCCGCGAACGGACCAGACAGGAGGTCCTCTGGGAGATCGTCGCCAGTGAGGAGCGGTATGTCTCTTATCGCTGCATGTATCGCTACAGTCCCAGGTAGGCTCATACAGCTTGGCCCACAGATACGTCGGTGACTTGCAGAAAATGAAGGAGACTTTCATTGACCCGCTGCTTCATCCATATGCATCACCGTCTACTACCTCCCCCACGCCGTACGACTATGATGACTACTCGATCGCTCCCTCCAGATTCGAGGCAACTCAGGACTCAGTGGATACCCTCCCTCCCATAGCTGCACGTTTCATGTCCCCGACGGGTATGCGTAACGAGGGCCCCTCACCCCAAGCACCAGATACCAAATCTCTAGCATTGACCACTCCAAATATCGACGGAGAGTCCGTGGATACCGATGATGATGACGCCGAGCACGTGCAAGGGCATCAGAGCAACCATGCTAAAGTCACTGCGAAACACAGTCATCCGCGCTCACCTTATCGTGCTGCATCGGTCGCTACCGGTAAGAACGGCAAAACGAAGGAGACAGTCCCCTTTCCTTCTCGTTCACACGTTTCCATACCTGCCGGTCAGCGCGCACGCATCAATCAAGCAGCACTTTCCACACATTCGTTAGGGAAGCAATCGGTGGCAGACCACGATCGCGACAGGGATACTTCAAGAGATAAGGACAGAGATAGGAAAGACAGTGCTAAGACAACCCCAACCATACATACTGCACGTGTTCTACGGAAATTCAAGCGGTCCCAGACTGGACCGGATACTGCGATGCAGGGTTTGGTCCCTCCCCACCTTCTTCCGGAGGACTTACGCATATGTCTGGAGGTCATAGAAGGCGGCGTTCTGGAGGGACATACCAAACTCAGTGAAGGACTCAGGAAACGGTACGAGGAGCAATACCCCCTTGTGCGATCCTTGGCAGATGTATTTGTCTCGAACGTACGTTCACATTTATTCCCGCGGATTTAGAGCACTCAATTTATTTGCCCACAGTCGCACATATTCCAGGGCTACGCAACTTACGTACTCCATCTCGAACGTGCGCTCGAACAAGTTGACAACGCACTTTCGACAGGCCAGCGAAGCGAAGAAACCCAAAAATCAAGACGCTGCAGAATGGCTAAAGGTGTGCAAGAGTTTGCAACGGCTCGAAGAGCTTGCATGCGAGAAGGGTGAGACCGGTCTCGCCATCTCTCTGTCGAAGCCGTTTCAGCGGCTGCTCAAGTATCCGCTCCTCTTTCAAAATCTCCTCTTCCACACCGATCCCAGTACTTTCGAGTACGAGAGCTCGCTACAGATGGTAGCGGAGATTGAGACGATCGTAAGGAGCATCGAAGACGAGAAAATTCAGAAGGAGGATCGGGATAAGACCAGAGACGTGTTTGCTCGAATCGAAGGGTTGGACAAGGTCAAACAACTCGCAATACCGAAACCTCTCGACTGCTCGTAGAAGAGAGACAGTTGATCGCAGTAGGGCGAGATACCACGTCAAGCAGTCCGAAGGGGTCTAGTCCACCCCCGGCAATGGCAAACAAGAATGTGAAGGGAAAGACTTCGCTTCGCAGGCTGAGCGACGTGCTTGGGACTAGCTCTGGTATTGGCGGAAAGAAAGATTTGTGGTTGGTAGTCTTCAACGACGTGGTGCTCAAATGCCAGCGTACGGGAACAACGTCGCTGCCTTTGGTATCCTCGACCAACTCCCGAACCAACTCATTACCGGATATGCAGGGCAAATCCAAGTATGCGACTACCGGACGTCGGAACTCCCATACCAAGCCGCGCAACTTATACAAATTCATAAAAGTGAGTGCGTCTTTGTCTGTACGCTGTCATCTACTGACGGGGGTGCGTAGATTGAAACTTGGGCAATAGGAGACGTTGTCCAACCCAAAGAAGGTGTCGTAGCTATGGAAGAGTAAGTAGCCCCGCTTTCTACTATCTGTATCGTATCAACTCGTATACTCCACAGCGTCGTGCGGTCCAAGGCGGAAGCGCATTCGTCTAATAAGCCTAGGATTATACCCCTTCCGGATGATGATGACGACGATAACGACTCCGACGAGTCAGACAAGAAGAGTAAAATGAGTTTCTCTTACTGGGGCGCCGACAAGATCACGCTCCAAAAACCGGTCCTGAAGCCCAAGCAGTCTGGTGTTAGCGGATCCACACGTCGCGTATCCCCTGGAGGGACGTCATACGGCCGAGAGTCATCTGCCAATGCTAAATTCGGGACGCGGCTAGTGTCCGTTGACCAAATGACACCCACAGGTCGTCCCAGCACCAAGAGGGCACCAACAGTTACGAGTACGAGGACACGCGTTAACCCTTCTGACGATAGTCAATCTGTCAAAGCTACTGTCACTCGGCCTGCCTGGGACACTAGCACTCGGTCAAACCCTGCTAATCCTCCTAAGCGACAACGCCAGACCTCCCAAACGAGTGCAGCCTACGGCACGGCCGAACACCTCACTCACGGTCGACAATGGTAGCAGCGGTAATGATAACAACAAGCCTCAGGCCTCACCTGTTGCATCGGAAGACTCCGCATTGAACCTATACCGACAAATCACTATACAAGATCCAACCCTGAGCCAATTATAGAGTACTGGACGGGTGTGCTTTTGCTAGTGGCGTCCAGAACCCTTTGATTCCCCCATTTCCATACCATTTGTTTGCTCTCTCCTCGGCGTTTTCTTGGCCGACCGCAACCTCTCCTCATTGCCTTAATTACATCTGGTTTCCCTTTTCTTTTGCATCATGGCCGACACGCTCGTTCATCCACTCGACTGTTACTACAACTGCGTTCCCTTCATTGCTCAGTCAATCGGTTACTCTCCTTGTTTCATGATATACCTGAACCACACAGCACACTCTCATTGATTGGTTTTGATCACCGTTTTTCCATCTATTACTTTTTTATGACACTCTATTTGCGGAAATACCCAGACAGTACCGAATTCCCTACGTAGTAGTTCTACCCACCGACAGTCGCACACCACAACTCCAACCACTAATTCTAATTCAGCACGTTGACTTCCGGCCCGGATAAGTTCGACCGAGGAAAAACACCATATACACGCGTGAATACAAGGTAACTGTGAATGGTTGGATTACTAGTTCATTCGGTCGCTTGATACGCGGCGTTGTGAATGCTGACGCTTCGTCCGCTGGGGTCCGACGAACAACCCCAATCTCCTCGTGGTATCCACCTGTTGCGTACAACGGTATAGATGATGATAAGCGTGTATTATGTGCTGTTTTCAAACCCTACTCACCGCACCGCAGTCCTGGCGGCCGTTTCGGAGGGGAAATAACCTGGTGGAGATGAGTTTATGGTCAGGTGTCTCCAAGTCTAGGCCCGGAACTTACCCTCAAAGATTTCTCGGATCCAATAAGCTTCCTTCGTATCAGGGGTGTCGATTTGCCAACGTTCAGCTCGTTTAGCGAACGCCTCGTCGGAGACTACTGTAGCTGCGTGATCTTTCATCCTGATTGAGGGAAGGTATCATGTGAGCAAAGGTTCGGAGGGAGGAAACTGAATTTTTTACCCATCTATCCAGGAGTACCCCACGCCGTCCGAGAATTGCTCCTTCTGACGCCATAAAATGGACTTGGGAAGATAAGGCTAGCGAGTGTCCTGTCAGTTGTCGTGATACACGACCATATCTCGGGCCGACTTACCTTGCCATCCGGTGCACAATCGAACGCCTTGCGCAGGATATACTTGAGAGATAGCCCATTAGCAAACGGGAACAGTGAATATACACGGAATGCACGCCTACCTTTTCCATCTTTAGGACGACCATCGCTGTCAAATTCTTGTGAAGATCCCTTCGAAAACATTTTGTCCTTTGGGTCGATATTCATCGAGACATCAAGGAAGTCCTTGTCAAGGAAGGGTACACGAGCTTCTAAGCCCCAAGCCATCGTAGACCTGGTGGGAGAACTGTCAAACGAACGTGGATCGGTGTAGAAGGAAGAATCCGTCACTTGTTAGCTCGGAGGCAATCAGCAGTGTGAAGGTTCTTGACACGGCGAATACATTCTTGGTGAAAGGATTTGCTGTCAGGAGCGGCGTGGAAGTAGAGGTATCCTAAATCGCGTTAGGGACAAAGTGAGCTATGTGACAACGGAGTATCGGCATACCTCCGAAAATCTCGTCGCTGCCCTCTCCACTGAGCACCATTTTCACACCCATGGCTTTAATCTTTCGGCTGAGCAGGTACATCGGCGTGCTTGCGCGGACAGTCGTGACATCATAAGTTTCGAGATGGTGTATCACGTCTGGTATAGCATCTAACCCCTCTTGCACGGTGAAGACAAACTCAGTGGTGATTAGGTTCCCAGGAATACGGCTGCCTTTCGCGCGGCAAGAAGGTCTGGAGAGTGCTCTAATCCTATGGAGAATGAGTGGAGTTGCGGCCAAGTCGCGAGCATGGCTATTATGAGAAACACGTTGTCATCAAGCAAAAACATGAGAAAAACGGTAGCTTCATACCCTTTGGGTTCAATTCATCCCATTTGGGTGTAGGCGGTCCACTGGATGATGATTCAAGCAACCTCTTCTGACGCACTTCAAACTGGGCTTGGATTAGCTTGTCTGTCTCCCGTGCAGCGATGGCAGCAATCAAACTACTGTCCAACCCTCCGCTTAGAAGCACGCCATAAGGAACCTCAGGACATCAACCTCTTCCGAACTGCCGCTTCGAGTGTCTCGCGGACAAGACTATAGTCGACTGGTGATGTTTGTGATGGGGGTGCGTTCTCCTCGTCACCAGACCACCACGAAGGCTGGAAGTATCGCGTGGTAGAATTGTCACGACTATCGTAGACGTGCCCGGGAGGAAACGAGATAATCTCATCGCAGTCACCTATGAGAGCCTTGAGCTCTGAAGCGAAGTACGTTGCACCGGGCTTTTTGGAGTTCCAGCCTTGGTAGAGAGTGGTGATACCGATGGGGTCGCGTGCAGCGATAATGCGGGTCGGTGTTACAGACTCATCTAGGACGACGAAGGAGAACATGCCGTCCAGCATGTTGCAAAGATTTTTGTCGTATTTTCTGTACTGAAGAAATAGTCAGGAAAACGCTCCTAGAAAGTAAATACTGCAGAAAGAGATGAACGCACAAGGGGAATGATGACCTCGCAATCGGAGCGAGTCTTGAATTTTACATCTGGGCCAAGACCGGAACGAAGGGAAAGATGGTTATAGATTTCACCGTTGACAGCGAGTATGACTTTGCCGTCGTCGCTGATGAGGGGTTGGGCTCCAGAGTCTAGATGCACGATCACAGCCCACCGCTAGTAGGGTCACGCAATGGGCCACGTACCGATACCGACGATCGCCAGCCGTTCGTGGCAGAGGATTGCCTCTTTGCCAACGTAGCACCCAGACCAGTCGGGTCCGCGATGCCGGACGCGTTTCGAGAGTGCGACGAAATGAGCGCGTTCGACGGTGGGTTTCTCGAGGCCATGGACTGCAACGATTCCACACATGGCGAAGTGGTGGTTGGCTCGAGTGGACCTTTTTTTCCGACGACAGCAGACATCGCGCTGCAGATGATAACGCACTGAGGTGACTCGTCCCTGACTCACCCGGGGAAGCGGCCCTTGCACTAAACTACATCCACGAACTGCTATACTATAACCACGGTCCATCATGCATCAGCACATCATTGTTTTCCCCCTCCAACGTTCGTGAAGGGCAACACCATCATAAGCACATCATCATTCCCCTTCCCTGTTACAGAATGAGCACTGTTTGCACTGTCGTCAGAATGACAAAAGACATGGCATAAGCTTTGGATGGATTAGCAACGACACTGCGCTGTGGTGGATGGTCCCGTGCTTCAAATCCTCATACCGACGCGGTTTTCTGTGCCATCGTCACTAATAGATAAGATAGTTTTTTTTGGTTATGTAATTGATGGTCGATCAAAGCATCATGAGCCGATAGTTCCCGACCAGTAGTGTAGGCATTTTTGTGAGAGCTGATATTGATACAGTGAGTGCAACGAAGATGACTGGAGATGTACCTCCGTTGATAACCGCAACAGTAATTATGGGCCACATATCTGAAAGAACGCATATGATACCATGCCTTACAATGGTAGAGAAAATACGACTTCAATAGCTAATTCACGCAAGACTGTCCAAGGTTTCCATACCCTCATCGCAACGGCTATGGGGTCTTGGAACAGCGGGAAGGTGCACACGAACGATGGTCTGTGTTGCAAGATAAACACCACCAGCAACATAACTTTAATTTCGTGAAAGACATGTCGGTGAGGTGCCCATCATAGTGATTCCAGCCATGACCTTCGATGGTAGAGTCGGTAGGCCCGAGGTGCCCTAGAAATCAGTTGTGGCTTTGGATCTCCTTCGGACAAGTCTGTTTACATTATAACCCTTTTATTTTAAGTGTAGTCTCCGTCTTAGCCCAGAAGTCTCCCATCAAAACATTCCCAATAACCTTCGCTGAGACAAGGCTTATTATCACATGCAAGTACAGAATGGGAAACGGAACGAAGCGTACATTTGCTCGAGTACAAAGGAAAAGTCCCCATCAGCCCCACAGGGTGGCAGCAGTGGCGTATCTTTCCCCCTGGATGTCCGCAGTGTCAATGACTCTGTTAATCTCATCAAGCTCTTCCTGCGTCAACTCGATGTCTCCAACAGCACAATTTTCTAAGCGTACGCTTGGCATGCCTAGATTGATGTTAAGTGATGAAGATAGCTGTATCGCGCAGAGAAATATACGTACGATGAACCGGGTAGAGGGATAACGTGTGGCCCGAGCGCACCAACCCAAGCAATGCTGAGTTGAGCGGGAGTAATGTTCTTTTTCTTGGCTATCTCAGACAACGCGTCTACAATAGCAAAGTTATGCCTCATTGCCTGAGTTACTTGTATGTCAAGCGGGTATCTGGATGAGGATGCAGGACTTACGTCGTCTTGGAAGCGTGGCATGGTGCGACGCGGGTCACCCTCTGAAACAAGCGTCAGTGGGTATAACGAAAAAGCTTCCACGATCACCCTTACCAGGCAAATCCTCAAATCGTTTGATTTGTCCAGTCAAGAAACCCCTACCGAGAGGACTGATGAAACGTCAGCTAAAATTCCTATCCCTATCAACTCCAAATATGCTTACGCGTAGCCGGCAACTGCTATTCCTAATTCGTTTGCGGTGGCGATAACTGGACGGGAGAGTTGGTTAGAGATAATTCGAGTAGACAGTCTAGTCACCGTTCTTTGTTTCCTCTTCATAGGACCATGGGCTGATCTCAATCTCGACAACGCTGATAGGATGAACCTGTACACGATGACGAGTGAACGATGCATAATTCATAATGCTAATGAACACTGACTGCATTACCGCGGCGCAGTGATGCTGCGCTACATTCCGACATGCCGATATGGTCTAACTTCCCTTCCTTCTTGAGTTCGGCCAGCGCAGCTATCGACACTTCAATCGGAACGTTTGGGTCAACGCGAGCACTCTCAAACAGGTCAAGACGCTTCGTGCCCCTCAATTTTTCATTTATCGTCTCGACACTTCTTCTGAGGTTTGCGGGTCTGAAACGACGTCTTTACAGATGTGTTCTTGCACGAAAAACTGGTGAAGCTTACGAGCAATCTGGCTGGAAGGAGTTTGGAGCCAGTCCGCCCTGCAAGCGACGAGCCCGATATCAACGGGGCTGCAGATACAGATAGCATTTCCCGTTACACTGACCTTGACGGACAGGAACGTCTTGTCAGCGTAAGTAGGGTACTTCTCGAAGAACCTAGCAAGCATTTCGATATTAGTTGTGGATAGATTGTGTCCGTAAAATTCCCCTGTATATAGTAGTGAGTGATGCGAACTAATGCTGTGCCCGATGAGACAGCAGTCAATTACCTGCAACCAGTAGCATTTTTGCACCTGGAGGAAGGGTGTCGATGCCTGCCTTGATGGCTTCGAAACACTGTTCATCGGGAACCACGTCCCGTTTCCAACTGCAGCACTGGTGAGGATAGGATTGACTCCTGACTCCGTGCCATTTTACGCACGTCATTAACATCAAGCCGTGCTGTATCGGTGTTGCATCAGACGGCGGGAACAACAGAGAGAGAATGGTTATTGCGCACCGCGACCTTGCCAACGACAATATCGCTCGCTGTTCCACCGAGAGTAGTAGTGCGAGTCATCGTGATAGGAGTCGAGAGATAACGTATGACGCCGAGTATCTTGTGGCCATTTAAATATTCTTCATTCGATAATACCTGCCGAAGGTACTTCAACAAAGACAGAACTTCTCGATCATGGCTGACTTGCATTTTCGATTCTCTGGTCATCGAGACACGAGCGAAAGCCACGATAAGCAAAGCACGTGACGTGTATTACGTGGCTGTGATGACCCATTGCCACGTCTCGCCGCCTCGACGCGTTTCATGGTTGCCGCGAGCGACGTGCAGCGCCTTTTCTTACAGGCCGTCTTTTCACGCGGAATTCTGTCTTACAGTCACGCTCTGGTGCTTTGGAAGAAATGCGTGGATGCTGTCAAAGGTTGGCTTTAATCGCGTTGTGGGGTAGGCAGGTCCCCTGACGAGTCCCCCTAAAGCTGCCAATCCAGTACTAGACGTACGCGCCAGCGACAGACGCGAAGAGTGGGATGCATTCGTAAATAGAATCAACGACGCGCTCAACCCTCTCGATCTCGAGTTTCGTCATGTCTTAGACGAGGAAGCAGGCGAGGAAATGTATGCTGTGGTCAGTGGTAAAGAGACATTCGCCCCAATGCTTGACTGAAACAAGCTGTAGGTAAACACCAGGGGCGACGAGATTGCCCAGATGGCTACTGATTACACCCCTGCTGAGATTGCTTACTTCAGAGCAGTCGTAAGTAGTTTTCAAGTGTTGTGCAGACCAATCTGAGAATTATCAATCAGGTCGAGCAGATTATGCTTGCTCCTAACGAGTGTTACTCCCTATCAGTCCCTTGCTGCCTTGCGCGAGGTTAACGCACTCAAAACGAGTATGACCAAGTCTCAAGCGGAGTCAGTCCTCGGCAGCCTGGTGGCAAGAGGTTGGCTGCTCAAAAGCAAGTGAGTCACTTTGATCTCTCGCGTTTTTTCGGTGGTCCATTGACGAGTGGGATCACACAGGCGCGGCCGTTATTCCTTGTCTACGCGCTCCCTCCTGGAGCTCTCGCCGTACCTCAAGTCAAACTATCCTGATGAGTGTCTTGAGTGCACAATTTGCATGGAGGTTTGGTACCTTCTTTGATTGACATTACATGTTTTTAATGTCTAGTTTTAGATCGTCACTCGCGGTGTGGCATGCAACACTCCAGCTTGTCAAACCCGCATGCACAACCACTGTTTCAGGAAACTCCCTGCTAAACAGGCTCGCTCGTGCCCTACCTGTCAGTGCGACTGGCCGCAGGATCGGAAGACATTGAGACCTGTTGGCGAGGCAGCCATTAGGGATGGCCAGGACGAAGGCCGAAGAAGACGGAGGAAAAGCACTGCGGAAGCTAGTGACGAGGAGGATGAGGAAGACTCGAGAATGGACGAGGATGTACCCTCCCAGTCACAGCCGCGGAGAAGACGAACGAGGGGTGCCGCTGCAATGGAGGTCGACGAGGGGGAAGAGGAAGGGCAGGATGACGAAGAGGAAGAAGAACTCTTACAACCCTCGCGCACCAAAAGTCGTACAGTGTCTCGCCGCCAGCGTAGGTAATGGTGTCCATACCACATGCAACACCCACGTACATACTGTCTACTCGTCACCCTTTAAAGCCATGGATCGTTCTCTGTTGATAGCCGTGTTTATCCTGAGGGAAGAGGATTGAGCAGGTCAGAGCCCGCACGTCTCATACAGTTGCTTACGCGAGATCGAGCCACAAACCACCGCTTCCCCGAGTATCAGGTGAGTTTTATCGACATGTCATCGCACAGCAGCACTCTCTCCTCCGTTACCCACACGCAGAGTGTTACTATCAACACACTAGGGCCTGTCCATCGCGGTATATCCTTCATGCCAGTCGTTTATGTCGTTCGCTCAGCTTTTCAAGAACACCAACTGGACGAGGAACAGCGCCTACACCTGACTGTTAAGGTCTTGCTGTCAATACGATCCGCTATCGCCGCTGTTAACGGCAGAAACAGATAGTCACAGATGATACCTTTGCACGCCATGAGGGTTTCGACCTGGCCACGTTTGATGATGAGAACTGGCCACAATTAAACTTGCCCAGTTTCTGCGTCCTGAAACAAGAGCGATACAACGTTTTCAAGTCGCGAGTTGCAGCACGCTTCCAGCTTCCCGAGAACAAGGTCCGATTATGGATCCTCGCCAGTAGACAGAACAAGACCGTACGTCCCGAGATACCCATTCCGGAGAACGGACCATCGCTCAGTGCGTGTGTTATCTTGTCCGTGCCTTAGGGTTTGTCTTATGTTATCCCCTGTTCTTAGCTGTCGAAGTCATCCGCCACAACATGACTGCGAAGCACAAGGACTTGCGTCTATACCTTGATGTCATACCAGGACCCAAGCAAAGTTCCCTACTACTTTCCGCTGTCTGGTTCTTTATCTCATGGCACACCGTAGCCCGATCGTCCCCCTGGGCACCTCATGATATTCCTCAAGCACTTTGACGCGTCTAAACAGTCACTGTTTGGTGTTCGGAAGGTGTACGTGTCACGGAACAGCAAAGTGCAAGACCTTCATCACATCATCAACGAGCGTATGAGGTGGGCACCCGGCACTGCATTGAGGCTGTACGAGGTAGATTTTAATTCGTACTATACCGTTTTGGCGAGTTGACCAACCAATGTCAGGAAATCAAACCTGGCCTGATCGAGTTGATGAAAGCCAAAAAAACGTTTTCCCAGAGCGAGATCCAAGATGGGGACGTCATCTGTTTCCAAGTAGAGCAGGCTGAAGAG
Source organism: Pisolithus albus (assembly GCA_024613165.1). Classification (NCBI taxonomy): domain Eukaryota; kingdom Fungi; phylum Basidiomycota; class Agaricomycetes; order Boletales; family Pisolithaceae; genus Pisolithus; species Pisolithus albus. The sequence goes on along the minus strand of JANFAB010000002.1, from coordinate 258,469 downwards.
GAGTGAGTCCTTTGTAAAGTGCTAACGTATACTCACCGAAATGTCCAACAGGCTCGATGATCTTGAGAAACTGGGCCTGTATTCGAACCCTGTCCAGTTCTACGGTTTCCTCCAACGCCGTGTGACGATTTTCTTCCGTCCTAAACTTGGACGACGAGATAACGATCACCCTGAATTCAGCCTTGTGCTTAGCAAGAAGGACAATTATGCCACTGGTAACGTATCTTGGTCGCTCGCCTCTGTAGCGGCTAGTAGCTAAAGGGTCCATCAGATGTCTCAAAAAGCCGGCGAGTATTTGCGGCATGATCCTAGCAAGTTGCGTTTTACCACAACCCACGCGGCTAGTGGGGCCGCAAAGGAGGCTCTTAAGTGCACCCCCGGCCAACGTATAGCGGATTTTATGGGTTTGAACAATGTCAACCCGACGACAACGGTGATCTTGTACGAGAAGTTGGGCGCCGGTATCGTCGAGCCTGAGGCGATGAGGAGTTTAAAAGTCATCTGGATCGGCATTCAAACTCGCGAGGAGGCATTTTATCCATTCTCACTGCCTAGAACGAGCAGGATACGTGATCTGGCCGATCAGCTAGCGCAAATTGTGACGCTGACGCCCGGAGGAACAGGGAAGATACGCGTGTTCGAGGTTTCCAAGGATGGGAAGATGCAGGAGTTCATGGGCTCGGATACGATTGGAAGTATCCCAGACCAAGTGGACTTGTATGCCGAGGTATGGGCACATACACGTACTTATAATATGTTTGACTTGGCCACATCAGGAAATTCCAAGAGCGTAACTTGAGGCCTCGGAGATGGATATCAGTCTTGCTGAGTTGGGAACGGGGATTCCGCTTTTACAGCGTCCGTCTCGCTTCTTTCGTCTGGTTTTCTGGTTGTCGAAGCTTCCTACCTACTGTTCAGCATGTTGTATTTGTACTTGCCAAACCTATCAGATGGGCCGCACAACTCGCGGCCCGTTCTTCCTAGCCTAATCCCTCTTCCTTCTCGTCGTTTTCAGCACCTCGTATCGATTAGCGCTTTAAATAAAGCAGTCGGGATAAATTGTACAGTGTAGGACTTACCTTTCATACCAGATTTTAGGCGTGCGGGCTGTAGCATATAGAAAATGCACCATGAGCACATCAGACACAAGCGGCATCCAAGCTATCACATTAGAGTTGAATCCACGCTAAGAATGACTACCCAATTAAGATCTACCTTGCAGATTAGCATCATTCAGTGACATATACCCTGAGGTATGCAGTGGACCGAGTGCATCTTCTAAAAGTGCGACGAGAACGAAACACGATGCCATTAACTAGTGAAGGAGGAAAACAAAGGGAGAATGTGTGCCGATCAAATTGACCTCATACCCTCCTGATTACACCACCACAACTTACCCTCAATCATCGTGCATGGAAAGGGAAACGGGGGGTGCTCATATCTGATCCTTCGCCACTTCACGAGGCTCAGATATACGACCTTCATCCTGACCCAATCCAAAAGTCGCATCCGTAAACCCAAACCTGCCTCTCCCCCACACTTGTAGGCGGCGCTTGTCTTTACGTCCCTCACCGAACTGCTCGTTCCATTTGCGAAGATCCTGCAAGAGAGCCAAGAGTTTCAGAAGACGAAGGGGTGATCTCTTTGAATGCTTTGTTAAAGTGTCGTGGATGGATGACTCGTGAGTAGCTTAGCGGCTGGAGCCTCGACCGTACTTGAGAGATTCGGCGGTTGATTGTCGTTTGTTGCAGCGGATATGGCATCCAATGGAGTGTCCCAGGGGAGGTTGACATCTTCTTTAACGGCCGCAAGGGCAGCGGAGACGCATAAGTCTGTATGAACCCATCAACAAAGTGTCCGAGAAGGGAGGAGACACCAACGTACGCTTAAGATCCGAGCCAGAGAAACTCTCTGTTCGCTTGGCTAACGATTTGAGGTCAAGGTCTGGCGAGAGCGTCTCGTCCCGTAACAAGATCTTCAAAATGCCTGGATTGAGGACAACTTCAGTCAGTCCTTCCAAAGGAGCAACAAGTAGGTTACAACTCACCCTCTCTCTCCTTCTCTCCTGGCAGATCGACCTAGTAATCTCCTTGGCAGTCTCCTCAGGACAGCATCATCCAAATCGAATGGCCGATTCGTCGCGCCAATCACAATCACCCTCTCTTCGCCGGCACGGCTCTTTAACCCGTCCATCTCCTGCATAAACTCAGTGATGACACCGCGGTGCGCGATGACACCACCAGAGTTATGCGAAGATGTCCGAGCACCGAACAATGCGTCGATCTCGTCAAGGAAGACAACACATGGTGACAGGCGACGCGCAAGACTGAATACCGCGCGGACAAGCTTCTCGCCCTCACCGACATACTATTGTGATGGTAAAAGGTGAGGCGGGTAAAGGGATGTTAGATCATGAAAACGAACATACCATGTCCATGACATCCGATGGGGAAACCATCAGCATTCTGCTACCTGCTTCCTTAGCCAAAGCGCGCACGATGAGGGTTTTACCCGTCCCTGGTGGCCCAAAAAGAAGGCATCCTGCCATAGCATGCTCCCGGAGAATGCCCGTTTGGAATGCATGTGGGATAGAGGAGAGGTAACGAGACCAGTGTACGTACGGAGTCGACCGTATGCTGAGGAAGGTGGACATGTGCGAACGGTAGTCGATATGGAGACCTGCGAAAGTTCAATTAATTTGACCATCACATCTTGCGACGGTTGTAGAGGGGAGCGAAGACTCACTGGGGTCAACGATACAACCCAATAACCGCTCCTCGTGTGGGTCCAGATCCTTGTCCTGCTTGATTGCTTCCACTACTTCATCAACAACTCTTTCCCTCCCCTCTTCTGCCTCCTCCCCGTCAAGCTCTTCCCCGTCTTCCTCTGCACCATACTCATGTAGAGGTCCTCGAGGTATGCGCACTACGGGCATCCTTCGTCCAAGTTTTGCGAAGGCTACGACTCGAGCGCTGGGCAGCCCAGGCACGATGAATGGCCTGACCATGATACAGGCCGTCGGCTCGAGGCCAGGCGCATACAATGGACTAGACGCTGGGGGTTGGGCTGCTACAACGCTCCCAACAGCCCTATCCGCAATCTGCCGAATCGACTGACCACGGTTCGACACATGTGCTCCAGTCCGCCCACATCTCGTGCTCTTCAGGGGGTTGGCTCGACGTACCTGTAGGAACTCCCTCTAAATGGCTTTCAGGAGCGCATGAACTCGAACGGGTATCTGGTTTTGCATCAGACTGGATTGAATCGACCTTCTCTTCGCGTTCCCCAAGGTCATCGTTCTCTTCAACGTGATCTTCTACCGCAGCACCCTCGCTATAACGCGTTGCTCCGGTGTCCTCTTCCAAAACTCCACCAATCCCACCGACTCCCATACGCATAGCAAGTTCGTTTACCTCTCTCCTCCGGGCCATCCTGCACTGTCTCTCCACTCCTACGTCTCGCACACTCGGGAGCACTACTGAAGCACGGAAGAATCTCCCAAATGTTGGGGCACCTCCAGCCGATGCAGCTGAGTTGTCTCCACCCTCGCCCTCACCACCGCCAGTAACATCAAGGGGCGTCGACCCCACCTAGCACGATTGGGCGACTTGGGTCACCTTCAGAGGAAGGATAAGGGGACATTGCGAATGGAGACGGTGAAGATTGCGAGAACGGTGAGCTCTGGGTTGATACAGTTCCCGATGCACCCATCGGGTTCGCTGCGAGAAGCCGCGAGACGTCCTCGAGCAGTGCGCTATCTCCGCCATGCTCCCAGCGTCGTAGGCGCTGGCGCAGACGTTTTTCGCGTGCATGGGTAGCGTGATCATCCTCTCCCCACTCGGAAGGAGTTTGCGAACTTGCACTGGGGCTTACACCATGAGCAGCGCTGGGTGCAGGTCGAGAGGTATGTCGTCGTCGGCCTCCTCCAGGGAGATGAGATCCAGAAACAGGATATGCACCCATACTTGATGCAGGGATGTTGCCCGAGTTTTGACCGACGAGGGGGGGCGTGATACCGCATATGATTGTCATCGGGCACGCGACCGAGGAAGACGGGCGGGCAATTGGTCCCGTGCGGCGGGCTCGCACAGCTGATAGAAGATGGGGATACCACGTAGGCGCGGTGGGAGCGAGCGTCGGAAAATCGCGAATGTAGATGAGACGAGGGCGTGTGTGCTGACCCGGTGAGGGAAAGTTGACGAGATCGTCGAAGAAAGCTTTTATTCGGTTAGGCGGTGCCGATGATCTGGAGGTGGTGAATAAAGGCGGTTGGCGTCCGCGAGACGCCATTGCTGGTGCGAGGACATGAAGCGTCATCTGCGCGATGCCGAGGGAGGGGGAATAAGGCGGGGTGTCGGCCTCGTCTTCCTCTTCCACATTGCGGGACTGACGACGGGATGCGGGAGACTGCGAGGGTGACGGGTGATAGTGCAAAGGGTTTCTCGGAAGTTGGATGGCATTGGCGGCTTAGATACGTGTGTTTCAGCAAACAGTGCGAAGGTAATGACAAATCCTCTCATACCTTTTCCAAAGTGTCCCCATTCACCGGCTGCGAGCTGCACGGCGTCGATGACAAGTACCTCTGCTCCAGTTCTACGCGCCAGCTCACGTACGGTCTCGTCGATGACATACTCGCCACCTTCCACTGGACAATACAGGGCAAGTGTAGGTTCGACTGGGGGACCGGTGGGGGTGACATGAGCTGCACGGTGCTGAGTCTGTGGGTGAAGGGTGATGTGGAGATTAGTCAATGCCTCCTCAAACAGTTCTGGAGGGGGTAAAACATTCGCTCTTGACGAGTCCGGGGCCGACGGAGCGTCTGGGAGCCAAAGGATATCTAATCCCGATGGAAGCTGTGATCTATCGTCTGAATCCGGGTCCCTGTCTCGCTGAGTGGATGTTCCTGTACCGCTCGTTGTTGTTCTCGAACGCCGTGGTGGTTTGTCAGGTTCTGAGGGTGGACCGTCTGACTCCGGAGGTGAGTCCGCGCAGAGTGTGGGAGGCTCTTGTTCATCAACAGCGGCTCTCAGCAATGAGCTGCGAGCGTGCACCCTCGTAGATGGGCTCGCAGGACTTTCTGGGTCTACATGGGTGTCCCTGGGCAGCTTCGTGCGACCGAGACGAGACAATACAATAGCGAGTCTTGGATTGCCGCGTAACCTCTGCTGCCTCGAGGTGACGAACAGCGATCGCGTTTGTCCAACCACTGCAGACGACCGACGCATCAGAGCTCGTCTTCGATCGTATCTTCACAGTCGTTGTCGCTGTCGTTGTCGCTGTCGTCGTCGTCGCTGGCCTCGAGCTGAGAGCTTTTTTCACAATGGATAGATATTCCCACGCTGTGTGGTTTAACCCCTTAGTTGGTCGGTTCAACGCTGCGGGTGACCAGACATGACACGAGACAGACTCGCCGCACTCAGGGTATCCGTCCCAGTTTACATGGTCAGTATACGGTATTGCAGGCTCATGGGATGTCCGTACAGGCACAAAGACAGGTTCAGGATGGGGGGGCCATCGAGATGCAGAGCGTGCAGGCACCCTCGTCTGACCGCCCGTACGCCAACGGTCAAACGAACGACATTTCGACCATGTCTGGATTCTACGCCTGAAGTACGTGCTTTGCTGTCCACCTCTGTCTCGTCTCAACGTGGTGCACAGATAGCTTCTATTCAAGACTCGATTTCTCAGTTCAACGCTAACATTAATACCATTTCCGACCTTCATGCCCGTTCATTGAATGCCCTCTCAGAACAGGAGACCGCAGCCAATACTTCTCGACTTTCAGAACTTTCTGACTCTACACGAGCATTGAGCAACGAACTATCAACGCGTATCAAAGCCCTGCAAACCCCTGTCAGCGGCCTAACCAGAAATGACTCCGAAATTAGGAAGAACAGAGTGGGTTGACTATGCGCGCGTGTGTGTTGTCTCAATCTCGAGATAACCGGTGATTCGTACAGATTACGCTTGTCCATGGAAAGTTTGTCGAGGCACTCCGGCAGTACCAGGCTGTCGAACAGCAGTATCGTCAACGATACCGCGACCGCGTAGAGCGCCAGTTCAAAATCGGTGCGTTGTTCCTTCTGGCAGCATTCAAATTGTTCACGTTGGACATCTTCACCAGTCAAACCCGATGCAACCCCTGAAGAGGTATCTGCAGTTGTCAATGACACGGAAGGGAGCGGGGATGGTATATTCCTTCAAGCTGTTAGTACCCCGTTTACCACTGCTCCCGGACAACCATGCTCATAGTTCATTCAGATCTCCTCGTCCAACCGCTATGGAGAGTCTCGCCGAGTGTACCGCGAAGTGCAGGAGCGTCACCAAGACATTCAGCGGATTGAACATACCTTGGCTGATCTCGCACAGTTATTCAATGACGCAAGTCGCGGTCTCATTTGTCAAATCGAGTGCCTGACTGACCGTGTTTTCATAATCAGATGGCAACTCTTATAGATCAACAGCAGGATAAGGTCGACGTCATCGAGACAAGGGCAGGGGAAGTCAACACGGAAACTAAAAGGGGGTGAGTTTTCCCAACACTGCCTTCTCGGAGCCATGTACAGGTCTTAACTTTGATCCAGGACGGAACAGGTCGGAGTCGCTGTTGGACATGCCCGCTCCGCCCGTCGGAAGCGATGGATATGTTTCTGGTTGACAGTAGTGATCGTCCTTGCGGCCATTGGGATTGGAGTGGGAGTGTACTATTCCCAGCATTCGTCCAGTTCGAGTTCCAATTCGAGTTCGAGTTCGACGACAGCGAGTCCGAGCGCGACGACGACTACGTAGGGCTTGCATGGACTAGGATTTCTCTGTTTTCTCTATGTATACCTTTCCTGTAGTAAAATGGACCCCTCTAATCTTCCTTACGTGATGCATGTCGGCTACAGAGACAAAATTCACGGTCGCCCAGCATTTCAACTGCCTTCACTTCCGACAAAGCCACGCGCACGACTGTGTGGTACAGCCATTTGGAACCGTCCATAGCCCACCTTTGACTAACCAGTCCGCATTTTTCATTCCTTTATAAAAACGAAACGTCATCGACGCAGTCGGCCCCTCTCATAGAATCATACCCACCCTTTTTCCTGCGCCACCTCTATTCCAACTCAACGCACTATGACCAGACATTCCAACGGTTCGGCACGCACGCAGTCCTCAACTCCTGCACCTAGGGCTAGGACTCCGATCAAGCACAAGATTCGGAGACGCGGTTCTATTGACGTTGTCGACGCCAAGGTAGCTGTCGATCTAGCTACCGCTCAGTCATACTCGGAGAATGTCTTCCTCTTCGTTCCAAACCTGATTGGTACGGCCTCTTCTTTTCCCTACCGTTAACTTACACTGACCTCGCGGGCGCGCAGGATATACACGTGTCATCCTAGCAGGTCTTTCCTTGCATTTTATGAGCTACCACCCAAGATACTGTACCCTTCTATACGGCATCTCTTGTTTGCTGGATGCAGTGGATGGTCAGGCTGCACGGGCACTGGGTCAGACGTCAAAGTTTGGTGCAGTTTTGGACATGGTCACAGACCGGTGCGTACTCCACTTCTGTTACACTTTGTTCATGCGTACATCCCGTCTTCAATATTTGCCTTAATTCCACTTCCTCTCGTTCAAAAGTGGAGCAACCGTGTTAATGAGCTGTGCAATTACAGATGCACTACGTCATGCCTCTTGTGTTATCTTTCTTCTGCCTACCCAAGCTATGCAATCCTGTTCCAATTCCTTATCGCACTGGACTTTTCGAGTCACTACATGCACATGTACAGGTGAGTAGCTCAAATTCTTCGACGCGACCCTTCCATGGTTCCTTTAGTGATGCCTGCGAGCTGATGCATTCTCCCAGTTCTCTTGTCACAGGTTCAAGAAGCCACAAGCTCGTAACGAGTGACGTCAGCAGAATTTTGTGGTACTACTATAACGACTCTGTATGCTTGCTCTATCCCTTTCTATGTGATACCGAACTCACTGTCATATAGCGAACTCTGTTCTTCATATGTGCAGGGAACGAGCTCTTCTTTGTCGCGCTCTACCTCATGAAATGGATCCAAACGCCCATCTCGGCCTCGCTCCCTACACCTCTCGCGTCACACCTCCCTGTGTTTCTACTTTCCCTTACATGGCCTGCAGTCATGGCTATCCTCACCTTCTCCGTCTGTCTTACCAAAAACGTGATCAACGTGGTACAGTTGTGGAAAGCAAGCAAGATTCTGGTTGGCGTCGACCTCGCCGAACGCGCAGCGGCACGGGAGTGCGATTCGACCGTCAAGCCGGAGAAGGAAGACTAAAACTCGGTACCCACCGGTGCGGTCCTGATAGATGAGGGGACAGGTGGTGAGAGCGCAAGAACCACATTTTGATCTAGACTTCCTATTGAATGGGGCTAATAAGCGACGGAAGGGTAACTCGTCTGGTAGGAGACATGGATAGCTCGTATCCTTCTGCCCCGTCGCTCGAGGATGCTGAGTTGAACTATATCTATGCAACCCTTCGACAGACAGACTAAATCTGACTGCCTATACGCCTTATACATACCATACCGCCCTACCGTAACTATGCACTTGCTGTTTTTGCGTTTTAATATGGAGACAGACGTTGGAATTGACACTGAAACCATCTGATCCGAACTATTCAGAGCTGGTGCGGGGGATTGGCCTTGATGAACCAAAATACTCCAACGTTCACCATCAGCCCCACGACGTCATATTTCATTCTGGAATAGGCTCTTTTATAACTAGGGCGTCAAATCATTTGCAAGTGAACATCGTGCTGCATACAAACGCAGTCCTGATAAAATCTAGCGGTAGAAATCAGAGGCCTTCTCGTCCAACTCAGAGTCGATCGCCAATACCGATAATCGTCACACTGCATCCCGGATGTTCAAAATTTTGACGCGATCACTTACCTCATACCGCCATGGAAGCTACTCCGATTTGTTCAAATAACACAGAGCAGGGCTAGAGATGATGCGGAGCATAATAAATTTGAAAATGGGCAACAAGAGATACATGATATTCCCTTTGATGATGATGACACCGTGAAGGCCAAGCTTGTACTCTTTCGAGTACGGTTTCCCTCGAGCAGATAGCGAGACAAAGCAGTAACACTTCGAAGGCTCCAAGCGCGGCAAAGTTGAGGCAATAAAACCATGGAAACCTTCCCGGCATGGCGCACGGTTATGAATACTGTGACGGTCAACATGACCGCGGCTAGCCTAGCTTCATGGCGAAGGGGACCTCTTCGGTATGTTCGCGGCTTTTATAGGGGGCATCAAGGCTCCTTTGAAAAACGACAGAAATAATAAGATAGCAAGGACGCTCAAAATTTCGGTCTGCCTTGCACAATCCGGGAGGTGAGGGTTCCCTATCCAAAGTCGAATAAGGAAGATGGTATCGATGGCGACGTATGGAGGAACATGAAGAGGACTCACCACCGGTCCTGTAGTATCTGAAGCAGGATCAAGTGATGGGGGCAGGACGTGCGCCGAAGGGAACTCACAGCTGATGGGGAGACTTCTATCCAATCAACATTAACATGGTGTTAATCAAGGGCACTTGCCCTACAAGACGAGGGCTCCAAGCAGGATGATATTGCGCAAAGGTACACGGCGTCGACCATTGACATACACCATGGCATTTTCTGTGGTATTCATCAAAAGCAGGCAGAACTGACGGGTGATGTCATTATACTTGATCCAGAGAGATGTACGATAGCCTTAAGCGTTCAACCTCGGGGAGACGAACAAAGGGGACGGGTACGTCTTCATCCGACTTGATCACTGCATCCAACAAATGACTTTGAAAACCTGAGGGTGCGGGCGAAAACGCTCACCATATCCATACGCCACGAAAGTGATCGATACCGCTAACTCTGGGTACACCCGACCAACGGTACTGAGTCGTCCATTTCCTTGTCGAGGTGACAGGAGGGAAGGAGTTTGATTACCACCGTTAGTATGAAGTCTCGGCCACAGATTATACGCCACATCATAACTCCCCTTCCGGTCTTCTTCATTCTCCGGATGGCTGCTGCATGGTATAAATCAACGCCATTGAGCGCTACAACAATCTGTGTCATTGATGGCCGCCAGTTAGGTCGAAGAAAAACCGTTCGCCCTGCCCACCGCCACTTGCGTCATGAGCGTGTCTGATGCTCAGCCTTTACCAATTTCGACCAAGTCCCCCCTTGAATGCATCCGACGGCACAGTGCCGTGACCTGTCCAATGCCACGGATTCAGTGAGACATACTCACTGTCGCGATCGGGAAGCCGTATGGTATACTGGAACATCCAAAGGGAAGTATCGGAACAAGAGTTGGATTTACACGGGATCAAGGGTCCCAGGCCATGAACCACACACTGCAGATGGCTGCCAGGGCAAGCTGTTCCACAGGACCGTTCAATCGCACAATCCCAAATATCACTGAAAGCATACCCGTCAACTTCATCGTAAAAAGAAATGCGGTCACCACCGTACGTCGCGCCTGCAACACGGCTCACCTCATGACCATCCTTTTTTCGGCTTGGCTGGCTTGCCGAGGCTGTGATACATACAAGACAGACATTGCCCAGCTAGCAGCGACATCGGTTTTGCATTCTTCTGTACAGAAGTAAACGGGACAGCTTCTGCGTCGCGTCAACGATAATGCTTCATAGTCAAGATTTCGTCGAACCAGCACCTCTTATCAATCGGTATGGTACACAAGGTACGACTCAACGAGGCGGCCGAGCTGTGCATATGTAGCTTCGGTTGCTGGGCCTGCAAACCAGGGTGGAGTTGCCCATAGCCCTGTGCTAACCCAAAGGTGGCCAGCACAGGTTGGCAGGCAGCTAGGACCTAACTTGAGGGCTGAGCTCGTCGTTTTCTCCACAACCATGGTCTCCATCCCCGGGCGAGTTAACGAGATGCAAACTGCGGTACTCGGAATGATCCTGCCTCGGTCACTGAAGTTGCGTTCATGTTATCAGTTGCATTGCCCGGTCGAGGTGCTTATCTTGTGTAGACTTGCTTCGGCGCTGAGCACCTCCTCACACGATGATCAGACAGTTCGGCTACCTACGTGCAAAAGGAGGGTAGGCATAAGCACAGACTACTCCAGGATAAACGCCAAGTCTACGTTAGGGTCTGCACGCGTGTTGAAATATCCAAACGTCAACAAGTCAACGACACGCGTACCGCCATACATCTAATTAACACTGGTTTCCGCAGTTCCGTGCACTCTAGCTGACCTTATATGACCTCCTATCAGCCTGGAATTTCTCTCACTGCTCACATCCCTCGCATTTCAGCGCCTTTGATCAATCCCTACAAGTGAATCCTCCCATGAAGCTTGTCTTCTCGGATGACTTTGTTCGTCATGCGACGATCAGCGACGAACTTGGCAACGTCCTCTACAAGGTGACCACCCCTTGTGAGGGGATTGCGACCCCACGGGTATCGACGGTATGGAAGGCAACTCCATGGTCATACCATTCACGCGGACGGCGTTACTCCACCGCTTGTAACCGAACGCGAACGGGACCTCATAAACCAGGGCTTCAAACAGCTCGGGGAGATCGAGTGGCATACATTCACCCCCTCGAAGCTTCGCGTATTTGAAAGTATCGGTGGTTTAGATGTTTTGAGTGAAGGGATGGATTCCAAGGAGTTCATACCTGCCAAAGGTAAACTTTGCCGGTTCGTGAACTATTTATTCTACTGCCTAAGGCATGATGACTTATCCACACCAACGTAGTGAACGTGCCTTCAAGGGTCCAGATGGCCATTCTTATCGGTGGGAGTTGGGTTGTTTGAAGTGCACGGTAAGTTGTTTTCTACCTTTTTTTTGTCGAATGCCGGTACTAAAAACTTGCCCATGCAGCTATATCGGGACGATGGCACCTCCGAACCGCTCCCTATCGCAAAGTATCACCGACGCCGGAACTTCTGGCTCCCATTCATCAAATCGCAGGATGGTGGCTACCTTGAAATAAATACCACCTCGCGGGGTGTAGCGGACGCAGACGTGAAGCGGACTGACAGCATTTCGCTGGCGGAGTCGCGCACCGTTTGCGATACTGCGAGTGCGACTACTGGAAAGGATGTGGCGTCACTGGTTCTGGGTGAACGATCCGAACTGGATGGTAACATGCTTGATTTGCTTGTGTTCACCTTCATTTATGTGGAAAAGCTAAGGAAGACTAGGGAGTTATGGATGCACCCTAAAGATCCCTGGACGGTGTGGGGATGATACATGCCTAGTAGGCAATCATGGATTGGTATTTCTGCACTTCTACTTTCCTGGTCACCCACATGATCCAGCCTACATCCGTCTACGTTACTCATTGTCCTCTTACGGTATTCTGAAATACGTTTATGACCCTCATACACATGTACCCTTACTCAACGAGAGTTGAATGCACTTGATGTTTTATTAGTGACAGGAACTGGCGTTCGCACTTATATCGGGCGATTGGAACGCTAGCTGCCGGTGTAGCGCATGAACGGGACGATATGGTCATGCAGTGCGCAATCAAACTTAGCGTCCGGCAGGGATGCATGCACCCTGTTCAACCCCTAGGTAATAATGACATGAAAGAGTCCGATCAACGCATCTGATAAGCGTGCCTACACACAACTAAAGCTTGGGCACTCGGAGAGTCTTGCTAACCATCGCAGCAGCCCACAAACCAAAGATGATACTGACAGGGTGAATGTCTCCACGTCCCCCGGATGCACCCCAAAGCGTGACAAGTCCACCTGGGACACCATCCTTGCCTTCAATCCAACCTCGTCGTACCCAGTAAGACAGCATGGCCACGAGAGTCAGCGATGAGGGGATTGGAAGACCCTCAAAGTACCGCGTTTTGCCGGCTGCGTCCTTGGGTACGAGTGCGACCGTGGCATTGAAGCGAGCGAGTCGGGCAAGGCCACAGCATATGAAGCCAGTCAGACAGACTGTATCAAGGTATGTCCGAAGCCCCACGACGAACGCGAGGACAGCAGGCGCGACGCCGAAGGATATCTAGTGCAATAACGGTGGATTACGAAATACGCTCGGCATTAAATGAGAGAGATGTGGCTTACCAGGTCCGCCAGACTGTCAAGCTCCTGTCCCAGTAAACTAGAGGACTTCCTCCATCTAGCAACTTTTCCGTCCAAGAAGTCGAACATGAGTCCGGCGAGCGGGAGGGCAAGAGCCCATCGTAAATAGTCGTCATCGTTCGTTACAAGGTATTCGGCGGATGAGAATATGGATAGGGAGCCGCAGACACCATTCATTATGGTAACAAGATCAGCAAGCCTGAAATTCCTGTACGCACACGATCACCAGTTAGCGGCAATGCGTCGATCGTCTGCTCCACTTCACTAACCTGACCAGAGAGAAGTGACCATCGGTATCGACATACTGTCGTAGCACGGGTGTATCTTGCTCGTTAGCGGCGCCATTTCCTTTGGATGCCTTACCGCGAGTCATGAGTGGGTGCTTTGGTGGTGACAGTGAAATGGCAAAGATGGGCAGACGACACAATTTCAGGCAGCTGACGGGGCGCAGCGTAGGCCGAAGACGGCAGCTACCGGTGACCAAGGTCCCTCGCCACCCTGGGACCCCAGGCACAGCTATGTATCCTATACAGTTGGTACAGCAACAACACTCGCTCTCAATCCACTGCCATCACCGTTCCTTCTTGCGATTGCTCTTTCTCAAGCTCTATGCTTCGTGCAGCGTATTGGTTCGGATGAGTGACGCTCTCTCCATCGCCTATTCCATCACCCTTCTTAACTCCTTTGCTCGCATGTGTGATCTCGAATACTCGCGTGCACGCGACGTGGTAATGACCATCCTTCACCGTCCGCATGATTTCATGTAGATCCGTCGTGCCTAAACCTTGTAGCGAGTAATGTGTCAGAAGACTGCTTTGTAGATTTTCGGGCGAAAAATGTCGATATGGGCAGCCGTGACAATCGCCGACACCGGGTTTGTCGGTCGTGAGGATCTGTTGGCAGCTACGGTACAGGGTTAAGCTGTGAGAACGACAGATCAGGCCAGGAGTAATCACCTCTTTGCGGGATAGTTAGCCCGCTTGCCCTCTAGCCCATACGAATGTCGGATATTGTATTTGTATTCTTTGTTAAACTTGTCGTCCGTTATGTTGCTGAAGGATTTGCGCCAAAAAAGGACTGCTTCGTCGATGGAGAGACCTAAAACCTGTATAGAGTCAACTTTCGGCCGATAAACAAGAGCGCTGACCCTACCTTGAGAAAGAGACCGTATTGGAGCCTCCCGAAGTGCTTTAGGTGCCGATCACGGGTCAAACATTCGTGGAGATTTCGCATACACAACGGAAAGTGTTTCTTGGCCATTTCATCGATCATATCCGCTCGGATCTCGTCACCAGACAACGGAGCGCTCGACCATTCTGAGGGAATGCCAGCGATGAAGCCTTGCGAAAGGTTGTTTAAGAGAGGGACTAGTCTCGTGTCCTCGTCCATTCGCGGTAGCATTTTGGCAGTGTGCTTTTCGAAGAATTATCCAGGGTTCTCACCGTTTTCGGACGACCTTACCTCGAGTGCTTTTTGTAGTCCGGTCTCAAATTCATGATAAACGATATTTGATACGTCCCTGCTGTGAACATAAGCAAAACCCCCCCGCAGAAAGACACGTCGTTTGGCAACCAGATCGGGTACTTTGGTCCAATGCACCTAAGACGAACATGAACAGTCTCATACTTCGGATGAAGAGAGGCATACCTTGACGTATTCTTGGACGCGCGGGGCCTCCCGTTCGTCTGCCCTTTCCAAAGCCCTTAATTCCGCCTCGAAAGAACTCCTCTCGTTCACGTCAACCTGTTAATTGCAACGATCTGCGAGAGAAACAGCTCATATTCAGCGAGGCACTCACCTTCACCCACCCAAAATTCAACGATTTAACGAACTCCGTCTTTTCCTCTCTCAACTCCTCCTCATACCTCAGCTTAAACAATGTTTTTTCCGCGGTGACGAATCTCCGTCTTAGTTCTTCCCTTCCAGGGAAAGTGGATGATCAGTGTCCACCAGGACGCATATGAAAAAAGAGACTTACGAACGACAAAATGCGAGCCTCAACACGAAATGTCCCAGATGATCCCTCTTCCGTTCTTCCAAAGGGTTTATTTTCCCGAGAGCTGTCTTGTTGGCATGCAAAGGCAAGTATTTCTTGCACAATTTCTCCGTTACCTCCTTCAACTCGCTCCACGAGCGATTGCGCGCGTACGAAGATTCGATTTCAGCTAGGATTCGTAGGCGGTCGATAGCTGATTCTTCGAATTCTTCTAAAGTCACCTCGAAGAGCGGGGGAACGTCGTAGCTAGATACTATGCTTTCAGATTGGATATCTCGATAGGTAGAACGTCGCACAAGTTTAGTCGGTGGGGGTACCCCTGGGCGGTGCTCGCATTCGCTGATGCGGTCGGAGTCCATTGTTGAGATTTGAGTTCCCTGTGTTTAAACATTCTCTGATCGTGTGGTGTGTCGTCGATGCGGATGTCTGGCGCGAGAAATCGTGACACGTGGTAGACGCGTGACGTCACGCGTCGCGTCCCTCCTCGACGTTTAAATACTGCCGGTGGTCTTGCGGTCCACATTCAACAAGTGCACAAACTCGAGCCAGGAAAGTGCATATGAGTTCTCACATACCCTTCCATCCTACTGATATGCCCCAGTCTGTCTCGAACTGGGAATACATAGCCCGGTCGAGATGGCTACGACGCGGAAAATCTTTGGTATGGAAAGGTATTCCTGCACCTGATGTCGCAGACTATAAGCCCCGCAAGGAAATCGAGCTCGGTTTGGCTGCGGGCACTATTCCCGGCACCAACCAAAGCGCCTTAAGATTTGAGAACCGACTTCTCTCGGAAGATGAACTGCGTGCACAGTTGGAAGCACACAAGTCACTCATGGGTGCATCGAGCTCCTACTCCCGGCATCCCCTCTTTAGGTGCTTCGCCTTCCCCCGGTCTTCCCGGCATTTCTCCACCACCATTCACACCCGGTAACCCTCTTCTAGGACCATTCCCAGGCGTCCCTGCATGCTCGGATTTCCCGCTTCGGTGCAGGTTGTCACTCGTTGTGACAACTGACACCATCTTCCTGTCTATGCAGGACACTCCCGCACCCATGTACTCATCACTGATTCCAACACCTCAGCAAAGTTACAAGCTGTCTGATTGCATGCGCATTAGTCTGTAGCAGAGTGTACAGGCCAATTTACTTGCACGCAGACAGACACAGACGAACATGGATTATGTAAGTGAGTTGAGATATGGTTTTGCAGACAACCCATCCTCCCAGCGGGGAGGCGTCAGCCTTGGAGAAATCTACCCACTTAGTGAGCTTGGCTTCTGCGTGATCTCGTTGACGATAGCCCACAACTCCTCTTTCTGGTCATCATACTCGTCCTTCGAGGCTTCCTGTGAGCTGTCGAGCCAGTTGATGGTCTCGTTGATGGCAGTTTCGAGTCTTTTGAGGATATTACGAAGGTGGTATGCATACGACTCGAGATCGTCCTTGGCCTGGATACGAGCAGCCATAGCTACGTCATCGGCTGTAAGCCTTTGCGGTCAGAGATAATGGCAGGATTCAGAAACCTTGCATATATACCCTTGTACTTCTCCGCCTCCGAGACCATGCGCTCGATTTCCTCCTTCGACAGACGACCCTTGTCATTAGTGACCATGATACGATTCGACTTGCCGGTGGTCTTGTCTGAAGCCGAGACATTCAAGACACCGTTAGCGTCAATGTCGAAAGTAACCTCGATCTCAGATGCGCTGCGAGGGGTAAGGGGAATGCCAGTGAGCTCGAATTCGCCGAGAAAATTATTGTCTTTTGTCCGCGCACGTTCACCCTCGTAAACTTGAATCAAGACACTATGCTGGTTATCTGAGTAGCGTGGAGAAATCCGAGTGCGTGAAGATCTGGGACTTCTTCGTCGGGACTGTCGTGTTACGATTGATTAGAGGCGTCATGATACCACCAGCCGTCTCGACACCGAGCGACAAAGGAGCGACATCGAGAAGTAGGAGGTCCTGAGTCTTCTCCGAGGTGTCACCGGTGAGAATGGCGGCCTGGACGGCGGCACCGTACGCGACCGCCTCGTC
Source organism: Pisolithus albus (assembly GCA_024613165.1). Taxonomy (NCBI): domain Eukaryota; kingdom Fungi; phylum Basidiomycota; class Agaricomycetes; order Boletales; family Pisolithaceae; genus Pisolithus; species Pisolithus albus. Next base: position 241,346 of record JANFAB010000002.1, on the reverse strand, counting down.
AGAGTTGATGCTCTTACAGGGCTTCTTGCCGTTGAAGAAGTCGGAGACGAGTTTCTCAATACAGGGAATACGGGTGGAACCACCGACCAAGACAACTTCATCCACCTTTTCCTTGTCAGTCTGCGAGTCGCGAAGGACCTTCTCAATGGGTTCAAGTGTGCGACGGAACAAGTCTTGGCACAGTTCTTCAAAGAGAGCACGAGTGATGGATGTACAAAAGTCAATGCCCTCGAAGAGGGAGTCAATTTCGATAGTGGTCCTGGAGGCGGTAGAGAGTGCACGCTTGGCGCGTCCGCAAGCAATACGGAGACGGCAGAGTGCACGAGGGCTGGACGAGATGTCCTTCTTGTGCCTGCGCATGAACACTTGGACGAGATGGTCAACAAGACGGTTGTCGAAGTCTACACCGCCCAAGTGGAGGTGACCAGCAATTGCTTTGACCTCGAGGACACTCTCCTCAATCGTCACAAGGGACACATCCAATGTTCCACCACCGAGATCGAAGATAAGGACGTTGCGTGGGTCAGTCACTTTCTTATCCAAACCGTAAGCAATAGCAGCGGCGGTCGACTCGTTGATGATACGGAGGACGTTCAAACCAGCGATAGTACCGGCGTCCTTAGTGGCTTGCCGTTGCGAGTTGTTGAAGTATGCAGGGACTGTTATGACAGCGTTGTTAACGGCGTATCCAAGGTATCCTTCAGCAGTCTCCTTCAGCTTCGCGAGTACCATGGATGAGATTTCCTCGGGCGTCTACAGATACCAGAGTCAGAAGAAAGTCGGTTGCATGCAATTATGTATATACGTGAGAATTCCTTGTTCTTTCTACGGTAGTCTACGTCGATGTAAGGCTTGCCTGCCCTGTTGACGACCTTAAAGGGGAAGTACTTGATATCAGCCTGCACCTCGGGGTCGTCGAACTTGCGACCGATGAGGCGCTTGGCGCCAGAAACACTGAACGGGCGTTGGCACGCAGCTGTAATGGGGCAAAGCGAGGATGGTATAACTCACGTGTTACGAGGGTTCATAGCGAACTGGCTCTTTGCAGCATGCCCGATTAACCGTCCATTTTCAAGGAAAGCGACGTATGAAGGCGTCGTACGGCTACCCTGGTCGTTGGCGATGATCTCAACACGATCGTTTTGCCAAACACCGACGCAGCTGGACAAGAGGAAGAAAATCAAATCGTACGGAGGGAAACGACAGAATGAGATGACGCGTACGAGTCAGTTGTTCCCAAATCAATCCCGATGGCCTTCGCCTGCGACATGTCTAGTTAGCCCTGATGTTTCGCAGGTCGAGACCGTGTAATACGGAATGCGGTGGAAGAAAGCGCAGGTGCCAGTAAGCCAGGGGCCGCAGTGAAAGCTGCCAAGATGCCGCTGTACCCCAATGATCCCTATCTCAAGTCTGCATGCTGCAACCGTCATGCATTCATGTATGACTTCTCGTCCCTTGCTGATTTGGGTTGATTAGCGCCTATCTGGAGAACCTTTGACCGGATTTTCTGGTCCACTACCAATACCGACCGAACTGCTGTCGTCGCAAGATGTACAGATTCCTAGCCCCGGATTTTGGCACTTGCCTCGGATGGCGGGTCATAGTCGACTGTATAGTCCAGCTGATTCTTGCGTACTTGTAGATTTGGTCGTCGCAGCGGGCGGAGTCTAAATATCAGCCAAATGGCATCAAGCACAGTTACTACTTACGGCTTCCATGATGGCCTGCTTGAAAGTTGTGAACCACTCGAGATCCGAAACATCTTCTCCAGCCAGAAATATTGTTTCGCGGGAACGTTACCCACCGCCAGACGCAGCGGACGCATTCTCTGCTGTGGAACAATAATTACAAGCTCGGCGGCGTTTACATTGTTTGTTCATCATTCGATGTTGAGGGTAAGTTGCAACGTCACAGATAGTGAAGTCGTCGTCGTACCATGATAGAGTAAGCTTCTTGACGAGAAGTACTTCCTGCCAGTTCCCCGTGTTCTGCATCTCAGCAGACGACAGTAGCTGTTCTTCGTGCGGAGCCGGTATGTACTAACACCACTCGAGCCATCTGCTGATTTCAAACTTATCGCGTTTTCTCAAATTTCGTACTCCGGGAATGCAGAGCGAATCAATCTAGAGCACCCAGATGAGAACGAAATGCAGGGTCACAAGCACCAAAGCGTTGATCCGGCAGTTTGTGGTTACTTCCAAACCGTTAGCGAGAAACCGCATCTCAGTGTCATCACGGTGCAGTTCGAGCGCCACGAGTCTTTTCGCCCGAGTCAGTATGGCGTAGGCGTTCTCCCCCCATTGCTGGGAGTAATCTGTATGTCCTGCTTCACGGATCCTATACTGCCAGGTTTGCAGCAACTGGCGTAGGCTACTCCGCTGCTGTCCCCTTTTTCTAAGCCTGCACGGGGCATCAAGACCGGAACACGACTGGCCTTCAAATTCGGTGATTTGTACCGCGCGGGTGATATTAACGGCAATTTCAGCAATGAACCCAGCAAGAAGAACATTCTTCAAGCCATGGTAAACGGCGTAAAGGAACGAGGCAATTGCATCGATAACATGAGTAAGAGCATATCTCGGACAAGCCAGATCAATACGCAGCTAATCCAGTTTTCAAGAACGGGAAAGAAACGGCAAGCGTCCCGGGATCGAACTGGGAACAAATTGCACCGAGGGTATACATCGTAGCGGCGGACGGTACCACTTTAACCCTAGCAATGTGATCAAGCTGTAAAAGAATAGTCAGGTGCATGTGTGATACATGGTGGTGCGGTGAGGACTGCATTTCCGTCATAATGAAACTGACCGGTATGCTTTCGTCGATGTTTGGGATTGTGCAATTACTCTGCTATCCTTGATCCTGTGTAAATCCGACACTTGTTTGGATACCACCTCCCTTTGCGTAACATACTACTGTTTCCTACCACACACAAATTCGAGGCAAGTGAAACGACATTCCCCAGTATCAACCTAATCACTACGTTCCAAGAGATCCGTTTGTTCTATGTCCACCACAATCCAAGAAAAAAATGACCAGGACCACATGTCTAATGTCAGACATCTCCCAGAACTTTCAGACATCAGCGTATTTGTCAGGACATTGATGGTACACTGGTGGTGGTGTTGTCGGAGGGGTTGTTGCAACCATCGATGACAGGGACGTCCTTTCAGGTGTGTGGTCGTCATCAGGATCCTGAAAGTCCTTTAGCCTTATTCAACACGGCGATGGGGTACACACATAAAACACCGCCGATGAACCCCGAATACCACTGCCTAACTGGGAAAGTGGAAAGCTTTTGACGCGTTTCTGGTTACGTTTTTCCCGTCGTCTGCACATCCAGAATACTACGACGCAGACAAGAATGCATACACCGATACCACCTCCTATCGACGCACCTGCGATCTTACCTGCTTCTGGGTCTGTGTCAGGTGAGGTTGATTCAATGGGTGACAATTGTGTCGCAGCTATGTGATATGATCAAAAGGGATACCGAGGTGATTGTGACAGCACACTGACTGGCACTTATGTAAGCAGCAGTGGCATTCCAGCTCCCGTCGTTCTGATGGACACCTTGAGTTGTTGGTTTGTAAAGGTCGCACCAAACTTACCCCTATGCTGAGATAGGCCCAAGAAGGCACGACGGTACCAAGTGGGGGAGGGCTTGGCAGACTGGGCACAGGTTCATTTAGTTTGGCTACAATTTCCGAGGTCCGTGATCTCACCTGTTTGAAATGTTGCTGCCACAGTTCGTTGTCCAGCTACCCCAGCTAGTAAATTACGCCATTAGGGGAATCCTTTCCGCTCATGATATAGTGGTACTCACGAGACATACTGCGCATCCTGACAGGCAGCGCAGGCGCAAATTAGGGAATATACCACAGCATTACATTGGCATGGAGTGGCTTCGCTTGCATTGGGGCCAATGTAATGTTCATTCGGGAAAGTGCTACCACGGTGAAGCCTATATGCATCCTGGGGTTGACTGACTAGTTCGTCGACATAGCCATTAACTCACCACCCTGTCACATTGAGATTCGAGATATGAGGCAACGACGCATGGATCCTGATTCAATGAGTTGGTTGCCTTAAAAGAACCCACCGTAAGTTGATAAGCAATCCATTCATTAAATGTTAGGGTCACCCATGAATAGCCTGCATGGCACACCACATTCGAGTACTGTGCAGCGGCCACTGCAATGCATGATAAAGCAACGACGGATGCAAGGGACCGGCAGTGCATGGTGGTGGACTGGGGCAGACAGAGACGATCTACCCGCCCCTAACTACCCCCAATACTATCGAGCGGAGTAGTTACCTCCTTTGACGAAACAGCGATAAACGCGAACGCGGGATAGCTAGCATATGCAGCGTAGCCCTCCTCGAATGTGTCATGAATGTGTTGAATGGATCGATATCCAAGATTTATTCATGTCCACCAGTGGCCGATATCAGGATCAGGAGATGCGGTTAGGAACCGCGCTTTGTACATGCCCGACTCCACGTTGACTTGCAGTTTTGGTTCCGTGTTGCACAAACATGAAGTTCTTATGTTTACGACTTTCCAACTGGGATATCACTGCATTTGAAGAGGATCGTCACCGGCTGCTTATTGACGGGTGGCGTCTTGCCGACGCAGTTGTCAGTGTCCAGACCAATTGGCTTTCCGTCGGTGCACACTCTCGCCTGCTACTCAACACAGCCAAAGACATAACTTAAAGGAAAACGACGGAAGCATGGTCGACCAGACCACAACTGCAACTGAATGTGAGTGATTAAAACATGGCATGCTTCCTGGTATTCAGTCCCTACTGGGTCCGTCTTGTAGCGTCTGTGACCATCGACGTAAGGCGCATTGAAACCAAAGACACACTAGAACTGCGTCATTCGGTTTTGTGGCCCACGAAGCCACTCTCTCACGTCCGCTTGCCTGAAGATGATCTCGGTCACCATTTCAGCGCGTTCCTGCCATGCTGCAATAAACCTGTCGCCGTTATCTCGTTGTTCCTGGAGGCGATCCCAATAACCTGCGGCGCCAGTGAACCAGCTGGCCACCACCCAATTGCTGTTCGGTTTCGGAAGTTTGCATGTCATCCTGACTTCCGGGTAGGGGGATCGGAACGAAGTTACTTCACCATGTCATGACCGAATGCACGAAGTTGGGTGCCACGGTCGTGTGGTGTGATGCGCGCGTGAGCACCTGCGACTGGTATAGCAGGAGAGGAATGGAGGCCTTCGGAGTTCCGTTCTACAAAGGATCCGTGGAGTATACTCGCATGAAGATGGATGTTTCCAGGTCTGAATAATACGGCAAGGTGACATCCTTTTGTGACGTTCTTAGAGGCCAAGGACAACCCTGGACAACCTTTGATTGAAACTCCAGATCATTCCGCAGACCGATACGGACACCTTGACTCGGGAATGTTTGTTCGGTTGTATCCAGCACCAACGCTCCATGCCTTCACCGGCCAGGCGTGGGTTGCAAATTCGTACTGAATATCCTGAACGTTCTCAATCTGTAGCATACGCTGCGAAGATCATTTCTTAGTTCGTCGGTGAGTTGGTCCGAAGTCTTCCCATTCTTTTTCAGTCACTATCATTATCACTCCCAACCGTAACCTTGTTTGGGTGCTACGCATTAGCAACATACCCGATCAGAAACGAAGCAGACATGTGACCCCACCAATAACATTTCTCCTGTCACTGAAAACCATAGCCCATTCTGTCTACCGTCGCATCATTATCATTCACATTGCAGTCGAGCCGCTCTGCGCTCCTCTCCGTAACTTCTGGCCCGGGGATGGGTGGTTTAGGGCTCGACAGGCGAATGTCGCAACGCGAAATGAGGCGATCGAATCTTGATCATGCGTAAATCGCTGCGTGTGGGTCCAGCACCGATGCAATGAGGACTCATTGGTCGTCGTGGAGCGTCGACCCATCGGAATGTACGCCACGCCTTGAGTTCGACTCGGCAGCCAAGAAACTCCATTCTGTGCTGCTCCTCCATATTCCGATTGCGTATATACAAACGGTGCGTGACCCACAGCATACCATCCCGATCAGATAAAACCATGTGTTAAGGGTGCGCGATTCAAACCTGAATGCATAGTACTTACCAGAACGAGAGAAAAAAAAACAACGTGCCCTGGACTACAAAAACGATGTTGTCTCTGAGCCAACATATTTGCGGCATGTACTCATTCCCTATATCTTCTCACCCACCCTCCTCAGGTTGTGCTAGCCGTCCTGATTCCTTACTCATTTTTTTTTCACTGGCATGGATCTTCTTGTGGTTATTTGATGAGTGGCCAGTGGTGTCACCCTGTCTTGTCCTGGCATGATCCAAGGCCTTGGTACATGGTGGTTCCGGTATTGAACTTGCCATTGTTATGCCTTGGTTCATAGCACAGAAACAGAACAGGGTGTCCCACTTTCCCTCATAATGGCCCATGTCCCATCCGCGTCTTTGAACTTTTACCTTGACATTTTATGTGCTAGATCAGAGTATTCAGATACTCGAAGCTATGTTGCGAAAATGATTTACCTGTTAGTACATACTGACCTTGTTCTATCTGTACTGTAACATCGCACACTGAAACATGCAGTTCCGATTGATGTGTTGTTAGCGCCATGACATTGGCAACGGGTACCGCACAACAACGGCATACATAGCAAGCAGATAGCTGTCAACGCGAATGAATAGCTACCAATACACGAAAGCAACCCGATACGATAACTAGGATGTGTGGCATAGAATACATATGTGATGGGTTAAAATACTTTCATGAGTCATAACGACAATCAGACCACGTCACTCAGACCGTTCACGAACCGTTCCAGCCATAGAAGAAGATATATAACGAGGATGTCATCAGCGCTCGCGAGTTCCAGTGCGTCCAGACTTGCGGCGAACGAGCTTCGCACCCCTCTTACTAGATGTGCCCGTGGGCGGCGGATCGTCAGCGACGTCGAAGGTGACACCTGGTCGCCGGATCTTTCCACGCATTTGCTCACGTCTTTCCGCTTCTTCCCTGTCCCGCCATTCTGTCGTCGCGAGCATAGGGTCGCGCATTGGTGGAGGTGAGATAGGCGGGAAGGGCGCAGGGCCGACGGTCGACTGGGCAGGAGACTCCACGACCGTGTTGGTCTATCGGTCGAAAGGCTTAGCCTTACCGATGCCTAAAAGGAAGGAAAATGTTGACACATACCGCAGTGTTGCCATCGCACGCATCCAGAGATGCGCCTGATATCGTCCTGTTCCTCCGCGAGTTCATTGTAAGAAATTTGAACGGCGTAAGCAGATTGGACCCGGATTCTTTGCGTTCCCGCGTATTAGGCTTTACGGGCGGAGCGGTGACAGGATTCGAGGGTTTGCTCCTCGATTTCGGCTGAGAATGCAACGGGCCCCCATTTACATGTGAGGATGTAGTCGTAGCGGCGGCCTGCTGGATAGATGGGCGTTCTTTGTGCTCCTTGGCTGCTCTCTGAGACGAGATGGCTGTTGCCGTTGGCTCAGCATGAGATCGCTGCTGATCAGTGGACGTCCTTGTCGGTGGGGAAGGGGTAGGGTTTTCATATTGTTTCGACCCAGACTTTGTTCGGAATAATGAGAAGAGGGCGTTCTTTTTCTTGGTGGAGTCTTTAGAGTCCGTTGATATCTGCCTTTGTCTCGCAGGAACAGCAGCGGGATGCGGCATTGGAGACTGGGCGATCGATGAGGGTGTTCTCAGGACTTCGGAATCATGGGATTTCGTGCGATCGAGGGGAGGAGGTAGGGTGACGCGAGCGCGCGATGGAGCAGAGGTAGACACGTGCCCAGAGTCGGGAACTCGCGAAGGCTGGGGGGGTGATGGTTTGGATGGAAATGGCTGTGTTGAGATACTAGTCGAAGGAATGGGCTGAGAGACTTTGCGTGGGGACGGTGGATTCTGCGCTATTGTTGAAGGTTGTCCAGTCGGTGCGGATACACTACGGTTATGTCCTTGTTGACTTGTATGAGTAAAAGTTGCAGTAGCTGCGTTCGGGCGAGTAGCCGAAGTAGGTGCCTGTGAGGAGGGATTGCGAGGAGCAGACGTAGTATCACGAGAGCGCGACGGGTCAACGTGCAGCTTTTCAGCAGCCTGAGGTTTCGTGCTAAATGAGACATGGGCGGTGGGGGTCGTGTGAGACGTGGATGATTGTGGAGCTGCCTGACGACTATATTGATGCTTGTAGGCCTCTGCAGAGGACGATGGCTGAGCGCTGGTGCCGTTCGCAGCTATTGTGGGGTATAAGCCAAGTGCGCTGGAAAGCGGGACACCCCCATTGGCTGTTTGCGTGGTATTTACAGGAGGAACCGCCGTCTTATTATGGAGTATAGATGGCGCGGCATAGCCGCTCGTCGACACTGTTACCGTGGGCTTCGAAGTTGAAGAGGTTGGCCACCGGCGGCAGATGTAACAGGGTGATTGTATGACGTGGATGCCAGAGGCACAGGACCGCTAGTATGATGCTGGTTTACGGTCGACGGCTGGACGCCATGCGTAATTACCGCGGCAGACCTGCTTGCAGAGGCTGAAGGAGCCGTGTACGTACCGGAAGATGCAGGAGGCTTAGCGGTACCGTGAGCCTGCTGCGCCGCAGTAGTAGTATGAGCTGAGGAGGTCGCATTATGGGACGCCGAGGTTGCAGGGGGAGGAGCGCTCGCATGTTGTGAAGTTGTCATGTTGGGATGTGTAGGATAAGATGCAGCATACCCAGCCGAGGGTTTTGACGCGAACTGTGCTGGGTCGGCTGAGCGTGAGGGAGTGCGAGAAGACATAGCGTGAGAGACGGAACGTTGAGTCGGCTGCTGTGCCATCGGCTGGGATTGGCTCGAGGAGAAGGTCTGCTGGATGGGAGGAGCAGAAAGCGGGACGCGGGACGAGGAAGTATGCGTAGTGGGTGCGGGAGGCATTGTCAATGCAGCCGGAGTAGGCGACGGTTCCGCAACGCGTTGAGAGGGTGAGTCTTTAGCCTTTGACGGAGGTGAAGTCCTATAAGAGTTGTGATCTACGGTAACAGGCTTCAACGACGAAGAGGTGTAAGCGTTTCCGGTCGCTTCCTGTTGTGCAGTAGGAGGGCGTGATGACATATGTCCCACCGTCTCCGCTTTCGCACTACCGGTCAAGCCGTTCGAAGGCGAGTCGGGTACATGCTCGATTGTAACCTTGGGTCGCGTCTTAGCAGGGACAGCAGATGGTTGAGAGTGCGAAGTAGTTGACACCCGCGCCGCAGTTTGATGAAACCCCATCTTGTTATCAGTGGCGACCGAGGATTGCAAGGGAGGGATAGTGGAAGGTTTAGACGATCTCGAGTCTGCCTGTGGTGCGGTAACATGTATATGGGGCAATGTCGAGTGGTACCCTGTCTCATTGGACTGCCATGGTGATCGAGAAGTAGACTGAGGATTGAAGGTCGACGTGGACGTCGGCTGCTGCCCACCCTTCCAGGAAGGGGAGACGGCTTCGCATCCCACTCGTCATCGGCATCGTCACCGCCCGCCGCCGCAGGCATAATCTCATCCAGTCGTGTCTCGATAGCTTGCGCAGGTGAGTCCTCCAGCCCTCTCGGTGGTGGGATGGGCAATGGTGGGGGCGAAGATTGACTAGTCTCTACATCCGGAGCCAATGGCGAGGAGAACTGAGGCGCGTGATACATGGCTGACGTCTGGGATTGCGTTGCGTTTGAATTGGTGCCTGGCGGCTCGTCGGCTGCTGCTGCTGCTGCAGTTGTTGTTGAGACGATGGAAGGTCACTTCGAGGGGCACGTTTGGACCGCTGACCCCGAGAAGACTTCGTCTTTGCCTCTCGCGCTGATGATGGGTCCGGAGGAATCAACAGTGCGTCGTCGACGCGTTGATGAGGGAGATCGCCGGCTTTACTGTCAGGAGTTGCGCCAACAATAGCAATCTGTGGGGGAGTCATAAACTTCGGACTTGGCTCGTGCTGGTGCAGATTGTCTCGCGACGAATGAGCCGTCGTCGACGCCTGATGAAGTGTTCGGTGTCACCAAGCAGTGAGTAGAGTAGTACGCATACCTGTCTCTGCCAAATTTGTGGCGAATTGTCGACAGATGCTCCGCGCGAAGCCGATGGACGAGTCATACCATGGGGTGGCGTACGCTGAGAAGTACTAGGCACAGACTTCATCATCGACGACCCCAGCGTCGGGTAAGCATCATCGTCATGCAGCACTCGATGCAACTGAACATGAGCTGGCTCAAGAAGTCCCGGCGGCGACTGTTGGTCGCGCATATATTTGTCTTCGCGAGTTATCACAGCATTCTTGGTGGAAGCCGGCGTACTCTGGGTGGTATAGGAACTTCTTGCCCCTCCCTGGGATGTCGACTGTCGCATAGGTCTGTTGTCGGCGAGACATGTTGTTGGTCACCACCAGACGACGGGTATTGACCGTGACGAGATTGGTGTGAAGATGATTGCATCATCTGCGGAGCAACTAGCGGCGTCGCATGGGCCGTTGGCGTTCCCGAAGGTGCTCGTTGCATCTGAGATGGACGACTATGGACGTCATGGTAGGAGACACCGATGCCGGGATGCGCGTCTTTCGGACTCGGATGTGCGGACGAAGTATGCCCAGTGCTTGCGTATCCAGAATTACCACGAACTGCTGGGGAAGGAGGACCGGAGGGATGACTCGACGCAGAGGGCACTACCGAAGCATAAGGTGCGACAGAAGGCGGGCGGGTAGGCGGGTATGTTGTTTGCGGACCTTGAGAGTCTGTACGGAGAAACCCTGGTCGTCCAACAGCAGGTGGGGTGGCATGAGCGCTTGGAGGCCTTTGCGCTGAGCGTGAGGGTGGTCGTACAGGATAGGAGGAAGCATGGACTGGAAGAGCTTGTGTTCTCCACGCCGGTTTCAGGGTGGCCACGGGCTTGTTGCGAAACTGTGCGTGACAACGAGGTAGCCGCAACTTGATTGGCATCACGGCCAGAAGCGTAATGAGTCCCAAGTGGCTCCACTCCAGTAAGGCTCAGCACGAGAACGTGGGGCAGTGAATTGATCAGCATGAGAGCGAGCGACTTCGTAAGAATGAGCTCCAGTATGCGCAGGGGGCTTGACGATAGAGGCGGACGTTGCAGTAAGTACGAACTGTTTCCTGTGGATTATCTGAACGTAATGCGGACGGTGACTTAAAATGCGCGTCGTACGCTTGCGGGTCAGAAGGGCCCTGGCCCGCTCGGATACTAACAAATTGCGCTACTGAAGGTCCGACACGAGCATCCGATGGGGCAGACTGCATGGTGGGCGGAGGGACGAGGGGGATTGCATTCACTTGATTCCGTGGCTGGCGAGCATTGTGTGATCCGAATTTGCCCTACGACGGATGAGACTGATCTGAGTCTGACGATATATGGATTTGTCTTACCTCCTTAGCGTCTTCTCTCGTGTCCGGCTGTGCGTCGCGTCCGCCTCTCTCTCTTGTGGTGGTGGGGGCGTATGCGTCATTTCTCTGTACGGCAGCCCCTGAGTGGGTGCGTTCCATGCGATGCTACGCAGGGCTGAGAACACATTCTCGACCGGCTAAAGGAGGATATGACGTACTCTGCCGGATGGCCTCTCTGAATCACTCCCCGAGTGAGCACCCTGGGCTTGGGCAGCAACCGATAAGCGTTTGTCATGATGTGAACGAGGCGGCTTTGATGCTTTGGTTGGAAGATACACGGGCATTACGCGAGGTGCTGGTGGAGCATTGGACGATTGCTGCTCACCACGCTGAGCTGCATTTACACCTTCTGCGCGAGGATCAGCTGTTTGTGCTTGCGCAGAGTTGATCGGATTCTGCGCTGCTTCGGCATGTCGACGAGTCTGCGGACACTGATGAGGGAGCTGCGCGGACATATAAGACGTGTCAAACCTACAGAGGACACACGGGGATCTTCTGCAAGTGGTCGCCGGGATGAGCTTGTAGGCGCGATGCTGTCCTCTGTTCGATGCCGTCTATGCCCGTTAAGACGATCTGCATGAGCGATACCCTCCGAATCTGACTCCCTTCGATGTCTGCTCTTGCTGGGTTCTCTATAATCCTTGTACCTCTCAGGCTCTGAGGGACGATCTCGCTCCCTGTGTCGCTGAAGGTATCGTTCTCTTTCCACCTCTGCGGGTGTGCGCTCCGTCTCTCTCGGTTTCCCTCGCTCACGTTCACGGTCTCGATCCCGACCCCTCTCATTATCTTTGTCGGCTTCCTTGTGGCGTCTTGTCGAGCCCATCTCTTGCTGAGGTGGAACCCAAACGACGTGACTAGGCTGCGCCGAAGAAGGTTGTGTTGACGAGTGCGTTGTGCGTTGCTTAGCAGACCTTGCAGCTTCCGCGGCACTGGAACCCTTGTCATAGGATGCCTGAACGGCTGGCGCAGTGACAGACACGGTTTGGGGGTGAACTCGTGGGTCGAGCGCTTCTTGGTAAGGTCTCCGCGACGAAGAGGGCATTGGGGCTCCAACTGTACCTTGTGACGCTGGGGGTGGCTGCGAAGGCGCAGAAGCGTGATATGACGACGATTGGTGATATGGATACCCCGCTGAGGTGGAGTGCTGTCTTGCTACATGATGAGTACTAGTTCTACTCGTCGACGGCCCAGCTGCAGGTGGAGGATACGACGCCGGAGGATCGTAATGAGTCTGGTCTTTCCGGTGAGAGCGACTGGGCTGCCTGCTGTCGTGGTAGCGAGGGTCCGGCTGGGTGGGGTAGTGTCTCGACTCCTGCGGGTTAGCGGGGAGCGTGGATGAGCGCTGTCGTCTGCGTTCAGTTTCGTAGTCGGTTTGATATTTTCCGGAGGATTGCCAGGTCCTATAAGCTTCCGCTGTCGTCGACCGGTCCTCTCGTCTCCGACTACTCATTCAGAAGAAATGTACAACGAAGAAAATAAAAAGGAAAACGGCGAACGAAGGAAATCCACCAGTGGTATTTGGCGGATGGAGGGAGTAACCAAGGAATGGACTAGCAAATCGCCCGGTGGACATGAGGCAGTCGACCCTACGGCACAATGAAATCTCCTGCCGTGCTTACGTCCAACTCATTTACCGCCCAGCAGTCAAACGCTACGACTTCATCCGCTGCATTCTCCAAGGATTCCAGATACGGCTCTATCGCACAGCTTGGCCAGCTGTCTCGGCCGCTGGAGATTGACACCATGAATCGTCTCGTGGCGCCACGCCCAAACTCAACCAAGTTTAGAATAAGACGAGGTATGTACCACTGTCTTCCTTCGTGTCTTTAACCTGTCTAGGAGAAACAGTGGGGATTTTACCTCTGGTGGGAACTGACAACTCAGGCTATTTCCTTATCACGGTGAGAGAGGGTTCGTAAATACGAAACAGCTCCCCCGCTGGGCCTTGCAAAGGTTAGTTCACTGGCAGCGCGACTCTCCCTCCATATTCCGATACTGACGCCAGTCTTTATTACGGAGCAATCTCGACGAGCATACTGTACTCCGCCACCAGCCCATCCCACAGGAATGATGACGGAGTGGTTGTATGCAACGGTCATTACTGAGGACACTCTTCATGAGTACCTTGTGATACTACTGAACTAGAAATTTGCGCAGGCACCGAACGGGAGTTTTTTTATGCCGGCGACTATGATGTCTTTGGCCAAGCACTAACTGTCACCAAGAAAAGGCCATAGCCGAATGATAAGGACGCTTTGTACTGCCGGATTCCTAACTCCACCTTTGCCATCTGCATCTAGCATGTCGACGCAGTACTGTCCGAACTAATCCACGCTACCTTCTTTGGCATTGGTAAAGTCATAGCTCCATTGAAATGGTTTGCCAGTGAAACTAAGTTACACTCTATCAGGCGTTTCAAGTCAACGTGGGTTGCATTGCACCGCTCGAATATTTTCATTGGCAGTAACTATATATGCTGTATGACTAGTAGCAGCACAGAATGTTCGCCAACACAAAAAAGATGATGATCACAATAAAGATACACCATCACCCAAGAATGGAGGGGGGCATCGTCGGTGATTTTTGGGGGATTTCTCCCTCATCGCTCCCGCTCCAGGACGGAACGAGGGCGAAAACCAAAAATACAACCAACTTGATCTTACACGATTTTGACTCATTACCCGACAGTAAACAGCGACAAGGCTGTTCGGTGGCCATCAGAGACCACCCTGTCGAGACAATCTAAGGATCGTGTAATGAGGAATGAAAAAACAACGGCGTCACGCGTCAACAGCATGGAAACACAAAATGGCAGTGTCGACAACGAGTCAAAAACGTTCAAGCAGCGGTCAATTTATAGTCTGGGCGCAGGGGTTTGCTTACGCAATCAATAGCCTCAACAATATTCCCACACCGTCACCCTCTCATCAGCTGGTGACCCATCCAGCGATAATATCCAGTCTCCTCCACGTCTGGTCGCTCTCGGCCAATTTCTGACTCGCACAGCCAAGGTATTCCTCATTCAAACCAGGCCCTCTGCATTTGGTGGGCTGCGAACTACGTATCTGGTCTCCACAGCAGTGCACTCATCTATTTTGCCCACTTCCAGAGCGATACCATGGACGTGCTTGACGAAAAAATGAACGGCGGCCCACCAATGGAAATTATCGATGACGTTGTCTCCGTCCGCGATCGTCAGTCTCAGGCCACTCGATAAAAGACTACCCTTGTTGATATCTCCTTAGATGAGGCTTTTGCTGCGAAACACCTGCCGGAGTTGGGCCACGATGTCAAGGACTTCCAGGTCTACACATGGAGACTCACAAACTGGAAGAAATTGGAGAAGAAGATAACCAGTCCCGAGTTCGAATGTGGTGGTCATAAATGGTCCGTGCCTTGATTGCCAACTCAACAACACACTCTTGACACCGAGCGTATCCTTAGGCGCATTCTATTGTTTCCTTTCGGCAACTCTAATGCTCCACCGAACGACACCGTATCCGTATACCTCGACTATGCAGAACCCAAGAAATCTCCGGAGGGTTGGCATGCCTGCGCCCAGTTTGCTCTGGTTATCTCTAATATCCACGATCCCACTATCTACACCGTGAGCCGTAAGCATCCCTTCTTTCTTTGTTTTTGATCCGTCATTGAGTGTTCGCCACCGTAGACGCTCATCACCGTTTCATCGCCGAAGAGTGTGATTGGGGTTTTACTCGCTTCAGCGAACTGCGCAAGCTATTCAACGTCCAGGAGGGTTTCCTTCGACCAACGATCGAAGAAGAGTCCGCTGACGTCACCGTCTATGTCCGCGTACTTGAAGATCCTACCGGTGTTCTGTGGCATAACTTCGTCAAGTAAGTGGCCGGCTTGTCACTACGGAACGTTGTTTACTGAGAATCATTCAAGCTACGATTCGAAGAAGGAAACTGGATATGTTGGTTTGAAAAATCAAGGCGCAACATGTTACATGAACTCTCTACTCCAATCTCTCTACTGCACACGATATTTCCGGAAGGTAAGTAACTGACCGTACTTGCTATGCGTCGGAGTTCGATCGTAACCTGTTACGACCCCTCGATGTTAGGCCGTTTACCAAATTCCAACCGAGGACGAGCATCCCACCGAGAGTGTTTCTCTTGCACTACAACGCGTGTTCTACCACCTACAAACCTCGGACCAACCGGTTGGTGAGTGCTGCGCTCCACTCAGTATCTGCGCCACTCACCTTGGGTCAGGTACGACCGAATTGACCAAGTCATTTGGATGGAAATCGAATGACTCCTTCTATCAACATGATGTCCAGGAATTCAATCGTGTGCTGCAGGACAACTTAGAGTCTAAGATGAAGGTCAGTACGTTGTAGCCCTACTCACATACCCGATTTGAAATTTGGGCATAGGGTACTAAGGCGGAGGGTGCAATAGCCAAATTATTTGTCGGAAAAATGAAAAGCTACATCAAGTGCGTTAATGTCGACTACGAGTCATCAAAAATCGAGGAATTCAAGGGTACGCCTTCATCATGTACAACCTTAATAGTACTTGTCGCTGAGGTCGGTCAGACATCCAACTGAATGTCAAGGGGATGAAAAACCTGTACGAGTCGTTCAGATACTATGTTGCAGAGGAAACGATGGAGGGGGAGAACAAGTACCAGGCAGAGGGCTTCGGTCTCCAGGATGCTAAGAAGGGTATCATTTTCGAATCCTTCCCTCCTGTGCTCCATCTACAGCTCAAGCGCTTTGAGTACGATATTCAGCGTGATGCTATGGTCAAGGTTAGTACTTCCAGTCTCTCCAATATCTACTTATTGACCCGTGATTCGTCTTAGATTAATGACCGTCACGAGTTCCCTTTCGAGATCGACCTCGCTGAGTTCATCGACGAAGCTTCGCCGGTCAGGTCGGAATCGTGGCTGTACAGGCTATGTGGCGTGTTAGTACATTCTGGGGACGTCAACGGCGGTCACTACTTTGCGCTGATCAAACCAGACCGCGAGACGCGATGGTTGAAGTTCGATGATGACCGTGTCACCCCCGTCACAGACCGCGAGGTCTTGGAGGAGAATTACGGTGGTGAAGCACTCAACGGTCTCTACCCGGTGCAACGCAACCAGCTTAGGACCATCAAACGTTTCACGAATGCATATATGTTGGTATATGTTCGTGACGCTATGATTGACGAAGTGCTGGCACCCTTTAAAGAGGAGGATACACCTACCCATCTCAGTATGTCCTTCGTACCATGTTCGCGGCGTCTACTTAGTTTCGCTCAGAACGCCGCTTGGACGAGGAACGTCTTCAACTAGAAGCTAAGAGGAGGGAGCGCGAAGAACAGCACCTGTTCTTGACTGCCAGGGTCTGTAGTCATTGTTCACCCCTCGTCTCCGTTTAACGGCAAAAGCAGGTGATCACGGACGATACTTTTGCACGCTACGAAGGTTTCGATTTGGCCACGTTCGATGAGAAGAACTGGCCGCAATCCGACCTACCCACCTTCCGCGTCCTGAAACAAGAGACATACAGCGTTTTCAAGTCGCGAGTTGCAGCACACTTTGACATCCCTGACAATAAGGTTCGGCTGTGGGTCCTCGTCAACAGGCAGAACAAGACCGTACGTCCTGACACGCCCATTCCGGAGAACGAACCGTCGCTCAGTGCGTGTATTATCATGTCGGTACCCTACGGTCTGTCTTATGTTATGCCCTTTTTCTTAGCTGTCGAAGTCATTCGCCACAACATGGCTGTGAGGCAAAATGACTTGCGTCTATACCTTGATATCATTCCGGACCCAAGCAAAGTGCGTTGCTACTTTTCGCAGTCCGGGTTCGTTATCTCATGGTATACCACAGCCCGATCCTCCGCCGGGGCACATCATGATATTCCTCAAGCACTTTGACACAACTAAACAGTCATTGCTTGGTGTTGGGAAGGTGTACGTGTCACGGAACAGCAAAGTGCAAGACCTTCATCCCATCATCAACGAGCGTATGAGGTGGGCACCAGGTACTCCATTGAGGCTGTACGAGGTAGATTTTAATTCATATTATACCGTTTTGGCGAGATGTTGACCAACCACCAGGAAATAAAACCCGGCATGATCGAGGCGATGAAAGCCAAATCCACATTTGCTCAGAGTGAGATTCAAGACGGGGACATCATCTGTTTCCAGGTGGAACAGGCTGAAAAGGAGTGAGTTTTCTTCTAAAAAGTGCCAACCGTATACTTACCGAAATGTTCAACAGGCTTCATGATCTCGAGATTCAGGGCCTTTACTCGAATCCTACCCAATTTTACGATTTCCTCCAAAACAGGGTGATGATTTTCTTCCGTCCTAAGAATGAGGAGCCAGACAGTGAGCATCCCGAATTCAGTCTTGTGCTTAGCAAGAAGCATAACTATGATACGGTAACGTATATTGATCCTTAATTTCTGCGGTGGCTAATGGTTCCTTCAGATGTCTCAAAGAGTGGGCGAGTATTTGCGGCATGAGCCTATCAAGTTGCGTTTTACCACGACCCACGCGGCTAATGGAGCTGCGAAGGCGGTTCTCAAGCGATCTCTCAACCAAAGTATAGCGGATTTTATGGGAACGAATTATGTGAACCCCACGACAACGGTGATCTTGTACGAGAAGCTGGACGTCAGTATCGTCGAGCTAGAGACGAAGAGGAGTTTGAAGATCATTTGGACTGGCATTCAAAACCGCGAAGAGGCATCCATTCCGTTCTTGTTGCCCAAGACGAGCATGATACATGATCTGGCCGAGCATTTAACCAAATTTGTGACGCTGACGGCTGGAGGAACGGGAAAGATTCGTGTGTTCGAGATTTCCAAGGACGGAAAGGCGCAGAGGGAGTTCACGGGCTCAGAAATGATCGGGAATATCCCAGACCCGGTGGAACTGTTTGCCGAGGTATGGATATATGCGCGTACGGTCATAGTGTGATTGACTCAGCCGTTCAGGAAATCCCAAGAGAAGAACTTGAGGCCTCGGAGGTGGACAAGGTAATCAACGTTTTCCACTTCCACAAGGAAGTATCTCGAGCACATGGCGTACCATTCCGTTTCGTCGTCAAACCAGTGAGTTGCCCCCCCAATTCAATTCATCTCTTCGCACCTGACTATGGTTATACTTATAGCAAGAGAGATTTGTTGACACCAAGAAACGTCTACAGGCGCGATTAGGCGTCTCAGACAAGGAATTCTCAAAGTTTAGGTTTGCCCTTATACAGGCTGCGACATTCAAGCAACCGTCGTATATTGAAGATGGTATTGCTATATAGTCTTTTCTCCCCAGGAGCTACGGCTGACTGCTTATATCAGAGGACACCATATACGATCACAAGTTTGCTCCCGAAGACTGTCTTGGCCTTGACCACGTTGATAGGTCGGGTAAGGCGCGGCTAGGAGCTGCTGAGAAAGCTATCGTTATCCGAGGTTGAGAAGTCCGTCGTCACTGTGAGAGTTGTACGCTGGAGAGAGACGGATGACGTTTCGACGTATTGTCTTATAATCTTACGCATTGTACTTTTTTTCCTGCCTCAATCTACACCGATTCCTCTAGTGCAAGGTACTACCTCACCACAATATGCGGTTAAGGAATGAATATAATAACGAGCGGGTATACATTTCCCAAACCAGCCTACCTACGCTTCTTATTCTTCTTGGGCTGTGGTGCATTTGAGATGAGACCGAGCCGAACTCTCAAAGGGACTTACTGATTTTGAGGGGGGTCGCGAGGGCTCACCATCCCCATCACTCGACGCGACACTCTCGGGACGGCCACTACCAGGTGGAGTGAGCCCTCCCAAAGGTTTTTCTGGAGTTGATGTGGGTGCTGGTGCGGTAAGGCGACCTTGGACCTGAGCTTTTGTTTGTGCTTGTGCTTGTGCCTGTGCGTGAGCTTGCATAGCTGCCAGCACGGCGGCTGGTGGAAGTGAACCGGGAGGGGGTGGCCCAGCCGCTGCGGCAGGATTGAGAGCAGGAAGCTCGACGGTCTTCCCAACCTTGCCATACTTTTCCACTATTACCTGACAGTCAGGTCCCTCGTCAACCGCACAAGAATAGACTAGCCTTTTCTTGCTCTTGCCGCTGCTGTGTCTTCATATATACTCCGCATTTTCTCGTTCGCCAGCATTTCCCCTGCGGTTTGGAAAATGATCCCACCCCAGCCTTCTACAAATGTGTTCGCTTCCGCCACAACTTCCACGATCTCGGCTTCAAGTTCCTTTTCCGCTTGCAACAAACTATTCCATAGATCGTCTCCGATCGAGCCTTTCTGGAGTAGGTTCTGCAGTGCTGGTTTATCCTCGCGTAGTTTAACCACCCGGCTCACGTCCGTCATGGCGCGCCGCAGAAGAGCGGCCTTGAGGAGTGCTTCGTGCGGAGGAGGGTCTGTTTGCTGAAGCAGAGTAACGTATACATCTCGTTCTTGATGGGATGGGAAATATGGCTCGTATAGCTTTCCTGTGGGATGAAGAAATATCCTGCCACGTTATACTTCGAAGAAGAGCAAAATGAGATTTTGGAGTGCAGTGTACGTACCTGTGTTGCGTTTCCTGTAAAAGTGGGAGAATATGAGTAAACTTCCGATGACTATGCCGACGTAGAGGACTGGGACGAGGACGGAGGCCATATGTGTTCGTGTGCTACACGCAAGACTGGAAGCTCGGGTTGCTTCGAGTGGTTTGTATCTGTTTGGTCGTGCTCCGGAGGGCGGGTGACGGCGGAGGCGGGCCGAGACACTGTGCGGACATTCCGACTGCATCATAAAAGAAGTCCGTCCTATATCGTAGTGCTTTTCCCTCTCCCTCCCAACATGTTCAGTCGCATCGCCTCCAAATCCTTCATCTCTACGACGACTAACTTAGCGCGTAATGCGGGGTGCCGTCGTCTGGCTTCGACGAAAGTGGGGCATAGCGAAATTCAGTCGTGTTCACCGACGCTTATATATCCTCCGCACAGACACTAGAGGAGACACTCCGAGAAGTCATACCCCCAAAGCAGGAACAGCTGAAGAAGCTGGTGAGTACTTTGTGAAGCATTCCTGCCCGAACTCTAATACTTGATGATCTTATCCCTCCAACTCAGAAAGCTGAACATGCGCAGACGGTGGTCGGCGACGTCAAGGCGCGCACCCCATAAAAGAAGCTTTTATAACATCGCTTTTAACGTGTCATTCAGGTTGAGAACATTATCGGAGGCATGAGAGGGCTCAAGGCAATGCTCTGGGAGGCTTCTGTCCTTGACCCCATCGAGGTTTGCGTCGTCTCAAGAATGATGACGGACTTGCCTGTTGATGTCTCCCATCTCTTTAGGGTATCCGCTTTCATGGTTTGAGCATTCCGGAGTGTCGAGAGGTGCTGCCATCTGCACCCGGCGGAAAGGAGATGACTCCGGAGAGCATGCTATGGCTGCTAATGACTGGCAAGGTTCCAACCCCTCACCAGAGCAAACAGTTTTCGGAAGAACTCGCCGAAAAGGGGAAGTCCCGAGCTTCGTTGAAAAGCTGATAGACTCGTATGCATAGGCCTTTCCTGACCTTAGTTGATGCTGACCTCTAGACAGTTTACCCAAGACCCTGCATCCCATGACTCAGCTTAGTATGGGAGTAGCAGCTTTGAATCACGACAGCGCGTTCCAGGCAGCTTACGAGCGCGGGACCAAGAAGTCGGAATACTGGACCCACACACTGGAAGACTGCATTAATCTCGTCGCAAAACTCCCAGCTCTGGCAGCGCGAATATACCGTAACGTGTTTCACCCTGATCGGCCACTCGTACCCATTGATAAGAACTTGGACCTTACCGGTAAGCTTGACGACAGACCAACGCGTCCACGGTGCTGGACCTCACCATGTTCACGCTCAGGCAATTATTCCAACATGCTTGGTTTCGGTAGTAATGAAAGCATGACTGAGTACCTGCGCTTGTATATTGCTCTGCATGGCGACCATGAGGGTGGCAACGCCTCCGCTCATACAGTCTCGTACGTCCGTCAACCTCGACGAAAATGAGTTTCTCTCAACTGAGTGCCCGATAGACCTTGTGGGTTCCACCCTTGCTGATCCCTATCTTGCATATTCGGCTGCTCTCAATGCTCTTGCCGGACCACTACATGGGTTCGTTGTTCTCTCGAAGAAAATCATAAGTAAACGCTGCTCACTTCTATTTATAGCCTCGCTAACCAGGAAGTGTTGAGATGGCAGATTGCCATGCAAAAAGAGATAGGTAACACTATCACTCATGACAACATTAGGGAATACCTTTGGAGAACTCTCAAGAGCGGCCAAGTCGTTCCAGGGTAAGTGACGTTGACGTACGGTGCCCAATGGAGGTCCCAATTTCGATAGGTACGGCCATGGCGTCCTGAGGAACCCTGACCCCCGATTCGTTGCCCTTCAAGATTTCTGCAAGACTAGGCCGGACCTTCAAGCTAGCCCTACTATCCAGCTCGTCCAGCAGGTGCGTCCCCCAATCAACGTGATGTTCACGTGACTCATATCTTCATCCAGACTGCCGAAGTTGCTCCAGAGGTGCTGAAGGAGCATGGCAAGGTCAGTCCGTTCTCTTGGTTTCTCGTTTGCGATTTTATCGCCTGCCTAGACTAAGAACCCCTACCCGAATGTCGACGCCGCATCGGGTACGTTGTTCGTTAGCTGCAGGCATACGGTTCTTGTTTAAGTAGACCATCTAGGTTGTGTGTTGTACCACTACGGTCTAACTGAGTTCAAGGTAATTCTGCACACTCCGGAGTTGCGCACCATTTACTAAATTCTGCCCTTGAAGTACTATACCGTTATCTTTGGTGTTTCAAGAGGTGAGCCTAGTTTACGCTCACGCCCCAATTGGGGTTCTTATGGTAATCAAACTCTCGTAGCTCTAGGAGCAGTGACTCAACTTGTATGGGCAAGAGGTGAGCCGTGGAAACTTCACGCCGTCTTGCGTAGGTATGAGACTGAATTTGTGCCGTCGCAGCTCTTGGCCTACCTATTGAGCGCCCAAAGTGTAAGTTCTTTTCACGCACAGGTCTATCTCTTATCTTCCTGACGTCACCTGACTCTGTCGATATGATTTCGTCTTGATAACTTGGCTGAATCTTTTTTTCTAGCGTACTCCATGGACGCTCTGGAGAAATTGATCAAGAACTAATACTAACTCGTCGTTCCATCGGTAGAGATGGTGGACGGGTTGCTTATTGCTAGCACAGTTTGATGCACCCGACGGTGTCTGCCATGGTAATACCTTTCGCGAATAAAACTCCACTCAGGAAAATGGGCGTCGTACGCGCGAATGGTCAACTTCAACTTCATCTTGCAACGTAAAACTACCCTTCTACATAGTATTGTGAGCTGGAAACTGGGAAACAACTGCAACCGGAGAGGCGTTGCGTAAGAATTACACACGCGAGCCTTGTCAAGCACAGGAATCCATCCTCAATGTTCCATATCATACACGTCCATGAAACCCATCGAAAAGAACAGGGACAGAGGTGACTAGTAGTCCGATGGCACACGATGAAGTTTGGAAAAGGGGGGAGAAACGGAATAATACATTCCGTTTAGGATGATATGTTCATCGCCTTGACCGAGTCAGCTCGCATTTACGACCTAATAAATAACGCTGAGAAGAAAGGAGGTGGTATACAACAAGAAGCAAATGATTAGAAAGGAATGAGGCAACTTCGAAATTAGAATTGGAATGAGCGCAGAGACTAGAAATCTACCGAAGATAAGACCGAACCTGAGCTAAGCGGCCCTCGACCGCAGACGTTTAGAATTTCCGCTGCCCGCCCTGGGGTTGGCCAGGCTGAGGCATGAGCATCTGTTGGGGATGCCCTTGTAGAGGGGGAGGGCGTCCAGCGACCATCCCGGATGGTGGAATCGCACCAGGTGCACCGGGCATGCCAGGACGCTGACCCGGTGGAGGCTGCCGTCCGGGACCGGGTGCATAACCTTGCGGAGGGATAGGATAACCGCCGGGTCCGCCAGGAGGAGGAGGGCCCTGCCCTGGGACAAATCCGCGTGGGGGTTGGCCCTGCATAGGACGCCCGCCTGGACCTGGCATTGGTCCATGAGACGGGGGAATTCCATGTGGTGGAGGGGGGCCACGTGATGAGGGTTGTTGTGGGGGAGGACCCTGGCGTTGCTGTCCTGGGGAGGATTGCGGCCCGGGGTCGTGCAGCGCGACCGGCGCCGGGCGACCGCCTGGCCCTGACATTTGCGCAGGAATCGAAGGAGGCTGTGGATTCTTCTCGGCAGCTTTCACGATTTCGTCGCTAGGAAACACGCAAGTAGCGCATGTCAGGACAATGCACGAAACAATGGTGATGTGCGAGCTAGGACACGTACTCGAGTAGGTTTAGTGCTGCACAGAGGACGACCCACTCGACACAGTCCTCGTTTCCTTCACCCAGGGTTTGCCATACGGCTTTCTCTTCAGGTGTCTTTCCAGTGATGCTGATACGCGTACCCCCGCCGCTTGGACCCGGGGGATTCTTTTGTATCTTTCCAAACTCGATGCGTTTGGGGGGTATATTATGGCCTGCATAGGCAAAGTAGAACATGCTCCAGAATGCAGCGTTGGGGTTTGGCTTGGATATCTGAAAGAGCGGGAGATCTGGAGAATCGGGCGATGGAAGGGAAAGTTTGTAGATAGGAGAAATGACACCCGTGTTCGCGATAGACCATTTGAGATTCCTGGATGCCTCGCAGCGAACGACGCGAGAAGACGAGTGACCGGAATGTCCTGGATCGGAAGCGGTTGTTCTGCTTTGGTTCTGACGGGGAGGGAACAGTTTAGCAACACAGAGATCGCCTTGGGGAGAGGGAGTCAGGAGATAGTTTTCGGTGTTCTGGAATATGGTGGGTGTCAGGAAGTGCGAAAGAAGGCGAGATAAAGACTGACGAAGTTAGTGTGGAGATACGAGTACAAAATGTTAGACGGTTGGCCTAATTAGAGGGCTCAAATGAAGCAATGACTCGTATCCTCCATGAAACTCGCATACCGTGTGGAGTGACGATCAGGGTTGGGAGGTGGTTTGGCACTGGAGGGTGCGTGGGCGAGGTGTAGACAGCGTATATGGCTTCCAAGACAATGAATTAGCATCGAACAACGGGTGCATGGAGAAAGCTTACCAGCCATCTGAGAGTTGTTTTCAAAAAAACCTCAGTAGTGCTGGTTGTGGACGACGACGCGGACTACTGAACGGTACTTGCTGCGGGTGTCAAGTTGAAAGGAAAGCGCGTGGGGTCACACTAAATACGGCAAAGGCGCCCGTCGTCACCACACCACACTCACAAGTACATTACAACGAGGGCCGCAGCGAATAATAAGGCGACCTGGCAGCTGACAACGTCGTCGCGGGGGTGGCACACGGGGGGTGCTGGCGATGAGTTTACATCACAATTACATAACCCCTGTCCTAGCGCGGGTAGCTACTGGCCATGAATCATTCGCTGTTCAGGCAAACTACCGCATGAAACGAGTTGGTAGAAGATTGGTCGTTGGTCCATGCACAGCATACGAGTCCAAAGGCGTAAACCCTGCATTGCTCTGATATAATTGCATTTTCAGTCTCCTTGTTCTCAGAAGGCACACTGATATCAGAACCAACGTGTAAAAAGTAGCGCAACTTCGTATGAATAAGGGCTTCCCGGAGAATTTCGGAGTACCGTAATACCTCATCCAATCCAAAGCACAGTTTCTGTTGTTTCATAGCAAAATACCTGGGTGCGAGTATGCATTAGTGTGTGACCGTGACCGACGTGACGTTGAGTCACACAACAGCAGCGACGACCATCGATCCCGTTGGATTTGGTGACATTCTCAATACCTGACGATCGTACAGACATCAACCTGGCCAAAGGGATTGTAGCGTGCAGGCAAAAGCACTGCTGACCGACCGAGCATCATGAAGGGTCTCAAGAAATCATTCGTTGGTGTACCCCTGCATCCTTTGGCTCAGGCCCCACTCTAACCAGTTTTGATTTCTCCAGCTCACGAGAAAGAGTTCGCAGGATACGTCCTCCAAGAACAAGGATCAAAAACCAGCACCAGCACCACAGCCGTCAGTTCCTCCCCCGCCTCCTCCCAATACAGCCAAGCCACTCCCTCAGCCTGTCCCTCCCACACATTCACTGCCTGGTGCATCCGCTAACAATACAAGCAATCGCTCTCTCCATTCTCAACCGCAGCCATCTTCAAACCGCCCTGCCACTAATGCAGCCGCTTCTGCTACAGATCGGAGATATAGTTCTGGTAACTCTTCCGCGGTCCCGCCCATTGTGGTCGTAAGCCCAGACCCGGCGCCTGAGCCTGCGCCACGATCAAGTCGGTTCGGGTCTCCCGAACGAGCAAACGTCGGACTGGACGGAAATGCTAACCCTCCACGTGCAAACACCCTCAACCGCCTTCGTTCTGGTCCGCGGGATACCATTCCCATCGTCGGTAAGCCACCGCGTAAACAGCGGAGCAGCCGTTTCGTCGTGACGGAAAAAGTTGAAATCGAGAATCTCGCGAGTTTCGACGGTTTGTCTGCACCCCCTGAGCATGACAGGTTACCGTTTTTGACCCTGCTCGATCAGAGGTACCGCCGAGCGAAAGGTCACTACTTTTTGTTAAGAAGCTCAACCAGTGTCGTGTATTATTCGACTTCAACGATGCCAGCTCGGAGCTTCTAGGTAAACAAGTCAAGGCACAAACCCTACACGAAATACTCGATTACATCACCACTCAACGTGGCGTCATCACCGAAAACATATACCCCGAGGTTTTCAACATGGTAAGCCAATCACGCACATTTGCAGTCCAACATGGATCTCACTGCGAACCAGTTCTCTGTTAATCTCTTTCGCTCGATACCCCCTCCCGTAAATCCTACCGGAGATGCCTTCGATCCCGAAGAGGACGAACCCGTCCTCGAACTTGCATGGCCCCACTTACAAATCGTCTACGAATTTTTCCTTCGCTTTATCGAGAGCCCCGATCTCGACACGGAGCTGGCGAGGCCATACATTGATCACACATTCCTACTCAACCTGTTGGAACTTTTCGATTCAGAAGATCCACGGGAACGCGACTTCCTGAAAACCACATTGCACCGCATTTATGGAAAATTCCTCCCCCTCCGGGCATTCATCCGTCGGTCAATAAACAACGTGTTCTACCAATTTATCTACGAAACAGAACGGCATAACGGGATTGCCGAGCTACTGGAGATCCTGGGTTCTATTATCAACGGATTTTCTGTGCCGCTGAAGAACGAACACAATATCTTCTTGAAGCGTGTTCTCCTCCCGCTCCATAAAGTCAAGTGTTTATGTTTATATCACCCTCAGCTGGCATACTGCATCGTCCAGTTTTTGGACAAGTCCCCAACTTCGGCAGAGGAGGTGATACTTGGGCTGCTCAAGTACTGGCCCAAGGTAAACTCGCCGAAGGAAGTCATGTTTCTCAATGAGGTTGAGGAGATCTTGGATGTCACTCATCCTGCCGATTTCCGGAAAATTCAAGAGCCTCTGTTTGCCCAATTGGCGCGTTGCATCAACAGCCAGCATTTCCAGGTGGCCGAACGAGCTCTGTTATATTGGAACAACGAATATATCGTGAATCTGATGAACGATAATCTGCAAACTATTATGCCGATTGTCTTTCCGGCTCTGTACAACAACGCGAAGAGTCACTGGAATCGGTGAGTGGCTCGGCCCAGTGGACTAGCACGACTGAGACCGCTTTAAGGACTATACACGGGATGGTGTATAATGCTTTGAAACTGTTCATGGAGTTGAATCCAGAATTATTTGATCAAACGTTACAGCAATATAGGCAGCGCCGGATTGCGTATGTGGAGCAGTTCGTTGTACGGTGAATCCGACTAAAACGTTGTCCAGCGAGCAACAACATGCGGTTGAGCGTTTCGAGGACTGGAAAAAAATCCACGAGAGGGCGAGGCACAACGCTGGTGAAAAACTGCCATCTGGCTACCATGAGGTTCCACGGGAACCTCCACCACCGCCTACGCCAAATGATGACTCGGACATCATGGATTTATCGATGGAACTGAGCGTTGTGTCGATTGATGGTGTAATGCCTGGGGACTTGGATGACAGCGGACTTGAAAGGGTGCCGATGGCTGACCCAGGTCTGGATGTACGTGGATGACGTTGTTGCTGTTGGAGCTCGTATTTACTATAGACCCGTAGCGTGAATATCAGGTTGGCGGCGAGCACTCCTCGCCAACGTCACAGAGTCCTCATGTTCGCAGGAAGAGTGTCCTACCTGGTGGGCAGATCGGTTTCTCCCCCTGATTGTTCTGGTCATACTTATACACCTGGGTGATGCATAGTGGACCCATCTGTTTTACGTGATTTACAAGCGCATCGCAGTCTTGATGATACGATAGGACTAACGAGCCGTGCAAATGGAGGATAGATATATAAATTTGCAGGACTTGCCTCGCATATCCCACAAGGTTGATGGAATGTTGCGGGGAACAGGGTTCTACCACATTCGTGACTGATGAGCTCCATTTCCGACTACCATTCTTTCTGTCCCTGCGTTGCTTTTGCACGCACGTTCGGAACGTCGATGTTAATGTTTCATTTTCATCGTTTTCTTTTTTTTTTCTTTTTCTTTCTGTTCTTCGTCCTCACATCGGAGTTTTATGCCCCCTCACGAAAGCGCATGCGTGTGATTTCCCGTATTCTAGACAGTCTTTACCATAACATAAGATACACGGGTGACGACATGTGTCTGGGTAGCGGGTACTCTTTCGAACGTGAGCTGATCGAGCTTTCCACGAATGAGTGTATATTTTTTCTTAGATAATCCTACTACGTCAGGATAGAAGCCTCTAGAAGACTGAAGGAACGTCCTGGAATGGCGCCGAACGTCACTTCGATATATAAAATCGCAATCGGAGGGCGGACTCCCTCTCCTCAGAGACTTTTTTCTGTTCTTGTACAACTTGTAAGTGTCTCGTCGTCGCAGGTCAACGTTGTCGCTCAACTTACCCGGTTTTGTACGCAGTCACGACCCCGCCCAAAAATCAGTCTTAGCTAGACATGTCGCAACCAAAAGCTATCGGTATCGATTTGGGAACGACCTACTCGTACGTACCGACTCACTTCATGGTTCCATTCTTCGGATAAGCTAATCTCCCGCCTCTTTTCAGCTGTGTCGGTGTTTGGCAAAACGACCGTGTTGAGATCATCGCCAACGACCAGGGTAACCGGACGACACCCTCATACGTTGCCTTCCTTGACAATGAGCGACTGATCGGCGATGCCGCGAAGAACCAGGTCGCCATGAACCCTCATAACACGTGAGTTGTGTCATCGTTGTTTTATCTTATCGCGCCGCGTGCTAAACATCCACCCTAGTGTATTCGACGCGAAGCGTCTTATCGGCCGCAAGTTCGACGATGCTGAAGTGCAGGCCGATATCAAGCACTTCCCCTTCAAGGTCGTCAACAGGGCTGGAAAGCCCTACATCCAAGTAGAGTACCGTGGCGAGACCAAGGAATTCGTAAGTATACACTTGATTATTTGGACCGAATCTATGTTTAACCACGGAGTGTGTAGACGCCCGAGGAAATCTCATCCATGGTCCTCACCAAGATGAAGGAGACCGCTGAGGCATACCTTGGATATGCCGTTAACAACGCCGTTGTCACCGTCCCTGCATACTTCAACGACTCGCAACGGCAGGCCACTAAGGACGCCGGAACTATCTCCGGTTTGAACGTCCTCCGTATCATCAACGAGCCGACCGCCGCTGCTATTGCTTACGGTTTGGACAAGAAAGTGACTGGCGAACGCAACGTCCTTATCTTCGATCTCGGCGGTGGAACTTTCGACGTCTCCCTTTTGACGATCGAGGAGGGTATCTTCGAGGTGAAGGCTACCGCTGGTGACACCCACTTGGGTGGTGAGGACTTTGACAACCGCCTTGTCAACCACTTCGTCCAGGAATTCAAGCGCAAGCACAAGAAGGATATCTCCTCCAACCCTCGTGCACTCCGTCGTCTCCGTACTGCTTGCGAGCGTGCCAAGCGTACTCTGTCTTCCGCCACCCAAACTTCAATCGAAATCGACTCCCTCTTCGAGGGTATCGACTTCTACACGTCAATCACCCGTGCGCGTTTCGAAGAACTGTGCCAAGACCTGTTCCGCAGCACCCTTGAGCCCGTCGAGAAGGTCCTTCGTGACTCCAAGATCGACAAGGCGAACGTGCATGAAATCGTCTTGGTCGGTGGTTCCACTCGTATTCCTCGCATCCAGAAACTCGTCTCCGACTTCTTCAACGGTAAAGAACCCTGCAAGAGCATCAACCCTGACGAGGCGGTCGCCTACGGTGCCGCCGTCCAGGCTGCCATTCTCTCCGGCGACACCTCGGAGAAGACTCAGGACCTCCTCCTTCTCGATGTCGCTCCCTTGTCGCTCGGTATCGAGACCGCTGGTGGTGTCATGACGCCCCTCATCAAGCGTAACACGACGGTCCCGACGAAGAAGTCCGAGATCTTCTCTACGTACTCGGATAACCAGCCTGGTGTCTTGATTCAGGTATACGAGGGTGAACGTGCACGGACGAAGGACAACAACCTGCTCGGCAAGTTCGAGCTTACTGGCATTCCCCCTGCTCCCCGCGGCGTACCTCAGATCGAGGTTACTTTCGACATCGATGCTAATGGCATCCTGAACGTTTCGGCTTCGGACAAGACCACCGGCAAGTCGAATCGCATTACGATCACCAACGACAAGGGTCGTCTGTCGAAGGAGGAAATCGAGCGCATGGTCTCGGAGGCCGAGAAGTACAAGGGTATGTATACAAGGTTTCTGAAATATACCACTGATTCTAACCGCAATTGTTTACAGCCGAGGACGAAGCTGCGGCTGCTCGTATCCAGGCCAAGAACGGTCTCGAGTCATATGCATACAACCTCCGTAATTCTATCAATGACGAGAAGCTCGCTGGCAAGTTTGATCCTGCCGACAAGTCGAAACTCGAGTCCGCCATCAACGACACTATCAGCTGGCTCGACAGCTCACAGGAAGCCTCCAAGGAAGAGTACGAGGACAAGCAAAAGGAGTTGGAGGCTGTCGCCAACCCAATCATGCAGAAGTTGTACGGTGCAGCTGGCG
Source organism: Pisolithus albus (assembly GCA_024613165.1). NCBI lineage: Eukaryota > Fungi > Basidiomycota > Agaricomycetes > Boletales > Pisolithaceae > Pisolithus > Pisolithus albus. Next base: position 210,777 of record JANFAB010000002.1, on the reverse strand, counting down.
CTGGCGCCGGACCAGGTGGCTTCCCTGGTGCTGGCGGTTTCCCTGGCGGCGGTGCTGCGCCTGGTGGCTTCCCTGGTGGTGGAGGCGAGGACGGTCCTTCAGTCGAGGAGGTTGACTAAAGGATTGGTTGACTCGTCGCGCCTTGATCGTGGATCCATGACTTGCATTCGTAGTACGCTGTAGTATTTTGCATCCAATAATTAGGCAGAAACATCTGTACGTTACATAGCGCATTTTCTCTAGAAATTTTATTTCTTGCTTCTCCGAAGCATCTATGATGAAGTTGATTGCGCACAGACCCGAAGTGTTGGGTCACGCATTATTGTCATTCTCTCACCAAGATGCAGCTTTACTAATGCCCAGACTACAAGACATTTGACCGCCTCGTCTGCTGTGTGACGGTGAGCACTTGGGCGACGTTCTCTGAGCTGGATAACGGGCCCTGGGCACTTTGGAACCGGAAACCTGACGGTCGTTTCATCAGACTGCTGTACAGTGTTGAGCCTGAAGCTCATCTCTCCGGAGCAACCATAGTCGCGAAGTCCTCCTGTAACCACTGCGGTTCGGGGCTTGTATCCCTCGTTGGTAAGATTAACAGCGTTACTTGTATTGTTTGTATAGCTCACGCATATCATCTTCGATTCACGGGTACGCTGGCCCCTGACAATAACGATGATAGTACTAACAGCTTCTTGCAGTGTCCTTCACTGTGCCGCATGGTTATAAGAAAGGAAGATGTCTCGCGCGTCAGTCGCAGAACATGTCCCACCAGTTGCAAAATCGCTCTTGTCCAAGGCTGTGGATTGGCTCCGCAATTGACTGTGTATAGATGCTGCCCGCATCATGCGTTCCCCTTCTTGACGCTTGGGCGGCTAACTGACGACCTTGGTATCCACGGACAAAGCTCAATACTATGCTATGTGCAGACTTGCAGTCCTTCAGAGGAGAAACAATCGGGAACGTGATGACTGCGTGTCCTTATCTTTGTGACGTCGAGGGCGCGTGTCAGCTTCGGTGAGGTGGCCAACGGAAAATCGGGCTAGTGTTCCAAAGCGTGGTGAGTATTATTTATACCGTAGGCTTGTTCGGGTATCCACCGACTTTGGCCCAATTTTCAGCCATGGCCACAAACTCGCAGCATCTCGCGGTGTGTAAGTATAACTCGATCGCTTGATTATTCGGAAGGTAGATCGCCGGAGTTACTTGGATCCCAAACCTTCGCATCGATGTGTAGTCAAAGTGGTACCCTCCGCCGCTATGATGTCCCACCGTGATGAATAGTCATAAGCTCATCCCTCGGAGTAATTATTTTTTGTTGCCAATCTGACTCCGGGACAGTTCCCGGTTTCTTCACCGAGCTTGAAAACTGGATTAGCTGTGTGCTGATCTGGCTTGTGCAAGGTACGCTCCCACTCGCGCCGTCAACGCAATCGTCTCGTTCCTTTCCGCCGTTAGCCTTGGCTTGAAGAATGCTCTTCCTTAATTCCACTCTCGAGTCAGCATGGCTTATCCTACCGCAGCCAGTAATATCTACAACAACTATATTATTGTCACTTCTTACGACTGTCTACTATTCTCCCTCGCAGTCTATGCAACTATCGGCATTACAGAAGGAACGGGTACCCTTCCTGGTGAGCTTGAATAAATAGAAGTATTTAAAGACCATTCTGCTACTTAGGCGCAGTGGGAATTACTTTCTTGGGCAGAGACTAACCTCATGTTCCGCCAGTAGATCAAGTACAGTAACAAAGAGTTTCAGGACTCTACTCTATGTCGTTGCTTACTCGGTCGTGTCACTAACACCGACTTGATGCAGGGAAGTCTGATACCTCCTTCGGAGTTCATGGATAACTACGACACCGAAGTTGGGGTCTGCTAAAACTGCAGGCTTCGGACGTCAGCTTGCCTTTCATATCAGAAGCTCGAGGATTTCTACAGGCCTTGATTCACAGAAACTCGAAACTACGCGCTACCCTCTGACGGTATTCTGTGACCATTCCATGCTGGCGCTGTGATGAGTTCCCGCTGCACGTCACTGATAGTCCGTTGTGTTTCTTATTAGGATTTGGCCCTTCAACTCACATTCAATACTGGTTCACAAACTGCCGCAAAGCAGTGATGGTGCAGTTGCTGATACTAGTAGATACCCGGTGCTAGAGAACATCCTGCTTAGAAAAGGGGACAGCAGCGGAGTAGCCTACAGCAGTTGTTTTGCAGTCCTGGCAGTATAGCATCCGCGAAGCAGGAAATACAGATTACTCCTAGCAATGGGGGTACGTCTACGCCGTACTGACTCAGGCGAAAAGACTCGTGTCGCGCGAACTGCACCCAGTGATGACAGTAAGTGCATGTTGCGATTTCTCGCTGACGATCTGGAAGTAACCACAAGTCGACGCTTTAGTGCTTGTGACCCTGCTCGATTCACTCTGCATTTCCGGAGTACGAAATTTGAGAAAACGCGAGAGGTTTGATATCAACAGTGGTGTTAGTATCGGCTCCGCGCGAAGAACAGCTACTGTCGTCCGCTCAAATGCAGAACCCAGGGAACTGGCAGGAAGTCCTTCTCGTCAAGAAGCTAGTCTCATTAGTCTATCATGGTACGACAACGGTTCCCTGACGTGGCAATTTACCCTCAACATCGGACGATGAACAAACAGTGTAAACGCCGCTGAGCTTGTAAATATTGCAGACACAACAAAATTAAGACCAGGCCAAAACAGTGTCAAAATGTGAATACAATAGACTATATTTGAAGTATGGTCACACAATAACGTTTAGGCCTGGTTTTAATATTGACCTATCCGTCGTGAGAGGATGTGTCCACTGCTTCTGGCTGCGGGGAACATTTTCGCGAAATAACCTGGAGACAATCCTTCGGATCTCGAGTGGTTCACTACTTTCAAGTCTGGTAGGCCGTCATTGAGCCTCATTTGAGAGCAGGGGTAAAGTTGTGACTAGTAATTCCTTGATGTCATTGGCTGATATTTAGACTCCTCCCGCTACTACGACCAAATCTACAAGTACACAAGAATCAGCTGGAAGTGATTGACTATACGACCCGCTATCTGAGGCAAGTGCCAAAATCCGGGTTGGGAATCTGTACATCTTGCGACAGCAGCAGTTCGGTCGGTATTGGGAGTGGACAAGAAAATCCGGTCAAAGGTTCTCCAGATAGACGCTAATCAACCCAAATCAGAAAGGGACGAGAAGTCATGCATGACGGTTGCAGCTTGCGGACTCGAGATAGAGCACAGCGCTTTCTTGGCAGCCCTCTCCGCGACCTCTCGCTTACTGGCACCTGCGCTTTCTTGTACCAGATTCCGTATTACAGGGGCCCGACCCTCAAAACATCAGTCCTAACTAGACATGTCACAACCAAAAGCCATCGGGATTGATTTGGGAACAACTGACTCGTACGCATCATCTCATTCCATCGTTTCCTTCGGTACAGTTTGATTTCCTTCCTCTTTTCCAGCTGCGTCGGTGTTTGGCAGAACGATCGTGTTGAGATCATCGCCAACGACCAGGGTAACCGGACGACACCCTCATACGTCGCTTTCCTTGACAATGGACGGTTAATCGGCGATGCTGCGAAGAACCGGATTGCTATGAACCCTCGTAACACGTGAGTTATGCCATCGTCGCTTTACACCATTACAGCTGCGTATCAACGCCCGTTCAGTGTATCTTGTACCAAGCGTCTCATCGGTCGCAAGTTCGACGACCCCGAGGTGTGGGCCGATATCAAGTACTTTCCCTTTAAGGTCGTTAACAGAGCTGGCAAGCCGTACATCCGGGTGGAGTACCGTGGTAAGAACAAGGAATTTGCAAGTATATATGTATTTGCATGCAACCGACTTTCTTCTGACTCCAGTATCCGTAGACGCCCGAGGAAATCTCATCCATGGTCCTCACCAAGATGAAGGAGACTGCCGAGGCATACCTTGGATACCCTGTTAACAACGCCGTTGTTACCGTCCCTGCATATTTTAACCACTCGCAACGGCAGGCTACCAGGGACGCCGGAACTATCGCCGGTTTGAACGTCCTCCGTATCATCAATGAGCCGACCGCCGCTGCCATTGTTTACGGTTTGGACAAGAAAGTGACTGGCGAACGCAACGTTCTTATCTTTGATCTCGGTGGTGGAACTTTCGATGTCTCCCTCTTGACGGTTGAAGAGGGTATCTTCGAGGTCAAAGCAACTGCCGGTCACACTCACTTGGGCGGCGTAGACTTCGACAACCGTCTTGTCGACCATTTTGTCCAAGTGTTCGAGCGCAAGCACAAGAAGGACATCTCATCCAGCCCTCGTGCACTCTGCCGTCTCCGTACTGCTTGCGAACGCGCCAAACGTTCGCTCTCTACTACGTCCAGGACCACTATCGAAATCGACTCCCTCTTCGGGGGCATTGACTTTTGTACGTCCATCACCCGTGCTCAGTTTGAAGAACTGTGCCTAGACTTGTTCCGTCGCACACTCGAGCCCGTCGAGAAGGTCCTTCGCGACTCCAAGATCGACAAGTCGAACGTGCATGAAATCGTCTTGGTCGGTGGTTCCACTCGTATTCCTCGCATCCAGAAACTTGTCTCCGACTTCTTCAACGGCAAGGAACCCTGCAAGAGCATCAACCCTGACGAGGCGGTTGCGTACGGTGCCGCCGTCCAGGCCGCCATTCTCTCCGGCGACACCTCGGAGAAGACTCAGGACCTCCTACTTCTCGATGTCGCTCCCTTGTCGCTCGGTATCGAGACCGCTGGTGGTGTCATGACGCCCCTCATCAAGCGTAACACGACAGTCCCGACGAAGAAGTCCCAGATCTTCACGCACTCGGATTTCTCCACGTACTCAGATAACCAGCCTAGTGTCTTGATCCGGGTTTACGAGGGTGAACGTGCACGAACAAAGGACAATAATTTTCTCGGAAAATTCGAGCTCACTGGCATTTCTCTCACCCCTCGCGGCGCATTTCAGATCGAGGTCACTTTTGATTTTGACGCTAACGATATCTTGAATGTCTCGGCTTCCGACAAGACCACTGGCAAGTCGAACCGCATCACGATCACCAACGACAAGTGTCGTCTGGAGGAACTCAAGCGCATGGTCTGGGAGGCCGAGGAGTACAAGGGTTCGTATACAAAGTTTCTGAAGTCTGCCATTACCTTTGACCACGAAGGCTTACAGCCGAGGACGAAGCTGCGGCTGCTCGTATCCAGGCCAAGAACGGTCTCGAGTCATATGCATACAACCTCCGTAATTCTATCAATGACGAGAAGCTCGCTGGCAAGTTTGATCCCGCCGACAAGACGAAACTCGAGTCTGCCATCAGCGACACCATCAGCTGGCTCGACAGCTCACAGGAAGCCTCGAAGGAAGAGTACGAGGACAAGCAAAAGGAGTTGGAGGCTGTCGCCAACCCAATCATGCAGAAGTTGTACGGTGCAGCTGGTGCTGGTGCTGGACCAGGCGGCTTCCCTGGTGCTGGCGGTTTTCCTGGCGGCGGTGCTGGGCCCGGTCGGCCTCCCAGGTGGTACTGGCGAGGGTGGTCCTTCAGTCGAGGAGGTTGACTGAAGGAGCGGTCGATTCGTCACGCCTTGATCATGGATTCACGACTTGCGTTTCGTACTACACTGTAGTATTTGCATCGAATCATTAGGCAGAAACTTCTGTACGTTACATAGCGTATTTCCTCTAGAAATTTTATTTCTTGCTCGTCGAAGCACTTGTGACGGAAGCGTCGGTTTGAAGTCACGCGTTATCGCCGGGCCATTCTAGTCTCACCATGATGCAGCTTTAGAAATGCCCGGATGGACATTAGAACGTTAGCAGACTCCAGGACATTTGACCGCCCTGTCTGCTGTGTGACGGTGAGCACTCGGCGATGTTCCTCGGGCTGGATAACGGGTGGGTACTTCGGAAGTGGAAACTCATTTCATCGGGTTGCTGTAATACGGCCTCGAGCCCGAAGCTCATCTCTCCGGGGCAACCATGGCCACGAAGCCCTCCTGCAACCACTGCGGTTTTGGGCTTGTATCCCCCGTTGGTACGATTAACAACGTTACTCGTATCGTTCGCGTAGCTCACGCATATCGCCTTCGGTTCACAGGCATGCTCACCACTGTCAATAATGATGATAGCACTAAAAAGCTCCTGCGGTGTCCTTCGGTGTGCTGCATAGATATAATCAGCAAGGGACTGGAAGTCACACATGACGGTTGCAGCATGCAAAGTCGAGATAAGTGATCATTGGGGTACAGGGCTTTCTTGGCAGCTCTCACTGCGGCCTCTCGCTTTCTGGCACCTGCGCTTTCTTCCACGGGATCCCCTATTACACAGTCCCAACCCGTGAAACATCAGGGCTAACTAGACATGTCGCAGACAAAAGCCATCGGGATTGATTTGGGAACAACTGACTCGTACGCATCATCTCATTCCATCGTTTCCCTCGGTACAGTTTGATTTCCTTCCTCTTTTCCAGCTGCGTCGGTGTTTGGCAGAACGATCGTGTTGAAATCATCGCCAACGACCAGGGTAACCGGATGACACCCTCATATGTCGCCTTCCTTGACAATGAGCGACTGATCGGCGATGCCGCGAAGAACCAGGTCGCCATGAACCCTCATAACACGTGAGTTATGCGGTCGTCGCTTTACAGCTGCGTGCCAACGCCCGTTCAGTGTATCTGGTGCCAAGCGCCTCATCGGTCGCAGGTTCGACGACGCTGAAGTGCAGGCCTGATATCAAGCACTTCCCCTTTAAGGTCGTCAACAGGGCAGGCATGCCCTACATCCAAGTAGAGTACCGTGGTAAGAACAGGGAATTCGCAAGTATATACGTAATTGCAATGCAACCGACTTTCTTCTGACTCTGGTATCTGTAGACTCCCGAGGAAATCTCGTCCATGGTTCTCACCAAGATGAAGGAGACTGCCGAGGCATACCTTGGATACGCCGTTAACAACGCTGTCATAACGGTCCCTGCATACTTCAACAACTCGCAACGGCAGGCCACCAAGGACGCTGGTACTATCGCTGGTTTGAACGTCCTCCGTATCATCAACGAGCCGACCGCCGCTGCTATTGCTTACGGTTTGGATAAGAAAGTGACTGGTGAACGCAACGTTCTGATTTTCGATCTCGGTGGTGGAACGTTTGATGTGTCTCTTCTGACGATTGAGGAAGGCATCCTCGAGGTCAAAGCAACTGCTGGTCATACCCACTTGGGCGGTGTAGACTTCGACAACCATCTTGTTGACCACCTCGTCCAAGTAGTTCAATCGCAGGCACAACAAGGATATCTCGTCCAACCGTCGCGCACTCTGCCGCCTCCGTACTGCTTGCGAACGCACCAAGCGTGCACTCTCTACTGCCTCCAGGACCACTATCGAAATTGACTCCCTCTTCGAGGGTATTGACTTTTGTACATCCATCACCCGTGCTTTCTTTGAAGAACTGTGCCAAGACTTGTTCCGTCGCACACTCGAACCGATTGAGAGGGTCCTTCGCGACTCGCAGACTAACAAGGCAGAGGTGGATGAAGTTGTCTTGGTCGGCGGTTCCACTCGTGTTCCTTGTATCGAGAAGCTCGTCTCCGACTTCTTCAAGTGGCAAGAAACCCTGCAAGAGCATCAACCCTGACGAGGCGGTCGCCTATGGTGCCGCCATCCAGGCTGCCATTCTCTCCGGTGACACCTCGGAGAAGACTCAGGACCTCCTACTTCTCGATGTCGCTCCTTGTCGCTTGGTATCGAGACTGCTGGTGGTGTCATGACGCCTTTAATCAAGCGTAACACGACAATCCCGACGAAGAAGTCGCAGATCTTCACGCGCTCGGATTTTTCCACGTACTCAGATAACCAGGACAGTGTCTTGATTCAGGTTTACGAGGGCGAAGGTGCACGGACAAAGGGCAATAATTTTCTCGGCAAATTCGAACTCACTGGCATTCCCGTTATCCCTCGCGGCGCTACTGAGATCGAGGTTACTTTCGACCTTGACTCTGACAGTATCTTGAATGTCGTCGGCTTCCGACAAGACTACCGGCAAGTCGAATCGCGTCACGATTACCAGTGACAAGGGTCGTTTGTCGAAGAAGGATATCGAGCGCATGGTCTCGGAGGCCGAGAGGTACAAGGGTATGTATACAAGGTTTCTGAAATATACTAACCACAATTGCTCACAGCCGAGGACGAAGCTGAGGCTGCTCGTATTCAGTCCAAAAATGCTCTCGAGTCGTATGCATACAACCTCCGTGACACTATCAGTGACGAGAAGCTCGCTGGCAAGTTTGATCCCGCCGACAAGGCAAAACACGAGACTGCTATCAGCGACGCCATCAGCTGGCTCGACAGCTCACAGGAAGCCTCGAAGGAAGAGTACGATGACAAGCAAAAGGAATTGGAGTTTGTTGCCGGCCACATCATGCAGAAGTTGTACGGCGCGACTAATGCAGCTGGTTGACCAGGCGGCTTCCCTGGCGGTGCTGCGCCTGGTGGCTTCCCTGGTAGTGCTGGCGAGGATGTTCTTTCAGTCAAGGAGGTTGACTAAAGGACTGGTGCCTTGACCGTGGATCCATGACTTGCATTTCGTAGTACACCGTATTATTCGCATCGAATCATTAGACAGAAACATCTGTACGTTACATACCAAAGAATTCCACTTCGTAGCCATCTCGACCGGGACATGTCGAGGCAGGCTGGGTCACATCAATGCGATGGAAGAATATACGAAAACTCATACGCACTTTTCTGGTTCGAGTTTGTGCACTTATTGAATGTGGATGGACGGCGAGACCACCGGCAGTATTTAAACGGCGAGGACATATGCCGCCGCACTTGAAGTGTTTCGCTTTTGATGTTGCATGGGGACTGGAATGGTGAGCTACCGCCAGCACACAAAAGGAACCGGATGGGGACGAGGTGACCTTTTTCGTCTTCAAATTCACGTTTGCAGTACCAGCACCAGGGATGGAGAACCTGAACATATCAATAACGCAATTTTGGTCAACTTGATCGGTGTGGACTAAGTCACTTGCTTGATCTTTTTCTTTGACATCGTGGATGCATGCAGCCAAGTTACCTTGCTTGTTAGTATGTGCAAAGTGCAAAGTGCAAGGTCACCTTGCTCGATGTTTGAAAGGGACTGCAAACCATAAGTGTCGGACTGCTGAAAGGCCTTCCCCTTCTGGGCGCATTTATGTAATTTCGCACGCCCGTTGTGGGAACAAAGTCTGGTAAGATCGCCTTCCGAGCCATCATCACGCTGTTGTTTCATTTCTGTAGGAGAAATACTTGGTAGATGGTCGATGAATGTTCGTCGCTCTGAACGAACTGCATACTTGCCTTGGACAAGGCAATGGAATTATGTAAATCGAATCTGTGTAGTAGACAAGGATATCGAGTTGTCGACGAACTAAGCGAGTGATATATCCTCCGCCTCCTCTGCCCTTGCCCAGGCTGGCGCAAGCAATGACCGAACGCAGTGCGCGACCATCAGTACAGCTCATACAGTGGGTCAAGACTGCGTCATACATGTTCTACCTTGGATCTGATGCCCTCACAGGACTGTTTACCAGCGACTTTTTCATGATGGCATAACACTCTCCAAGCTAAGGGATACGATCAGCCAAGGCCGTCTCCTGAGTAACCACGGCAATACTGTTGGCGTACCGGGGCGTAGTCTGGCATGGAAGGCAAGAGTCCTCTCTACCCCGGTCCTTATTATTGACGCCATATATTACTAACTGCTAGATGTTCCTCTTGCGCGGTCTGGAGCCGTTGGAGCGGCCGTCCGACGAGATGCCGAGCGTACCGATAGATTTACTGAGAGAATCACGCAAACAGTTCTCGGAGCTCTTACTTGAGAAGATGCGTGCGCCCGATGGAAGTTACGATGAGAGTTTCGTGGTTCCTGGGTTGACAATGCCACGCCGGAGTAACCAGACACCCCTGAATCTCGAGACCAATAATCCCTTGAGTCTTCACGAAGAGGTGTGCATCGCGGCTTTAGCTCTGTTATGTCGACCCGACTAACTGTAATCTACAGAACCCGTGGAAGGAGTGGTTCGCTGCTATGGATCTGCGCAAGATCATCCAGCAGGATGTCGAACGGACGTAAGTTGGTGTCGGGATCCACAGTGCGAGACCCTTCGACTAACACAGTCATCCAGTTTTCCAGACATGGGCTACTTTCGGAGTGTTGAAGTGCAGCATCAACTCACTAACGTGTTGTTTCTATATTCCGTCATGCATCCAGACATTGGTTATCGTCAAGGCATGCATGAGCTGCTTGCACCCCTGTTCTATGCCATAGGTAGTTTCCAGTCTTATCCCGAGTTTATGTCGGTTGTGACGATCACTTGTGCTCCAGACTTCGATTCGGTGCCGGAGGCACATGAAGTACTTAAAACGGACTCGCTTTTTGCGGAGTTCTGTTCTAGATCATGGGTTGCTGCAGACTCTTGGGCACTTTTTTCTGCTATAATGCAAAAAGTGTCCCAATGGTACGAGTGGCGCGAACCTGCACTACCACCATCCGCAGCACGCGGTCCGATTAACTTGAAACCATATGTGCCTCCCATCGTCGAAGCCTGTAACCGTATTCAAGGGAATTTACTCAAGTCTGTCGATCCTACGTTGTACGAGGCAATGCAAGGTGCAGGCATAGAACCGCAGATATATGGACTGTGCGTCGTTTCTATTCGTGAAAGTGTTCGATTTTTGGCCGACTTTTGTATGTATTGTGCAGCCGATGGTTACGGCTGCTATTCACACGCGAATTCCCAATGGACGAAGCAATGATGTTGTGGGATGGCCTCTTCGCAAGCTCATCCCCCACACCTGGCCTCGTTCTGTGGCTCTGCGTCGCAATGCTCATTCGTATACGGACAAAATGTATGATTTGTGTACCCTCCCATTCTTCACACTCACCTGAAATTTCAGTGATCCCGTCTGATTACAGTACACAACTAACGTATCTGCTGCGTTACCCACCATGTCCCCAACCAGAACCTGGAGCCCCACATCACATCGTTCTACTCATTCGACATGCTACGGCCTTGGAGATATCGCCCAGTCCTGCAACAGGCGCCACACTCATGATGGAAAATCGGAACATGTTGAATATTCCTCTAGATGTTCCAGATCCACCAATAGCAAGACGTAGACCCCGCCAACCGGAGAGAACTCATCAAGCGAACTCCTCAGAGACCTCCAATTTGGGTACTACAGGGTACTCGCCGCAACTTAGCTTCCCAGAACTGCTTGCCCGTGGACTACTTGATCGTGGAGAGAGCCTCGGAATCAACAGGACAGTCATGAACGCTGTTTCTGAGCTCAAGGTGGGTCGCATTGTCCCCCGGCTACGTGTTTCTAGAATCTAAGGCTCCATCAGCGCAATCTGCCTGACTTGACTTCCACTCTCGTTCGTTCTCCGCCTTTTTCAGCTAGTACATTCTCCGCGTACCCCATGCTGGACGAGAAGTCGCCAGAAGAGCGTTATACCCGCGACCACCGTAGCGATCTCGAGTCAGCTCGGGAACTCGCCGATCTTCGTAGACAAAACAAGCGCTTGGGCGAGGCCGTTGGATGGGTACTGGACATCCTTGGTCAAGAAAGTGCGAGTGACAACTATCAATCGCAAAGGATGCAAGCTCTAGAATCGCTTTCATACATGCGTGACGTATTGACTGGACAGGTCGAGGAGGTAGACGAGCGTCGATTATGGGGTGAAGCAGAATTCATGAGGAGATGGGAGGTCCGACAGAAGTCTCCATCCCCAAGTAGCGAGTCATCCGTGACGGGACGAGATATGCGCTCTAGTAGTACGTCCACGAAACGGACAACGCCTAGGGAAAACCGCCGCTTTTCGCAGGGGACTACGGGCTCGAGTTCAACTTCAACTAGTGCTTATCCACGCTCTGTCGCCGCAACGAGTACTCAACCGACCAGAACGCCACTCCTCCCTCCGACTCATAGTCGATCACAGTCTCTGGGGCGCCCCTCCGTGTGTCTGCAAACAACCCCTTCCAAAGGGCTTCTGGTGGGAGCAACGTCGTGCAAGACACGCCGGGCGTGCGGAGTGAGGCAGTCGAGTACGATCCATTAGGAGTGTCCAAGTAGTAGTTGTCACGTGATTTATGAAGCGGCGATTAGAGCCGACCAATGGCGAGGGTGACATTTATGATTGCCTGTTTCGGGTGAGATCGTGTTGCACCGGAGAGCCGCCGGCCGTTGCGCAAAATATTTCGCTCACTTCCCGCTCGACCTCTGCAAACAACAAGTCATGCTGACGAGATCTCTTGCAAGGACTGTTCCACCGAGAGCTCGATGGGGCTTGCAGCGCTCGTTTGCAACGACCCTGCCTGCCAGAAAGGTCGTCTCGACTAATCCCGTAAAAGCTCAGCAGGTCAAGGTACATCATTCATCTTAACACCCTCGACGTCAACCTGCTGTCTTACTTGCTTTATACTAGTCTTCGGTCAAATATCCGCTCATCGAACACGAGTACGACGCCATTGTCGTGTGAGTGTACACCTTCGGCCGTCACGTCGTCTCACAGGAATCTGAATCGGGGTATCGTGTTAGCGGCGCAGGTGGTGCTGGTCTTCGAGCTGCCTTTGGGCTAGCAGAGGCTGGCCTCAACACGGCGTGCATCACAAAACTTTTCCCAACTCGGAGTCATACCGTGGCCGCTCAAGTATGTTCCGGTGTTATGCGCACACGACGGGGGTATTGACCATTACTTGATAGGGAGGTATCAATGCTGCGTTAGGCGTAAGTTCGTGCGACGTAGACGAATAGGCTGTGGTGTTCATATAGTCGTCGCTAGAACATGACCGAGGACGATTGGAGATGGCACATGTACGATACGGTATGTGTTTAGCCTAACTCCGTATCACCCCGGTAGTCATTCTCCCATAGGTTAAAGGCTCGGACTGGCTCGGTGACCAAGACGCAATCCACTATATGTGTCGAGAGGCACCGAGATCAGTGATTGAGGTACGCTGATAGACTTCCACGGGATGAATAACATTCCTATCATAGATCGTTGCCAGCTCGAACACTACGGTGTCCCCTTCTCTCGGACGAAAGAGGGAAAAATCTACCAGCGTGCTTTCGGTGGTCAGTCCCTGAATTATGGTAAAGGTGGCCAGGCGTATCGCTGCGCAGCAGCAGCTGACCGCACCGGACACGCTCTCCTTCACACTCTTTATGGTCAATCTCTCCGTCACAACACAAACTTCTTCATCGAGTATTTCGCACTGGACTTAATTATGCAGGACGGTGAATGTGTTGGTGTCATGGCATTGAACATGGAAGATGGCACCCTTCACCGTTTCCGTGCTCACAAGACCGTCTTGGCCACTGGTGGTTACGGACGTACCTACTTCAGCTGTACAAGTGCCCATACCTGTTCTGGCGACGGTAACGCCATGGTAGCCCGCGCTGGTCTGCCTCTGCAGGACCTGGAGTTCGTCCAGTTCCACCCTACGGGCATTTACGGTGCTGGTTGTCTCATCACTGAAGGTGGGTACTGTGAGGATCTCTGCCGCACCGGTTCACGAAGTGTGGTTTAGGGTCTCGTGGTGAGGGTGGATACCTGCTGAACTCGGACGGTGAGCGTTTCATGGAACGTTACGCTCCTACTGCCAAGGATCTTGCCTCGCGTGACGTGGTTTCCCGTTCCATGACCGTCGAGATTCGCGAGGGCCGTGGTGTGGGACCGGAAAAGGATCACATTTATTTGCAGCTCAGTCACTTGCCCGCTGACGTCCTTCACGAACGCCTGCCCGGTATCTCAGAGACAGCCGCTATCTTTTCAGGTGTTGACGTTACCAAGGAACCAATCCCCGTCTTGCCCACAGTGCACTACAACAGTAAGTGGCGCTGAGTCTGATGATGCCTTGTAGCTTATAGCGTGACAGTGGGTGGTATCCCCACAAAGTATACCGGTGAAGTGCTTACCATCGATGAGGTGCGTTTTAGCCTATCCTGCCTGAGTACTTTTACCTACCTTTGAACAGAATGGCAAGGACAAGATTGTCCCCGGCCTTTACGCTGCTGGTGAGGCAGCCAGCGTGTCCGTCCACGGTGCCAACCGTCTCGGTGCAAATTCACTTTTGGACATCGTCGTTTTCGGCCGCGCGTGCGCGAACCACATTAAGGAGAACCTTACGCCAAACAAACCTCACAAGAAGATCCCTGATGAGGCTGGCCTTGGAAGTATCGAGTTCTTGGATCAAATACGCAACGCAGACGGTCCCAAGTCTACGGCTTCCATTCGGTTAGACATGCAGAAAGCGATGCAATCTGATGCTGCTGTTTTCCGGTATGCAGATCAATGTCACTACTTGGTGTTCAGGAGGTTTATGCAGTTTTTTGTCGCCGACAGTACTCAGGAAACTTTGGATGAGGGTGTTGAGAAGCTGCGTACCATCTACAAGTCCTTCGAGCAGGTTGGAGTTAAAGATAGAAGTATGATCTGGAACTCGTATGTGAAAACCCAGCCGCATTACGCTTCGTGACTGACCGTTCGCAGCGATCTCGTCGAAACCTTTGAGCTCCGCAATCTCCTCCAGTGCGCCGTTCAGACCATCACTGCTGCTGCTGCACGCAAAGAATCTCGTGGTGCCCATGCCCGCGAGGACTACCCTGAAGTTCGCGTCCCTCGCTTGTTCTATTAAGATGCCATCAACTCACATTCGTTTTTGTTAGCGCGACGATAAGAATTGGATGAAGCACACACTCACATGGCAGCACGATGTCAACTCGCCGGATGTGACCATCAAGTATCGCGGTGTTATCGACAAGACCTTGGACGAGAACGAGTGCAAGCCCGTCCCGCCGATGAAACGCACGTACTAGATGGTTTCGTTAATGGGTTCGTTGGGTGGTACTAGTACTGGTAATATCCCGTCTGCTCGTGAATGACTGGGTGGTCGCGAAAAGATCGGGTGGATCGTATGAACCATTTTTGTTGTCTTTATGGAACCTCTTTGGCTCAAAAGGGCATGCTATCCACTGTTCTTGACTCATGACCGAACTATACCGGCGGGGCAAGGCCACCAAACAGGTTTCCAATATACTGGTATAATCGTCATAAGAGCGGTGAATCGACACTCGTACGTAGGTAGGCACACTCGTGAGACCTGGGCAAGATCATGCGGGTACTGATGGGGCAAGGTATATGTTTCTGTATTACATGGCGTATCTACTTCTGATCCGGACTCCATCCTTGTCAGTACTCGATGGAATATCAGGACTAGGATGGTTGTGAGGAAATCCTGCCTCGGACGGCGATTAAGAGATGAAAACTTTCAAGTATTAGTCGGAACCAGAGGGGGTAGGGGAGGCGAAGCTGTCACCTCCAGCGCTGTCAGCTCCGGAATAACAGTCGGTGTCTTCGCTGTTCTTATCGTTAGGCGGAAACATGTTGATACTGGTGTTCAATGCTCCTCTTCCTTCACAGTTAAGAATATGTCTGATCTCCCCAATTTGACGGTCAGCAGCTTTCAGAAGGGCCTCCGCTTCTTCATATTCATCGGTAGCCATTATTCGCATCATTTCAATCTCTCGAAGGCGGAGACGATGATACCGGACGCCTGCAGCAAATGCCTCTCTGGAGGCACGAGCGAGCTCCAACGTGCGGTGGGATCGAAGGGTTTCGACCTCCTCAGATATGCTGGCAGAGGCCTGTACCTAGTTAGAATAATCCATAAGCATTTACATAGAATATCTGACCGTTGTCATGACTTTCTTGACCCTTTTGTGCGGCGAGCCACCACGTGTATCAGATGGCAGCGCGAACTGAAAGTGAGTTCGCTCGAGAGGTTTAGCTGGTAACGCAGTGTCGCCTGGAACCATTTTCTCCGTCGAGCTGCCAGCTTGTGGAGGACCAGTCATATCTATCTTTGACGAAGGGGGCATCGATGGAAGGGCAAAATACCCAGATTGCATCGTGTTAACTGGGTGATTTGAAGACGACTGTACGGGCATATTGGCATCAGTAGATAAGTGGAAATGACGGGAATGTGGTGTGCTCATTGAAAGATTCGGAGACCACTGTGTGGACATATTGGCACCTGCAGTGGACATGGGAGCACCTTATTATTACCGGCAAATGCCGTATGTGTGGGAAGAGGTTCGGTAGATGCCGTCGAGCCACCACTGCCACGTCCTTCCCTACGACATAGACGACGGACAATGAATTAGTAGGTAGGGTTACTTGGCTGATTTGGGTGGATTCAGGAAGGAGTTTGTGACGGGGGAAACAGAGACTTCGGGTTGTGAAACTGAGGCTTGCTTGTTGCACAATCATGTTGCCTAGCACGTCTAGTACTTTTGCGCCACATACTGTAAGTGCCAACGTCCATCCATTTCAACATGACAGCGGTCCCACGGAAATTTGAAGCCTAAAGCCCAAACAGACCTCAGAGCTGGGATCTGGGCCGAAAAAAAATGCCAGAAAGATGGGGGTTTTCACACCACTCTTTTCAAAACGTGCAAGCTAGAAAGCCGCCACAATATATATATTTCCTCCTTGAAGTACGGAATATAGTAGAACAGGACCTCTGGCAACATGCCCATGGGAATGTGATTTGGCATACTCGTCCGTTGTGCATTGCTCGTCGCATGACAGCACTCTCGGCCCGATGAGAGTATGCGAGTCAACAATACGCATGGTTTCTATTTGAGTAGAAAGAGGCTATGGGGGGGCGAGGCGAACTCTAGTCCGTCTTCGTCAAGTACATAGCCAGGAGACGGTGTAGGAGGCTGAGAAACTGCACTTCGGACATGCAAGATAAGGTGACAGCCGTTGATGATGGCAATGGAAACCCCAAGGCCAAAAATTCCAAGAAGCCATTCAACCTGTCAGAAGCATCAGAGAGGAAACTGCTTGAGGGGCGGATGTCAACTTACAGGAAGGGTGAGCGATACTACTAAGTATACAATACAATAAATCAGGACCCTACAATCCTCGTTTTTAATCATCACCTCGCCAGATATGAAGTTGGAAGGAACGCACACAGGAAAGTAAAGCACGTTTCCTTGAATGATAATGTCCCCTAGGCGTCTTACTCCATCCCAGCTGGCCGGGACGGGACCAAGCTTCGCTTGATGCCGCCGTACGGCAGCAACGACGGCGAGCATAAATAACAACCATTCGCATGCTATCATGGCGGAATAATTGATGTAGATTTTGAGGGCAACGTTAGGGAACTCGCTGATTTTGGACCCGAGACTCAATAGGATCTCGTCTTGTGAATATCAATTAGAATCAGACTTCGGCTTCATAATAGTCTAGAGCCCGACCGACCTGCGGAATTTGTGACGAGTGCTGCGCACACGGTCATGACGACGGCCTCCGCAACCAGGGCTAAGGCTGTCATGATTAGAACTTTCTTCGAGCCACCTATACAGAGCGTAGAGCCGCAGTACTAGAATGACTGAGGACGTCAATGACAGGCGTTGTCTTTGAGAGTAAAGATAAGCCTACTTTGGACAAACCAGTAAGTCACAAAGCTGAACCATATGTCGAGGCCCAGGAAATCAGTGGGTAACTATAACAGAATCAGCTGGACGAAATTCCATGATCATACACATCTGGCTTACAACTGATGATTGTGATTGCAGACGGCGTAGAAAATCATGATCGGGAACCTGGCGATAAACGGAGCCACGTACAACTACATGGTTCTCATTAGGCCGGCACCACACTCGTTGATCTGAGGAATGCCTACCCTGTTAGTGGTATTCTCATTCACGATGATTTCTGATGGTGGTGAATATCCCAATGCAGTCTGGACGCCCTATAACCCACCTGCAGTGGAAAATCTACGGTGACACTAAGCCCCGCAAAAATGATCACGAAGCAACACGTGGCCAACGCACAGAATGAAAACAGTACCAAGGTATCGAAACTGACATTTCTGCTAAGTTCGGCGTTGAAAAACGGATTTATGGAACTCACTGTGAGATAGACGACCGAGATCGACGAGAACCGTTTCTTCTGTCACGGCAGTAGCATCAGGATGTTAGATGTTGGAACCCGAGAAGGGCACTGGCTGGTATGTACCCAAATATATTTGACCTTTCGATGATGTATTGGTCGGTTACTCGAGTGTCGAAAAGGCCTTTAAAGTTCCTACCTCATCCTCCAAAGAGAGCACTGCCCAACTCGTCAAGAGTTCATGGATCTTTCAAAGGAGATACTCACTACAATCGTATACCATCAGAGTGGCCGGTACGACTGAAACGAGTTGATAGATAGACTTTCAATACCACCCATGCCAGAACTCTGAGAAATACCTTGCAGAAGTTGGATCGTTTGCGCATCCCTCGCAACACTGAGAGGATCGTAGTTGCCTGCTGATTCCATCTCTCTTTGGGGTTGAAACGAACACCAGGGCTAATCACGCCATGTTTATAAAGGTCGGACACGAGATAATATGGCGAACGGTGTTTTCCATCAGCCGCGGCATCTGAGGCAGACGAAAGACTTCGGCCATCAGTGTGAAGTGTCAGAGTATGATTGTATGAGTAAGCGGCATCCCACGGCACCTCCTCCTTCAATCCACCACTCTCGTCCTTGCACGCACATCGTCGAACGTCGACGATGTAGACATGCTAATCTGCACAACGCATATCTCTTGACTTAGCATGGTCTCTAGATTCACGGACGACGTATTGTTCATCATCACCTCCTTTCATCATTGCCCTGAATTCGCGATCGAATGGGCGGTGTCGATTTCCCATTGTATCCCTCTGCGGTGTCACTTATGAACCCCGTTGAAGCAAAAACTCGTCGCGTAGTACGGGGAGTCCTCGGGTGTCCAGAAACGACGAAGCATGACGTGGTCCCGCTGGCTCGGACGGTTTCAATCACTTGAAGTGCGACTGGCAAGTAATCGAACAGATTGAACGACAGAGCCCTAGCTTTTGAGCAGCCCACCCATGTACCGCAGCTGGTATGAAAATTTGTTCTATGCATGTAATGTCTATCACCTTAGTACCAGGCTCAGACGCTCTGGCGTCAGGATATTTTTGGGACAACATCAGTGGCTGAATGTGGTCAACCATAACTCAGCATCACATATACTGAGAGGATAAGTGCCGCGAGGGAGAAGTCCCGAAGAAAACTTCGTATGTACGGCGCGCACAGGTCGAAGACTGCAGTCGTTACTCTGCCAAAGGGTTGTGTCACACCAGCAGATCGAGCAGCCTCTAACCTTCAGATGTACAAGACAAGGCAGCGTGACCAATAATGGCTGCCACAGTGGATTCCGAATATTGGCCACTCGAAACATCAGGAAGGCGAGAGGTGAGATAACATCATTACAAAACATAGGACTAGAGTGGCATGCGATACGGGTCTATCGCCGCATCCACGCTAGCGGTCATAAAGGACTGTCAGAAGGTGATTCTCGTGCTCCTGTGGAGCAAGACGTGTATGAGCCCTTGAACTTCTAGTGTGCAGGACAAGATGACATCCGAAGACTGCAGTTACGGCAGACCCCAACCTCGGCACTGCGGTCATCCATTGGGTCTGAAGAAATATCAAGACTTCTCTACCCTCAGGACATAAGTACCAGGGACGTACAGGAAGTGTCAATGACACTACTGAGTAGGCAATGACGTAGAGTAGGGTTCTGCAAATGCCTGTTACTCGATCCACTCGCAGAGCATGAAGTTAGTACCTACCCGAAGAAATACACTATGTTGCCACTTATAAGAATGGTCCTTAAATCTTGTAGTTTAATCAAGTTCGCTGAATAGGCTATATGTTCTTCTCTGTGACGTCGGATGGCTGCCAAGATTGCGAGGGCAAATAGCAGACATTCGTAAGCTGAAAGGGCTGCATAGTTGATGTATATGTTAGTAGCTGCGATGGGGAAAGACCTGATATGGTCAGTAAGGTCTAGCAGTCTGCTAACTTTATCCCAGTGTTAGTGTACGCTTGACGTTGAGATTCAGACACGACTGGCCTTCGAATTTAGTGATTTGTACCATACAGGTGATCGTGACGATGATTTCGACAACGAAGCCCAGAGTCCGACAAGGAGAATCTTCCTGGAGCCATTATGAACGGCATACAATCGCATCTGGAGAATTACTAAAAAAATGGAGTGATTACATGACAAACCGAGTGAATACGGGCGTACTTTGCACAAGCCAGACTAACACACAACTAAACCAGCTCTCTAGAACGGGAAAAAAACTTGCAACGGTTCTAAAGTCAACCTGAAAAAAGGCCCGAGGAATGAACTTCCAATTATTCGTCGTAGTGGGGGATACACACCAGGTCATCGTTGTGAACACGCGTCTAAACGGAAGGTGCATACAACTGCGCAATTTTAATAGGCGCTGTGGATCATCGAATGAATATAGTTACCTCTCCCGAAACACCGGACTTTCGACCCCAGAAGAAAACTGATCGTCGTGAAGAGCGTTACAAAGGCTTCACTGTATTCCATAACTTACTGGTCGTTGATAGTCTGTCGTCACGGTTAAGTGCTGCTACATACCCCGCATGGGAAGGGACGTACACGATAACCGCAGTCCCAATGTACCGGGTCTAATGTGTCCCCATTAGAAATGTTCACAGATTGAAGTAGTAATTTAATTCGAACTTACGATAACATATATGGCGGCCACAACCGACATAGACTTGCTCTGTCAAAGTGATAAGAATTGGCAAAGTGGCGAGAAACGTGAGTTACCCATATAAAATCAATCTAGAGTAGGCTAGTGTGAGTGGCCAGGTATCGAATAGCAATACAATAGCACCGATACCTCTTCCTCCAGAGTAAGAACTAGTCACAACAATCAGGTTTAAGCGCTACCGAGAAGCAAATGGCTCACCATAGTCGTACATCATAATGACGGATGGTACCACTTCAATACGGATATCAGTGCTGCGGTGTAATATTTGGGTGACAGTAATTTACCTTCCAGATATCTGATCGTTTGAGCCGTCCAAGCCACGAGATACTGTGGATTTGCAGCTGCGGCCATAGCTGAAAAGTGGGGCAAAGTCGGGGGGAGTCTGATCATCTTGTGGTATAAATACTATTCACCAAGCGTTTGAGCATTGGTCCGATTCTTCGTGTGCCATCTTACGCAAAGTTGATACGCGCCCTCGAGGTTAACTGATTGGAATCCCCGCACTAGCTTATCAATGACGCCCTGTGCGTAGATATGGACAGTAAAATCTCACGTTCTCAACTGTGGTTCCCCTAACGTACTGCAACTACTGTAGAAAGTGCACGTAGCTTTGACGGAGAATACCAAAGCCGTGAGGTGGTGACATGAGCACCGAGATGTATGTTGGCTAAGGGCACGTGCGAACAGCGTTCGGGTTCAGAATCTCCACAAGACCTTTAAAGAACAAAGCCATGATGTGACGCGGAAATATTATGAAGTGTTTTAATATTCTTGCTGCTGGCCATCTCGCCCTAAGCTGAAAGCGGTATCGATCAGCCAAACAGCGCGACTAGTAGCACTACAAAAACAATACCTTATGATGGTGACTTTTTGGGCGATGTAGAAGCCTCCGACGTCGCTGCCGGCGACTTCGCGAATGTGATTATGGGAATTCGGGCCCCTTCGGATCGATACATGTGTGCAGTGTAGCAACGCCGGTTTCATGTAGACTCGTTGTCGACATAAAACAATACCACGACAGGGGTCTCGAAACCTAACATTAGGGCACCGCGAGCTCTGATCATGCGATGGATTCCCAGATACAGCTGATTTCATAACGATAGACCAGATTCTGAAAAATTCACTCATGCGCTTTTGTTTATATGACAAACAAGTCTAGTCCGTATTTGGCACCCCTCCGCGCCTTTGTTTGTTTGGTTACGACGACATGAGTCTCACATTTCCGGTGCATGCATGCCTGCCAACTGTCTTACAGAGGACATATATGCACTAGATGCAGGAAGTACTTACTCATTTACGGGTGCCTTTATAGTGTCCGTTCGATTGTGGCCTGAGAGACTTTGACGTGTTTTGCTCCTGGAAGCTCACTCTGCAGCTCGGATGGAAAGATATCTGGAGTGCGCTCCACACAAGCAACAAGAAACTGAGAGAAACTATCAGTAGTAGTACATCCGACAGCAACATCATGCATGGTGAGTGAACATGGTCGACCACCTTCTAATGGTCTTCTCATCGCAGAATTCATGTCGTCGTAACCAAACAAACAAAGGCGCGGAGGGGTGCCAAATACGGACTAGACTTGTTTGTCATATAAACAAAAGCGCATGAGTGAATTTTTCAGAATCTGGTCTATCGTTATGAAATCAGCTGTAAATCATTCTCGTTATTGTGAGCATAATCGGACACAATCGGACACAACACTTACCATGGGCGCATTGGAAAACAGGGTACTACAGTTATAGAACTAAAGCCCGTTATATAAGCAAGGTGGCTGTGTCCTTGACCCACCTTTCCCACACGGTTTTGTGCTTTGGTCGTCGTCCATCACCACGATGTCGAGCAGAGCGGGTGGTCTTTATGGTGGTATCCAGTTCTCGTCGGGGGCAACACTCAACTTCTCTTCATCCATTCCAACACCTGCACAATTGTCCAAGCCTCCAGAACAGACCCAGACACCAGCAATCAGTGTTATAGAGACAGGAAATGCGCAACCCGACGCTGCGAAAACTGAACGAGGAAGCGTTGGCTGTGAGGGATCAGGAGGAGGAAAAGGAGGAGAATTAGTGGGGGAACAAACGTCAAAGTCGGGTTCTGGGACGAAAGCTACAGCCGGTATCTCTCCATCCCCTGTGCCTTGCTCGTAACTCGCCCAATATTGACCGTTGCATCCATCATTCGTACCCACCCTCCGCACTCTCCCAACGCCCGTCGCACTCACAGGATGGTCTGCTGCACTCGCTTTCGCACCAAGACGGACAGCACAGAAGCCCAAGCCACCCCCACCCGCACAACGTTTACCGATCGGCGCAACCACGGTAGCTGCTTCCCCTGCCGTCGCACCCGGTATACCTCCACCCATCAACACTTCCTCACAGTCCACAGTTTCCGCGGCTGCTGTCATATACGCCGCACCAGAACTCATCACCCCCAACAAGGATCAGGTAGAAAACAAGGACGACGCGGGTTGGCGTAAGAAGGAAGGTTGGGGCAAAAAAGTTAAACCACCATCGATGGTACTCGATGAAGATGTCAACGGTTTCAAAACTCAACACAGACAACGGAAGGGAGGAGGCGGTAAGAAAGGAAAAAAGGTGCGTCGATGCGTCTTTCCGTTACTGGTGCCAGTTAACAGGCTATCAGAATAAGAATGCCCAGCCGGTCGTGACGTGGGATCCTTATGAACAGTATGATCCACTCCGACCTAATGACTACAACGAGTATAAGATATGGAAACAACGGGAGCGGGTCGACAGAGCGACGGAACGAGCCGCCGAACGAAAGCGCGCTCGCGATGCCAGGGAAAGAGGCAGTGATTATACGGACAGCGGTAGCGAAGATGATCGACCCAGGAAAACCGGTTTGTTGCAGATCGACTGTGCATCTCAGCGAATATTGTTGACGTGTATTCTGCGTAGGGAGATTCGACGACAATGACACTTTCGACCGCTGGTCTCGTGCAGACGACGACCGTCTGCGTGGTCCCAGTGCCCACGAGCCACTCCCAGCGCCTATGGACCGTAACATGTCTGGTGATGATGCGTATATGCGTCGTCTTGCGATGTCACAAGGCGCCTCGGCTTTCAGCGCGCCGTCACCTCCTCCAGCGCCGGCCGATCGGAATTTGTCTGGCGAGGAAGCGTACCTTCGTCGTCTGGTGCTGTCAACTCGCGGTAAAGCCACGCGGTGCAGTCCAGACCCCCCATCGCAATCGGCGGTTGCAGCACCAACTACGGCGGCGAACGTAGAAGAGGAACACGACGAAGAGTCGATTCCCGGTCTTGGCATGGCTTCAATGGAGACGGACGTCGACGTTCCTGCATTTACTGATGTCTCTGCTGCACCAAACTCTCGAGTTGAAACCGGCGAAGAGGCCTACCAGCGGCGTCTTGCCATGTCACGCGGCTTGCAGCCGACCGCGCCTCCGTTCCAGCCGTCTTTCCAACCCTCCGCTCCGGCTACGCAGTCTCTTCCTGCCCAATCGCCACCGCCTCCTTCACCTCCTCACTTGGCATACAACCCGTTCACGCCACCCTCCAGCGTCCCACCGCCACCACCACCTGGCCAACAGCTGCAAATGTCCAGTGGTATCGAAGAAAAGATCAAGCAAGCTGCTAGCATCGCTGCCAAGTTGAGTGCCCTTGCACCACCTGCAAGTGCGAACACCAGTGCAGATGGCAGCGCCAATGGGACGCCCGAACCTGTCGCTGCTTCGAGTACCCCTGCCGAACAGGGCGGGATGAGGAGGTGAGCCTGTCTTAAATTTGCGTTACCTGAAAACCCTGACTTAAAGATCGCATCTAGGCCAGATCCGCATGGTTTCGCTGCTCGCCTGATGGCCAAGTGGGGCCACAGGGAGGGGCAAGGACTTGGTGCTGATGGGTCGGGCATTGTCAATGCTCTCACGGTGGAACAGATCGCCGCTCAAGGTAAAAACAACAAAGGTCAAGTGCAGAATAAGAAAGGCAACACATCTGTTGGGTCGAAAATGGGACGAATTATCAACGACAACGAAGACGCCCGAGCGAAAGAGGACAGGGCGAGGTTCGGGGAGCCTAGTCGAGTGGTCGTCCTTACAAACATGGTGGATCCAGAGGACTTGAACGACGGTGAACTCAGAGATGATATCGGTTAGTTTTCTCTGCGGCTGGCAGGGAGTTTGAATTCAACGTTTGCATCGTACAGGTATGGAGTGCTCTAAGAATGGCACCGTCGAACGCGTGATACTCCATCCTGCGTTCCCACCTCCGGACAATCCCGAGGAGGCGGTACGCGTATTTGTTGTCTTCGCTGGGCCCTCTGGAGCGTGGAAGACGGTGCGAGAAATGGAAGGGAGGTACTTTGGAGGACGTACGGTAAGGGCAAGGTATTATCCTGAGAGCGCATATAGCCGGCATGATTTGGATGCTATGCTTCCATGATTCTTGGGTATTTATCGGTTTGACTTCTTACTTTTCATCATGTCTTTGAGATATAATGCAGTTTACTCCCTCGCTTTCGCAGCCGTTTCGTGTCACGAAGTGTGTGCAAGGGCAACCAAAAAAAAGGTGTTAAATTTGGTATATCGTACAAGATGTTACAATCGTATCCCCCCTACAAGAAAAGGACGAAACGGACGTTTGAAATCGCTTTACGCACGGAAGCCGAGAGCTTCCTTTCCTGCGTTCGTCGCTTGTTGATCGCCAGTGGCAACGCCATAGACGATGTTGGCTGCGCCTTCGGCGGCAGTTGCGATGCGGTCTTTTAGAGCCTGCGTCTGCGTAGGGGTTGACCGACCCATCGTCCTTCCACGTCCTGTTTCTGCAATTTCACGTAGCCAATCCGTCATTTGACACACGATACGACATACACGTAGGGATGAACTTACCACCTTCCTTGTACTCGTCGTCCAGAGGTTCGATGTGGGACGATTCGATGATACCCGGATGACCCTCGACGACCCCTGCGGAAGCCCTCCTAGTGTGCATCGCTTCTCTTTGAGCGTGTTTCGCATCATCTCTACGTCCCACGGACTGGGATCCTGTACCAGCCCCGATCTCCTTCGCAGTGGGATCAGTAGCCTGCGCATTAAGTTTCGTCAATGTAAGGTTAACATGACGAGATGAATTCACATACCTTCGTGCTCAATGATGCACTATGCGGGGTCGGGTTCGCTATGCCAGGGTAGGCACCCGTCGTTTTGTTCGTACCGATATTGCGTTCGTTCAGTGCCATTGTTTGCTTTTCTCGTGGATGTCTGTGTTGATCCGAGGGTAACACCGTCGAGGTTTATAAAGCTTCTAAAACTGCAACCATGACGCAGGCTGGTGTGGGGATCGACGTCATCGAGTGGCCACGGGTGCAACGGTTGACAGCTGTTTCACTTCTCCAGAGTCAGATGATGATGATGAGATGCAGTGTCCGATTGCGGTCAAACGTCCAAATAATTAGGGAGTGTACAGGTCCACCCATAACAAAAACCAAAAAAACAACCAAAAAGAAAACTCGTAGTCACTCATCTCAGGTTCTGGTTCTTGAGAGAGATCAAGATAAAGGGATCTGAACTCTGGACATGTGTAGTCAGGGAGGTGACCAACGAGTAGATATGTGTGGTAAGAGCGACGCCCATCGGATTCTAGGTCGATGGTGATCAGGTTTCCATGACGGTCACTACAGGGCAGTATGGCCTTGTGCGCAGAGTCGTCGTTACGACAAGGTAGGACAGGCAACGATAGATGAATGCCCAGGTTGGTGACATCCCATCTGAGCAGCTGAATGGAGTCCACACTGTCATGGAAGGATATAAGTTCGTCTTGGTTTGCGGCCGCGGCGAGTTTGCCCTGCCATATATCGACCGCTACATCTTCGGCGAACGTGTCGGGATCCATGATCTCGATGTCGTGACAGCCCCAGAAGCAATCCGGGTCGTCTGCCAGGACACTTCCGCACTTTCCAGGCCGTGTCCCCCGATTCCATGCAAATATACTATGATCACTGAATACCCGGATGATTTCCAGCTGAAGCCGCTGGAACGCTTTCGAGCCCTCTCCATACAGCATCGGCATGTTCACACCGAACAAGCCCAGTAGTGAGTACGCTCGATCTTCTACTCGTGTCGTCTTCCTGTTGGCAGCCCATGACATGATGTGAGCGATGCATGGACGCTTCCAGGGATTTGTACTCCTCAGAATCTTTTCATCGACCAACACCTCCTCCGGAATTTGCGTGATGTTCTCCAAGGTGGATTTAAGGTCCCATTTGGTGCCAATCGACACCCAGTTCTTGTTGAAGAATTTGGCTTTGTTCGGAGCGATGAGCTCCTGGAGTGTCCAGCCACGGGAGAACCACTCGGGCCAACCGTTGGACTTCTGAAACCTACTGAAGTCCTGTTCAGTAGGAAAGGACTCGTTCGTTGACATCGTGGAGGTACACGTAACACATCTTCGAGTTGCGGTACCATCGATACATTGAATTGATCGCCTCCGTGAGCTCCGAGCTACTTCGCTTGTCAATGCAACACGTATCGATCCATAGCCACTTGTAGCCGTCCTTTTTGGCCTCTTCACAACTCTTGATGATCTTCCGGTAACCGTCACGATGCCTGACGTCGTCCCTCTTTTGTGGTTTCATTGCGGTGAGCCCAGTCATCTCATCGTAATTGACCTCGCTCCCCCAACGATGCGAGAGTATGGCATAATGCGTATTCTTGTCATCGAGTTCCTTCAGGACCTCGATTTCGGGATTGACAGTTTGGATATCCTTTTCCCGGTCAATAACAGCCCTACGTTCAACAGCCGCATCTTCCGAAGAGGTGAGCAGAACACAGTCAACGATAAATCAACCAATAGGACATTGCACGCACTCCTTAGTTGTACGAGACTTCTTCACTGGCAGATGGTGAGTTTTATCTTCTGGTGAAGAGTAATGGAGGGCTCGAACCAAAGTGATATACATCTACAGGTGCACAGCAGGTTGTTGCTTTATGGAAAGGTGCACCTGGTCTGTAGCAATTCAACTTGGCGAGGACAGGCCGGATGATATCAGATGGTGTAGACGCGGTGACAGCTGTGTTCGGTTCGTCATATTCTCCCTTCAAGTGATGCTTTTCTCGCTGCGACGCTCCAGTGCCTCATCTCTACCGTATAAAAGGGTTATTGTAGAGGACTTTCTTCTCTGCTTCGAATAAACAGACCTAATATTCGTCAGGAAATACCAAGTAGCGCTGAGAGGATTCTTACGCTCTGCAAGTCGTCCAACCTCGCACTGCCGTCACAGGGCCTCAGTACTCCTCAGCGCAGCCTTGGTGGGTATCAAGCCACAGCAACGAAGCTGCGGGTTAGGCGTGTGTACTGCCCCAGGGGCCGTGTTTTCTTAGACTAGAAGCAACAATCAAGATTAAATTACTTCTTTGGCCAACTAGCTGCTCGTTAGTGGCTAATGCATGACCGGCAGTGTCCTTCCTTTAGTCGCTCGGGTTTTCTGTAGTAGGAATATCACTCACGCGTCACCGATATGGATGAAGATGGCCTCGACTTGGCAGACCGGGCGATCTCTACCTTCAGAGTGTGGCAGTGGGGATCCCAGCTTCGGTGCATTCCACAACCGTGCATGTATTAGTCTACCACAAACAATACTGTGTGTGGTGTAACCAAAAATCCGTACGTGTAACACCCGTTGCACAGGATGGAACAAAAACAGAATCCAAAAAAAAAAACGAGTGCCAGCGTAGAAACGCCATCACCTCACCGGACCTGTGCCAACGTCTCCAACACACCGGCTAGCACTTCTCTAGGGTCAAGTTTCCACTTCGCATCGCTTCCGCGTCGTCCAGTTCGTCCGACCGTCCCAAAAACTTCTCATCGCGAGCACGAGAATGGAATCGGCCGCAGATCTGACCCATCTCCACTCCTGCTCCTACTTGTCCTTCCACGCACGCCCCCACTATCGTGACCCAACAAGAAAGGAGAGGGTCGCGAAGTGTTTTCGCTATTTCGGACAAGTCATAAGCTAGCTAGATCTTCGCAGAATAATATCATAGTTCCACTCTCATCATGACTTGCGCTTGCTAGCCATCTTCGCCTTCTTAGCTTCCTTCCCAACCACGGTGACGCCCTTCCCAGACTTGACCAAACTTTTCAACGCCGCATCTTTCTGCTCTTTTACCCCCTTCTTCTTCTTGGCGAACTTGTCGACGCTCTTCTCGAGCAGGTCACGTTCCTTCTTCCTCGCCTTGCGTTGTTTCGTTCGCAACGCACGCTTTTCAGCCGGCGTGAGTTCGCTTCGTACGCGAGGGTCTGACGAGGTCGGCGCAAATATCTCCTCGGGAGCAAGTGTGCTCGACACGGACTTGTTGGTAGGTAAGGCAGACTCCAAAGTCGCAGCAGCGACGTCAGATACAGGTGGTTATCGTTGCCTTAGGCTAGTTGTAAAAAAAGGAAGAAAGGAAAGGATCGGTTAGCCAACTAACTGAAGGATTTTCGACCGTATTTCGTACCTGCTTGGGAACGTAGTGTGCATTGCACAAGGCATCGAGCTTGTTACATATACCCTCCCACAACTTAGTGATTGCCTCGTGTTCCTTCTTCAGCTTTGCGTCCCGATCGTCGGTTGATCCACCTGCTTGAGCCGCCATATACTCATTTTCATAAATCTGAGCCAGCGACTGTTGAGACTTGGTATCTTGCAGCTCGAACAAGCGAGACGGTAAGAACGGTTTATCGTCCAAAGGCCGTCGGCGAACGACATCGTCGAAACGACCCTCTTTAATGCGTGCCTTGATGCGTTCTTCGAGCCCCGCCACAACCTCTTCAGTGACGATGGGCACGGATTTGGCTATTCGGTCAAATTCCAGGTCTTCCTGGAGTAGAGAGTCGCGTGGACGGCTCTTGGAAGACGCCTCTCCCATAAGCACCCAGTCTTTTTTAGCTACGTTCTCGGCTCGAGCTGCTTGATCTGTTCCTGAAGCGCAGCCATTCGGCGCTCGTGGGTGGTCATGCCCGAGTCTGTGCAAATGAATGAGCGTGGTCGGTAGGGACTTGCGTGTCGTACACTCACCCTTCTGCTGCTCCTCGTCCTCCGCGAAGAGGTCGTCCTTCATTCTCTCGATGGCTAATCTTGTACCATCCTCTGTTCCCGCAATTTCTCCTTCTTCCTCGTCCCCTTCTCCTTCCCTTCTTCCTCTTCCTCATTCTCATCCTCATCCTCGTCCTCATCTCCGTCCTCATCCTCTTCTTCGTCGTCATCTGACGATTCCTCAAACACATCTTGGTCATCAGCATCGTCATCCTCCAATACAAAGTCTTCATCATCTTCGTCGTCTTCCTCGTACATCATAGTTGACACGGGAGTCCCTTCCCTCTTGCTTTTATTTTCTTGACCTTGACTTCGTCGTGAAACCGGACCTTTGATGGTTTGGATGTACCTTGCTGTTCGAGGTGACTTGGATGATCTCGGAGCATCGAAGAAGTCCCTGTAGAAGTAGTCTGACCAGCTTGTCAGCGCAGCGGAGCATTGATTCTGCACAATACGTACTTTCTTCCAGGTCCTCCTCCTCGTCCATAGCTTCGTCCACTGCCTCGAACAAGTCAACATCTGTCTCAGTTCCTGAGTCTTCTGAGTCTGTATCACGATGCAATCGTCCTTTCGAAACAGATTTGGCCTCTGCTTGCTCTATTTCTGCGTTAAACTCTTGGAGGTTGAAAAAGCCGTCGTCCAGCTCGGGATGTGCGCCTGCCTTCGAAGCGGTAGGCTTTTTGCGGATGACATCAAGCATTGTAGACGGCCGGTCGTCTTCTTCATCCTCCTCTTCGTCCGAAGACTCTTCCTGAAGTGCGGCGACGTCCTCCTCGCCTGGCAGGGAGCTGTCATCCTCTTCATGGTCGTCTTCCGACTCTTCCAAATCCGAATCCTCTTCTTCATCATCGCTTTCTTCCTCCTCGAACTCACTTTGCTCATCTTCGTTTTCATCTTCGTCCCTCCCCAGTTCCTTCCAGGATCTGCAAGTGTTCGCAAACCCTGGCCCCTCTCAGATCCAACTGTTCCCATATCTGTTCCATTGACATTCTGTCAACGAATAGCGACGGTATTGGCGTTTCCAGTGGAGGTACTTTGTTCTTTTTCTTCCGAGGTTCAGCAGGAAGGGTATGACTGCTTTTCCGTTTGGCGGCGGAACGTGTCTGCGGTGGTTCCACATCCGTTAAGGTATTGAGGAGGGACTCCACATGCGGCCGAGATGTAGATTCGGTTTGTACAGCTGGTCCCCACCTTTTGTATCAGAGGTCTGGCCGTCGCACGGATAACCCGGTGTATGTGCTGAAAGTGCTTACCCCAGTCAAATACATATTTTGCCGCTCGGAGTGCAAGCTCTCGCAACTCGCTGCTTTCATAGGCCAGGCGTTCTGGCTGTGTGTCGATGAAAACAGACAAATCTTGAAGGGGTGAAGGCAATGATACTACTTGTTCGCCCGTCATTGGCGTATGAGTTTCATCGACCAAGTCCGAGGACCGAAGTCCTTGTACAAAAGTGTTGGAGATCACGTGACAAATATTCCTATGTCATGATCACGATCACCCACCTTCAGTCAATTTATCTCAGAAGAGAACTGTGCAAGATCTGGAGTGCAGAAAATCCGTCAGGGTCTATGATTTCCGCGTGTTTTCAAGTGGCATCGACCTCGGTATAACCACCGGGTTGCGATTTGATGAATGGATACCAGACCTCCTGCTGCTCGGGAAACTGCATTCCAGTTCTCCATACCATCGGTACCTGGTGGTCGTGGAACGACCCGGCGTAAAAGCTAAGTGCGCGAAAAGGATAAAAATCGATAGAGACGTTGTCGACTACAGACTTCCGATCATTATGGGGGAGAAATAACTCCAAAAAAAATAATTCGGATACGGGGAATCGAACCCCGAGCTGCCGCGTTTTGAATGTATCCCTCACAGTGAGAGGCGGCAATGTTAGCCATTACACCATATCCGACATGCAGATGCTGCTCCGAAGAGCCTCCTAGTAAGGTAGTGGTCATCTCAAAGTGTCCATAGTCACCTGATTATGCGTGACGAACTACTGAATATCTAATATCAATTCATTGAGCCAATATCTCGAAAATTGCCTCTGCGGATTTGTAGATTGGATGATGAAGCACCTAACAGTACAGTATAGTGAAGAAACATGCAAGTGTAGAATAGTTATTAATTTTGGGAGTGACCCCATGCACGAAAAATAAAGTCCCACCCTCGGCTAGTTGGATTACCTTGAAATGAGGGTGGTACGAACAACTACGAAGTTGTGTAGCTGGCAACAATGTCACAAAAGCAGCATCTCCATACAGCTTGGCCACATTTAGCTTGGAACAGACTACATTTTCACACTACTATTTTTTCGACTGTTCTTACCATTCAAGTTACTTCATGCAACTTCACATTGCAGACGGCTCAGTGGCACTGCGTCACACCATGTCACATCACGTGATTATGGACACTTCGAGGTGACCACTACCTTACTACTTGGTAGGAGCTTCACCTGTAAGTTATGACCGTGCCCAAACTCTGAGTGGACTCTCGGGTCTATGTGTTCTGAAGTCGGATATGGTGTAATGGCTAACATTGCCGCCTCTCACTGCGAGGGCTACGTTTCAAAACGCGGCAGCTCGGGGTTCGATTCCCCGTATCCGAGAGTTCCTTT
This sequence comes from Pisolithus albus, assembly GCA_024613165.1. Taxonomy (NCBI): domain Eukaryota; kingdom Fungi; phylum Basidiomycota; class Agaricomycetes; order Boletales; family Pisolithaceae; genus Pisolithus; species Pisolithus albus. The sequence goes on along the minus strand of JANFAB010000002.1, from coordinate 178,452 downwards.
TTGAAAAAAATAAAAACATAGTCCTACAAGCAGTAACTTGGATTTGTTTGAAGACAAAGATATCACTCACACTCTTAGTTTGACTTTCACAGGACGAGTTGAAACATGCGTCTCGTGATATTGTGAAAAGGTATCAAACACAAGTGTCGCAGCCCAACGAGTATTCTACAACTTGTAAAAAAAAAGAAACGGAGTGGCAAAAAGTCCAAGTCCTGTGCGGCGTAAAACGAACTCATGCCGGGAGAAAGATGAGCTGCGCACGGGGGAGGCGGGGAGAGGAAAAAAGCTAACGCAAGTGGACATAAATAGCTGATAGGTTGTCACAAATGCATTGTAAATTTAAAACGAAAAAGATGAACATGTAGACGATAGGCGGTCACAGAAAACCGTCCATTGCGCATATATGATCAAAGATGATGAGGAGAAAAGGTGAGATGGCATGCCGAGGTCCGAAAAGCTCGGCGAGGTTAAAAAAAAGTGGAGGATCCAGTTGAGTAGTGGCGGCGGAAAATGGCGTAGACGGAGGTATCGTCTCAAGACGACTCGAAAGACGTTGGCATATTTGCGGGTTTCATCTCCAACGGGAAATTCAAGGGAGCATGCTCAGCATCGCAATGACACCTCGAAAACGAGCGTAGCGGGCGTGACAGAACGTGGGCAGATCTTGAACCTGATTGTTGCGCGCACAGCGAAGATCGCACAGACGAAAAGACAAATGGTCGACGGCTTTGAATGACGACGGTGAAAAGCTCGCTCCAGCGACTGAACGACAAGGTTGAATAAAAAACGACTTCTGATCGACAGCAAGTACTTGAAAAAAAACCGCAGTTGGCAAAGCACACAAATGCGAATCGTTGCAGCGTTGTGAGATCGTCAGTGTACAGCCAGACGCGATGCATCAAAGGTTTCAGCGCGGGAGATGGGTGCTCGTCCCAATCTTTTCGCTTTCATCTGGCCAGCCTTGTTGGGAGGTGGGCAAGGACTGTCTCCAATATCCGTCTCCTCATCGTCAGTCTGCGTGATGTTCCCAATCTCAGCCAAGGTCGAGAGACCATTGCGACGGGTGCGAGCAGCACTTGCAGCAGCATACAGCTGCGTAGAGCCAGCGGCGGGGGCCGTGTTGCGTTTCGCCTGCTGCTGTTGTGCGATAGCCGCGAGTTTGGAGCCCAAGTCTCCATATGCGTAGGATTTGGTGCGGCCAAACTTAACCTTACGGAACTGGTCAAGATCTTCTCTACGTGAGTGCGCGTGGTTCGGATCGTCCATCGTCACGTATCCCTGTGGTTGGCATCGTTCGCCCGATTGCTTGTAATATTCGCAGTAACCCCCCTCCAGAATGTAAACTTCTGGGTAGTGAATCTTCGGATACAAGTGATTGTTCATCGCACGGTCGTGAGAACGGAGATGCTTGGCACTACAATAATTTGGTTCCAGCTCGTGCAGACACCAAAAAAGCCAATTGCTTACAATGTCGGAGCCCTCTTTGCACTAAACTCGCAGTGAAAAACGAGGACAGTTTTCTTAGACGCGTCCCCGCTAACACATGGTTTCGGCTTGCCAGCGCCGAGGAGAAATTCCTCGACGCCTTGTGTAGTGTTAATGTTGATGGCGCCAGGGATGTGTCCTCCGCTATACTCGTAGTCAAAGCGGCAGTCGATAACGAAATAACGCTCAATCTGGTTGTCGAAGGCCCCATCTAAGAGTGCATCCAACTTGAGGGACAGCAACATATTTTAGTATACAACATATTGTGAAGGCATCGAAACCTACCGTGCGCGGTACAATGCGCATGAGACCATCCTCACGCACGCGGTGGCATGGCAAGATCTTCCCAATCGTCTCGTTGTCACCGAAACCAGGTAGACCAGCTCGCATAAATTTCGCAGAGGGGCTTTCGGCACTAATCACTTGTGCGACAGGCGACATACCGGTTAAGGGCCTGAAATCTTCCGTACCGTCTCGCCGACGAATGGTCTTGACCTGCTGACGGTTCGCGTAGGCTTGGGCAGGTGACGACATGTCGGGTCCATCAAAAGATGACTCATCGGAGAGATGATCTAAGCAACTCGGTGGGAGCATCGCGGATACGGCACGTCGAGTAAGGGGCGGAGCAAGGGGAAGGCTCTGTCTGGGTCCGCCATCGGGATGTACCGTGCGACACTCTGGTGTGCCGCCACCCTCAGTAGGAACTTCGATAGCAGAGAAAACAGGTCTCCGAAGTCTTTTGTTGGCAAGCGACGGAACACCGAGGCCTTGCAAACCCGGCTTAGTAAAATTGGTGGACGTAGACCCATTGCTGATCCGTTCGAATTTATGTTCGGAGGGCGAGGATGGAGGGGAAGACGAAGGTTCCGCGCGACCGACCGCCTCAGGAGACAGGGAACGCCTCTTCTTTGGCTGCGTCTCGTCAGAAGGTAAAGGTGACATATTAGTGTAAAACAAGTTGTCAAATCTCACAACCGTTGAGGCCGCTGATATCGGTGGGGACGGCAAGAGCTCCACAGCAGGCACCGAGTCTACGTCCATCGCATCGTCTGATGCAAGAGAAACAGATACCGAAGGAGGCTAAGGAGAGTCGGCACAAACGTTCCAGTGATCGGTTGATATTGAAAGATTCGGGACTTACTTGTGTGGACATAATGTCATCCATCGTCTTGGCGGCCTTTAGGGGTTGGGTGGAGGTAAGCCACTCGAACGGTAAAGCACTGCGCTGTGTGCGCTTTGCCCCTGAATTAGTGCCAGTCTTCGAGTTCAACGACGCAGAGTCATTCAGGCTGCTGTTGCTCATATCTTGTCCAAACATCCGGGCTGCGCTAGTAGAGGCGCGTGGACGCGTCGTCAGTCTACCACTTCGCTCGTTTTCCTTCCTGGTGGCTCTGGGTGGTGCGGGGGAAATGTCCATGGGTTCTCCGTGTCCGACATCGACGTAATCACGAGAGGGGGAGTTGAGGGACATTGTAGAGGCGAACGATAACTCGAGATCAGAGGACACAAATTCATCAACGTCGTCACGGACTTTCATTTGCTGGCTGCGTTTACGTGATGGTGCGAGAGGAGCACCCAGATATTGGGAAGAGGCCGAAGAGAGCGTAGAGAAAAAAGTCATGCCGTGGGATGAATGCGTGTACTCCCTGTAGTTGTTTTTTTGGAATCTCTTGTTGGAATGATATTCTGTGAGTCGTTTCATGAAGGCGTCGGGCATCGTTGAACGCGTCGTACGTGTTATACACGTCAATAATTGAGGGAATAAGTCAGCGCGGATGGCAGGTAGTGCACAGAGTAGTTAGTGTTGCACGAATCGACGCGACGGTGTCCGGAAGAAAAGGAAACAGTCAGACGTCCTGGTTTAAGAACATGAAGTGGAACAAACGATGGAAGAAATACCGACCGAAACGTGACCGGAAGCAACTTGGTCGTGACCGGTATGACTATAAAGGCAAATGGCAATGTGACGACTAGATGAACGATATGATCAGTAGCAAATTCAGGGGTTGAACAAAGGGAGCTTGGTGTAAGGAGAGACAGGTAGCCATTGTTCACCCAACACGGCCTTGACACCTCGTGGCTGTCGGATGAACTTGCGACCACTGTGGTCCACCACTGAGCGCATATATATGAATACGGTCTCACCTCGAACGTAATGAGTGTACGACGGAGGAGGCCGCGCCTGAGAGCGAAGAGTGGAAAGGGTCAGCTTTTTAGAAGTCCACCAGCGGTATGGTTCAAGGCAATGGGACTTGGAAATAGTCTCACGGGTATTGAACGAGAAAGGCAAGTGAACGGTGTTGTGGACAATTGTGGGTCCAATAATTACGGCCCCTTGCCAAAACGGGGTAAGCAACGCGCTTCTTTAGGTCGGCTCCCCTGACAACTCACCAGAATATATGTTTCCAAGTCAAATAACGCTTCAAGATGTCTGAAAAAACCAAGAAATATATACGAGAGACGCGTCTTCAAGACCGATACCGTGTCGTTCTGGTTGAAGGCGCACTTGTTTGGGCTCCTTTGGCTTAAGTTGATATCGGTCACGTGCCTCTTCTGAGCTGGCGACTGGCTTATGTAATGCATGCTTAGTCACCAATAATGCGTGTGGTGTCTCCGGGTAAATTCGATTGATCTGTGGTATGTTTCATTCATGTCTTGTTCCACTCTTCGTTATACTCCTTCTTCACCATACAGATTCCGTACGCTTGAATTCATGCGATAATGGAGACTTCTTCATGATCTTAACTGGAACCGGTCCGAATACGTTCTCTCATCGCGGTTCACAGTCTGCTTCTTTCCAGTGTGGTATGTGGTGCACTTGATCCCACTACGCACGGGACCCCGCTCGATGCGTTCACCATTCTAATTGGGGGCATGATCGTCGATGCTACGGTTTTTCCTCTGGTCCAATACGTCCAATCCGGGACCATATGCACCATGTTCGTCGCAGTTGCATTCTATGCTATCGTGCGAATGATGTTCGACATTACCTACGCTCATTGGCGGTTCCCTGTTTCAGCAAGACCCTGTACGTTGACCTCCCGTATTGAACAGCCCACCATGAATTCGCTTATGCGATTATTAGAGATGTCGATGGCATGTGACACCGGTATGTGAGGCTACTCCCGCGGAATGTCTGACTGGTATCAGGTGTAAAAGCGACCGCATTGTTCGTGTTCGTAGTACCGCAACACGGGCTATTCTATACCGACTGCGAATGTAAGTCCTTCCTTTACACGAATTTGATTCATTGGGCCGGTGCAACATTGCGCTGATCTCCCTCGACGTTCGCCCAATACCTAACAAGTGCGCATGAAGACAGGCGGGTAGAACAATGAAATCAAGACGTACGGTGGGAAAACCATCTCCAGCCTGTCGTAGTGTATTTCGGGGTATTTCTCCGTGATGATGTTCATGATTAGATTATAGGTCACCTGCATCTGCTCAGCCACGGGATGACTTCTCACATGAAAACGATCATATCTGTACCTCGTATCCCGCTTCGTTTAGATGCAGCCCATCGTAAAGGAATTTCTCAAGCGCTCTCTCGTCGTGACCACTTGCATCCCACATCGCAGTCCATACATCCGCAACAGGTACGTGCAACGTAGTTCCCACTTCCCTCACCACTTCCGCGTACGATTTAGTTGCGTCAAAGTCTCGATCCTGTCTCTGGTGAGAGTTAACGGGGGGCGGAGTGATGAGGATGATACGGGTGCACGGCGAATAGTACGGCGAGGTAGGGGACCTGACCATGTTGACGAGGTGCTTGAGATTCTCCTTGAATTGATCCCTCGGAACGTGCTGGCGATTTGGGAGCGGTGCAGCATCGTTCGCGCCAAACCAGATGGTGAGCAGCTGTACTTTAGGAACATGAAGTTGCTGGTGCTGTACCGCAAAGATCTGCGGGATACTTGGTATGCATGACTCCCGTGATTGGAAAGATGGAATATGATTTACGCACTTTTTCGAACATGGGTATTGCCCAGTTTGTCTGGTATCCACTGAGCCCACGATTTATTACGTCCAACTTGCGAACGTAGTCAGCTAGACGAAGGTCGTCGCCGGTTCATTCTCGCGAGGCATATCGATGCAAAGACCGAGCCTTACCAGCCAGTCGCTGAGCGAACCCACCAGGTACCCAGCCCCCTTGGGTGATCGAATCACCAAAGAGCATGATAACATCGTGCGTGTTAGCGGCCATGACCAGCTAGGGATACAAGGAGGACGTGTGAGCGCTTGAGCTTCCGCTCACTCGTCCCCGCACAAGCGACGAAGCGTACATAGATTAGATAACATCGCCCAACCAACCAAACACCGTGACTTATCCGTAGACCTTCCACTTAGCATGTACTGATGGACCCATCCCACTACTGCGTGTCGAACAAGCAAGCTTATGTGTGGGACGTGGACGGTCAGTTCTAGCCAGAACTGCCACTGGCATTCACAAGTTTGACCGTACCCTTCAGACATTGCCAAACTGCGTGCACACCATGGCATATGTGGCATGCTGACCGGAACGCTCCCCCGTCTGTCCCAACAGAACGTCTTCTTAGGAGTGCCTCTGGTACTCATGCCGGAGGAGGTAGTTTTCCTCGTCGAGAAGGGTGGGCTATCTCGAAGATCTCGCGGTTGTATTTTCTAACCATTTCCAGGTCTCGCATGTCTCGTCGACGACAGAAACGCTCACCACGACCCAGAGCCTTCCGACCTTGCAAAATGGGACAATTCCAGATTAAAGGCTATCGAACACCAAGTCGCCTTGGCAGAGGAAGAACGGAAAGCGAGGGAACACCAATACATGGCGATGACAGAAGAAGCGATGCGAAAACGAAAAGAAAGGGAACGGAAGAAAGCGAGTTCTACTTCGTCCCCAAACGACCAATCTCCGGAACCAGCTGAAAACCTGTTGGCCAACGATAACCATGATCCACCTGGTGCATCCAAGACCGGCGTAACGGGTGCAAGTTATACGGTGCACATCACCGCGCCTTCCTCTCAACTTGAGTGGTACAAGCAGTCACTACATTCTTTCACTACACTCGCATCCGCACGAGAAGCCGGTATATGGGACTACCCAAGTACCCCCGAAGAGCGCGCACGATGCGCTGTGTTCCGTGACTTGCGAGAAAAAGGATACTACTTGGGTATCGGGATGAAATTCGGTGGTGATTATTTGGTATACCCTGGTGCGTTCGTTTCACCTGATCTTACTCATTGGGTGGCTGTTGGCTCTTGCCTCAGCGATTCGCATAGAGAAACCGATATATTCATGACCTTTCCACTCAGGTGATCCCCTGCGTTATCACTCACACTTCGTGGCTTCCGTTATCGCCTCGCCTAGAACACCCCTGCGGCCAATGGAAATAGTGGCTCACGGTCGGCTTGGCACTGGCACAAAGAAATCTCACCTTTTATGCGATGTGGGATGAAGAAAACGACATTGTAACATGCTATTCGATCGAATGGGCAGGTTTCGGATAAGCACGACCTAACCCTCAAGGGCTAGGATGCCAGCACGACCCCATGTATTCCGTCATCGTTACACACTGCTGATAAGGTGGTTAAGATAGTAATTGACATTAAGCCAAAGGTATACGAAGCGGTCATGAGATAGGTAAGGTGAGAACCCACAAAAGATGCATGCAAAGTAACGTGTCGTTAGATAAGGTACGTATTACCATTCTAGCCTCGTTTCCGCCTGTCCACAGGCGGTTCCTCGCGACGTTCTCCCGTTCGTTCGACAGGACTTCGCGGCTCGTTGGGATGACGCAACCTTCTACTTACATTGTTGGTAAGTTTGGGTATATTCACCCCTGCGCCTTCTTCTGCATTCTCTGAGGAATGGCTGTATGCCCTGTGATGGCGTTTGACTTGACCGGCAGTTCCAGTGATGCTTAAGATACGAACGACAAAATCGTTAAGCCGTATTACGATTGCAAATATAGGGAGACGAATTGGTATCAGTGGCGACGGGTACCGCACAGTATCAGAGGAAGAAAGGGGGTTGTACGGATCTTGAGGTGCAGGCTGGGCTGTCATTGCCATGATAATGTACTTTTTTCATTACCACGACTTGGATTCAGAAGCTGTGGGAATTAGGAAACACATCTTATCACTCACCGCAGGGAATAAAAGAGCAAATAAGGCAGCATTTGCAAGTCCGCTTCCCCATGTGCAGATAGCAGCAGAAGGAAAGCCGAATGCAAAGTAGTATGCCCATCGCTCTCGAGGTGCCTGACCCTGCTGGCAAGGGATAAACCGCGAGCTATCCATACGAATCTATTTGACGACAATCAGGAATCACGTCTCTCGGTGCAACCAAAGTGACTTTCTCAAAGCAATAGTATCTGTTTAGATGTTATCTTGGGATTGTACGAGTCATCGACCGGAACTTACGCATCCATCCAGCACATGAAGGCGAAGCTCATGAATGGACCAGCAGTGAGGGATCATCCCCAGACCAAGGGAGACAATTACAGACGTCAAGACCATGACCGTACGATACGCCGACGTTGCTAGCGTGTTGAGCATACCAGTATAGGTGACGTGTCGCGGTTGGACAGCACGATTGCCATATTGCAGCATGAAGGTCCGTTTCGCGATAGTATTACACCATGAGCTCTACAGATACAGCTTTCGTCAGTAAAGCACAAGGAAAAGTACAGAGGGCACGCCACCGACGTTGAGATAGAAAGATGTCCCTACTACAGGGAGGAGCCACAGCACCTGATAGCACCAACCTACATTCCGACGTAGCCAACTGGGATGGTCGTGCACGAGTGGCTGGAGCAGCAAGTCGAATGCATATATTGATGCCAACGAAAGCGAGTTTAAGAGGATGGACTTGAGGATATTAGACCGTATTTCAGGGTCGCTGCGGAGCGCGCGTGTTGGCACTTGAACACGCGGAAGATAGAGAGAGAGGTGTCACCTCGTTGCGGTCCTGATGACCAAGTCCCATCTAAATGCGTCGAACAGTCCCCTCGACAGACACTTTATGTGTATCCAAACCGTCTCGTGGAGTGAAAGAAACGACGGGTAGGCAGCTCTAGAACTGGAGCGAAGGTGGCGTGTATACTCGTATGGGCCTTGTCTCGACATAAACCTCACCCCAGATGTCCAAAGTTACTCGCAAGCCGCCCAGCTTCGATGGCTTCGTTTGCGGTACGAACGGAAGGCTGCACGTCGTTCGACAATGAGCTGTATGGAACGAGTCGGCCCTTTTTCTGGCTGAGCCTATCACAGTCGCGTAACCGCCGATTACATATAGATACGGAATTGCCCCATTTGGTGCAAGCTAGCGAGGTCGATATGATTTACGAGTTGGCAGCGTTCGATTCCTTACTGCCAAGTTCGATACTCGTCATGGCCAGTGATACTGCCATTGAAACTCGAAGGGGATGGTTTGTCCATTAGCCAAGAGATGGTTCTTCTACGAGCGCCCGTTCACGGCAAGGACCATTGTCGTCGTATCCTCGTAGTGAACACGGTCAAGGACCGTCGGTTATCACGTCCTCTCGTTTCATGTCACCGTCGTAAGAGGGAAACCGATTACTGTACATGAGTGCAAAGATCGTATGAGGGTTGAGGATACTCTCGATACCGCACACTCGATCACCGAATGTTGGTCTATCGCCTGCACTGGAGAGCTAGAAAAAGAAAAACGACACCAACGGATGATGGAAGGAGTGTATGGCAAGTTCGCTGACATCGGTGAACTTGCCAGATCTCATATATCTTGGCGATTATCATCTACTCGATGGGACGACAATAAGCCGCTTATCTGCCACATCCTGCTGGCCTCCATCTATCGCGGCCTTCCCATTCCTCTCTTCCCAGCTACTGGAAGTGTGTGTACATGATTAGATTAAAGATCCGAATTACGACGAACCATCCTTGACTTCCTCCGCACACCCCATCCCGCTCCCACGTGTGCTCTCACGGACCCCGCTCCTATCAGGTCATCCATGCCAGATACGACTTTCGATGCCAAAGCATATGTACATTCCCCTCAGCCGCTAGGCCTGGTTGGCTTCGACATTATGTACTACAACAAATAATGACACCTGAGTACCAGCCACGTTTAGAGTTAAAAAAAAAAAGAAGGAAAAGAGTAGGAAATGGCAACAGATCACGAGCGTACAAGTGCACAGGAACTAGAGTATGTATAAACAACTAAATGCCACCCTTATTTCTTTGCAGCCTTGAAAAAAGTCAGATGTCTACTCTCTCTAGCATTAAACTTTCATACCTTCCTGCTCGAAGGCGCAGATGTCTTGGCGGATGGTTTCTTCCCTGACTTCTTGGTGGCTGCTGCCTTTGCCTTGGCAGAAGCGGTCGTACCAGTGACGGTCTGCGGAACATGGAAATGTCGTGAGAGACCGCGTGAGCATAAACACATTATTACCGCACCTTCTTAGCAGCTCCCCGTTTCGAGGCCGTAGGCTGTCTTCTTCGCAGACACTGACTTCTTACCTGCTATAGTCTTCTTGGGAGCGGCAGCTGCTTTTGCTTTGACGCCGACGCGCCTTTAGAGGCAGGTGTTTTGGTAGTAGACTTGCTGGCTACCTTGCCCTCAGTGGCTTCTTCTTTGTAGCGATGTCTGTCTTAGATTTGGGGACAGGCTTTCTAGTACTAGCAGTGGCCTTGGTGCGGGCTACCTTCGCAGGACGTCCCTTTGTAGTTGGCTTAGGTGCTGCAGCCTTGGCTGGCTTATTCTGTGAATGTCACTTAGTCAGTGTCAGATGTCACGTGCCATGGAGGTGCACGGACCTCCTTGGATGCGGATGTATCTGCAGCCCTGCTGGTCTTGGGAGGGAGTTTAACCCTCCCTGATATGCCTTGGATGATGCCGTCAACCATAGAACAGCCGCTATCAACAGAGTAGGTGATCACCTTTAGGTAGTACGAAGATACCCTTCTCAGCGCCCGTGGCAATGGCACGGGCCAGCTGAGTGTTCTGTGCATTTCCGATTTGCACCTTGTAAGTTTCTTCGACGTACCTAAACACAGCGCTGAGAACTACTACTGAGTAGAAAAAACTGGATAAGAACAGACTTCTTGATATGAGGGCGGGATACCCCATGGCGGGAGTCTTCGGTGTTGGCGGTGATGCACTCCTATTTCGTTGGATGTCGGTCAGGAGATGATCTAGCGAAAAAACCACCAATGCAAGACAGAAATGACACTTTGTATACCAACTGCAACCGGCGGACCCATATTACGATAGTGGAAGACGATCAGACGCAGAACCCATCCGGCTCGGGCGGATAGCAGTCTCCCGAGCCATATGCAATGAATCACCACGAGTTTTGGAGAAAAAGCCAGGATAACAGACACGGTGGGAAAGTATCACAGACCTTAATCATATCAATCCAGCTTGGATGAGTAGGGGCGGGTCGAGTGGCGACCTTCTTGGCGGTGTTGGACTTAGAGGCGGGAGCTGTCTTCTTTGCGGACATCTTGAAGATCGCTGTTTATAGATATGCGACTGTACCCGATATTCTTGTAGTAAGGGGTACGCTGGAGGGCCGGGGGATTCGAACTAGAAGACCGGGCAGGAGATGGTGGTGGTTTAAGAGAGGGGAGTGTTAAAACTCCGAGGGCGCGTCCTGCGATCAACAAACTCAATTCCGCCAAGTCACGTGAGTCGATATCTGGGACGCGCGCGACGCGACCGAATATCGGTCGCGTTCGCGTTGGGAAAGCCCTGCTTGCGCTCGCCCACAAAGCTGAAGTCAAAAGGGGATGTTCTGGCAAGAAAAAACCGGAGAATTTGGGCCTCAATAGTGGTTTGTAGCTAGCACCAAAGTCGTCGCTGTAGCACTCAGGCACCCCCGTAGATATCGTCTGTTTATTGCCAGTAGTTATAAATTTTGCCCGTAGTCAACCTGGGGGCCTTTGATTCATATTTTTCCGATGGTTGCTTGATTTTTAAGAGTAGAAAACATTCGGTGTGTTAGGAGGGCAATCAACGAGGACCGGCATGTCCAAAAAAGGAGCGCGTCTTGCGCCCACCGAATTTGGAAGTGCCACGCGACGATCTCAGATCGCGAGAGACGTCAAAGTCCCGGGTTCCGTTCACCACTGCGCCTCTGCCATGTCTGCCACCCCGGCTTTGAGAGCGGCCGCACGCTCAGCATACCGTGACTTGCTGAGAGCCTCAGCATCTACCTTTGTAGGCAAGTTGTCTTGAATTTATGTCCCCTCGAGTCACAGTAGTAAGCTTTCTTTCAGGCGATGAACCGGTAAAACGAGGTATAACAGCATGTCTCCTCAGACGACCCTCGCCACTCATAGCAACGTAGCCTTCAGAGTGAAAATGCGCACAGAGGCACTTGCTCTCAATGAAGTAGAGCGTAATGATCCAGGACGAGTCGAGGAGAAAATCCAACTGGCCAAGGAGCTAGCTATGATGCTGCGCAGAAATGTCGTGCAAGCACGGAAAATCGAAAGTGGCACGGATGGCGAAACATGGAGTGCGTATATGATAATGATAAAGTTTCTGTGTCACTGACATCATGGAGGACTTCGCTTCACCAAGGATACTGAACTTGGTGACAATTCGACCATCAAGGATCCTCCTCCGTTGCAAACAAGTCGTCGCGCGCGGAAAGATGGGAAAGCAGATGTCGTGTCAGTGACACTTTCCTCCACTGGACGCCTGTCTTCTGAAGATGGCACTTACCCTAGAACCACAGAACCTGCTGCTCCAACTGACCCATCCCCTCCGCGCAACTACTCGGCGCTAAAAAAGGCACATAAACAGCGTAAGATTCCGGAGTTGCGTGAAGAGGATCTAGAGGAATCATTTGTTCGCGGTTGGTCTATACCTCCTGGAATACTAGGTGATGATCATTCATTGGTTGCAGGGAGTGGTCCGGGGGGACAGTCGATAAATAAGACCAAAAATAACGTGCAACTCTTACACAAGCCTACTGGTATCCGTGTGTCATGTCAAGAGACTCGTTCTCTGCAGACTAACCGCATGCTTGCCCGACGTCAACTACTTCAAAAGGCGTGTAATAGTAAATTTTGGTCGTTTTGTACATTCGGTGCTAATACCAGCATGCTTTGGTACCAACGATTACAGCTGGATCAGATGTATAACCCAGGCCTCTCGAAGGCCGAACTTCAACAAGCGAAAAAACTTGAAAGGGAACGCCAGCGGCGAAAAAAGGCAAAGAAGAAAGCGAGACAGAAAGAGAGCTCCAACGAGTGAACCACGGATATTAGATTATGTAATGAACCGAGTCCAGACGCGCGTATGCCTTTAGTCCTACAGTCTTTCACAGTCGTACGGCGATGTCAACTCCAAACCAAGGGTTGTACACCCTGGCTACCATTATCAAGCGGTGCGTGTCCATCAAGGACAATGGAAAGTAAGTGCTGAGGCAGACCCTACTACCTTCAGACTGGAGGCCGTCGCGTCACGATTCGAGGACCTTGAGGAGACTGCGCGGAGTAGAACATCCAAACGACAGAGCATTAGTACCGTAGCTGATGTCCCGGAACCTCCAGCTGTCCATTCCCCACGTCCGGAATCACAAATCCCTCCTACGGTCGTGGTCCAACCACTGTCGCCGCCGAGCGTCACAGCATTCGATGCGATCGTCATCGATGGCAAGCTCAGGGCCTTTGTGGAGCTGACGAAGGCCTTTGCCCCTCAGTTCTTGGTCGATCAGGTTCGGTTCAACTTATTAGGCTCTCGTGCGCTGTTCCGATGAAACCAGGTCACACTATTTGCCGACGAGCTGAATCTGCTGCGCAGCCTTCTGCTGACCGCCGCAGCATGCAAGAAGCCAGATCAGAAGGCCTTCATGGAGTTGCTGGGACCACTGCAAGCGGCCATCGAGAGAATTGGGCGTGCCAGGGTTACACACGGAAAGGAGACAGCGTGGATCAATCACCTCTCAGCTGTTGCCGAAGGCGCTCCGTGTGTAGGTTGGGTCGCTGTGGTAAGTACGCATCGAGTTACGTGTCATTTCCAAGCTCGAAGGACGCTTCGCAGGAACCGAAACCTGCAGCATACGTCAACGATATCAAAGACTCCGTCAAGTTTTTCACGGATAGAGTGTTGAAGGAGTATAAGGGGAAGTAAGTGATATTTCCAATCCCATTCTCGAACATCAGGTTGACGGGCACAAAAGGGACCCTAAGCATGCAGAATGGGTTCAGGCATTCCTGGCCATTTTAGATGAAATGAAGCGCTATGTTCTAGAGAACCATCCAGTCGCCCTTGCTTGGAATGCATCTGTGAGGGCTCCGTCATTGTAGCTGCCTACGATTAAAGCATGTTTCTAGGGCGTTCCTGTTTCCGAGTACAAGGCTCCCTCGCCAACACCTGCGGCACCTGATGCAGCGGCGCCCCCCCCTCCTCCTCCTCCTCCGCCCCCGCCACCACCACCCACCGAAGTTGTTGCTGCGGCTCCCGCTGTGAGTGGCCCGGCTGCCGTGTTCGCTGAATTGAACCGGGGAGCGGAGGTGACCAAGGGATTGAGGAAAGTGGATAAGAGCGAAATGACCCACAAGAATCCGGCTCTTCGTGCTAGCAGTGTAGTGCCAGCCTCAACAGCCACTTCGTGTAAGTGACCTTTTGGTCAATTTGGAACTTCCAATTCCTTGACTCCCAGTAGCTGGCAAGAAACCTGTGAAGCCTGCTAAACCGCATGCTTTAATGGGCAAGAAACCCGGGAAATTTGCATTGGAGGGCAATAAGTGGCTAATCGTCCGTGCTTTTTGCCATCTTATTTGAACCACCACTGATTCCAGAATACAAATAGGAATATCATGAGAATGAGCCTGCGCTAGAAGTCTCCGGTGTCGAGATAAACCAGATCGTAAATATATTTGGTTGCAAGAACACCACCGTTGTCATCAAGGGGAAGGTGAACGCGGTGACGATGCGTATGTAATGTTGTTTGCTTCTCCTGGGCTAGGCTGACCCGCTGTTGTCAGTCAATTGCACCAAGACATCGGTCCTAGTGGACTCGGTGATCTCATCCGTTGACATTACCAAGTCGGCCTCGTTTGCCTTACAGATCACTGGGACTGCGCCGACGATCCAGGTGGATTCGACGGATTCGGGACAGATATACCTCTCGAAAGCGTGTCTTGGAGTGGAAATTACCACGGCCAAATGCAGTGCTATCAACGTAAGCGTGCCCGTTGAAGGCGAGGAAGATGGCGTATTCCAGGAGCAGGCTGTGCCGGAGATGTTGAAGACTGTCGTGCAGGGTGGTAAACTCGTGACGTCTGTCGTCGAACATGTTGGGTGACGAGTACCAAGTATCCAGTACATACTGTACGGACGGTAATAATTAAACTCGGAGGTTGATACCGAACGTGCTTTTCAATGACGAATTCGCGCTCGTTCCTCGTGTCCGCTTCATGGTGTGCCATCATCATTCGAGCTGTCGGGACACTCCTCGGAAGACGTGTTTTCAAATTACGCGATAACGCCATGACGCATGACATATGCAGGCTAGTGGCACAGCTGACAATATTTACTACAGCCTCGTACGAGCACTGCTTGCCCTGCTTATAAGCTAGTCTGCACATACCTGCTGCACAGACGACGCAGCCATGGATAACGCAGGTTGGCATGCTCAGCGTCGAGCCGACAAAGTACGCAACAATTTAGATTGCGGGAACCCCATTGACCATACCACAGGAATCATTCCGCTATTTCTCTCGTCGACACAGAGGTTCGGATGGCCAGTACGTCCCAGAGGTGGTGGTGGGACCGCTACCAGATGGTCAAATATCGACGGCCCTACCCGAGTACACCCCTCGGCCTTCCAATATTGTATGTCCCGGGCTCACCGTTCTTCATCTGACGGTGACTGACAGACTATGTACTGCAGAGCAGCTCTGCTTCGCATAGCAAACGTTTGGCCGAGTTGCCTCCGGCTGAACGTGCTAGGACGCAGAGAATACCTCAGATGAGCCCGCTTCTTCAGTTCATGGTCGGACCTCTGTTACGCTATGACACGATCGACGTGAACGGCGTTTGGCATGGGGCAGCGCTCATCGTCAGTGGGTATCAGATAAACCCTATCCATTCAAATACTTGGACTGTTGTTGATTTGCCGTTATACTTCGTAGCCGCCGATGCCGGATCAAACTATGACCCTGTGCCTGTCCTGACGTACCAATGGGATCCGGAGGAACCAGGGAGAGTACCAAACAGCCCTACGTCGTCGACTTTCTCCAAGTATGAACTGTCTCCCCATCCAGCGGACCCTCATACGACCCCACTTCTTGCCTGGGAGGACGTTGCGAAGACTGGCACGGATGAAAAAGGGCGGTCGAAAGCTTGCACTGGAACTATGGACCAGACTCAACGCGTAGTTGGTCAGGAGATATATGTATACAGCGGACGTGGTGGGTGAGTCGGGAGCCATCTTATGGCCTGAGATTTCGGCTCGTGTCTGAGGGGGCAAAACAGGACCTTCACGTTCTGGCGATTCCCAATCCGCATACAGCTCGGAAATAATGAGCTGTGCATCAAGTACAGCATCAATGGAGGCATGCAGCTATCCTTTTATGTCCCGGCGCTTCGTCAGAATATGCGCTGGGCTACCCACTCTGTAAGTTCTCATCCACACGATCAAAGACGCACCTGTTATCATCGTTACTCAAACTGTTCTTCCCAGTGCAATGGATTCAGTTCCGGTGTCAATATCGATGAGTTTCGAGGGCCCGGATTCAAGAGTGGGTACGACCCGATGTGGGTCGACCTCCTGCAAAAGCACTCTCAGGAACCGTTCCACGTCCTGGTTGGAGGAGGTGATCAGCTGTACTGCGACTCGTAAGCTCCATCAAACTACGTGTGTCTCTACGTCAAAAACCCATTCATTGAACAGCATAACTCGAGAGCCTGAGATGCAAGATTGGGTGCACGTGCAAAGTGGAGCCTCCAAACTAGCGTGTCCTCTCACACCAGAAATTGCTGAATGCATTGACCGATTCTATTTCAATCATTACTGTACTTCGTTCAGACATGGTGCATTTGCCCGAGCTAACAGTTCTATGTGAGTGCTCAGTCGTGGGTGCACGCACTTGGCTCACGTACACTGCAAAGTCCTATGCTGAATATGTGTGGTGCGTCGCTTGGGCTGGAATACCGTATGTTTCATTGATCACTCGTCGCCAGATGATCACGGTACGCCACTTCACGTTTGTCCGTCGCGTTTTTGTTCTAATGCTTCTCGTTTGGTGTAAAGATTTGGTACGGTTCCTCACCTAACCAACATATAATAAGCTAATCAATGGTGGCGTCTCAAGATTGACGGGTTTGGAAGCTGTAATGAACATCAGTAGTCATCGGGAGTTGTTTACTAATAAGCATTTCAGATCCGGACAAGTTACAATCCTCCCCGATTTTTCAAGCGTAAGTTGCCCCCTTTTGTTCACTTGGCATTGACTATATATCTCTCGCAGGATCGGTGCACGTGGCTACTACTTTTTCTTACTTTTCCAGTGCTTCATCAATCGTATGTGAGAAAGCACAACACGTGTCCTTTCTTACTGAAGACTCTCTCTGGGCAGCATATATTGATGGCCTCGACGACAGGCCTGGTCACCATCCGTTCAAATCGCTTATTCTTGGAGTTCAGGGGCCTTTTGTCGGGTTGCCCTCACATTCATTCCTTGCCCCGTTGGGGCCAAACGTGCACATTCTGATGCTGGATTGCCGGTATTTTCTCTACTATTGTGTTAGACAAACCGACCTAACACCATCCTAAGTGCTGAAAGGAAAAAAGACAGAGTTTGCAGCGATGCACAGTACAGGAAGGTGCACGACCACATCAAGCAGCTGCCAAGTAACATCGAACACCTGATTGTACAAATTGGTACGTCAAGGTGATAGAATAGTTTCTGGAACGCATCCCAGCGTCGAGTTTCAGGTATTCCTATTGCATATCCTCGCCTCGTGTTCTTGGAGACAGCACTTGACTCCAAGTTGAACCCTCTGGTCGCACTGGGCCGCAATCGCATCCTCGGTTTGGGCGGGTTAGTAAATAAATTCAACGCAGAGGCAGAGTTACTTGACGATTTGGTGCGCTTCAAGCCAAAAAAACTGTTGGTTACTCACTAGAAGTATACCTCAGAATGATCACTGGACAGCAAAGGCTCATAAAGTATGTGACTTAACCACTGGCGATTTATTATATGCATGGGAACATGGTTTTGCGTCTTAGAAAGAACGCAATTTCTTTATCCAGGAGCTTCAAGGTATCGCGAAGATGAAACGCCTTCGCATCACTTTCCTATCAGGAGATGTGCACTGCGCGGCTGTTGGTGTTTTCAAGACCTACACCGGGGGAAGGGGCAGTAGTTGAGGTACCTCCTTCTGGAGATTTCCGGTATATGATCAACGTCGTGACCAGCGCAATTGTGAACACTCCGTAAGTCCCAAGACTTAGCAAGGCGGAGTTCTTTCAGTGGACTGAAGTGGAGTATACTAGTCCACCCAACGCAGTTATTGCTATGGTGTCCACTTTGGCGACCAAAGTGCACAAGACACTTCACTATGCACAGACTGACGAAACGATGGTAACAGACGTTTAATCCTGTTCTTGCAATGTCTCGAGCTGACCGACGTCCATAGATGCCAATATTCACTCATGATCCAGATGGTACAGTACGCGTTAAAAACAAATACATCATGGGTCGACGGAACTGGTGTGCTGTTCGGTGGGATAGCCGAACGGGAGAAGTCATTTTCGACCTCCGCGTAGAGAGGGAGAAAGGCGTGGGCACTAGCGTTGGGTGAGCCATCTTTACTTTTCCAGACGGCAGGCATAACTCACCTGGTTCAGTTATGAGGTCAGAGTTCCACCCCCGCAATGGGCCCCGGGACCATAGGATAGTTGGGAGGTTTCCAACATTTTCTTCGCCCACCTTGTAAATATGTATTGTACGCGATCGTGGTCTGCTTGTATGCAGTGTGCACCATTATTCGCTTTGTATCTCCTGTCATAACAATTCTTCCAACTCAAGATCTATTGATGGAACACCATCCGACCTATTTTCCACCTCCACATCTCCGTACTGCCCACCATGTCCGTCGCCGGCCTCCCCTTCACCCTCCGCTGGTTCCGATTCGTACTCACTTCCGGCATAAGGGACACGGTAATCAACACTGGGTGTCGCCGTTGGGGCTGGAGAATGGGCCATCTCGACTTCTTCAGGTAATTGCATCTCTGCTGCAAGTAGAGAAGAAATGACAGGTTTGTAATTGTCCCCGAAGTCAGCCATAGCCTCCCGCTCGATAGACGTTCGAGGTATAGAGGCCGCCGTGACGCTGGCCTGGCGTGTCTCTAATTCTTTCGCTCGCTTCTTCGCCTCCGTTTGCCGCTTCCTACGCTCTTTCTGCACCTGTTTGGCTGCTTCAGCCTTCAGCCTCTCGGCCCTCAATGCCATGTCAACTTTGGCTTCCTCCTCTTCCCGTGCGTCGAGATCCCACTGCTCCTGCATGAACTCAGGATACCGCTCACAGATGGGACGCCAGGTCCGTTCACATGAGGGTTTGATATCTCGTCTTCTTTTCGGAGCAGTGCTTCAATATCCGGGGGAGGCGGGAATTCAAAGTCTGGGCCCGGATTAATCCTCACGCGTGCGTAGTTAAACAGGGATATGAATGGATAGTACCCAAGGGTGCCGTCGTCATATGGATTCTCCTTGTGTTCTCGTGGTGCGCCTTCCCGAGCACGTTTTTTCGAATTCTCCTTGTCTTTGCGTGATGCGGATGTTCTGCGTAGCGGGAGATAGTCAAACAGATCGTCAAACGCGATTTTTTGGCATTCTCCGTTAACGAAAAACGCAATATGTGAGCCTTGCAGATGTGGAAGCGGACGTAGTACAGGTGTCTCTGGACCTGAACCTTTGCGTTCGGGTAGACTCTTTGCATTTGCAGCTTTCTTGGCGGGGACAGATGGAAGGGACGCTGTGGAAGAGGCCTTGTGGGAATATTCCATGAGAGCGATCATCTCCTTGCTCTGCGCGTACTCCAGACTTTCGAAGTATTCCTGGCCTTTGAATTCGATAGGTATGCGTTCTCGTTTCAGATGCGCAGGGTCGTGAGGATCGGCAGGATCAGGTTTGCGTCGCGGGGGAGAAATATATACATCCCAATAACATCACCGCTGCGAAAGCTACACCCGTACCCGCGCGGCCTAGATAAGTGGACCTTGTCGCCCGTTTTGTCCCGGTATCCGTAGGAATATCCGTCCAAGCCGACTGGTCCGTTCAGTGGTGCTTCTCTGCGCGCCCATCCAAGGCGAACATGACTCCCCTCGCGCATGTTGACGTCTGGTGCATCTGGAGGACGATCTCCGCCACCGCATTCGATACGTACCTCCATATACCACTGCGCCCTCTCTGATTGGCGCGTTGCATCGCGCGCTGCGAAAGCCCCTTTCGCCCAACAAACCTAGTCCGTCCGGGGTAACCTTGACAAAAGTGCTGCGATCTTCCCAACTGACACGGAATTTCGTGGGGCCACTTTCGATCGTGCGACATGGTAGAGCAGAACCGGCGGGTGCTACGCCTGCCGGTACGTAGCGAAATCCAAGTCTGTTCATCGCGAGCTGTTCGGTGGTGTGGTAAGTGACGTTGGGAGTATCTTGGAAAGTTGGAAAGCGAGATATCGTGAGTCGCGGCCGCGAGAAGAAGTCATGACGGGCGGGGAGCGTCACGTTGGCCGTTGCAGTTGTACCACCTGCCATTAGCAGAGTCAGACGGTGCGGGGGACGCTTCCGGGACCGTGTTAGCAGCATGTCTGCGCTTCTTGGGTGGATGGTGAAGGCTTGTTGGCGGTAGTACCCGGCGTAGATTGTCTAGAAGACTCGTTGGGGACGTTCAGCGGCGTAGAACTGGTCGTGGCCATTGAAATTCAGCAGGAGTGGGTCTCTCGGCAAACCCTATATTGATGCACGTGACGTCTTTACCGTATTCAGGGGAGACGGGCGGTGGTCCACTCTCCAGTCCTGCAACGATCATGACCGCTATTAGGTACGAGGCCCACATGCACATCGAGGTGCTGATTTCTTTACCCGTAAAGCAGACGAATTCAAAAGGTGCAGCTGTCGTTTTCCATGTGGCTCGGCTTCACCGTACCGATTCAATGCCCCTAGGAACTGAGAGACATCAAGGAGAAACCCATCGATGTACGTATTGCAACCACATTTGTGTGACATCGTCGACCACCTGACATACTTACGTAGGGCATCTTTGTCGAACCAGAGAACGATAATCTATTCGTCTGGAGTTGTGCTGTGAAGGCTGCCGTGAGTGGCGTCCGCTTGAGTTCTTTTGCTCCAGGCCGCTGATGGCTTGTGTATATAGTCCGATACTCCATACAAGGGCGGCACTTTCCGTTTCAAGCTCGAACTGCCGTCCAACTTCCCGTTCAAAGCGCCTACCGTAAGTCTTCTCCCGTAGGAACTTGTGCCATGATCCCCGCCCCATGCCTGCTGTGCATCCGAGATGCAGTCCTTTTTCATTTACGCCGACCGCGCGTCGTTTCACATTGCCATAGTGGCTTTTCAATTATCGTTTCCGCGTGCTATGTTACGAAAGTGATCGCAATGGTAGGTTGTATTTCAAACCAAGATCTATCACCCCGGAATCAATGAGGAAGGTCACATCTGTGTACCTATCCTCCGGGACGAAGTGAGTGCCAAGATATTTCTTGTTTACTTGCAGCTGAGCCAGCGGCATACCGTACATCGTTTCACTTCTATTAGTGGAAGCCTTCCGTCACCTTGTCGACTGGTGGGTCTGATTTAAATCGCTTCCCCGTCTACCGGAAATGAGACGACCTCGTTCTAGTGCTGGCAGTTATTCAGGAGAAGGTGAACAACCCGAGTGCAGACGATCCATTTGAGCCAGAGATTGCAGCAGTGAGGAGCTTCAGCGATCCTGCTCTTTGGAGCGCGTCGATTCACTGTTTACTTTCACAGCTGCTGAAAACTGACAAGCCAAGTTCTTGGCCACGGCGAAGGAATACACGAAGAAGTGAGTTCTCCGATAGCGAAATAAGCGCTTCCTTCTGATGCTGATGCTCCCGCCTGACATAGATATGCTACTTGACGCTGACGATGGGGCCAGACCTAACCAGATCGGTAGGTGTAATTGTAGTGATGGTGTAATAGGACACACACATGTGAAGCTGCGGTGATAGTTGGCCTCGCGGTCTGTCCGAAAGCCGTCTCGATCGGCCTTTGATCAAGGTGCAGGCATTGGTTATTGCTGATCGAAGAAAGACACTACGCGAGTCGCTTGTGGAGAGCACCGTCGTACCAGATCACCCCGCGCACGAACTACTACAATAAGTTTGCTTGATTGGAGCGGGAGTGGCACGGCAAGGCACGGTTGCAGTCACTTTTCCAACTGCACGACTCGGTCGTCTTCTTCGGCGTCCATCCTTGTCTTATCTTTTCTTCATTTTGTATACTGCGTAGTAGCCCGATAGCACTGAGTGTCGTGTGCAGGGCTGACAGGAAGATCCATTCGGAGCAGGTTCAAAAGGTCCCTTGTAGTCCCGTAAACACCAACTCCTCGTGTTTACCACGTTCCCTGTCTCATCTCCTGAGGGGACGTCTCTCCCAAACCTTGAAACGATCTAATCCTGGGACTCCGTCACGACAAACGTGTTCAAAAACGAGGGCACTCGTGCCAATGCATCGTTTGCGGTACGATCCCACTTACTCGTTCTCGTCTATCACCATCTCATTCATCTCTCGTGTGGTGTCATTACTGTAATCTTTGCCGTGGCCCATAATCTTCACCCGTCGCGTAACCGTAGGAAAAAGTCCGACGCTCCCAGGCCAATCGTCCACATATCCTCAGTCCTCCACCGTCTCCTACCACCCCGAACGGCCGCCCGAGCTCCCTTCAGCAGACCACTTCCGTACTTCCCTCATCCTTCCAGAGTGAGTTTCACTTATTCGCTTCCAGGCATCGGCTCTCATCCAAGGTGCCAACTCAGGCTTGCTCGCCGTTTTACTCTCCTTCGTACCCCAACTGGCGACCCCGTCTCTCTGGAGGACCTCAGGCAACGCTTCGCTGCACAGAGAGCTAGAGGAGGTCCCAACCAGATATCCGAGACTGAAGAGGACATGCTTTTCGAGACACTCGGCCGCATGCGCTCCAAGAGCACGGCATCCAATAAAGCTGACTGCCAGGAACCTACCAGTGGCAACATATCCACGAACACCGGCGCAGAGCCTGATTATACCCCCGAACGCTTGTCCAATTATTCCAATAACACGTCAAGCTCGTCAACATACCCCGCTTCCACGCTGACCTCGTCACCGAGCTCGAGGTCTGCTAAGCGATATAGCAACAACTTGTTTTCTTCCGGACGCCTTCGAGATTATTCCTACCTTCGTTCTGCATCACAAAAGAGTGGGAGTAACAGAAGTGCTGCGTCTATCACGCCCACCGACTCTAGTCAGAGTTTACGAGAGGAAACATCACTGATATCCTCGGACAGTTTGCGGCCTGCTACTCCTGAAGGAAGTGGTCATGACTCTTCGGCGCCCTCGAGTCCAAACGAGAAGACCCCTGTTGCACGGTCAGCGTCACTTGTGTCCTCTATCGAAGACATGCCTCCACGATCCGAGAGCGAACACCACGACAGTAACTCTCTTCCGCTGGGAGGCTCAAACGTTGCAAGTTGTCAACGGACGTCCGCGGCCATAGCTCAAGTATTTAAGGAGATAGAAGAGGAAGCGGAAGATGAAATCGTTATGCCACGCACAAGTCGAACACCTCGTCCTGATACTGACCGCGAACGCGTTTTCAATGACACACGAGACCAGGCGGATATTGGCACGTTGGTAAGGGTAACACCGATGGTTTTTTAGGCTTCTCACCTTATGGCATCCAGGATCATTCATCCACGCACCTCAACCAACCACGGACTATGAGGCAGGGACCGCAATATCCTCTGACAAACAAATTGTCGTCGATTCAGCTACTCACCGGTTGTCGCCCATTCCTACAGGACGTCCCGGTGCAACCTCACCCCGCCTACCGGGCTATGTTCCGGGAT
Source organism: Pisolithus albus (assembly GCA_024613165.1). NCBI lineage: Eukaryota > Fungi > Basidiomycota > Agaricomycetes > Boletales > Pisolithaceae > Pisolithus > Pisolithus albus. Next base: position 154,898 of record JANFAB010000002.1, on the reverse strand, counting down.
GCCTCGTCCCATGACTCCACGCGATCCCATACTTGACGATGATATCCGCTCGCACTCCACGACACCGCGTGCGATGTCGCCCAATCCGAGCGGACACGTGTCTCCACTACCTTCAACTTCATTCACGTCAGGTCCACTCAGACGTGGCTCTGACGCATCCCGTAGCACGCCTCGGCCTACTTCCCCGCCTTCCTACACATCTTCGAGTCCCTACTCATCGAGGAGTCCTACCGGAAGGCGTACTCCAGATGAAAGCCAGCGCGACAGTACTAGCGGTACTGAGCAGGAGGGTCCTGGGTCGTCCCTCTTCCTGCGGAGGCGACCAGTGTCGCCCTTAACCAACACTACTTTTCAGCCGATGGCTGTTTCCCCTCGGCCCAGCACCCCTTCCAACGTCACGTGGAATGTCGGACCTACTGGCAAGTCCGAAAGTAGATCAATGCACAGCCGAAACGGAAGTTTGACAGACGCCGATTTTTCAGTTAACGCAGACCCTTCCAAGTCCTTGACCATGTCTCCCAAACACCCAGATGCTCCAGTCACGCCCAATTCTCCATTCGTCGAAGTTGAGTCGGTCAGCAAGCCCCGCTGTTCCGACCGAGTATCGTTCGCCTTCAAGTCTATCTGGTTATGATGTTGGTTCACCTTTGTCTTCAAGTCATACCCTTCGTTCTGCAACACCTACACAATCCCGTAACGTCGCTTCTCCCGCATTAGCTTCTGAGTCAAATCCCGTCATTTCGCGCACTTCGAAACAGCATGCATCCAACTTCTCATTAAGCTCCTCTCAACTCTCATTCTCTCCTTTAGCTAACTCTTCTCGCTCCTCGTTGGAATCTACTGGGTCGAGCTACCACTCAGACAGCGGGCAGGCGAGATGCCAGACCCTGGGCATTTTCGCTAATGGCGCCGGCCAGCCACACCGCGCGTGGCATGACCTCGATGAGTCGGATTCTACCACTCCTAGTAGTTCACAGGAGGAATGTGACTTTGAAGAGATCATAAGACGTTATGGAGGACTAACGAAGTCCGATTTCTTCGCCATTCAAGAAAGACTCGTTGCTGCTACCGTTCAGAAGTCTAATTACCCTGACACGCGGGAACGAGCCAACTCATTGCGCAGGCGCAGGCCGTCAACGTCACAGTCAAACTACTCAGTGAATGGCAGAGAGGGCCGGGTAATATACTGTTGTATCTAGTTGACGTTTGCAGTGTCTCATTCTTGGTGCAGGTAGCTAGTCCACAACCGACTCAAAGTGTTACTCCTGGCACCCGTTCACCTGCTCCGGACAACAATGCCAAAGCGAGTGCTCTTTTGGAATCCGTGGTGGGTAGTATACCGCCTCCCACCCTGACAATAGACGACAAGGTCGAGAGCAAGCCCCCTTCCGAACTTTCTCCTACAACGCGGAGGAACCGCGATCTCGCACGTGCCTTGGGTTTTGGAACCGAGGAAGAGGATAACGGTGTTCCTGAACCGGTACCGTCACATGAACTCGAACCCTCCTCCTCGTCGGCCTCGCTTGCTGTGGAGGCAATCTTGCCTCAGGTTTCTTACCCCGACCCGGAGGAGGCCATTTCCCGCACAGATTTGTCACCGCAACTTGAACGCGCACCCCTTCCATCGGCTCCCAATCCTAACTTGCAACGTTCTTTTTCGCTTCGGGACCCAGGGCCGGTCGACCCAGATGAGTTGGAGAAGGAAGTACAGCGTAAGGCGGAGGCCGCTACAGCTGCTCTTATGAAAACAACTTCGGGGCAAAAGTTCACGGAGGCCAACTCTTCGACGTTATCTGTAACGCGTAAAAGAATAAGTCCGAGTCAGATATCTACTCCAATCCTGGTCTCCGCTCCAACTAGCGTGGAGACGATACCCTTACCACAACCTAACTCCATTCCGCCTTCCAATACCCAATCATCCCTTGGTATTACACAACGAGTGAGACGCCTTAGGAATACATTGCGGGTCAAACCTGCGGTCTCTAGCGTAGAGGAAATCTCAACCCTTTCTACCGATCAACAACCCCAAAACAACGCTCCTTCTGGTCTTCATAGACGCCCCACGCTCCCTAAATTCGGCGCTGCAAGTTCGTCCGACCCCGCGAAGGCCAAGCAGCCAACAGCTAACACCCAAAGTTCATCAACGTCACCTGGTCTGAAAGGATTGATCGCACGTTTTCGAAAACCGAAAACAAGTGAAACCCATGGAGATAGCCACTCTAGCAACCACTCTCGGACATCACCTTCCGACTCTTCCCCCACGGCATCGTCTCATCGTGGAAATTCTGTGGTTACGCCGTCGATGACGTCCGGCGCGTCGTCAACAGCGGAGGCCACCACCCGTCCGGCCACCGTTACGGCCGCACTCAACAACGAAATGGACTCTGCAGCTGTGAAACAACTCTTTGATGCCGCTTCAAATCTCGGACTAGACAGAGCGGCATTGAATGACTTACTTGCTCGTTCAACATCTGTTTCGCGTGCTACCGGCTGGGGTCTGTCTGCCGGATCTCGTGCCGTAGGTGGGGCTAAACCTCCCACACCCGCTGGGCCAGTGGCCAATAATGTTGAACAAACCCGCCCTGCTATACCCGATGATCAACCGAACGATGACGCCAACGGTGCTGTGAATGGTGTGGATGATCGGACCGTAAGAGCTCTGTCGATGCGGAAACCCGTAAATCCTACACCGTCCGACCAAGGCTTGGAAACACCCGCGGTAGTTCGAAGGACGCTCATTTTCCCCTCGGAATTCAGAACCTCCAAACCCGATATGGCCCCATCATCTTCACGGAGGCAGTCAATGAAGAAGCACCGACGCTCAGGAAGTGCGACTTCGGCGCAGTCGGCTCGGTCTGTACATGATCGGGCGCCAACACCACCGCCTTCAAAGGCAAATGGTGCACGCCGTCTCTCGGCGGACCGCTCGCCACCCATGCCGTCGATGGCGACCTCAATCACTGCACAAGCTGAGGCGCTTCTTCGTGGACCCACTAGTGTCACGACAGAAAAGCCGAACTCTGCATACGAGTCGCTGTAAGCATACCGTTCCTTCCCACCATTTCGGAATAACCCGTTCCTCGTGAAACAGCTATGACATGTATTCCGGTGAGAACAAGCATGCATCCACCGTGGACGAATCGGGAAGGGAACATGGCCGTGATGGCACAGCCACTCAGGAAGGAACCGCGGTAGAGGTTGTTGAGATGGCCAATGGGGAGACGGTCTGGTGTGTAATTTGGGTATTCTTTTTGCATTCTGCGGAGTTTATCCTTCGCACAGGTCGATCGTGAATGGTCTGCGCGAAGATGACGTCGACTCATTTTATGCCAGCAGGGCAAGCTCCCCCGATTGTTCGCGGGAGAACAAGGACGATATGCAAATATTCGTCAGAGAACATACGCGCTCGACGTCAAAGGGTAGCAGCTCCTCATTCGTCTCGCCGAAAAAGGCTTATCAGGGCAAGAACCGTCCTGAGACGAAGGTAGGCAATGCAACAGGTGAAACTTAGCCCGAATACCCAATCACCTGCGCCCAGGTTTATTATAGCTCGTCTGCGCAAATTGGTCGACTTATAGAAAATCTTTCTCAAGGGATGGACAGCGGTTCTTTCAACTTTATCCCTGGGCATCTTTCTGATCGGTCGAGTCCGAGTTCCTTCCAGTCTGGTGCTGATGGTCACTGGACGGTTGAAGAAAGACTTGAACAGCTGCTTGGCTCAATGAGGGACCCTTGAGTGTTTGATCGATTGACTGATGCATATGCATATTCTCCCCGGTTTATGGTATTCGTGTTTGATTGTCTTGGTATTACGGTTTATACAGTGCTCATATCGTCTTTGTTGTTTAATCTCCGGGATATGTTGGTTGTTTCGTACATCCTGTCGCTTATGCAGTCCTCCCCTCCTGTTACCCACTCATATTCAAATCAAGCCAACGGTTCAGATTCAGTGTCACGAGTGCTTCAAGCAAGAGTAATGCGTCGGTGAAGCAATATTGAAGGGTCGCATGTGACATGCCGACGGGAGTCGAGTGCTGGAACTTGTGGAAGATGGCGATTTGCGCGTTCGGGCCTGCCCACAGCTGACGGTGACAAACGAACGGTGGTGAGTTAGTCCACACCTACACAAGAGCCAGACATTCAACGTACTTCGTATGATGTGGGATCTTCGTATGACCGACGCCATTCGTACACCCGGTCATCGGTAGCAGAGACGAAACGGCGATCGCTAAACATATATGGTACGTCAACGATTGAGAGAGGGTTACAAGGATATTTTGGCAGTTACAGAGGACTCGATCCGGGCATGATGAGACGTTCAATGGGGATCTCCCTAGCATTCTCGTGTGTGAGGAAACGCGCAGTACCGAGCCCGGGATGACCGCTTGCCCAATGAAGGGCGACAGCGGGCTGTCTATCGCTAAATACCTGCAACAGAAGGGGATAGGTTCATGACTGACGTGGCACGACGGGCGACGACGGTGCGTACCGTGGTGCACATGTCCGTAGTCTCGAATTCGAAGAAGACATACTTCTGGTCTTCTCCGATTATCATACAGTCACGGGGATCGTCGCGACCAGTGAAGAAAACTAAGTAGGGCAAAGTAGACATGGCGAAGTGGGTTTTGTATGGCCAGTTTCATGAGCTTCGCAAGCCTTCATATACCCTGCGGACATGGCGAGTGCTTCCCCGGTTTTGTCAGGGACCCCCCCTTGTGACCACCGAATCTAGTGACGGATGAAAACGAGAAGAAGAAGAAAAAAGGAATGCTTTGTGTGATGGTGGCTTAATAGCCAATACAGGAGGACCACACGTAGGTAGTGCAGCCATAAAAACTTGCTGAAAAGCACCCGGGGTCGAGCACGCGAGGAGGTTCACATTTGGTGACTGCCCGGGTTTCGTGCATCACGTCAGGATACGCTGGTGGCTATCAGCGCGTTAAAAGCTAAAACGGGGGCCTACCTTGTACGGACATCGGGCCAAAAGGAAGTTCATGTCGGTCAAAGCCGTCCGTCGCTGTCATTTTAAGGAGTACACCGTGTCCGGCAACATGGCATTGGCCAATGAGACAACAACATCGATGCAAAAAAAAGTCGAAAGGGATCAACACAGCATGGAATCAACTAAACTTGTAACGAGCGACCTAACGCAAAATACCCAAGTGTAGTCGGAAACAGCACGTCGGTGGCTCAAGCTCAAGAGTGAACCTTCCACAGCGGCCGCTTTCGTATCTTGCGAGTGACATGGACGGCACTTTCACCCATGTCACTGCCACCAAAGGCAAGTACCACCGTCTCTTCTGCTCCACGACCCCGCGCAATGCCCTTTTTTCTCAGCTCTATGGCGTCCTTTGCAAATTTAAAACGAGTCTGATCTGAACCTAATATGTGGTAGGTAAAGTTATAGCAAGTCAGAACAACGTGGGCCAGACGAAGACGCACCTATTTGGAAGGCAGGGGATTCAACAGCCGCTTTGAACATATCAAAGGGCACGAGGGCAAATATCTGCAGCAGGGTCTCTCGTCCAGACCTGCCTTGTGATGAGCCAGATTCAGAAATGGCAGGTGAATTCACTTCCAACACGTTGGGAAGGGTGTCCACGAGAAAATGAAAGACATCATCCCGCAGCTTCCGCGCGTATTGACCAAATACGGTTGTTAGGGTTTGTTGTTCTGGGCTGAATGATCCGTCTGAGCTGGGAATGGTGTCGACGAATTCGAGCCATTCGTGTATCGTTTTCAAGTTGATAGATTGCCTGCAACTTTCGTATGCATACGCACAAAGGTCGTCCATGCCCCCAAGCAGGCAACCAGCCGCCAGAACGCTTCGTGAATTGTCGGGCCGGATAAGATTGATTGAAACGGATGAGTAAAGGTAACCGAGTGCTGTCAAAATATCAAATCATGAGTGGTCCCTGGCATACGAAGACCATCCAGTGCGATACCTATGACGAAACCCTGTGTGTGCAGCAGTCAGCCTGTCAAACCTAGCAGCAGCTACATTAAAGACAACATTCATCGCAACTCCCCGGAAATAGCAGTTGCAAGAGATAAGGGCTCTCTCGACCACTAGTACCTAGACGGCAATTTACAGCTACCATCATGGGTACATTCACCGCCGCCAGCGGTGACACAAGGGGTGGGGTAATGATTGACGTGGAGTAAATGCATACCTCTTGCGTGACCTCTGGTTCGTTGTCTAATTGTACATATATAACACGTTGCCCACTTGCTGGGGGACAAGTGGACATTAAATGTGCAAGGAACGGCGATCGCGAGAGGATTATGGCGTGGAGACGATACGAATTTTGGTAAACGTTCTAGATGCCGACGAGAAGATTGATGCCCCTTCCTCGTAGATTGACGGAGCAACGAACTCACAAGGATAGTGTCGGCGTAGTGCTGCATCAAAAGGGGCAAAGTCAATTTGGGATGTCATTTAAGTGAAATAAAATAAAATATTAGTGATACTCACGCCAGTCTGAAAGCCTGCATGATAGAGATGATGTATAATTTCTTGGTCGTGATGGTCAAATGGTCTACTACAAAAAGGGTGGCAGTTTCATGATTTTTCCCGTGTGCAAAACACGGAGGCCGGTCGTGAATGATAAGATCCAACAAGACGATCGGGAAAGCAAGCATACTCCAGGAAATACTCACTGCGAATAACCATTGGAGGTCGGATGAGAGGATACAGCAACCGAGTCGTAGGGATGGTTTTGCTGGTTTTGTATTGGGGGCAGCACACCATTACTCGGAGTGCTATGGCCATTAAGACTCGAGCCTGACGGAGAGGATAGCAATTCCATCTTGTTTGTCTGGAAGACGATGGATCCAGCGACTCAAGAAAAGCGTCAGCCCTGGCGGTGTTGGGTAAGTCCCCATACTGCCATTGTGCGTCACATTTTCTAGTGACCGTCACTGTCACACAAAAGGATAGGGGGACACAATGGTAAAATACTGCAGTTTCCTCCCAAAGTAATGCATTTCCTACACACCCCTGCTGATTCCTGGTTTACTGACCGCACACCAAGCCTTGAATGATGCGAAACCTAACACGGTGCCAAGTCCACTGACGCCGCCACCCATATGAACGAAGTCACTCATCAAATTATGGCTGACACCCTGCGCAGCTGCCAGGGACCCACAAATACAAGGGTAGGGAGGAGGCTCTGCAAGATAGCGTGGTCCGTGAGATGGGTCAACAATGACCTAGAGATTTCGTTGGAAAACAAAGACGTCGAGGGTGACCAGTCTTTGCGTTACCATGTGTGATCTATCAGACGCAAAGTTGTCCAAGTAAACCTTGCATGGAACGACCCTAAAGAAACTACAGAGAAGCGATATCTCCACTGAGACGAAGTAGCCGGCTTTCCGATCCGAAGTGATCGTACCTTTGAAACCGCACAGGCAAGTTCGAGTGGTCGGGGAAAGTCTGCCCCAAGTATTCTATATGGTAGACAAGATCCGGTATTGAACTTCATGCCTGAGAAGGCGATGAACGGTTTCAAAGTTGAGTTTATGCGTACCTTCCCAGTGAGATGGCACGGGAAGGCGAGTGTCCAAATCATAGATCCACGTTCCTCGCTTGTCGTCTCGATCTGCAGCGAAGGCCCCGCGCAGTGCCAGAATAACGTGGTAATCCCATATCACTGCACTACTTATAGACGAGCTTGCCCGCTGGTTCCATAAAGCCACCCGTCGAGTTAAGTTAAGTTGCCAAAGAGAATCCTCGGAAGGTGATGAGTATGGCACCGTTCTGGATGGATTGGATACAAAAATGATATTAATATCCCACTCCTCCCCGATGTTCGGTTGTGCTGTTAGCATACGCCGTGCGAGGAGGTAGATATTCTCCTCGCAATACTGACTGGTGTACACGTTGTCCTCGAAGTCAGGGAGCATCGGTTTGTACTCCGACCAAACGATACCGGTTTGCCCCTATCTGAATCAAGGGACTGGCAATTATGAGGCTCCCAGGACCGGCTAACTTGAGTGGCCGAGTGTTCCCAGCGCCCCATCCGTTTCAGAGGCCCTTAATTCAGCCAAGTCCACGAGGAAATGGTCTCGACGTGCGTGGCTCAGAGTTTACATTTTTACTGTGCTTCTCGGATCATGCTGTGGTGGCGTTGCTCAAACTCTAGTGTGTCGACGACCGTATCCACGATTGGACACGATTTCGACTGACAATGATCGTGGTCGACGCCTTATCTCGGTTTCACTCTACCCCTGCTAGCCACGTGCGACGCAATTGTAAATCTGGCCACCCAAAAGAACACGCAGGACCCACGCTGACCTGGATCCAAGCCCCATCGTATATGGTAGAAGTCACGGTGGTTGAATCTTGTTAGAAGCCCAGCACGCCGTCAGACTCCACGCCAGCACTCCATGAACGTGTCTGTCGAGAGGGGCTGCGGTCGTTAATTCGATGCCTGGCCCCACAGCCTTAGGTTGTAAGGTCTTGCCGCGAAGTGCAATCATATGGTAACCATCGAGTACTACGTAACGATTGCTGGTGTCGAAAGCTATCACGGCAACCTCTGGTTATGAAATGCGGCATTGCTCCGCACGTGAGTTTGACACCGCACAAGTCTGGAGTATCCAACAATATTGCTAGATCTGCCCTTCGCCGTCCATTGTCAGCATTTATGACTAGCAATAATGGATAGCCATACCGCGCGACGCCACGGGAATAGATCGATAGGACAATGCGCCAGAAAGGAAAGGTCTAAACCATATTAATCACAAGGCAGGCAGAACTTCCCAATTGCCTGCGAACGTCATGGAAATCTACGTCGTGGGCTGGCGATAGGAGTCGAGAACGATGATACACCAATAAGGGGTGGGATGAACACCATTCTATGAGCGACAAGATAACGGGGAAACTCACTGTCCTCCACCTCTCCCCACCTTCGTATCTGGCTCTCCACTTCGACTTGTGCAGCTCGGGCAGCCTGCTCAACAGTGAGATGCCGCTTGACGAGAGCAAGCGCAATGAGGAAAGACTTCGTCACATAGGTTGCGCGCTCCATCGCTATAAAGCAGGATTGAAGCTAAGTCACTCGGCTATATTGGCAGCGTACCAGCCATCTCCCATGGATCCATCTGAGCGATAACATTGCCAAGTACTTTCTTCGTTTGCTCAGGTTGAGAGTGTAAAAGCACCGAATCAAACACCTTGACTTCGACACCATATGTCGCCCTCACCCACTCAAGAAGGGGCTCCCAGTGCTTTTGCTGCAATTCCACTAAGGGCGGTGGGTCATCGTGATGAAAGCTGTGACAGAATAAGCGGGACTTCAAGCATGGACTCTGACTAGCGTACCAAATGGTGTCAGTGTCTAAGTAATTCAAGAGGGCAGCTTGGACCTGCTCGCGAGTTGCCTCATCTCGAAAAGCATCGATTGCTCGTGCAGTTATTGATGTCTGCGAGGTTAGTCCACAAGCAAACTTGAACAATGCAGCTTGCCTAACTTACCATTGGCAAAGCATGTTGTTTGAGGAATATTTCCTGGTTTTCCCACTCGTTGGCTATTGCAGTGGCTGCCAAACGTTTCTCCTTTGGCAGTAAGAGAGTGTTGCCGGAGGGTGTTTTCAGTGCACGTTTATCCAGCGTCACAGCAATCCCGTCGTTCCTAACGTCAATTCCGACAGTCTTCCAGAAACGCTTCAGAGTAGTTTCAGCGCCTTCACTCGCTCATGAGAACGTTGTGTCCATAGTATGACGCGAAAGCACTTGCGGTTAGTTTCGGAGACCACAGGGCCCTCTCCTAGTGTTGACGCCGTAGAATGTCTGCGGGAATGGTGCACCGCATAACACCTCGGCGCAGGTTTTTGCGATGACGACCAGGTTAACCTGGTATGAGATAAAGTCAGTGCACCCCGCAACATTCGCAAGAGTTGACTTTTGGCTCTCGGCTGCTCGCGGACGCGCAAAAAGTCATAAGCACGTGACCCATGTAGCTGCGCGATTTACTGAAGCGCTTGAAGTGTTAGGCCTTAGGTCTTCTAGGCATTCCGCTGGGCTCCCTCTAACATCCATCACCGCGATGACCTAGTCGTGCCAGCATACACTTCTTGTTAGGAAGTCCACTAAATAGGCTAACGTAACTCGTATACTGGTAGGGCGCAAATCCCTACAGCTGTTATCCTTGATTTTACCTGCAAAGGCTACAAAGGACTCAGACTAGTCTCGTGCAGCGACATAAGGGTGTGCTCTTCCAGACGGGTGGCCAAGTGGGCACGTATAGCGATCGAACAAGAACCAAGTGGCTGGTCCTCGACTAATACTATGATCTCCATAACTTCATAATACCCGAGACTCGAGATGGTAGTTCACCGGTCACCGATAAAGTCTTTCTGACGCGTAAGGCGAGGCTAACAGACTGTTAGCGTATTGGAAGAAGGTCATGTGGAGGTGAGAATCCGGTCTTAAATGTCTGGCCTGAGAGAGACCCAGGGCTCCATTCGCGTAAGGCGGAGCACTCGAGTCTAGTAGCTGGGGGCATGACAGAGGTTCGAGAATGCCACTGCAGGACCAAATAGCCTATGCGCCCAATATGGACTTCTGATGTGGCCTGCCTTGAAGCCTTCCGCTGAAGCAACGCGGGGTCCATACAAAAGCAGTGGAAAAAGGATCGTATCAAGATGCTGCCTTCCTTGAAAGCAGCTGAGACTGCTTCATCGTTTAGACTGGACAGAAGCGCTCCATATTCTTGAAACTTACTCGATGAAGCCAAAATATGCAAGAGTACCTTGTTCGAAAGGTTTCTAAGAGGTCGAGAGACAGGTGAAATGACGATTCTCAAGTATATTCCACTCGCCGAGGTCACCAAAAGTCCACACATGCATCTCTGGTGAGCCGAAATGACAGGAATGGACATACGGAGCGGGAGCAAACCGGACGAGCAGGAATTATGACTTGTTTGAGCTATTTCAAGAGAGGGGCAATAATAAATAGCGATGGCCCATCAGAAAAGAGCGTGATTTGCATGATGGCGGCCCATCGATAAGTTTGACCCGCCCCGATCACGGTCACCCCCTGTTTTCGTCGATCCACGTAATTCTCTGTCATGGCAGGACTCCGCTCTGACTGCTACCGCCAGGAGTTTCAGCCAAGTAGCTGCATCCGATGAGACTGCTCACCACTCGGGCTGCGAGTCACTGGTCGAAAAGACTTCGATAAATGCCGACAACTCCACGGACTTCGTCGCGTGACATCACGTGTCTAGTCAGCTTGGAGCGAGCGGTTAAGCACTACCACTATCAAGTCTCAAGAGTACCTGTGCCTCACTGATTAGAGGAGCATCGTCTCATGATGAGTCGAAAATCATCCGCAACGCCGACGGAGATGCAGAGCCAGCCCTGTATCTCTAGGTACTTCTCCCAAACTCCGTCGCCGACCAAAAAACGTCAACACGACAGTGGAAACTCCGTGATAGACTTGACTCTCGATGGCTCCGAGGCAGGCGACCAACGGCCCTTCAAAAAACTTAAATTAAAACAGGAAAGTCGTCTCATGGAACAGTGGCGTTTCGATCCAAGCCAACCATCTTCAACCGTTGGTGAAAGTGCGCCGTTGGTGGACGAGGATAGAAAGAGGAGACACCAAGAATTCAAACGCGCCCTACTAGGGGAAAATAGCCTCTTCGCTCGTTCTAAGCATGCACCAGAGCAAGCCACCCAGTCAGATGTAAGCGGCGAGGAAGAAGATGAAGGCTCTGAGTCCGATCGCTCCGACGTAGCGTTCAAGGAACTAACGGACTTGTTCTCGCACAAGCCGTACAAAAAGAAAGGCAAGGCGAGTACCTCTACCGTAAAACGAAAGAGAGGGGCACCGGAGGAGATCGGGCCCAGTGGTTTGCCATACACTCCGGCAGAACTACAAGTGGGTATTCCTAAACTTATTGTTCTGACTGTTTCTCAAATGACACTAATTTGTTCCCAGTCATTGAAACTGATCAAAGAAAATCCTGGAGTGGTTCTCATGATTGAGTCTGGCTACAAATACTACTTTTACGGAGAAAGCGCCATGGTACGCTCCCAGAATGACCTCGCGGGACGCCTCTCTAAGAACATCGCCAGATAGCCAGCAGAGAACTCGGTGTGGTTGCTTATATGCGACGGAATCTCATGACTGCTTTTGTCCCCGTTCATAGGCGTGACTTGCATGTCAAGAAGTAAGCCCACTCTCTGTTAGTGGCGATCCGGACGATTTATTTCAACCATAAGGCTCCTTTCCCAGGGCCACAAAGTTGGGATTGTGGAGCAGACCGAGACAGCGGCGCTCAAGAAAGCTAGCGATAACAGGAACACCCTTTTTGAGAGAAAGCTCACGTATCTCTATACCGCCACGACGTACGCAGTAATGGTCGGGAAAGTTGGCGTGATCGTGACTGTGTTTATTGCAGATATGTTGATGAAGTTGGGTCTACTGACGACCTTGACAAGTATGGCGCTCCATTACTTGCTTGTTTTCTCGAGTCACCCGGCCGTGGCGACGTCCCTGACGACCAAGTCTCGATATCAATGATCGCTATCACACCCAGTACCGGTGATGTTATTTGGGATGAGTTCGATGGTCGGTCGAGTTATTTTCGACTCGCTTGTCGTTCCTGCTTACCTGAAGTAGATTCGATCATGCGTTCCGAACTAGAGGTCAGCTCTCGTTGACCCGACCAAGTACGAGTTTTTCACGCTTTGATAGACACGTCTTGTACACACTCGACCAGCAGAACTGGTTCTTCCGGAGCAGGGGTTGAGTAGACTAACGGAGAAAGTGCTGAAGCATTTTGCGAGGTAAATTTCCTGTGTTACGCATCTCTCTAGTATTGACAGTTACCCGCAGCTCTGCGGCAAGCGAGCACAAAATTCGGTTCGAACGCTATGAGAACCTGATGGAGTATACCGAGGCGTTTGATTTTGTAATGCAGTTCTACAATGACAAGGCCAAGCAAGGGGCCGCCAAGGATCCCAAGATGGGTATGAGGCCACCTCTTTTGATATTACCATTCGGTTATTCATTCTGGGCTTCTCAGAGGGTCTCCTTGACATCATTGCGAACTTTCCCCAGCGTGTCGTGGTAGCCCTTGCTCATGCTATCCAGTATCTTTCGGCATTCAGTATAGCGGATGCATTCCTTGGTGCCAAATTCTTCTCGAAATTCGCTAACAGGACTCACATGTTATTGAACTCCAATACCCTTACCAACCTGTCGGTCCTCTGCTTCGGTGTCTGTTCCTTGGAATGCCGTCTGATCACTCTCACAGGGAAATCTACCAGAACCAGACGGATTACACAACCACAGGATCACTAATGTGGATTCTCGATCACACGACAACCAAGTTTGGGGCCAGACTACTGAAGAATTGGGTGGGTAGACCGCTCACCGATAAGAAGTTAGTGGCGTGTTTCATATAGAGATTCTGTAGAGCTAACCGTAACAGGGTTCTGCAACAGCGAATAGATGCCATTGAAGAAATAATTACCAGCACTTCCGAAAGGCTAGTTGCGCTTCGGCAGGCTATGAGGAAGCTGCCAGACCTGGCAAAGGGTCTATGTCGGATTCAGTATGGTCAAGTGTGTATCTCAAACTCGCTTTGGTCGGCGCGTTTTGCTAAATCACGTGTTAAGTGTACTCCTCAAGAGCTCGCAACGCTTCTTCCTGCATTTAACAAGGTAGCAAATGCGTTCGACGGTCTTGTAAATGAGCCTGGTGGCGGTTTCTCATGCAAGCTATTGAACGAAATAGCGTTGGCGCTACCAAAACTTAAGGCGCCGATGCGCGATCTGCTCGGTGCCGTATCCTTGAAAGAAGCTGCTCAAGGAAACAAGATGTCCCTGTGGAAAGACGACGAGAAATATCCCGCACTGGTCCAGCTTCAGCTGGTGTGTGTCATACCTCTTTAGTAGAACTCTGAAACCGACCATTTTAGATGATTCAAACCATCGAGTCCGAGCTCTCGGAGGAGTTGAAGAGAAGTAAGTTACCGTTCGTTTTCAATGCCACTTATTCACGCCAACACGTGAAGTCCGAAAAATTCTTAGGATGCCCTCGCTACAATGGACTGCAACCCTTGGCTTTGAGGTATCCTGCTCTTTCTTTGCGGTCATTCAATACTCTGACGCCTGTTAGTATCTCGTAGAAATAAAGAAAGCCGACAATCGCGAGGTCCCCGTTAGTTGGGAATTGGTGTCAAGGTATGCTCTTAGCGTTATATTGCTACGACTGTCATTCGATGTTTTCCCAGCACGAAGTACTTACGGCGTTACTATACCCCGGAAGTCAAGAAGCTACTGCAGGAGCGAGCACGGTATCAGGAATTGCTCACCGCTGAGGCTAATAAAGCATACAAGTCATTCCTCGCTGATATCGTCCAATCCTATTACCCCGTCTTACGTGACGCCGTGAGCAAGTTGGCAATCGCCGATTGTCTTTGCAGTTTGGCACAGGTCGCACTTCAAGACGGTTATGTGCGACCCGAGTTTACCGAAGACGATGTTCTCGATATTGTGGATGGCCGCCATCCGATGGTGGAAGCTTTGAGGCCTGATCCGTTCGTTCCCAATACGATTTGCCTCGGCGGTGATTCTGCTAGAAGTGCGATCATAACTGGTCCCAACATGGGTGGCAAAAGTTCAGCAGTTCGGATGGTCGCCCTTATTGCCATCATGGCACAGATTGGATCGTATGTCCCCGCAAAGGCTGCTAAGATTGGGATGTGTGATGGCATCATAGCGAGGATGGGAGGTAAGGGACATGTTGGCCGGTCCTGAACTTGAACTTACAGTTTCTACAGCGTCCGACGAGCTCGCGCGCGGGCGTTCGACGTTCATGGTTGAGATGGCGGAGACCAGTGAGATCCTCACCATGGCCACTCCCAAGAGTCTCGTGATTCTTGATGAACTTGGTAGAGGTACGTCTACAGCAGGACGGGGTGAGTACATGGACTTCTTTCACTGGTTGCATCTGATTCAATTTTCAGATGGCAATTGCAGACGCGGTTCTTCACCATCTGATACAGGATGTAAAGTGCAAGACTCTATTCATCACGCATTATCCCCTTATCGCCGTTGACATGGAACGACGGTTCCCGAAGGAGGTTCAAAACGCACACATGAGTTATACCACGGAAACTCGCATCGATGGAAGGCGGGACGTAACGTTTTTGTACCGCCTAACCAGGGGTTTTGCCAAAGAGTCGTTTGGAGTGGAGTGTGCGCGATTAGCGGGTATTCCTGAGGAGGTCCTCACTGTTGCCACTGAACGGTCTGAGCGCTGCCGGCTATCCGTCGAGGCTCACAACAGGCTCATCAGGTTAGTGGTACCGGGTTATTACGTTATTCGCCTTCATTGACCTTGGTATTACTTCAGAATACAGGCTTGTTTCCGTCTTATCAAACAGTGTCTCGCAAGTCCACCAGACGCAGCCCAGCTGCTGCGAGAACTCCATACGCAAATGTACTTGCATCGATCTACATTAGGAGCGTAGTGTTGCTATGATTTAGTTTTTCGCTTCTTCCGATCCGACTTTTTAGAGGAATCCGTAACATCCACTACTTCCTCCGCCTTGCGTTTTCCTCCATCGCCCTTCCGAGATGCGGGTTTTAGCTGAGAGGCAACCGACTCCACTTGGCGACACATGTTCAGGAGGGGTGACGATGACTTGAAACGTTCGCAAGCAGCAAGTCTCACATGGAGTGCATTCCATGCAGCAGGGGTCCCAAACTCCTGCCTTCTTGGGCGGCGAATCTGACTTCTGAACCTGGCGGATACAGAGTAGGACGACTTTCAGCAGGTCCTTTAGCTGACTGGCGCTAAAGCTACTTTGATCGTCGATAGCCGCGTTTGCAAGATCTAGCACGGTTGACTGTAGACTCTTCTGGAACGACGTACGTGATCGCCTGGTCATCCTTCTTTCGATCAGCAAACACCGCGTGAGTACATGTAGGAAGACAAATGAACACACCTTGCCATGCTGGCTCAAAATTACGCTCAGGAGTTGGAATGCTTGGCATCTCCTATAGGAATTGACAGCTTTTGAGGATGCAGCCAAAACAGGGTCACGCAATTTTGATCCTAGCGCCGGGAAGCGATGGACGAAGTCCTTGAAGAAGCTGAGGTTCGCTTGAGACGCCTTTCGGGAAATGTAGTCCTCCAAAGACTCCTTGTATATGCCGACCACGCAGTCGTCTTCATTTAGCTGTGCCAGTACCCGGCACAAGTAAAGGCTACTTTGGCTCAGAACCGAAAGGTTGTCCGCGGAATGCGACTTCCGGACTCGTTGGTGAATCTCGCGAAGGATAGTTTCAACCTCATCGCGCCTCGCCTTAGTTGGGACGTCCTTGGACTTGGCAAGACGGTTCTTGAGGATGCCTTTCGCCTTATCAGACAGCTGTTTCTCGTCCATCCCGCTCTTCGTCACCAGGTCGATCAGAGGGAGGATGAGTCGAATGTTTAGCGAGCTTTGAGGCTCTCTCTTGACGAACGTATCGATAAGGTCAAGAACTCTGTTCTTGAAGTGCGTTGCTTCCCGTTGTGCATCCACACCTAGGTGGACTCTTAACATGAAATACGTTCAGAGGACAGTACGACCTACCTTTCTTGGATTTCTGCGTCTCCGGGATCGGAAGATCTCAGCGAGGCGCCCATCTATTGCCATCATCTGGTCGTCATCCATGAGTTCTTCAGATTCTTCATCCGACTCGACGTCGCCCATGCCGCTGTTCTTGAGAAATTCAATAAATTCTTCTGGTATCCTCTGAGCTTCTTCGTCGTCACTCTCTTCAGAAAGACTTCCGTCATCGTCCGACCCTCCTGAAGAGCTCTCATCTTCTTCCCCGCTGGATTCTTCAGATTCTTCATCCGACTCGACGTCGTCGCCCATGCCACTGTTCCTGAGAAATTCAAGAAATTCCTCTGGTATGTCTTGAGATTCGCCGTCACTCTCTTCAGAAAGACTTCCATCATCATCCGACGCTTCCGAAGAGCTCTCATCTTCTTCCCCGCTGAATCCATCAGATTCTTCATCCGACTCATCTTCCTCGTCGTCGCCCATGCCACTCTTCCTGAGAAATTCAAGAAATTCCTCTGGTATCTTCCGAGCTTCCTCGTCGTCACTCTCTTCAGAAAGGACTTCCGTCATCGTCCGACCCTTCTGAAGAGCTCTCATCTTCCTCGCTGCTAGCATCCATCTCTTCGTCCTGGGCCTCAGCCAGCTCGGCCGGGTTCCGTCGTTCAAGTTGCTGAGTAAAATAAAGCAACTTATTGTCAGAGTTGTAAAAAGACAAAACCACAAGACTGCTCACCGTAAGAATGAGGTCTATTGTACTCTCCTGAACTGCTCCAGTGACATGGGAGAAAGCCTCGTTGGCCACGGAGCGCGTGTATGCACTAGCATTTTCCAGGTACCCAATAAGTAGGTCTACCAGAATATCGATAGGCTCCGGGCCGTCGTCCGCCGGTAATGCGCTTTGCTGGCCTTTCTTCTTGGATGATTTTTTACCTGCGAACATCTGCGAAGCTGCGCTGACGCAGGACTTGTGTAGAAAATCGATATCAACTTTCGGGTAACTAACATAGGAAACAAATTTACCTCGAGGCTTTCCACACTATCTTCTTCTCCACAACGACATTGGAGGACCAGTGACGAAAGGACAAGCTCAAAGCCTCTCGCAACTTCCTTCTTCTCGGTAGGTACCTCCCACGTAGTCAGACTAGTGCCCGCCGAGCATATGACAGTGAAAATAAGCTTTACCTTGCCCAACTTCTCGTGGATTTTCTCAACCCTATTTAACAACTCTTGCGTCTCCTCATCGACAGGTATTAGTGGATTGACGTGTTTGGTATCCTTGTCCAATCGCGCTAGGGTCGAGAGCACTTTAGATATCCAAAATTCACCATCACTTGCAACGGCCGTCTCTTTGTACGTTTTGTCACCTGGACAAGCGATCAGGTCGACGGGCGTTCCGAAGGTGCGAACTTGACATACCCTTCTTCACGATCGTGGTTTGGCTCGTGAGGTCTGCGAGGCAACTGAGCAACCTTGTACGACAGTGGGCTTGGAACTCTTCTGTGAAGGGTGGCGACGGAAGTTCACGAAGCTGGATATGAGGGAGGAAAAAGAGATGAGAATAATCACGCGTCTAAACTACACCAATACGAACCGCATGTATCGAACTTGACCCAGACTTCTTGCGAATCGAATAAAGTCCGTTCACGACATACCAGTCCAGAATGACTTGGATCCATTCATCGTTCTTTGGCACAGACCCATTCCGTATCAGTGCAGCAAACTGGTCTGCGATCCACGCACGCCGAGAATTCAGAGAGGCGGCATCCCTAAATGTGACCATGAATATTTGCCGTCATACGTATCTGCTCCAAGACACATGAACAAAAGAAAAGAGTGACATACTCATCAGAGTCCTTCGAGTTGACTTGGTTCAGTAAAGAAACGATGTAGTTTTTGATTCCCTCGCTGTCCATGACGGCGAGAATGGACTCCACCGTCTTAGTCCGCGTCAATTTGTCAAACTCTTGGCTGCCGTTGATGCCTGTGAGTTGCAGGATCAAGGGGAATCCCAATGTAGGATTTTCTTGGACGAACGACTGAATGTGTTTTGCCTGCGCAAGTTCAGTCGTACAGGGTATCAGATGCATACCGGAACGAAGCAAACTGACATACCACGTCGAGGGAAATTTTGTGTAGATAGCGGTCGCTTTTAGATAAGTGGTTTATCCACTGATCGCATGAGATTTTTGGTGAAGAGCATAGGCAGCTGGTCAGCGCTGACACGCGTACAACGCCTTTTTGAAGACTTGAAAACCCCAGTACTTTCGCTCGGCTGATGATGTGGAGGAGAATAGCGACTCTAACATCCACGTCAGATAAAGACAATAATCAGAAAGGGTGCAGTGGTCACCAGTCGACGACTATGCGGAAGAATTCTCCGAAAGAACCTTGTGGGGTTTGTTTTGAATCCGACGCTGGAAGGAGACGGTCAAATAGCATGTCCCAGACAAAATGGATTTGGGGGTTCCATGAGCCTGATCCAGGATTAGAGGCCTCCTCGTCATCTAAAGCAGACTCCTGCAATGACACCGACTTCATAAGCCTAACTGCACAGAAATCAAGATTTGGTGCCTACTTTCAGAATCCGCCCTAACGGAGCGAGATTCCCAGCGGAAAGGATGTTAGAGCCCTTAAACACAGGTGCTAGTGCACTGTCCCAGTCGTGGTTTGGCAGGAGAGGTTGTAGCTTCAACGTCATTGCAACCTTTTCCGGTGACCAAAACGATCCCTTGTCTTTGGAAAAGAGATACTCGACAGGTTGTGCGCAGTGCCTTCGCTTTCCACGGTACGGACGAGTGTTGCACTGCATCGATGGCCAACCCAACCGTCCACCACGCGCTCTCTCTCAACCACGACTTCGCCTCTCCGATCTCGATTAATTTTTTCAATACTTCTTTGTAGCTTTCTATGCTCGATACTTGAGTGTTGGACGAACCCGAGCTGGGACGATGCGTCTGACGAACGAGGAGACCTGAGCGAATGACAGCCGTCAACCCGAACAAACGGGCAAAGAGAACATCACGTTCTTCTTGACCCGTCATCGAGCCTTGCTTTTTTGTCGAATCACTTATCAGAGAAACGACTTGTGTGCACGTAACGGTGTTTATTCTCGAAAGAAGCTGAAAGAACGGGGGTATGTACCAAACATGGAGGGACACATGGCGACATCACGTACCTCTGTCAAGGCAACGCTAAAGCCCAATCTGCTGCTCTCTCTCGGGCTCGCAAGACCTCTTACAAGTCTACGTATCGAGTAGGACACATCCGGCGAGTTGAGTAGGTCGAGTGCATCGCCGCCGCCGCCGTCTTCGGTGTCTGATCCTTCCTGCGGAGGAACATGGTTTGACTGAAACTGCGCGAGTGCGGTGATGAGCTTGACGGACGCGTCGACTCGCTCCTTCTTCGAAGCCGAAGACAAGTCCCAGAAAAGCGGTAAAGTCGTCGACATGTTACCGCCGACTATAAAGTTAGTCTGACTTCGACTTTGACTTCAAAATTTCGATCGTTTGTTGTGGACTGTTGGTACCTCAGATAGGGGCTAATCGACTAAAAAATTAATGACAGAACCACTCTCAGTCCAAATGTACCCAATGGCCTTTGACACCCATTCTACACTTTATACAATCTACCCGAGGACCCATCGTGAACCGCTGTTTCCTGCTCGACCCAGACAAACACGGCGAGGGGGGAAAACACGACTTGCCCATCGGTATACTCTCCGTTCGTAATGTGCTCGTGCGTTCTACAGCGTTGGTGGTGCCGTGCTGGTGGTGGTGGTGGTGTGATCCGACACAGAAATCGTGATCCTGTTCTCGAAAGCCATAATCGTGCGACGGAGGCGTGGGTGTCTCGGAGGATGGAGTCGCGGGTGAAAAATATATCGCCGGGGGATGTCCGGCTAACGGCGCAATTGAGGACTGCCGAGGGAGCAGGTGGTGGAGACGAGTGCTCTGCTGACGAAGACGATATAGTAGCTGACGGTGGTATGCTGAACGGTGGTGCGGTGGACGGTGGAGGCGACATTGATGTGTTCACGGGTATGGTCGCAAGTTACAAAGTGGTGGTTATGAGAGGAAGATGTGTGTGACGACATGGACTCCACGAACTGTGGGTGCGCTCGAGTAGGGATGAGGATGAGGCTGCGCGTCTATGACCTGCATCGTCCGGGGACGTCGTCAATTGTATCTGTATGACCGCAACGGTACCAGAGGGATTTTGGGACGACAACATACCATAC
This sequence comes from Pisolithus albus, assembly GCA_024613165.1. Taxonomy (NCBI): domain Eukaryota; kingdom Fungi; phylum Basidiomycota; class Agaricomycetes; order Boletales; family Pisolithaceae; genus Pisolithus; species Pisolithus albus. The sequence continues at coordinate 134,087 of JANFAB010000002.1, read as the reverse complement.
TCTCGTCTAAGGCGCTACCGCTCGGTACATTGATATCTGTTTCACAGATTGCAAGGTCCTTGGCTTGTTGTACCCAATCGTCCTGGTGGCCCGACGCCGGCGAAGACAAAGGCAATGGAAAATGACATGGGTTGCTGACGTCCGACGCGACGAACGAAGCTCGACGGTTCACGTTGAGCACAGACGTCACGTCGCCCCCATTTGCGAATGCAAGAGCGATGCGTTTCTGCGTGAAAAAAAAGGCTCGAGTAAGGAAAACCCATATCACGGTCCTGCGAGAGCGGGCACAATCATACTCACAACTTGTCTCTCCGTCGACGGCGACGCAGGGCCAGGTGAACGGGCCCTCTTCAAGCCCGACGAGTATGGGTTCGGGGTTGAGACGGCCGTGGGCAGTGATTGCATGGTGGTGCCCCGACAAAGAGGTGGTCCTTCTTATACATACGGTCGACGAGTCAGTCGGGAACACAGCTTTCCATTCACTTCATGTAATTCTCGCGAAGAATTCTACAAACGCCCACAGCAGGGATACACAGGTATACGAGCCACTACTGGTAATACCGGTATACGTGGATAACGACTCTCTACTACTGAAACACCATCTAACATCTTCGACATCGTTAACGATATGTAGTACAGACGTGGGATAGAAAAGGACGTAAGACAAAGAACGGTTCAGTCCGGTTGAGCAAGTTGGAGAGACGGTATGGCATCCGGGGGGCATCGGGCATCCATCTATCCTTGCAACTTCATCCCTCCTCTGGGCAGCCTCGGCTCCCCCTCCACATACAGCTCCCCAGTCTCCTCCCTGAGCATATCGTTCAGCCACGCGCCCTGTGGCTGGATCTTGATACCGCGAGTGTACATAACTGCAAGGTACAACCATGCAGCTGCATTCCCGACAGTGCTGACTTCATCCGAGACGTGCGTAGCCGCGTACTCGCTCACTTGCTTGTACAAGGCTTTGTCGGTGTATAGGTCAAAGAGGTGCTTGGCCACGGCATCGTTGTCACCAACATCGGTGAGGTAGCCGGACTTGCCATCTACGATCTGGAGAGGGATACCACCCGTGCGAGAAGCGACCACGGGGATACCGGCGTGGAGAGCCTCGGATACCTTGACTTCGAAACCCTCCCGCAGAGACAATTGCAGTGCGATCTTGGCATTGGCCATCAGCGCGTTCAGAACTTTGGGAATGATTAGTCAAAGTGTCGCCTAAACATACACCACGATAAACATACGCTGGTCGCTGGGTGGGAGCCTCATGACAACGATATCCTTAGCGTATTGCTTGTAATCGTCCGAGTTGATCAGATTCATGACCTGGTCGTATATGATACTCGCATCCGGGTCGTCGACGGCTCCATGGCCACAGATCAAAAGTTGAGGCATCTGGTCCTCACTAGCCACTTTGCCGGAAGACGCCAGGAGCTTGCGGAAACGAGCATACGAATCGACGACGTTGGGGATACCTTTTGAGGGGTCGAAACGAGCGATTTGGACGACGTAGTCACGAGCGGGCCACTTCAGCTCGTGCATCTTCTCCTTGGCACACAGGCTGCGGAATTCGCCCATGTAGTATTGTGAATCCCATGGGTTGAGGTGCTTGTTGAGACCATCGAGCCTGGAACACGACGTTAGTTAAGTGCCAGTGGCTTGACGGACACGAGGCACCACGTACCAATCCGTGGCGGCACCGAGCAAAGCCAACTTCTCGATGGGAACGTCGCTGGGAACAAACTTGCTGACGGGATGGCTAATGAACAGGTCGGCCTGCTTGATGTTCTTCCAGAGGTATTCCCAAACCTCTTCCTGAGGGGATCCTTTTTGGTGAACGAGATCGCTACGGATCTCAATGTGCGAGCGGTATACGATGGGGAGGTCTGGGCGGACTTTCTTGATAAGGGGGATAAGACCAGGCATCTGCGGGTCGTCTGCGGCCGAAGTCAATGAATGCCAAGAATGGTTAGACCAGACTAACCAATGAAGGCGACATCAACGCCGCCGGGGGCAAGAGGTCCGCCTTCAGCTGTCCACCTCAATCCGTTCTTCAGAATCCACGCATCGAATTGGTCCTTGGCCTCCTGTGTCAAGCGCAGATCTGGGGCAGCGACGCCTTGCAGGATGTTGTGGTTGTTTTTTGTCGTGCGGAAGACACTCGGGGACGGGTTAGGCACGTACCTGTACAGATGCGCAGGGACATCAAATTAGTAAATGGGTAAAAAGCCATTAATCAAATGCGCACCAGGCGGCGTCTACATCTAGCAGAGACAGGAACCTGATCAGCGCATGTCGCATCTGCCAAACTAGGGGGTAAGTATATTTTCCCTTGACATGCACGTTAGCGAAAGACGCACAAGAGCGACACCCCCTGTGGAAATTAAGAGTGACCGGTGAGTCTCCACAAACGAGAGAAACGTGTATGGTGCATACCTCCTTGGGGCGTGGAAGAGAAGAATCCGATTTTGACCTTTCTCTCGCGCAATTCGTCGGCAAGTTTGATCACCGCGTTCCAGGTACGCTGTCCGACTGATTCTCTGTAGACGTCGAGGTCATCTATCAAATGGATTTTTCCACCAGCATCCACGGTGACTTGGTTGCGGGGCCCGATCGTCAAACGTGGGTTATTGTTGGGGCCAAAGTACATGAGGCACTTGCGTGCGGCCGAATCGGCTTGCTCGTCCAGCGTGCGTGGGATCGGGAGCTTGTTGCCGACGCCTGGTTGCAGGGTGTTGTTGTCCAAAAGTGGAGAGGGGTCCACGTAGACTGTGGGTGTTTCAGCACCAGACGGGACGTAGGAACCGGTCGTAGAGGAGATGCGATGTTTGACGTTGGGGCGTGTGAGTGAGTCTGTGTGGAAGGGCTTGATGTTGAACACGATGGGGACGATGTCCAACTCGAACCAGAGCCGCGTGCAGAGGTTAGGGCACTGTGAATGATAGTGTGTGAATGACGATCTGGGATCGACAGGAGATCGCTTACCTCCTTCAAGAGGCTAAGGGTGACGCCTGCACCAAGGAATTTGCAGATATGTTCTTGGGAGAAGCGCCTGATGGTATCGAGAACGTGGTTTTCGATGTCAGTAGCATTCCTGGCGGGATCGTTGGGGCTGTATGGGACGGCAGTGGAAGAGAAGTCGGTGTTATAGACCGAGTCGTGAACAGAGATGGCAACTTCATATGTTTTACCGCCGTTGACGACCGTGCCGGCGATACCGGCCCACATGGGCTACAGAGGGCGATGATGACGATCAGCACCGAGAAGATAAGATCAGATGGCGATGAGGACCCACAGTGAGGCTGGCATATGCCTGCACGACGGGTTTCTTCCCTGTCGCGCTGGAAAGCCTGCGCCTGGCAGCTGTCGACGGTATTGACTCGAATTCGTGGTGAACGCTGGCCGGTGGGGTCATTGCGAATAAGAGATGGGTTGAGGGGGAAAGAAAGGGACGAGAATTGGGCAGGTATTTATGTGATTGCGGGGCTGGGAGGCTAATAAGCGGGTGGTCGTATATTAAATGGGAATAAGTCGAGATCTGGGGAGAAGATAATATTTTTTGGTTGCTTACCGTATTCAAACGAGACCCCCTGAGAGTCGTGCTAACTGGCCTGACAACGAAACTCGACACGTCCGACCCAGTCGCTGCGACGATTTCGAGCGTCGGCTTTGCGGTTAAGCCGAGTCTGCCGTCGACGCACAAGCCATCCGCATCAAAAGAAGCAGCCCTGATGCCGAACCGATGAACAGAGTTTCCGGGGTCATCTCGCCACGTGACATGCACGTGTCTGTGTTCCTGGCACGCTTCTGTCCTTTCATGAGTTGTCCTTTATTACACACCAGAAGAATGGAGTCCTGCCCCGAATGCGGCGCCGCACAGTACGACGTCGGCGACGACGGGCTCAAAGTCTGCACGAGCTGTGGACACTACGAAGAACAGACCATCCTCGCTGACTACGTCGAACACTACAACGACTCTTCTACTAGGACCGTTCGCAATCGAAAAGGATGGGATCTTGCCGGCCAGTCCAAGGAAGCTCGCGACAAGAGAAACATGGTACGTTCTCGGGACGTCCTTGCTATTTTCTTACCCGACTTACCATATTTGCACGCAGGCATCCATGTCTACGTTCATCAATTCTGTCTTGACCAGGTTAAACAATTCCGGTCTATCCCCACGAGCCCAAGCCATATTCGCACAAGCAATGGCAGCCGGTGGGTATAGGTGGGGTCGCAAGGCCAAGCTCACCGCGGGCGCTTGTATAGCGATCGCCCTTCGCGAGTCACACAAGTCAGACTCACTGCGTGACATCGCATTCCTGTTGGACGAGTCACGGCTATCCCTTGCTCGCGCTTTCCAGTCCGTCGTTTCCCTTCTCAACTTCTCACTCAGCTCTACAGACCCTCTGTCCATTTCCCAGCACTGCAAACACACCTTGTTTCGCTTATCCACCCTGAGTCCGCTTCGCCATCGCCTTCTGCTTCCACTCTTCCAGTAGATCTACTCAGGTACACTCACACCCCTCTCTCTGCCCGCTGCTGTTCGCACAGCAACGTCGCTTGCGGGAATTATATCCGCTCACGCCCCGCCGCTCCCTATCACGTCCCTTCCCACTCCCCCTACCGCATGTGCACTCTTCATCCTCGCGCTCGAAGCAGAAACACGCGCTCCCGTCCCACACGTAAGTGAACTCGCATGTGCCCTCGGAAGCCGATTTGGTCTCTCTGGCGCCGTCGTCTCATCGCGGTACAAGGTCATCTACGATCTCATCGAGGTATGGATCCGTGACGTCCCTTGGCTTGACCAGTTCCCGCTGAAGAACAAGGGCCGCAGTCGCCCAAAGCTCCCTAAACGTGCCGTTGTCGCGAAGGGCATTAAAGATATCATCCAGTTTCGTGAAGAGATATGGAAGAAGCAATTCGATGGACATCGCAAAATTAGTCTCGTGATTGAGCCTGACCCTCCCGGAAATTCCGCGGAAAATACTAGTGTCTCAAGATATCTTCCTGAATCATCGACAAGTGAAGCCGCAGAAAGACAATGTCTCCGGAATCCAATCGACACCCAGTCGCGCTGTGCAAAACGGCGCAAGATTACCCATGGAAGTACATATGAAGTTTGTCGGTTCTTATTGAATCCTTTATCATTTCCGACGACGTCATTCCGCGGATCCACTTCCTCTCGCAAATACCCGAGTGACGGAACAGAGACCGGCGAAGGGAACCTTGACGTATCACTGGCGACGGATTTACTGACCTGTCCAAACGAAGCAGAGGAACTCTTTACCTCCCAAAGAAAAGACCCGCCGACGCGTCTTCAGCTTCTCGCACTATCCCGAGGGGGAAGTGCGCCGGAAGACATTCCCGATGAGGAACTATTTGAACAGGACGAGTTGGAGGGACTGTTTAGGAGTGAAGAGGAACGAAATGCGCTAATGCCCTTGTTTGAACTGAACTGGGGAGTGCAAAGCTCACCCAAGGATGCAACCCCTGTTTCACGTCCAAACGAGCCGATCTGGACGGAACCCAAACGTGGCGCAAAGCGTATCAACATGGAGGTTTTAAACAGTATACTCGAAGGAGGTACAGGACTTTCCTTGTCGGACTGCAGATTGGGATAACTCGGAAGAGGATGACAACGAGAACAAGGCTGACGAAATCGAAATCCATCTGGACTTGTTCGTTGAAGACATATCCGCGTACCCTATCAGCCCACCTAGACGTATCGGTGGTTCGCCGATAGAAGAGGAAGTCGAGACAATAGATGATTGGCGGCCTCTTTCTCCTGAAGACGAATTTAGGCGATTTGGCGATACTGCTGGAGCCGATAGGTACGAGGAGGAATTGTGAAACGATACATCGAAATCTTTATAATAACTTGACCAACGACGTCTGTTGCGATACCGTGTCTTTGACAAACGCTCACCCTGTTTTGGTCATTCTGTGAGTGTTACTTCCTTGCCGCCAACGATATCTCCATTCGTTGCGAAATGGCCTTTGATATTCCCTGATGCGACACAGAGTTTTGATGACGGAGGAACCCACCATTAAGCAAGTGTGCCCGACGTGCTTCACGTTCTGATTTCTTGTCTCATGCTTCCTTCAGCGGCTTCTCGCTTTCTGCTTCCTGCAGCCGATTGTCGTATATGTGTTCCATCTCAATGCATATGAAGAGGTATCCGTGGTCTTTGTCGGTTGGCGCCCATATTCAATAATGAAGTTTCATCTAGTTTTTTTCGTACCCCATTTCATCGTTTGTAGGTCCCTCATCAGCTCTTAGCTATCACCTTTGATACGAGTGGCTCTTTGATTGATGCAACTTTGGCAGTCTCTTCTCGAAGTATTGAGCCGATGTACGGGTGGCGTGATAACTATAGATATATACGGTAAAATTTATCCGGCAATTTTCAAGGGTTCATCGTAGCTGCTGGTTATGAATGATGGAAGAACGTGCTCGAATCCACCTTGGAGCTCTTGGACTCCGACAAAGTTCCCATGTATGTCTTGTCTTTGTCACTTGCCAACCGGAAGACAGAGGACTCGTACTAGTTAGTTACAACCCTGAGCATGTCTATATTCCTGAAAGTAACAGTTGGGGTATACATCGACAGCTGTCCCTTTTCATCGCCCTTACCTATGTTGGTTCAAGTACATATCATTGACGTAGAGACTGGGGTTGACACCCAGGAACAACGAACCCTTTCGGAAAGACCTGCCGAACGTTGATATTGATACGTGCATTCTGCATGTAAGTCTTGTAAGGCTCCCACGCTGGCGCCGCCACTGCCGTGGCGCTTTCGGTCTGAGAAACCGAAGCGTCAGCTTCATCGTCGGCAGCTTGTGGCGATTGCCCGAAGTGCTCAGGGAGTGTGCTTTCCAATATACGTGGGACGCCTGTCGGCATGAATGTTAATACACAGTCAGTTATATTTTCAAGTATTAAAATGATCATTCGAATGGGGTGCGGTAGGTGGCGCCGTGTGAGCGAGTTTGGAGTAAGTGGTGTGTGTGTGTACGTACCATGATATGCCCGTCTGCATGATGGACCAGACATGATCACGACATCGCCAGATCGCAGAAGAATAGGGACCGGCTCCACGTCCCGCGTGAGACCACCAATAAGGAAGATAGCGGCATTGCCCAGTCTGACAATGGAGTCGGTATTAAGCATGGGAATTCCAAATCATGCACGGGGAGGCGCCTGCTGAGGAAAAGGTCTAGTGCAAGGGGAGCCACTCACGAGATTGACACCAAGGGTGACGTCGCGCAAACTTCGGAACGATCCACGTGAGCCATGAGCGTATCCTGTCGTACATACAGTATTACATCTCTGATCAGGGCAGATGAGATTTCTGGAGTAGATACCCCACCTTGGTCTGATAAAAGTTAACGATCCCTGCATCCGGTTCTTTTTTTACATATGGATGAATGGAAATACCCTCCACGTAGAAGCGCGTACATACCATAGGTCTCGTTCCACGTCTTCCAATCATCGTCACCCCATCCTTCGAGGATATCCCTGCCAAAAACCTTGTCCCAAGGCACCGAGCTCACTGCACTCCTGACACAGCTCTCGGAGGCGAGAATCGATATGACCTTTACCCTTTGAAAAGTCATATTGCTTAGTTCCCCAGTGATACGACCATCCGATATTGGCCCATCGTAGTTTCGGAACGAGCTCAGACGGGCTGCAATCGGAGACCGTCGTCGATGGCTCTGGAGGGAGTTTTGGAATCGCTTGGAGGGAGTATAGGTTGTCTGTACCGGCTGGGTCATTCGAGACGAGTTGGCGTGGTCCATAGGGTGCGCCTTGGGAAACTACTCCGACAGCAGAAGCTTTTGTTTTGATGAGGGGAACATCCTTGGGATGGGAAAGGGATGTTAGGTGTGCATTCCAGATACCCTCTCGTGGGAGACTTGTAATGAGCATCGAGATTCGTTTCATTTGGGTAACGTGCATGGTCTCGGAGAGCCCATTGGACAAGTGTACGTTGAACGTCTGGTGACACGAAGGAGGGTAACAGTACGAGTCCTAGGCAAACCGTCGGATCAGTTGTCCTTCAAATACGACGGGCTCGTTGTACCTGGCACTGCTGGCACCGCGTAGATGCTTTTACCGTCAGAGAATGATCCGATGCTGATTGCCCGCCCCCGTCCTCCGCCTCCGTCACCCTCCTCTGCAGCAAGATCAAGTACGTCGGATAAATCAGCGGGTGGGAATCGAGCCTTGAACTTCTTTTCAGCTGCTCTGAACGGTGTCCACGTGAACATCTGCATCCTGGTTTCTGTTCTTCGTCGTCCTTATATACTGCCTCTTGGCTTTCTTGAATGCTGAGCTGGACGGGTCCGGTACCGATACGAGAAAGTCAGTGCTCGGAGACATATTCTTTCTACAAACATGCACAAATTATGTCTCATCCAAATTTGCCGCGGTGCCGGTCGCATTGCGCACAAGTATCTGCACTTTTGAGTTGGATGGTTCAACGACAAGCCAGTCAACAAGTTTATCGTCCTCGGAAAACTTCGTGCCATGTCTTTATGGCTGCCGCGTTCTCAGCAGCAACAAGCGATCGTCTTGTTGTCGAGTAGAAATCGAGCCCTTCTTCACACTCTTGCATTCCGTCGTCGACCTGCAACTGCTATCGCTCGTTCTTCCGCGTTTCTCGTTGCACGGCGCTCGAACGACTCGCGTAATGTACCGCGGGCGTTTGCAGTGGTACGACTGGAATCAACAAGTACGAGTACAGGCGCTGCGAATCCCACGGCAACTTCGTCCTCGTCTGAGCAACCAAAACCCTCTACCGCCGGCTCCGAAAGAGGACGCGCCTCTGCTAACGCGGGCATGGAAAAAAGTGAAACACGAAGCCCAGCACTACTGGCATGGGTCAAAACTACTCGTGTCGGAAGTCAGGATATCTGCAAGACTGCAGTGGAAGATTCTGCATGGAGAGAGTCTTACACGGAGGGAACGCAGACAGGTGCGCGCTGCTTTAATGCGAGCAACTTAGAACTATCGCTCATTGGATTGGGATGCCTTAGTTGAAGCGTACGACGCAGGACTTGCTCAGACTCGTGCCATTCGCCGTGTTCGTCATCGTACCATTCATGGAGCTACTGCTCCCTGTCGCTCTAAAACTCTTCCCAATATGCTCCCTTCCACCTTCGAAGACAAATTCGCAGCTGTAAGCTATCCACATTTCAACTTAACGTCCTCCCGCTCAATCCCCGTGAACCACGCAGGAAGAAAAACAACGCAAACTCCTCCGTGTCCGTCTAGAAATGGCCAAATTCCTCCAAGAAACTCTCCGTGAATCCGGTCTCAGAGCCAACGCGCATATCGTTGGCTCAGACGCGTTCAAGGAGTTCTTCCGCAAGGTCCGTTCGACAGGGCGAATCGCCCTCTGCAACAGATGTCATCAACGTGGCCAAGCTCTTTGACGATGATCTCACCCTCGATAACTTGTCGCGTCCACAACTCGTATCCATGTGTCGTTATATGTGCATTAACGCGTTCGGGACGGACAATTTCCTTAGGGGCGCTATACGCTCGCGACTCAGGAATCTTCGTAGAGACGATCAAGCCATCGACGCGGAAGGTGTGGATTCGTTGTCTGTCGCAGAGTTGCAGGCGCCTGTCAGTCAGCGGGCATTCGTACCTCCGGAGTGTCTCCAGCGAGACTCCGCGACTGAACTGTCGACCTGGATCAACCTACACTTGCATAATCGCGTCTCGGGAGTACTTCTCATTCTTGGAAGAGCGTTCCACTTTGATAGAAAGTCTGGAGAGGATGAGGATGGGAAAACTGCTGTCATTCAGAGCTTGGAGAGCGTTTTGAGCGGGTTGCCGGACAACTTGGTAGGTCTTTTCCTTTCATTGGCACTTCCCGCTGGTCACTTACGTATATCTCTAGCTCAACGAAGCTGAACTTGAAGTTGACTCGGACAAAGCAAGCTACAAGCAGAAGCTCGAAGTGCTGCAACAGCAAGAAGAACTCATCGAGGACGAAGAAGAGCAAGAACAGAAAGAGGAAGACGCTCGGCGTGCCAAGCGCGAATCCCAGGAACAGGAAATACGTACCGCCCACTCACTTCTTCCTGACACGGAGGTATGTGTGCATTTATGACCAGAAACGTAGGAAGCTGAATAGCGCTGGACTAGCTTCATCCGGAGGTCACCCCAACTACTACTGAGAATGCCCGTATGACAACGGAGCAGCTGAACGAATTAGGAGAAGCTCTCTGTGTCTTGTCAGCCAAATCTAGTGTCCTCAAAGAGCGCGATGAGCTGCGCACACTTATGGAGGAGAACCTCCAAGGAGACGAGGCAAGGTCTCACTTACTTAATGCGATGACAGACACTCACCCTTTCTTTCTTATGTCCTTCGCACACAGGACCCGAAGTCGCCCTCAGGTGCCCTCACGAAGCGTATCCGAACCATGCTTACCAAGATCGACGCGCAACTGCAAGAGTACGACTCCCGCGTGGGAAGCTCGCTGCAAATGATTTCTGCAGATGCACAAGGCCGAATCTCAGTTGAAGATCTTCAAAAGGCGCTCACGGTTATCAAACATCGCCCGGACGATGAAGTCATTCAAGCTGTGATCCAGAAGCTGGATGTCGACCAGGACGGGTATGTGGAGCTTGAACACGTGTTGGGGTTGATTAAAGAGGAGGGGCTTGGTGAGTTCCTGCTCGCTTCCGTTATTGGGGTGTCCCTGAAATGCGCGTGGGTGTGGCTCATTGTGAAACCGCGTGGACAGGCATCGAGGTTGACGACGAGGCACGAACGATTATCGTTCAAGGCAAGGAGATCAAGATGGACTCTAAACCTCGAAAAGAAGATATTGTTCAGGAGTAATGGATCAGCAGGCTTGTACATACACATTCTTTAGACATTTAACGCAAGCACAACTTAATCGACACTCAGTGACGGTCATGATAGTGGACGGGTATGGATGGTATGTATTAGTGAATGGGATGTGGTTAGTGATACACCATCGTGGTAACGTCAGCTACTATGGACATGGAAAGCATACGAGACGGAGCGAAGCGAAGCGTGCCAAGATGACTACGAAAGGCCGAAGAAAAGGTCGATCGCAGAGCGAGAGAACAAGGGAATCTCAAAGGAGATGATATGGTTAATGCGCGTCACGCCCATATCACATTAGAGGAGCAGAACCGAAAATCGAAAACGCCGCTGATGACCGCTCGTTCGTTCGTCAAATGCAGAGAGAGCGCCAACAGCACTAGAGCGTGGGTATCGGAGCATGCAGTGGTTGAGATATGGGCTCCTCAGCAGGTGTGCTAGGACCCTCTGATTTTTCCTGGAGATATGTCGGGTCGTCGTCTCCATCAGACAGTTCGGCCCACCACCTGCCGGCCTGCAGAATGAGAATACCGGTGAGTGCGACACTGCAAATAAGGTGATTGGAGGCGAGATCGAGCGTCGGGGAACGAAGAAGGCGGGGGAAAGGTTCGTTAATCTGATAGTGCGGGAGGGATGAAAACTTGGCCACCACATCTAGTCGAGGAAGCGGAATCATCAACGGAAGGAAAGACGAGAATCGATACAAACGTACTGGGGATGACGGAGTACAAATACATCAGCACGGTCGTGCCATAGAGGACTGAGTACGAGTTAGATAGGGTACACGACCAGGCACTAAACACCGTGGAGGCGGTAGCGTGTGCAGTGCTCACCTATACTTCCTCCGTCGAACATGAGATTGCCTGCTTCGCCTTCACGGAAGCTCCAAAAGATGGTGGTGCCTCCCAAGGCGACGATGGCAAAGAGGACGTATAAGAGTTCTATAGGTGCCTTTGTGAGTATAGAATAGTACAATGCCGCAGTCCAGAGGTGCTCGTCCGTGACGGGCGACTTCCAGAGCGTGAGCGAGTCTGCAATCCAGTGTGTAAACAAGGACCCTGGCGACGTGCGTAGTTAATGGTTGATTGCACTGCCTGTCGAAGTCGAGCTGGACCCACCGAGTAAAAATGAAGTCGTGCACACGACGATGCTCGCTCGTACACCCATCGTGAGCGTGTGTGTGCTGTGCTGTCCCGACCAGCCCCTTCTTGTACTTTAAACCGAAAATCACAAGACACAGCTATCGGCCCATTCCATATTTAGTCACCGACACCTTCCTTTCTTGGAATGTTACAGCCCTTGCTTCGGCCGAGTAGCGATAGTAGCCAGTCATGCAAGCTGCACTGCGAACGGTCAAGTTGCTATCGTCCTCACCAAAGACGAGCATATCTCTCGCTGCAACACGTCTGTCATCGACCAAAGCAACAGCATCGCCATGGTTCGTGGACCCAGAGTCCCAGTCGTCCCAAAACAAGCCCCACCCCATCTTACACCTAAAGTGCAAGATTTTCCACCCAACCTACCGGATGCAATCAGACAACTGTATACAAAACTAGCCCAATCTCCTCTCCTAGAACCATCCACGCTGGACGTGCGTGAATCCATTGCACCTCCACCAGGACTACCACTGCCGAAACGTCCACCACAGGGTCGGAGAAGGCGGGGAGGAACGTACGCAGGAGAAGGCATCGACGAGGACGCCGTTGGTGGCATATGGAATTGGGTTGTCATTGCACAGGTAAATCACGTCTCCACGTGTTATCTTCTCATCCACCGACCAGCATAACAAAGGTGAAGGAAGGCACTGAGAGCCGCGGATCGATTGCAGCTGTTGTACGAGCCATCCGGAAGACTGTAAGCACGCTTCGAAACTTCACACCGTATTTGACTACTTAGTGCGTTTATCAGTTGCTCACGATGGATGTTCCCATTCGCCTTCCGCCGGGTTCTAAGAGGCGAGCGCACAACGGCTGGGCTGTTATTGACGCGGGGAATTTCGCAGTGCACATCCTTAGTCGAGGCAGCCGGCAAAAGTATTTCGAACACTTGGACCAGTGATGCGTCCATGATTACCCCCGATACCTTACTGGCATATTGCGAAAATGATAAACATGACAGGCGCCCCGGCATGTTTGCTAGGTGCCCTGATATTCGGAAAGGAAGTGACGAACGGCCAAGCCGCAAGTACACCACGGTAAAGCATATTTAGTGGTGCTGTATGTCTGCTCCTCCCGTCTCACCTAAACTAAGTTGGATTGTGCGTGAACTATCGACCTTGGCATTACTCGTCAGTGTCATATACCAGCAGCGGCCAAGACTCTGACAGAATTGTGGGAAAGTATCCCTACCATTTACCCATCGATCAACGCCGAGTCTCCGTCGGTTTGAAGAAATTAGTGGGTGGGTGAATGAATGGAAAAAGAAAATGCCATACTTTGCATCAGCCGGGAGTCGAACCCGGAGCTAGGCCATGGGAAGACCCAATGTTACCGCTACACCACTAATGCTCGACTCCAACATTCGCGTAGCGTGTGACTGATTCAGTCTAGACAGAGGAAAATCAGCCCACTGATAGTCAATGGACTCACAAGCGCGACCCTTCTCTTCACGATTGTCAACCAACCTAATGTACGGTTGAAGAATCTTACATCTTGGAGACACGTCAGCGATCCCTTCCGGACGCCTGAATCTCTTGCGAGGCTGGGATAGTATGGTCAAATGCATAGCCGCCACGACGAGCAGTACCTGTAGCTTTCCTCCAGCACGCTTGTAGTCGGGTGTATTGGGAACAACGTGAGCATATGTTCTCGCCATACGTGCAATTGTACACCAACTGCGCTGCAACTAGGAGACGACTGTCAGCGAATTACTATCGGTTTCGGAGGACACGTACCCTGGAGAGACAGGCGCCCGACAGCGAGGACTGCACCATGTGACGCTGGTTGGTTAACCGCTGTAGGAAGCAGCTTCGCGTAGACGTAGCAGCCTTGGATATTTTTAAAAATAAGATACCATTCCTCGAGCATCGTTACTCTTGCTGTAACACGCCTGAAGAATCGAGCTTGACAACGACAGCGAAGAGAAACGACGTGGTAAGCCTTGTACCGAGCCGTGACTTCTTCCTATCATGTCACTTCCAAAGGTCGTCTCGGGCTTCACTGTCATTCCGGTCGCATACGCTCGTTCGACGCATATTATATACGCCAAGGCACATGCATCTTCATCCAAGCCCATGAAATCGACTTTGCCTCCAGAGAGAACACTCTTTCTCGTCAACGTACCTGTAGATGCCACAGAACGCGAACTTTCACTCTTCTTCAGATATGCTGGTACAGTAGAGCGGGTGGTGTTTGATCAGAACGATTTGGCCGATCCGGAACTGCAGGGGCATGCGTCGGGGAGTGGGAGTGATAGCGAAGAAGAAGGAGAAGAAGGCCCGGACTCATCTATGGAAGTCGACACCGAAGATAATGCAGAAACTCGCCGTCGGAAAAGCCGCAAAGACAAGAGTAAGGATGAACCAGCACCGCCGAATGTAGTTCCGCTGCCCGCTGGCCCTCACCGTACTCTTCGCAAAACCGGCGCCGTCGCACACGTTGTTTTGCTTGATTCGTCTGCACTCACAAAGGCGCTCACAGCACTACCAAAGCCACGCTCGTGGCCGTCATCAGACGAGCCAAGAGGTTTGGCTCGCTACCGTGCCCTCTACGATGAACAACGACCCCCTCTTGATATTGTCAAGGCTCATGCTGACACGGCTATGGAACTCTACGAATTCGAGCTTGCGAAAAGTAAACGCAAGTCGGCATATCGCAAAGGAGAGGCACTGGTGGACGAGGACGGATTCACTATGGTCGTTCGTGGAGGAGCGTATGGTAAGACGCTTGGTGGTGGTGTGTCCGTTGCCAGCAAACAATTCCAGTCTACGGGTAAGACTGGCAACAAAAAGAAGAAGGAACCACGGGAGAAGATGTCGTTCTACGCGTTCCAAAAAGCGGAAAAGCAGCGGCAAGGTAAGTTGTCGAACCTGCATTATACAATATGTGCAACCGAACGTTTCAATGTAGCCATCATGGATCTCAAGAAAAACTTTGAAGAGGACAAGGCTCGAGTAGAGAAGCTGAAGCGCTCTCGTCGCTTCAAGCCTTATTGATGTCGTTTTGCCTATCATCTACTGCACATACGTGGTTAGTACTTTTTTATTTTATTTCCTTATCCCATTGTTGGTGGTCGGCACTGACTGGCCCCCACACACGAACACAGATAGCGCTTCAGTGCCAGGTATCAGTATGCGTCGCACAAGGGTCAATTACTACTAGCATTTGTTTGAAATTCACATTCACCACAGTGATGTCGTAAGAAGACCTATCTGGCCAGTCACATTTAGAAATGTTCTGCAAGGGTACACTATTCCGTTAGAGGGAAATCCGTCTGGAGGCTGGTACATTGATTCCCTGTGACCGAGCACAGATTGCCAAACAAGCTCAGACCAAATTACACTCGTACAACACATTACTTTGTTCCGAGCATAGTAAGCACCCCGTTTAGGTTTTCATTCCGCAATGATCCTCGCGGCTGCAATGCCACGGTGGGCGTGTGGACAGAAGTGCTGTGAGTTACTCTGGAAATCGGACGGTCGGAGTCAGTTGCTTACCATTGGAAAGGGGATTCGACAATTGCCCCCTTCATCCGGATACGGCGATTCAATTATTGATACTATCGCGGTGTCCAGTTACCACTGGTTGGTCGCCATTGTTGTTATGGATGAATAGATTAATAGCCTCATCGTCATTGGACGGAAAATCAGAAGGCCAGTTGCGAGCCTGAATGGTATATGAGGACAGGTGCTTGAGATCATCGGCTCGACCAACTCATGTTTAGCACCCATTTCATGGATTTTATCTTCACGCCTTATCTCATCCCTGGTATCTGTGCTGCTCTAGTCGTGGCATGTTCATTCCAGCTTTTCAGACGCCCAAACGTAAGTCGTGTATGTCTTAACAAAGATCAGGTTTGTTGAAGGTATGCACTGTAACAAGCTCGACCATATTCCTGTCGTAGGCCACACGAGTTTGTTAGCATCGTACTGGTTCACAAAGGGACTCGAAGTCGATCTTGCACGGGTTGTGCAGGAAGGATATGACAAAGTGAGGGCAGTTCTTTATATCACTTTCCGGATGTCTGTGCTGACTGCGATAACTCAGTACAAGTCTAGGGCATTCAGGATTGCCAACTTAACTCATTGGGTCGTGTGCCTACCCCGCAGTGACCTCGAGTGCGTGTTGACGGCCTCCGAAGATCGCCTTTCTTTTTTCAAGGCAACGGAACAGGCGAGTCATCCCCATCTAGCGCGCGTCGATTGCAATTGAAGGTAGTCAATGCAGTCCTTGAAAATAAAATATACATTGGGCGTCGACGTGAATGAGACCCGTCATCAACAGCTCATTCGCTCACGCCTTACTCGCAACCTTCGAGTATTATACGGAGATGTGAGGGACGAGATTATCACCGCATGCAACGAGTACCTTGATCCCAAGCACAACGGTTATGATCCGCATTTACGTTTAACGGGAAGCTACTAAAGGTGCATTTGATTACAGAATGGAAACCCATCTCTGTTCTACATACTACTCTAAAGATCGTAGGCAGGACGAGCAATCGGGTCATCGTTGGCCTTCCTCTTTGTGAGTTACTAAGTTGTCGTACTGTACGTGAATCTCATTAATTATTTATCTTCAGGTCGTGACCCCGATTGGCTCAATTTCAATATAAATTACCCTCAAGCAATTGTCACCGAAGCGAGAAAATTGAGACGCTTCCCTGATTTCATGCTACCGTCAGTGCTACCCCTTACTTTTGTCAGTATGCCTTGTTTTTATACCGAAGTCGGATAGACTGGTTGCAAAGTTTGTCACCTGTCTTTCTAGACGGACCGAACAGGGGGTTGCATTGATTGGTCCCTTGATCAAAGAACGCCTGCGGCATATGGAAGCGGAGGGTGCCGACTGGCACGATAAGCCAGTGAGTACTACCGTTCGTTATAACTTCGAAGTACTAAGAATCGGTAGAATGACTACTTGCAATGGTGGCTGGATACCTCACAGGAGACTTGCCCGATTTTGTTGATGCGGCGCATGCTCTCTGTTACTTTTACTGCTATCCATGTTTGTTCACTTATTTCTCTCTGTTCTTTATTGATTACTTACTGCTACTGCAGTCAACCTCGCTCGTGCGTACTTAGTCACCAGCAGTACTGGCGGACTGACTGCGGTGTGCCACCCTCCAGACTTTCACTCAGGCTCTGTTAAAGCTCGCAGAACATCCACAATATGCACAAGTGCTCCGTGATGAGGTTGAGGCTGTTGTTAATAAGCACGGATGGACGAAAGATGCCCTCTCAGAGATGCAAAAATTCGATAGTTTCTTCAAAGAGACTCAGCGAGTTGAGGGCATGGCAATTTGTACGTGACCCTCTCCATTATTCTAACTGGTCAGCTCAACGTGAACTATCAGTGGCCCTTCCGCGGATAGCCATGAGTGACCTCACTCTCGCCGATGGAACCTTCATCCCTCGGGGGACCACTTTATCCTTCCCAGTGAATAGAATGCATCACGATGACGCAGTATATGAAAACCCAGATGCATTTGAACCATTTCGATTCACCAAAACGCAAAGCAACGAGTTGAATGGTGCTGGGAATCAGATGACCACTTTAGGTCCAGATTTGCTGTTGTTCGGCTTGGGAACGCATGCGTGGTAGGCATGAGTTTCATAGCCAAGTGTGCATCCATTCTCATTCACGTTACATGGGTATGTAGCCCAGGAAGGTTTTTTGCGGCGACTGTGCTCAAGACTATGTTGGCGCATATCGTCATGTCATATGATGTCAAGCTGGAAGATGATACATCTCGCCCAAAAGCTTTGTGCATAGGGCGTTCGATTTTGCCCAGTCCCGCTGCCAAGGTCATGTTCCGGAAAAGGGTCAAGTAACTACAGCTGTACTTGGGCGAAAGGCCTACTAGTTAACTTTCTGACATGTGTATTGTCGCACTGCGATACGAATGGGCCGCATGCTTTATTCAACCACCATACCGAGTGTTAGAGCGGCAATGGAGCGTAAGCTTAAACATAGGCTTGATAGCTCTGCTTGTCGATACAGCACGGGTTGACCCAGAGCCATCATTCCCGGTTAGCTCGCTGGTTCTAAGAATATTTTGATAGACGTGCTGCAGTCGTATACACGGTAATCTTTGTCGATGTCCTCGCACTGACATCACAAAAATTCCCTAAACCAGATCTGAGTATATATTAGCAGATATGGCATATGTCGCATGTCTCTGTGCTGCCGGAGGCATCCTGATCTGCCATGTTTCAGGCTTGAATATCTGGCAAGGTTAGGAAATGCGAATCACCAATATCAACCAGGTTCAATGGTAGTTTAGATGGTCACCATCTATCAGACACGCCAGATATGCTCAGACATAGGTATATATTCCCAATAATAATATACTACATTGGTCGGACGACAATTTACTCTACAAAGCCTGAGTAGGCAGTCTACACCAGACGCACCAGCCTAGGGTGCAGCACAAGCGCTTAGTCAGCAGCCTCACAGCTCGTCAGCTAGACACCGTCCCAACGTGCCCCTGCAGTCGTCTCGGAGTGCGACATCCCGATACATGCTTCCAAGGCGACGGGAACACTGCTATTCGACATTGGAACTCTGAGCGCCCAATCTCATTCCCGACACCCATCCTGTGTCACGCCGTATACCCTCGAGCTAATTGCCTGACCGAACTCATTTAGTGGTGGGTTGGTCAAAGGCTAGCACCCAATGTTGAAAATTAAGGCCTGCAAATGTACCTTCTCGTCGCTTGTACCGAGAAGAATTTCTTGAATCGACGGGCCACCGACGCTAACAGACCCAACACCACCAAAGGCACCATGTGAGATTGATGAGACGATCGCGAACTTAGAGCCCGAGTCTTTAACGACGTAGTGTCTTCGTTCCCTTGGCAGTTCGGAATCGACCTTAAAGAAAGGCCCATTAACGTTACGCTTCCTCATCATGTTCTCTACTGACGGGGACGTAGCAGCCACACGAACGCAGGATACCGAATAATACAACATGGAACATCGGGTTACGGTCTATACAAACTGCCACCTTGTCCTCTGGCAAAAAAAAGGAATCACGCAAAGCGGTTCTCCCCGTACTGAAGATCTCCATACGTCAGTGACTGCCTACTGGGATCATTTCCTCCGGGCCGACCAGTTGAGGATACCAGCACACAGCGGTGGCACACGTGGAACCTCCCTCTCCCCATAGCCTTGCTCATGTGTTTTACTCTTCAGGTGCGTACTAACATCGGCGTCGATTGGTAAACTGGGTGCTCATGCCCATGCTGGAATGCCTCATGTCTGGTCTTTCTTCGGACTTCCTTGTCAATCATCTCCATCGTTCGAATCCATATTAGCCAAAAGATATCGTCAACCTCCAACGATGCAACCAGCCGGCTATTGCGGCATCCCCCGGGTTGACCCACAAAACCACCTTCCACTTCGAGTTATGCGGCTGTAGGGGTACACTGTATCGTATCGTGGCCCATTACATCATTCCTTGCATTGGACGCAAGCGGAAGGGTAGTTGGCTATGTGCTGGCATCCGTGTAAGTAAGCGTTGCACTCGCTGCTTCCCATGCACCCATATCACTTTTTCTCAATTGAAGCCGGAAAATAGCACCTCGAACGCACAGGGAACCAGTCGACGACCATCCCCATCTTCTTGGACATATCAATTCCTTAGTTCTGCAAGGGTACGCTATTCCGTGAGAGGGGAATTCATGCAGAGGCTGATACATTGATGCCCTGTGATCGTGCACAGATTACCATACAAACTCGGACCAAATCACACTCGTACAACTCATTCCTTTGTTCCGAGCATAATAAGCACCTGTTCAGGTTTTTGTTCCGCAATGATCCTCGCGGCTGTAATGCCACAGTGGGCATGTGGACAGAAGTGCTGTGAGTTACTCTGCAATTCTGACGGTCGGAGTCAGTTACTTACCATTGGAAAAGGGATTTGACAATCACCGCCCCATCCAGATATAGCGATTCAATATTCAATTATGGGTACTATTGCAGTGTCTAGTTACCACTGGTCGGTCGCATTATCGTTGTGGGTGAACAGATTAATAACCTCATCGTCATTGGACGGCCGAATCAGAAGGCCAGTTGCGAGCCTGAATGGTATATGAGGACAGCTGGTTGAGATCATCAGCTCGACCAACTCATGTTTAGCATCCATTTCATGGATTTTATCTTCACGCCTTATCTCATCCCTGGTGTCTGTGCTACTCTAGTCGTGGCATGTTCGTTCCAGCTTTTCAGACGCCCAAACGTAAGTCGTGTATGTCTTAACAACGATCAGGTTTGTTGAAGGTATGCACTGTAACAAGCTCGACCATATTCCTGTTGTAGGCCACTCGAGTTTGTTAGCATCGTACTGGTTCACAAAGGGACTTGAAGTCGATCTTGCACGGGTTGTGCAGGAAGGATATGACAAAGTGGGGGCAGTTCCTTATATGACTTTCCGGATGTCTGTGCTGACTGCGGTAACTCAGTACAAGTCTAGGGCATTCAGGATCGCCAACTTGACTCATTGGGTCGTGTGCTTGCCCCGCAGTGACCTCGAGTACGTGGTGACGGCCTCCGAAGATCGCCTTTCTTTTCTCAAGGCAACGGAACAGGTAAGTCAGCTCCATCTTGTGCGCATCGATTGCAATTGAAGGTAGTCAATGCAGTCCTTGAAAATAAAATATACATTCGGCGTCAGCAACAGTGATACCCGTCATCGACCACTCATTCGATCACGCCTTACTCGCAACCTTCGGGTATTATACCCAGAAGTGAGGGAGGAGATTATCGCCGCATGCAACGAGCTCCTTGATCCCAAGTACAACGGTCATGATCCGCATTACACTTAACGGGAAGCTACTAAAGGTGCATTCGATTACAGAATGGAAATCGGTTTCGGTTCTGCATACTACTCTAAAGATCGTAGGCAGGGCGAGCAATCGGGTCAATGTTGGCCTGCCTCTCTGTGAGTCACCGAATTGTTACTGTACATGAATCTCATTAATTGTTTATCTCCAGGTCGTGACCCTGATTGGCTCGATTTCAATATAAATTACCCTCAAGCAATTGTCAGCGAAGCGAGAAAATTGAGGCTCTTCCCTAATTTCATGCTACCGTCAGTTCTACTCCTTAGTTTTTCTCAGTATGCCTTGTTTTTATATGGAAGTCGGATAGACTGGTTACAAAGTTTGTCACCCGTCTTTCTAGACGGACCAAACAGGGGGTTGCGTTGATTAGTCCCTTGATCAAAGAACGCCTGCGGCATATGGAAGCAGAGGGCGCCGACTGGCGCGATAAGCCGGTGAGTTCTACCGTTCGTTGTACCTTCGAAGTACTGAGAACCGGTAGAATGACTACTTACAATGGTGGTTGGATACCTCACCGGATACTTGCCCGATTTTGTTGATGCGACGTATGCTGTCTTTTAACTTTGCTGCAATCCATGTTTGTTCACTTTCTCTTTGTTCTTTGTTGATTACTTACGCTACTGCAGTCAACCTCGCACGTGCGTTCTTAGTTACCAGCGGTGCTGGCGCACTGACTGCGGTGTGCCACCCTTCACAGACTTTTGCCCAGGCGCTGTTAAAACTTGCAGAAAATCCACAATATGCACAAGTGCTCCGTGAGGAGGTTGAGGCAGTTGTTAATAAGCATGGATGGACGAAAGACGCGCTCTCAGAGATGCGGAAAGTCGATAGTTTTTTCAAAGAGACTCAACGGTTTGAGGGCATCTCAATTTGTACGTGACCCTCTCCATTATTCCAACTGGTCAGCTCAACCATGAACTATCAGTGGCCCTTACGCGGATAGCCTATGAGTGACCTCACTCTCGCCGATGGAACCTTCATCCCACGGGGGACCATTTTAGCCTTCCCAGTGCATAGAATGCATCACGACGATGCAGTATTTGAAAACCCTGATGCATTTGAACCGTTTCGATTTGCCAAAATGCGAAACAAGGAGTTAAATGGCTCCGGGAATCAGATGACCACTCTAGGTCCAGATGTGCTGTCGTTCGGCTTGGGAACACACGCATGGTGGGCATGAATTTCACAGCCAAGCGTGCATTCATTCTCATTCACATTACATGGATATATAGCCCTGGCAGGTTTTTTGCGGCGACCGTGATGAAGACTATGATGGCGCATATTGTCATGTCATATGATGTCAAGCTGGAAGATGATACATGTCACCCACAAACCTTGCGCGTAGGGCGTTCGATTGTGCCCAACCCCGCTGCCAAGGTCATGTTCCGGAAGAGGGTCAAATAACTACGGCGTACCTCGGCAAAAGCCCTGCTAGTTAAACTTGCTGAACATGTTTTGGGAGGGTACATGCGATGTACGGCGAATTTTGCAAAGAGGGAATTCAACTCAGAGATGGTCGCATGCTCGAAAATTCTGGTTCACATCGGCTGCTCTGTCACGTATGCTTTATCCAACCATCGCACCGAGTTTTGGAACGGGAACGGAGTGTGAACTTACTGCGAGTATAAACTCGAAAGTTCCGCTCGTCGTTAGAGTACGTGTTGACCCAGAGCCTCTGGGACCATCATTCTCGGTCTTTCTGGCTCCGCGAATATTTCTGTAGACGTATATGCAGTAATGTCGATGTCCTCGCACTAGGGTGCAGCACCAAGCGCTTAGTCAGCAGCCTCAAGACGAAGACAGTTCGTCAGTGAGACACTGACGTCCTAACGCGCCCCTGCAGTTGTCTCGGAGTAGGACAGACTGATACATGCTTGCAAGGCGACAGCGACACTGCTGTTCGACACTGGAACTCTGAGCGCCTTTTGTTGTCGATTCTCATTCCCGACACCCATCCTGAGTCACGCCGTATACCCTCGAGCTAATTGCCTGACCGAACTCATTTAGTGGTGGGTTGGTGAAAGGCTAGCACTCAATGTTGAATATAAGGCCTGCAAATGTATGTATGCACCACTTCTCACGAAAACTGAGTGCTCATGCCCCTGCTGGAACACCTCCTGTGTCTGGTCTCTCTGCGGACCTCCTTTTCGTCTGATTATATCCACTGTTCCAATCCATATTAGCCAAAGGATATCATCAACCTCCAACGATGCAACCAGCTCTGTTTACCTGAGAATTACGTCGCGCAATTTTGTGAGTTTGCCTCAGTCGGCTGTTGTAGCATCCCCTGGGTTGACTCACAAAACCATCATCGGTGACTCATGTCGCTTTGTGCTGCTGTAGGGATACACTGTATCGTATCGTGGCCTAATACATCATTCCTTGCGGAGGACGCAAGCGGAAGGGTAGTTGGCTATGTGCTGGCTTCCGTGTAAGTAAGCGTTGCACTCGCACCCTCCTGTGCGCCCATGCCACTTTTTCTCGGTTTGTGGTGGTACCCGAATTCAAGCCGGAAAATAACACCTCGGACGCGCAGGGAACCAGTCGACGACCACCCCCATCTTCTTGTCGGACATATCAATTCTTTAGCTGTCATTCGCCCCTACAGACGACTTGGGCTCGCGAAGCGACTCATGGATATCTCCAGTGCGTCCCCTACATTTTTCTGACCGTCTTCTCGTCAATGCGGTCGTCAACTGAAACCTCTTTTTTTCCTTGCCGACGCCTGCATATGGACGGTGTATTTATCTAGAAGAATCCATGACTAGCATGCATTATATCCAGTATATCCAACTCAATGTCCGGATATCGAACAGGGCTGCTCTAGCCCTATACAGAGACGTCCTGGGTTACACTATCTATCGCGTCGAGCATAACTACTGTGAGTATATTCCCGTCTCATCCGTCAAGCTCAGAAGGTACAGAAAACTAGGATGCGAATTGCCCTTTAACCGTCCGCCCCTGTGCCGGGATGATAATGGGGATACTGTCTTACCGCGTACAGATGCTGATGGTGAGGATGCATTCTGCATGCGGCTTTGGATTCATGGCGATCCAAGTACGCCGCATACGCGGTTAGTTCTTTTTGTTTCCTTGTCTCATTTCGATGGTCGGCGATGACGAACCTCCCGTACACTAGGCAAGAAAGACCAACGGTGCTTCGCGCCGTGTTTCAGTATGCTTCGCACAAGGGTCACTCATTACTAGCATGTATTCGAAGATCGCCTTCACCACGGTAATGGTGTGAAAGGCTTATCGTGCCGTCCCATGTAGAAGCGTCCCGCAAGGGTACCCTGCTCCGTGAGAGGGGAATCCATTCGGAGGCTAGCACATTAATTCCCAGTGACCGCGCACGGATTACCATACGCACTCAGGCAATGCATTAGTGAGTACATAATGAAAGCAATGAACTATACATCCGAACTGTCAATGACGGTGAGCAGCTTGGCGGCCAACTGCACAAGAGACGGTTTTGGTATTGCATGCTGCTGCAGGGCCAAGTTAGTCCAGATTCTCCAGATTCTCATCCAGCTACATTGCAATAGATAAGCAAATATACGTTACAGATCACTTGTAGAAACCGCGAATTTGTTTCTCCACTTCTTCCACAGAAAGCTTGATATCTAAAGGAATGTGTGAGAACGTATCCGCCGGTAAGAAAAAAGGCACGTACACTTCTGTGGATCTGTTCGTAATGAAAATGAGTCAGTAATAAAGAAAGCATGGTCGCATCTGCAATTTTGCAGGTAGGGAGGTACTGACTCTTGCTGAATTCCTTTTCTCGCTGCTTTTGCGTGAACCGCTGCAAGCTTGGTACTACTAACTTTACCGCTTCTTCTCCAACAGCCTTCCTTGCCTCTTCGTCCTCTTCCAGAACTTTTGCCATCCGATGTCTTTCTCCCACTTCTTCCAAGAGGTCGTAGAATTTGGTAAACTTCTCCTTTGTTGCTGCCTTCCACGCACTACTTCCTACCTTTTCTTTCTCTCTATCCTCACTCAGCGCTTGCATCAGAGGTGAGTAATTGGCCTCGAAGTACCCAGCTTTGGCAGTCCGGAACGCAGAAGCCAGTATGTCCGTTGTAGGTTTCGAAAGAAACTCAGCAAGTCCAGGATGTGCAGGCTTGAGAAGCATGCGCGTGTGGAAGTAGGATATATTATTCAAGAGGAAGATTGATCCGAAGGCGCCTCGTCGTTGCGTCCGCGAAACTGCGGTGACACTAGTGACGGTAGTGGAGATGACATCGTCTTAAAATCATTCAGCACACGGGAGTATGAGACCATTGGGCAGACATACAAACGTAGTGTTGGATAAGGACCGTCTCGCTCACTTCGCCGGTCGTCGTTCGTTGTCCTTTGCCAACTCGCTTGCCGTCACCCATCTTCCAGTTCCCGTCACCCAGCGCATGGAGAACGGAACCCACGGCTCTCTCTACATCCGGTAGCTTGTCCAAATACTGTACTGTCTAAGACGACTTTTTTCAATATCCGATAAACAAGGTGCCAGATGGAAATGCTCACTGAAACAACGAAGTCGACCAGTCCTACACCCATTTCTCCACCCTTTCCTGGTCCTGTAGCGGCCAACTTCAAATCTGCCAGAAACTCAGGAAAGCTTCTTAAACAAACGCCTTTGATTGTGTTCGTTCCATCTCTTAGCTCATTTGTGTCCTTCCTTCCTTCCCCTCTTCGTCCTAGGAGAGCCTCCCACTGAGCCTGAGAGGATGCAAGAGCGGAATGGGCAGCGAGTGCGTGGAAAGTATATTTGTGCAATGACCGCTTGATAAGAGAAGTGAGGGATGAGTTCGTGTCAGTGAAAAGCTGGAGCAGTGGGGTAAGTAGAGTGTCATAAGTTGATGCGAGGAGGGAAGGGCTAGAGAGGGGAGCAAGGTCAACTAGTAGAGTATATTCTGTCTAACAGCAACCCGTCAGCGAGTGGTGGTTAAAGGCACAAGATCGGATGTACCTCTGCTGTCCGAAGTAGATTTGCAACCCATGTGCCAAATTCCTTGCCGGCCACGACGCCATCGAGGGTTTCGGCGCGGTCTATTACGCGCTTTGCATGAGTTTCTAGAGCTTTACGATTCCAGGTCCCACGCATATCAGCATACCCCCGCTGTGCCTCTTTCAAAGTTGTCAGAATAGCCTGAGCTGCCGGATGCGATGGATGTGTGGATGGAACCGGTAAGGTGCGCAGGAACGCAACGAGGGGTTTCAATGAAGCGAGTAATGAGGGAGGAAACATGACTGGCATGAAGTCGAGACCTGCGATAGGCGGTGAACCGGACGATCCTTCTGCAACGAGCTTGGTGTACAATTGGGTGAGTTTCTTGGCTCCCGTTTCGACCAAACGAGCCTATGATTGGGACATCAGTAAGGGCTACAGCTAACGAAGGCCAGGATATACGGTGTCCCAGGAGTCTGCATCCGAGGATTTGAATGCAATAGCTGCATTCAAGCGCCCGAGGGTGTCCATGTACACCTCTACCTGCCCGGGCTGAGGGCTGAAACGGCGATCAGTCAAAGCTTCCTAATCATCAGAATAAGGAGTAGTACCCTCGTAGTATCAAGCCCTCCTCCGCGGCAATACCTTCTTGGCTGCTAGCAACTTCGTCGATCTTCGACAATGCACGGTCGATATCTGGTCCCTATTCGTTAGCTCGATCGACACGCAGAGCAGGTAGAAACTAACTGAGTGACCTCTGATTCAGCTTCTGCGTCGCAGTGTACAATGGTAATATCGACTTTTCCAACTTCACCAAACGTGCATCGAGACCGGTCAAGATGGCTGTTTGAATGAACGGCCCTCAGCCCTGGCCTTTTAAGGCTTGAAGCGCAGACGTACATATCATCCGTCTCGATATTTGGTGTGTTTTGTTGAGGTTCTGCTCCAGCTTTTGACGACGCCACGTCTCGGTTTCAGCGTACTCTTCGAGTGTTTGAGGCTTACCAGCTCTATCTCGGCGCTGTCGTCTTCCATGGCGAACTGTCGGCAATCGGTATGCAAAACTATGAGCTTGTTAGGCAAGATTGGGACATTTAACGCGCCAACACTGGGTGACAGTCGGTAGCGTCATACAATTGATCTGCTGCTGTACTTCGGCATCCTCGATATGGCAGTACGAAACGAATCCGACAAGTACAAAGTGCCTAGTTATAACACTACTGAGCGGAAATTATATCGTGGAGTAAGGCAAGGTTGTAAGGGTACTAGTAGAGGCTTGAGGTCAATACAGAGATATGCTTCTTGGGACGAAATGTTAACCAGCCGGCACAGTACTCAACTCCTCCTAACAAATTTAGGGTCGTCAGGTTGGATCTGCCAAACCTACAAGAGTCTTGAAGAGGCTGACTAGTCGACATCATCGAGGTACGCGTAGTACTTCTCTGGGTTGTGGCACTGTCAATATACCGACGGAATTGATCGTCCGTGAATGTTCCGTCACGGTGTTGTTGCCCCGCCTCGTATGATACACCCAAGTCTCCTAGGATGATGACGACGGCAGTCGCCTATCATTCCTGAACGCTTGGGGTACCAGCCACTGGGCTTATCTGTCGGCCATTCCGGCGCAGCGAAAACGGGTGAAGCTTTCTTGATGCGCATCCATACGTTGGTGTCGCTCACGTCGCAGTGGAGAATACCGCGTTGGAGGTAACCATTACGATGCCCTTTAAATATTATTCAGTCGCGCACAAGGCTGCGAGAACGTGACGTACCAATAACCGCTCCCAGCATAGCATTGAAAAATTCCCTGACGCACGAAAACCAGGTGATTCCGACCGCACATAAGTGGAAGGCGGTTCGAACGTGGGTACGTGGATGCTGCACAGCGGCCAGCGACTTCAATAAGCTGTCAATCCCCTCGGCGTCTGCTATTTTCTCCTCTGAGTCATATATGGGGATACCATACGGGTACTTTTCCCCATCCCATCTTGGTGACGTAGGATCCCAGTCGTCGGATCCATCCGCATGTTGTTCTTGAAAGGCTTGGCAGTCCAACTCTGCCATCAGTGCACTGCAGGCATGCTCATCCAATGTGTAGTCGTCTCTGAGGAGTTAGGGGAGAATGAAGACACCTTCCGGCACCACTTCATGGCCGCCCACCATCGAATGAGCATTTATGTCTAAGAGGTACTTCGATATCGGCTGCTGCCCGAAGCCCAACAACTTCACGTACTCCAGGTTCTTCTCGCTGTCCAGTAGATATGCGTGCGCAGCTTCAACGAACGCCAGGAACAATAGATTAGCGACAAGGTCACTATTCCGCTGCGTAACGCCCAAATGCCCTCTATCCTGCAACACTCCATGAATACCGCCATCAGTAGGCGTACCATGGGTAATCCAGCTGTCTTTAAGCACGAGATAGTAGTCGTCTCGTTTCACCACGAAGATCCTAGTCCCTCTCCCTTGAATGCCGTTGGAGCGGAATAGGATAGAGACGACGGGAAGCCACTTCCCCCGAAGTGAACACTGACCCGATCCTCAAAGACGTGAAAGTTTGGGTCGTATCCTAGCCAGCGGGGAGCAACATAAGTGAGAAGTATGACGAAGCGAGGAACGCGGTATGTTCTTTGTGGATATTGATGGGTTCGAGTTCGAAGTCACCATCCCTGGTGTATACGTACACGCGAAGAGTAGGATCACAGAGACTGAAAGCCACGAAAGATTGTCGATTGATCTGGGAAGAGAAGGTAGAAAATGCGGTGTCAACGACCTGCTCGCTTGCTCGGTTAGCCGAACGCCCTGCGTCCTGATGCTTGAATTCACCGGCGGAAACCACGTCCGACCTTTTGTCTGTGTTACCGAGTAGACCAATGTCCGGCTTGCGACGTTGGTCGATCAGCTGTAGCCCATGGGCTACCCACTTACGTGGCTCTACTATCATTGCACCGGAGTTGCAAAATGACCCAGAGTTGCAAAACATCGATTTTAACACAACACACTTCGATTCAAGCTATGTATTTGTACATGGAGAAGGTTATACCATAGCATGAGAGGACTGTATGCTTTTTAAAAGATAAAATTTGTTTTTACAGCAGTAGGAGCCATTCCGGTGCTCCAAAGGGGCCAATTTTGGAGTAACTTGTCAGGGCTGAAGCGAAATCACACCGGATAAACCCAAAAAGTTGTAATGGGGTTCTTCAGATACTTCCCCACTTCCTGAATAATTTTTAGAGACAATCAAGAGGAAACATCAGTTGCGATTGCTGTTGCGAGAAACCAATGCAAGAACGTGACAAAATCAAGCGGAGCAGTGCGGAGTGATGGCAGCAGCCTTATCGGGCAATTCCTATGGCACCGCCACTTGTAAATTTCTCGCGCTTATGATTTGTCAAACGAAAGGTTTGAAGATTATCATTGTGTCGGAGTTGGAATATAGGGTGTGACGGTGCGTGACAGTTGTCCATTTGGCGCATGGGAACATTTGCAACTCTGGGTCATTTTGCACTGTAAACCGGCATCGCGCTGGCAGGTTCCACAGCTCACATTTTACTTTAATTTCTATCAGAGGTTCCTGTGTACATGCCCCTCTACCCGCCTATATAATTTCTGTACAATATAATGGCATGGTTGTGGAGTTCTGAGACATGGTGTCCGGATTTTGCAACTCCGGTGCAATGATAGTAGTGCCCAGACATTCAGGTGGCGACCTGGCCCCTCAGATACAGCATCGACGAAGCGGACGATCTAATTATTGACTGAGTCGTTCGCCGGTACCGGATAATAAGTCACCTACGGTTTCAAACAGTTCTGTTATATTTCTCCCTCTTGCGTCGCTTTCGCTTGCAGTGGGTGGTAAAATTCCTCCGTTCCAGGTAGCTCTATCAAGCCGGTAGAAGCCTTCTTGACAAAGGATGTCGAACAAGGCGTCGATGAACTGGTCTTTCATGCCAGAAGGAAGGAGTTCTTCGGCGAGGACGGACTGGCAAGGAATCGACATCCCAGGCATGTCGTCCAACATCTCCTGAGCGAGGTGGAATGTCGACATTCGGGCGTGGACTGGGTTCGACCCCTAATGTCACACTTGCTTTTAGGGGTCGTCCCCCTTGTCTGACACCTTACCCAAGACTGAGTATTACCGCTCTGGCGGCCTCAGTACGGCCGGAACTTCCCAATTGTACCCTAAGGTGGAGTACCTGTGGAAGGAGCACACTTCGGAGGGAGTGACTAGGCCATTCAACCCTCCCGGAATATTAACGGTCGGACGGCCGGAACTTCCCAATTGTACCCTAAGGTGGAGTACCTGTGGAAGGAGCACACTTCGGAGGGAGTGCCTAGGCCATTCAGCCCTCCCGGAATACTAAGTTTCGCACACTTCTCGAATCCCAGCGGAGCTGTTGTGGAAAAAGACAAACTCAGAGCGGAAGACAAATACTGGAAACGGCCAGGGAGGGTAAAAGCGAGTGTTCAAATCGAAGTATAATAATATACATTACAGCAAGTCGGTCAACGAGCCTTGTGCCCAGGTAAGCCGTAGTTAATTGACTCTTTTTCGGAACATGATTTTGGCAGTGGGGTTGGGCATGATCGCACTCCCAATGCGCAGGCTGTTCGGGGAACAATCGTCATGTTCCCGCTTGACATCGTACGTCATGACAACATGCGCCAACATAGTTTTGAGTATGGTTGCTGCAAAGAACCTGCCAGAGCTACATGTGCATGTAACGTGAATGAGAAGGGGGCAATCTTGGCTGTGAAAGTTTATGCTTACCATGCAGCGTTTTCCCATACCAAATGACAACATGTCAGGGGTTAGGGCGACCATCTGATGTCTGGAACGCTCGGACTCATTGTCTTGCATATCGGCGAATCGAAACGGTTTAAACACGTTTGGGTTCTCAAACACTGTTTCATCATGATGCATGGCATGAACTGGGAAGCCAAAGAGGTCCCCCGAGGAATGAGCGTTCCATCAGCGAGTGTGATGTCGCACATGGCTACCCGCATAATGCCCACTGATAATTAGTGTCAGAGCTGACCAGCTGAAATAATGGGGAAGTATACACACAGAGTACAAGACCCTCAAACCGCTGAGTCTCTCTGAGAAAACTATCGACTTTCCTCATCTTCGAAAGAGCCTCTTTCGTCCACCCATACTTACCAATAACGGCCTCGACTTCATCGCGAAGCGTTTGTGCATGTTGTGGATGGTCTGCAAGGTTTAATAGTGCCTCGGAGAGAGTCTGCGGAGCTGAAATCAGTGTGCCATTCTCGTTGATAATTAACAACGCACGCCTGAGGTTGTCTGCAGTGGTAGAAGTACATCAATACGGAAGAATCAGAAATAAGTGAACGAACATGAATGGCGGCGAAATTAAGAGAGACGATACGCCGCGTCAACATAGTCTGGCAAGTCTCGTGCGAGGCATCCAGCCACCATTGCAGGAAGTCATTCTACCGCATCTTAGCACTTCTACTGCATAGAGCAGATTGGAGCTCACCGGTTTATCGCACCAATCGGCGCCCTCTGCTTCCATATGTTTCAGACGTTCTTTGATTACCGGGCCAAGGAAAGTCGCCCCTTGATTGATCCGTTCGGATAGATTGCTAACAAACTTCGCAACGAGTCTATTTGAGTTCACGGTGAAAAAAAGCACAGTGAATAAATTGGAGAAAAACTGACGGCACCATGAAATCAGGGAATAACCTCAGAATTCTTGCTTCTTTCACAACTGCATGAGGAACCTTTATATTGAAATCGAGCCAATCTTGATTACGGCCTACGGATAAACGGCTAATGAAAATCATGTACTGTGGACCAACTTATGACTCACAAAGAGGGAGGCCAACGAAAATTCGATTGCTCGCCCTGCTCGCAATGCTTAAAGTGGCAGGTACCACTGAGATTGTTTTCCATTCTGAAATCGAGTGCGTCGTTAGTGGCTTCCGATTAGACGTGGTACGGATAATAACCGTTGTGCTTCATGTCAAGCAGTTCGTTGCATGCAGTGACGATCTCGTCCCTCACATCTGCGTATAAAACTGAAAGGTTGCGAGTGAGGTGCGATTCAATGAGGGGTGCATGATGGTAGCCATGAATCCCAATGCCAAACGTATAGTCTGTTTTGACCGCCTGCGTTGGCCTATCTTGAATGGTGGCCGGCATCTGCAAGATGAGACTGACTTACCTTGTCCATTGCGTGGTAAAACGAGAGATGTTCCTCGGAAGCCCTCGCCACGCGCTCAAGATCTCTGCGGGGTAAACACACGATCCAATGCGTCAAGTTTGCAATCCTGAATACTCCAGACTTGTACTAGGTTATTTCAGTCAGCACCAACGTCACGAGTGCCCGACGAAAAAGAAATCCTACTTTTTCCAATCCCTCTTGCACGAACCGTGCATTGTCGACTTCTAGCCCCTTTGTGAACCAGTACGATTCTAACAAACTTCTGTGGCCTACGATAGGGATATGATCGAGCTTGTGACAGTGCACGCCTTCAACGACATCCGATCTTCGTCAAGGCATGAGCGACTTACGTTTGGACGCTTATGAAGAAGCTTGAACAGAGACACTACCACTAGGCCGGCACAGATACCGGTGGCAAGGTAAGGCGTGAAAAGCAAATCCATGAGGTGGATGTTGAACAAGAGTTAGCTGGGCCAGCCACCTTACGCAGCGCTCGTATTATACCCTGCAGACATCCGCGGGGGTAAGAAACAGACGGTGTCTATTCAAAACAGCTGGTCACTGCGACGTCAGTATCAGAATTGGTGAATCCAAAAGGAGGCAATTCCAAACTTCTTCCGTTGCAGGGACTCCGACCATCGAGTTCCCCACAGGATGTCTGTTCATATGATTCTGCTACTCGCTGTGGCATTATAGCCGCAAAAATCGTCGTCGATAAAGCCTTGAGCTTGAACCGCTGAGGGCTTACTGTGTTCCGAGCGCCCGAGTAGAGTATCTGAGTAACAGACCCGGAATTGCATGCACACAAGGGGACACGTCAGTGAATGTGCTGGCATTGATTAAACCACTTGCCCCGTTTCGCACCAGAAGAATGATCGCTGAAGAAGGATGCAGAGTGCTATAGTGATTGATGGACTATATTGGCGAACTACGTCACTCGGGTGTAAACAAAAATATACAAAGCCCCGAGAACGCCACGACAGCCAGCAGAGGCCTGGCACGAGTTCGTTCGTGTGCGGTGTCTGATCTCCAGCCTCACACTGACCAACCTCTGGCAATCTCAGATAGTCGGTATGCTGCATTGTGCTTTACCCCGTAAGACAACCATGTCAGTTGCATCACGCGATCATGAGAACACCCCAAAAGCTGTATCCGGCCCGTCATAGCTGTGAAGAACATCTCCAAAAGCAACAGGTAAGTGGGATAGGATGCCCTGCCTGCCTATGTTCACCGCGTATATCATGCCGTAGATCCTGCAAAGGACGACATGAACGTCGTCGGTCTATAAGGAGAGAAAAGTGTGAGTACGCTATGATGGTACGGGCCCTACGGTACGCAAGGGAGATCTAATATCTAACTGGCGCTACAACTTTAGTGCCAGAACTCAATCAAACTTTCACCCGGATCTGCACCAGAGCGTGCAGCAGGCTTCCAGCACACAGAAGTTTGGGCGGTATCATCAAACCGGTAACCACGTACATTTCTGAAAGAAGATAACCTCTGGTTGCCCCCGAGGGCGCGCTTGTCTGGTAAGTACAGTACACGAGGCCACTGCACTACAGAGCGTGACCAAAATTCGTAGCGTATATGTCTGTTCCCAGGTCACCCTCAGCCGAAGCTTTCAATGGGTCCCATAGAACGAGATCTGGCACCCATGAATTTATGGTGTCCCAGACAGACGAGTGGCTGAGATCTATTTGTTGCCGTTTCCTGTTGCTGGAAATCATACAGCCCCCGCACAAAATATGATAAACTTATCGGTAAGATGAATGTGTGTATCGGGATCGTGGTTGCCTTTCATGTGTCCGGTATTTCCTTCCTTCGGGACAAGAGCGATTGAGTTTGTTCGCGTTAAATCTGCACCGCGTCCTTCCTCTGAGTCATCTCTTGCCTCCTCCCCAATGTCCCCCATCTCCGCATCGCTGGGAGTTTTAACCTCGCCCGTCACGATCTTGCGTGCCATAGAGTACTCCCGCAGGAACAGCGTCAGGATCAACGCAACGCCTGAAATCGGGGTGTTCATGACCCAAATCGTACTGATGGATCGGGAATAGGCATGAAGAATGGCATCACGAACGGTGACGGTCCTGCGCGCACATAGGTAAGAATAGCGAAGCAAGCGGGACCTTTAGAGACCAGCCGGACACTCACCGGAATGAGATGCAAATACGAAACGTCATCGTTCAACAGCGCGGCGGTAGATCCAGAGACGTATGAACTTATACCAGGTATACTCGCCATCTTCTTCGAAAGAAGGCTGGAAATAATGGCTTCGCTTACAGAGATACCGACTGCTCCGCCAACCGTACTACAAACAGAAATGAGGGGCGGCCACGCTTTCGACCAATAGATACTGACGTACCGAAGGAACATAAAAGCGCTCGAAGCAGTGGCCATGTCCTTAATTGGCATTGCTGCTTGAATAGCAATGATTGGGACTTGGAATAAGCACCCAACACCAAGGGTCGCAACGAACGGGTACAATTCCTTCTCAGCACTGAGCGTGATGCATACGTGAGAGCAGGCAGACGGCGGTGAAAACGTGACACACATACTTGTTTGAGTTATAATCAAGCATAGTCATGAGACCCCATCCGAGTGTCATGGTGGCATATGCACACCATATTATGGGGCGGCACTTTCCGGTCCGAGAATTGATAACTCCCGCAACTATGGACATGATGGCTGTTCCCAGAGAGAAAGGAATCATCCTAGGGCGATTCTTAGACCGTTCGAGGAAGACACCGTAGAGTGTTATCCCACCTGATTCCTGCACCAGTAGCACTGGAACCAAGGACTGCATTGCGCCGGTTTATAAATACGAAGGCAAAAAATGAGTTAATAACGAACCTTGATAATATAGTGGGAGATAACTGAAAGATGAATCATTCAATGCTCGTGAGACAAGTTTAACAAGTAGTACTCACTATGAGGCACTGAAGAATGTGATAGCATGAAGGAATGCGCTGATGAGTAAAATCGCCGTTGTACGAGTCTTTTGAATACGTGAGTTAGGTGGGTGTTACACGGTGGTCACTGCATACCTTAAAAAGGCGTGCAGGCACAATTGCAGAGCGTGTGGTAAACACTTCATTGACACCTCCCAGTACAAAAAGTGTACACCCAACGACAAGCAGAGCGATGGTCTTGGCATCAGACCCTGATGATATACTCCATGATTTCCTGCTGTTGGAAAGAGGATGAAACACGTACAACTTGTCTGACTGAACTGGAAGCCGAGAAGCAGACACACAACTCCCCCAACAAATGAGAAAAGCCCGACAAAGTCAAGCTCTGCTATCTGCTCCCGAATGGGACGACTTTGATGTGGGTTGAGGTTCAGGAAGATAAACAGTATCACCGCAGCAACGCCACCTGTTGGCCTGTATGAGTGGAGTTAGGAGATACGTGTAACCTTGGCTCCGCTGTAGAAGACTGACAAATTGATGAAGAAGCACCACCGCCACGAGACGTGTTCCGTGAGGGCCTGAACGATACGACTCTGATGAAGTACGGAAATTTTCTTTAGAACAAGGACTCACACCGCCCAACAGTGGACCAAGGACGCTATATACCGATGAGCAAAACACGAGGTTGAGAGGCGCAAGTACTCACCTCGCCACACCAAAGGTAGCACCAACAAAACCGCCGTACCGCCCTCGACTATGAAAAATCAAGGCTAAGCGAAACTGAGCGACAGAAAGGGGGCCTTGAAACCCACTCTTTCAGGGGAACGATATCCTGATATCGTGATGATCACAAGCTGAATGATCCCTCCACCCCCGATGCCCTGTACTGCACGAGCAACGATAAGCCATATCATACTCTGGGCCGCTCCACATAACGCTGATCCAAGCTAGTGACAACGGTCAGGGCATAGAAAATAAATGGAGCAACACCCTACCAAAAAGGTACATATTGAAGCATAAAGTATTGGCTTACGACCTGTTATGACTGATAAGTGACGAATACACAAGCTGGCAGGAAGATACGCACCGAACATATTGGACAACTTCCCATACAGGGGGCCGAATGCGCCAGCCGATAACATGTATGCACTGTGAAGGGATGACACTGTCATCAGCTGTATGGACGCATGGAGGAATGTACATACCTGCCGACCCAACTGTACTGATTACCCCCTCCGAGTTGTGACACTATCGTCGGGAGTGCAGTGGCGACAATAGTCTACTCTCCGATGTCTGTCTGGGACATACATTCTTTGTACACGGCCAGGGACTTACCTGATCCAAAGCAGCAAGGAAAACCGAACACATCAGTCCTAAAAATACAATTCCCAATCGATTTTTGGGGAGAACGTGTTCTTCCTTGTCTTGCCATGATGCTCCTGGTGGGGCCTTCCCTCTGGGTTTTTCCGTTTGTGTTGGTGAGGCCATAGAACCTGCGAGGAGCGGATGTAGGAAAGGAGTGAGACCCGGGATGGCACTATCAGCGGAGTGACATTTATACAGTCCATTGCACATTACAAAGGTTGGTGAGAAATTGGGGAATGTGGTTATCCATGCGTTCCGCGCGAGATGCCGACGACCAGCGCGTCGAAAGGCCACTGATCACCATGAGACGCTCAGCGGTTGCTATAATTATCCGTGTTCCCTTGTCAAGCCGTTTCCCCCTAACTGCTCATCGTCCAAAATCGAGCTGACTCATGCTAAGGTATCTCCGGCAGTTCCGTGTCTCGTCGGCTTGGCGAACCAGCTGAGCCCACTCAAGGGCTATTAGGGGTGGTCACTCTATTGCAACCTCGCCACCGAGGTCACCAGATCATGTCATGAATCGCTGCAGAGCTGACAGGAAGCCAACCATTTGGGTCAGAGGGCCGTAAGTCATATTCAGAGGTGGGCATTAAACGCTTCCATGACATCAATGTCACATCGAAGTATCCCAGGCACCCACGTCTTGGGACGGTGCCTTGCTGACTGTCGTTCATGATCAATTTAGTCAGCAAGGCAGTATAAATGTTGAGCCATTACGCAGCTTTACTCACGAACGACATCGTGCGGGCCGGTCTGGCTCTCTAGAGTGGATGTCAACTGCACGCAGTTTTGGATTTTTCAGCCCTTCCGTACTTGGATGTAGCGCATGCATTCCCAAGGACTATGAAGGGCATAGTACTGGCGTGATTCGTCTAGCTGTCATGCGGCTTCAGGCTGTTAATTGCGCCTCAAACGAACGAGACTGACAGTTAGCTTTCCAACCATTTCTGTGGTAAGACAACCTGGAGGCCGCGGTGCGCGAGAAGAGCATCGTAGTAGCATTCATGAATGAGATTTCGTGGCCATTCGACCGCCAAGCAACCTCATAGGACTTCACCATCCCAGGACACTACGACGGTCGATGTCAGTTGCGCCGCAACCGGAGCACGTACTCAACTTACTGTCCCAAGCTCCCGGTACGAAATGGCTCTTGCGTTCCTTCGCCGTGGGTTCTGGACCGCCGACTTTTAAACTGGTACTGGTGGGTGGATGGGTAATGATGGCGGAGTTATTCGATCAACTTACTGCATATTCCGGTTCTATCCCAAGTGAATGAGTTTTCTGGCAATCCCTGTGGACCCTCACTGGCACCCGCAGTCGACATTTTGGAGAAAGACGCCCATGTGCCGTGTATGGCGTTTCGGCTATGCATAGCCTCAGCTTGCAGTGAGCAAGCTTCGCTCAGAAGTTGCTTATCGTGATTCTTCACAGTCAAACCCCCGTTCATACCTACTACACCGTACGTCTCTCAAGTCATGGAACGAATAACGCTCAAATACATAGTAAAAAGGGTTGGCGTCAACGGATAGTAGCCAAGTCGGTGGACACAGGCCGTGTTGGTACAGTAAGTGCGCGTCTTTGTTTCCAATTTCTACTTGATTCTCATGATAGTTGACTTTTAGGAAACTAACCCTGACATCTCGTTATCACTAGAGCACCGGGGTTTCTTCACAAAAGCTCGTCAGGTAGAGCATCCGTAGCGGGTTGCTCGGTTATACTCAGTCACGTACAGTTCTTCCGGCCCCCCTCCAATCTATCTTCGGCACGTAATTCAAGATCTGATATTTCTGATGCTAATAGCGGAGTTAGTGTAAGTCAAATTCGAATGTTACAGGGGGGCACATCGTTCAGATTCCTATGCAGCCTTCCCCAGGTCACGCCGAACCCGATGGTCCCTCAGCCAAACTCGACCCTCGGCCAAAGCAAGCTCGGCTGGTGAGGCTGAGAAGGTGCATTTACTCTCTGCATCGGATTATTCCAGTACATGGATGTATATCTCCTGACAGATCGCAAGTGCGAAGGTCACCGATCCAGCCTTTGAAAGTCCTCCATGGGAAGATCCCAATGGTCTGCGTGGAAAATTGTCGCAAATGGGACAAGAGGGGGGTTTCGCTCAAATTTCCGTTGCTGCAATCACCAACGCCGATGCTGCGATGGCCAGAGTGGATACTATCACTTCATATCTCCGGCCGCTGAAGGTTTTCGATACATTCCTCAATACTATATCAAACGTGTGTGAGATTTCATTAGACTCGGTGCGCGCGTGCGTTTGTCTTACACAAGAACAGATTCACCCTTATGTCAAAATTGCGCTGGGCGTGTTGTCTTGGGCATCACAGGTACAGTAGATCCCAGTTTGTCGAGATCTTCCGGTTGAGACTATTGGGACAGATAATCATCTCTCAAGTAAACCTCGATATGGCAATGTCTTCCCTACTTTCGAAGATAGCATGGTTTACAAACTCCTGATGGAAGAGGAGACAGTAGCCAAGCTCACATCGATGAAGGAGACGCTCTTGCAAATCGCTCAATTAGTCAGGGAATGTTCACAGTTTATCAGCAACTATTCCGAGACTAAGAGCTTTTGTGCGCTGCTCAGTCTCACTTAGTTGCGCTGCGTCTCACTCTCTCTACATAGGGGTGAGACTAGGCAAGAACGCGATGTCCGAAACGGACTTCCATGGTTACTAGCTACAATGAAGCACTGGACGCTGCTGATGCAACAATTTCGCGACTATGCGATACGCGATATCCATATAGGCGTTCAGAACGTGCTGGAACATAGCCGTCGAGTCCACGACCAGATTGCGCGAGTAGGTACGTTCCTTGCAACGCTTCTGGCCACTGCGGTTTGGCCTTACCGTCTTGTAGAGGAAGTCGTTCATCTTGAGGGCATTGCATATGCAGCCGGAGCAGGCCTGAATACAACGAAGAAGTGCCTGAATGGCACAAGAGTTGAAATATTGACTGAGATTGTGGACTGGATTGAGGCCCCAGAGCCTGGTGCTTCTCGGGTCTTTTGGCTTTTTGGTCAAGCAGGCGTTGGAAAATCAGCGATCGCTCACACAATCGCTCTGCGTTATAAGGAACTAGGCAGGCTTGGTTCGTGTTTCTGCTTCGTACGAGATAGACAAGCGGAACGCCGTCACGAGAAGTTATTCACGACGATTGCACGCGATCTGGCCGACCGCGACATAAGGCTTAAACCGCTCTTAGCAGATGCAATCGCTCATGACACCTCACTGAGGACTAGCCTTGATGCTATTCAGCAATGGCAAAAACTTATCTTGGAACCCGTATCGAGGCTCTCGACCGTGGTGGTCGGCACGTGGTGATTGTCATCGATGCGCTAGATGAGAGCGGCTCAGAGACGACTCGAGAACACAGTCCTCCATATCCTGGCTTCTACACAGATAGCTGAGCTTCCTCCGAACTTTCGCATTTTGATCACCTCCCGACCGCTCCCCGATATCCGCAATGCACTGCATAATACCGAATATACTAACATCCGGTCCATGGACACCATCTCCACGCCCTTCACCGAACGTGATATCCGTCTGTTCATTGCTGACAAGCTGCAGGACCTGGATTATACTTTCCCCGACGACGACCTCGCGTTGCTAGCAAAGAAATCTGATGGTCTCTTCGAATGGGCTCGTCTCGCTTGCGAATTTATCAAGTCTCAAAAAGGCGGCGTGACTGCGCAAGAGCGGTTTGACTGATCTTATTTCTCATCCCTCGGAGAGAGTGGGATGCTTTTGGATGACATGTACCGTGTCATTCTCAGGGACATTATCGACAAATCAACCAAGGCACGTCAGCGTTTCCGCTCCGTTATGCGACAAATCCTATGGACGTTGGAGCCTCTTCCGGTGGACTCCCTGAACTCCATGCGCCGTGGGTTTCCTCAAGTGGCAGATCATTACGATGTCCAAATAATACTCCGACCTATGGCTTCTCTTCTGAGCGGTGTCACTGAATCGTCGGTCCCTGTCCGTCCCTTACACTCGTCCTTTTACGACTACCTGACCGATGTCGATCGGAGCCAAGATTTCTTTGTCGACTTGTCACAGAGTCATCTAGACCTCTCATTAGCCTCGCTGCGTATCATGCGCGAAGGTTTGCGTTTCAACATATGCCAGTTGGACAGCTCGTACTTGCGTAACTTAGAGATTGGTGATTTAGATCAGCGCGTCAGGTCCCACATCTCTCCGCACCTATCCTACTCTTGCCGTCATTGGACCAGCCATGTACGGGCATGCACTTTTGACTCACGGCTTGCGACGGAGGTTGGGGAGTTATTCAATAATGTGCGCATTCTCTTTTGGATTGAAACGCTCAGTCTCCTCAACGGACTCAATGCCGCACCCGGTAGCGCTCCTTGCGGTGACAAAGTGGTTGGAGGTAAGTAGTTCGTGATATATGCCTGATTGGCCTTACCAATGGACCCAACGTCACAGACAAACGAAGAACAACGTACGTTCGCCGTGGTCATCGATATTCTGAAATTTATTCGAATGTTTGGCGGTGCTATCTCAGAAAGCACTCCACACCTATATCTCTCTGCACTACCGTTCTTACCCACCGGTTCACTCCTACATACGAGGTTTTCCTCCATGTTTCCCAGGATTGCTCGCGTTGCGCGGGGCGGTCCTACCAGCTGGCCAAAAGTCCAAGTTTCTATAAGAGGCCATACTTCTTTAGTACTGTCGGTCGCGTTTTTCCCTGACGGGACTCGGATATTATCGGGATCGTACGACAGGACTATTCGTATATGGGATGCAGAGACAGGTTTACAACTCGGCAGATCTCTCGAAGGCCATCAGAGTTCAGTTACCTCAGTTGCAGTCTCACCAGACGGGAAGAAGATTGCATCTGGTTCGTTTGACAACACTGTTCGTGTATGGGAGGCTCAGAAGGGCGTGGAGGTGGCGAAGAACTGTGGTCACGCTGGCCCCGTTTTGTGTGTGGCCTTCTCTCCCGATGGTGAGCGGATCGTATCGGGCTCGAAGGATGGAACGATTCGCGTATGGGACGGAGGAGGCGCTCAGCTGTGCTGGTCATTACCGAAAAAGCCTTCCGTCAATGCAGTTGCATTCTCACCGGATGGCGGGCTAATCGCATCTGGATCCTCTGACACAGCTTTTTGCATATGGGATGCGAAGACGGGTTCACTGGTGGGGAAAGCATGCCGGGGACACTTCGGCCCTGTTCTATCAGTAGCCTTTTCGCCGGATGGGAGACGAGTGGTCTCAGCATCATCCGATCGCACTCTCCGGTTGTGGGACCCTGAGACAGGCTCTCAGGTGGGGAGATTGTCTGGACACAGCTCCCAAATATCCTCAGTATCATGGTCTTCCGATGGCCAGCGAATTGTCTCGGGCTCAAATGACTACACGGTCCGCGTCTGGAATGCTGAAACTGGGCAACCGGTGGACGGTCCCATAAAAGGACATACGGGGCTGGTTAATTCGGTGGCCTTCTCGCCAGATGGAAAGCGGATCGTATCTGGTTCTTCCGATCATACACTTCATGTGTGGGACACGGAAACAACCTCGCACACTGGGGATCATCGTGATGGGTTTACTGGTCTCATATATTCGGTATGCTTTTCGTGTGATGGCAGCCGAATATTGTCAGGAATCCAGGACCGGGGTAAGGACGTCATTCGTACTTGGAATGCAGAGACTGGCCTGCAGGCAGGTGATGATATTAGGGGCCACAGATATCCCATCACCGCAATCAAGTGCTCCTCCGATGGGACTCGCATCGCATCGGCTTCAGTTGACTGTACTATGCGTCTGTGGGATGCTAGGACTGGTCTACCGATAGCAAACCCTCTCAGCGGCCACAGGCGTATCATATATTCGATGCAATTATTCTCTGACGGAAAACGGATCGTATCATGCTCTGAGGACTCCACCATCCGGATCTGGAATTCTGAAACTGGGTCACAGATCGGCGAACCCCTGGACTCTCGTCCTGCCCTTCCCTTCACTGTTGCAACCTCACCAAACGGCAGGTTGATTGCGTCGGGTTCGGACGACTGTTTCATCCGTCTGTGGGATTCAGAAACTAGGTCGGAGGCTCTCAAACCATTGGCGGGACATACACATTGGGTTGCCACTCTCGCTTTCTCACCGGATGGCAAGTATATTGCATCGGGCTCATACGACCACACTATTCGAATCTGGGATGTGGACACTGGTACCCCGCATGGCGATCCACTGTATGGACATTCAATAGCATCTACTCCGTCGTATTCTCGCCAGACGGTTCACTACTCGCATCGTCCTCAGGCGATACCACCATCCG
Organism: Pisolithus albus; assembly: GCA_024613165.1. Lineage (NCBI taxonomy): Eukaryota > Fungi > Basidiomycota > Agaricomycetes > Boletales > Pisolithaceae > Pisolithus > Pisolithus albus. The sequence goes on along the minus strand of JANFAB010000002.1, from coordinate 91,504 downwards.
ACTGTGGGATACGACGACTTGGTTGCCTGCCGCTGTCCCTCTCAAAGGACACGCGGGGCGAGTTATGTCAGTAGGACTTCTCTAACGATGGGAAACGGCTGCTTGTCATTCTCCACCGACAACACCATCCGCGTTTGGGATATCGAACCCTTCACATCAAACCCGGCTGGCTGTGCAACGACCCAAACTAGTCGCAGTTCTCATACTCCAGCGACATATCTGATATGTTTCTCGTCGTTATCCGAGCATACGCTTTGCGACTCTGACCGCCTCTTTGACGGTGTCACCGTAGAACGAGATTGGCGAGAACTTGTCCAGATGGAGAGGGACGGGTGGATCGTCGGACCCGAAGGACGGTTACTGTTATGGGTACCGGTAACATGCCGTGCATCGCTCCGTTCCCTTCGATCACTAGTCATCCCGAGAAGTGATATGGACCTGGACCTAAGTGACATGGCTCATGGGGATGCGTGGCAGCATTGTTTTCAGACTTCATACTGTTAACCCCAGTGTTTGGTTAGCATTTCAGATGTACCGTACTACTCCACAACTGTATAACCTTCGTCAGGATGGCACATATCTAAGCGCAATGTGAAGTGGGAAATCACGCTGACTGTCGACAGGCATTACGATCAGCGGCAACCCAAGCTTGGTATACATTCTTGAGACGAACGTGCGATCCCACCACCCGTTGGAGACGCAATGCATCCCAAGGGTGGTTCAGGGAAACGAATTGTGCAGGACAGGACCGGAATGCCGAAGACTTCTTGTTAGTTGCTATCGACGACGCCGAAGCATGGAGATCGCCACGCTCAAAGCTCTTTGCATTCCCAAGAGCCCAAACCGTTGGCATCCATTTCACTCACCCACTAAATCACTTTCAAGTACTCAACACCCGGCCGGACCGAGACCTTGCCAGAATGCTCTCCAAACGGGAACGACTCAAACACGTTCACTGGTTCCATAAAACGCGCACCTCCCTTCAACTTTATGCCTTTTTCATTTCCGCGACGTGAGGTAAACGACGACCATGTCGAATAGTAGATAGGAGGTTGTCCCGCCACTGGGACAGTTCATCCGCTGCGCACTTGACGGGAAGACAACTTACAGCGAAGATCACGGGGTCAAATCGAAGTGAAAAGGGGGATGGTATGATGGCACTGGCTCCTCCCCCTTTGACGGGTAACGATAGCAATTGAGGCGCCTCACCGTGCAGAACCCAACTGAACAAGAAAGGGATCCTGGCTTGTACCTTCACCCAGCCACTTGGCGTGAGCTTACCTGGTTGATGAACCCGACCCATCTCGGCCAAGTCTCATCCCGTAGCTGGGAATAAGCACCATAGTGCAACACGAGTATAACGCGTGGGACGCATGGGCACGTGAAGTTGCAGTATGGTACAGTTTCCGGAGGAAGACGAGAGACATCCCTTATCAGATAACTGTTTCTCCGAGATGAGCGCCGCTGCAGTTCCTCACGCAACAACCCCATCTAGGAAAAGTTGCGCCACACTTGAAGAAAGTTCGTGGCTGTTGCCTAGTTTCCTTTTCGTGGGCGTATCCATTCATTCGAAAGGACGAAGCGAGATGATATTGATCGCAATCAGTGGGAGAAAGAGAAGGAACGTGAACATGTGTGACCCGTGAGTCACGTTCTGTTCACGGGACAACCTAGTGGATTATAAAATTGGACGTGACGATTGTGAACGCGCGAAAATGTCATTTCGGAAGTTTCGTCCGCCGTCGTTTAGCCTTAACGACCCTGCTATGATGCGTTGGTAGGTCATACGTCATATCTACACCGACGTCACAGGGGTATACATATATGCCGTGTTTGACCACCATACACACATATGTGATGATGTCATCGGTTCTTGCATAGCGTTGGGCTTGGGACGCAACTAGTGCAAAGAATCGCAGTTGACTACACCGACGGACGCAGTATCGACGTTCGAGCAAGGAATCGAAGCCAGAAGAGTCCGAACTGAATCCAATGTGGCTTCGGCATGAAACTAGCAATCAAAAGCATCAATTGAACCCTGACACATAGAGATTTGGCTGTACAATGTATAACTCACAGAAGGGACGAACGTTACGTTCAGCATCCGCTCCGATCACCACCACACGTATACCCCACTTGCGACCGATCGCAGCGAACTTGACATCATACCCACAGTCATCCTGATCAGATAATCTCAACTGCGCACGGCTTAACCACGGGGGAGCGATCATAGCACTGCGGCTGTGTACTTCGCATACACCGATGATAGAAAGAATGCGGCATCCTCGAGGTAACTGTGGCGGGATGACGCCCAAAGGAACTTCATGAATTGCATCAGATGACGAAAGAGATGGATCCCAGGGAAATCCGTCGACGTGTGTGCCACCTGCGGCCGGTTTTTACAAATCGGGATACCCATTCGAAGCAGTGATGAGGTGGCATGACGCTGCATACAGAACCAGCATAGGTACAACCAAACATATCAAATGAATTGGTTCACGCTATGCGCCTTGGTGGGTCTGAGAAGTACGACCTTGCACTACGAGAGCGGGGTTGAGGCGGAGGCGGAGGGGTATGGATACCTGAGATGACCACCCGAACTCGTGGCATAAATGAAACGACCCCCACGCAGGGACGTCCTCGATTGCGGCGGTAGGCGTGATGACGCCATCACAGGCACACGAGGTAGTTTAAGCCTCGGAGTCGACGTGGATACCATGCTGTGAACTCATCCTTCGGAAGAAACCAGTCGGATTCGTAGGGCAGCCGAGCCTGTGTGCTGTGCAATTTTCGAACCTCTTCTTGCAGTGCAGGAGGAAGAAAGGAAGGGATGGCCAAGTAGCCGGTTGGAAAACGACAGTGGAAAACAACCCACCTCATATCCTGTGTCAAAGTTACCCCTGAGCAGCACCGTAGGAAACATAGCCATATTGTCGTTTAGACTTCGGGGGAAGGGGGGGGTCGAAGAAAGCAGAAACATAGCCTCCGGTGTGGACACGGCGTACAGCACCTAACAGGAAAGGGACGACCACGCGCAATCCGCAAGGCAGTAGCCTTCGTCCGTGCGCGGGAACAAATTACGGATACACAAAACGTTACTGTGGCCACGGAGTGTGTCTGTGGCTGGCCGTCTAACACCGCAGGGCACGATAGCGATGACGACTGTCGACAGGACGTCAGTAACGCGCCAGCAGGGTGGGTTAGGCACATTAGGTGTGATCAGGTGCGTGTACATACCAAGGGGACAGCCAAGCGTGAAGCGTGCTTAGATTAAGCATGAACGGGGTAGATATGAACGGAGTGAAAGACACGCGAAGCGGGGCTCGGCTAGATAAAGCTGCATAGACAAAGAACGTGCACCCTGGGTTGCGATGAAGGGGTGACCGTATCCAGCAGCTGAAGAGGAGACGGACCGAATGATTGAATGAATGCGAACCCGGAACGAATGACCGATAGAGATGGAAGCACAAGAATTGACAAAAGCCAGACGTTTTCCACGCGTGTGACTGAAATTTTTTATGAGACATACATTTGTGGTGTATGTCCCGGTGAAACAGGCGCGACAGAAGCAACGTCGTGAATGGATCAAAACAGGTAGACCGCGGAAAGAGAGAATCGGCACGCACCCATAAACGGGTAACTAAGCATACCGCCCCTTCATCCCGCCTCGTCACGGGATACATCCAAAGTAATGATGAACCGTAGTTTTGATCAAATTGCCAAGCGGGACTCATGCAAAATGTGTGTCCAGCGACGGACTTCATCTGAAGCTTCCTCTAAAGTTGAGACCGCCGTTTGACTTACGTCCGGAGGATCGCAATACCCTGAACGGCGCTCCAACGACCTGCAGGAGCGGTTATCTTTCCCGTGAAGTCCATGAGAACCTGGCCGAGTCGTGGTGCACGAACCGACGCCAGCCTCGCCTTAGCTAAGTACCGGAGCAACAAAAGGAAACTCGAAAGCCCTACCGACAAAAGATCGCCGACTAAGCCCTAAGCGCAATCAGCCTCGAGGACGTGTGGCAGGTCCCCAAGGTCAAAAAAAAAACTCCCCCGACCCGGAGGTCTGGGTGTCTGACTCACCCGGAGGTTCGGGAGTTCAAGTCCGTTGAATAAACATAAGTGTGCAGACGACGGTGGCGTGCTTGGGAACAACAACGTTTGAGGGTTCTAGACGGAGAACTGAGCGGAAGTACATAGCACCTACCATAGCGGAGACCTGGAAGTGACGAGAGACTTTGCATATTGAAATTGGCCGAGACTTATCATGAGAACCCTACACACCATAGCTCTGAGAGCTGTGCAGCGAGACACGCCTAGGCTAGTAGAGAACCAGGAAACAGAGTTTTGAGAACAGAAAATGCAAAGAAGATTACGTCCAGGGATGCATGAAGCACCTCGAGTGGTAGGCGGGCATCAAATTTGAGGAACAAAAAATTGATGACAGTCGTATGTAAGATAGGCGCACTGCGCAGACCCGCCTGATTGAAAAACACACCAGCGTGTTCTGATAATTCAGCGACTTGAGTAGCGAGCTGACCGAATTACGGCCTGAGCGCCAGCAGTTCAGACTCGGAGGAATACCCTTGAGGAACCGCGAGTCAAACAGTCACACACACCAAAACTCATCGTGTTACAACAACCATCGCACATGCCGAAGTGATTGAACCCGACGAGTGCGTGCACGGGGCGTACGTAGCTCTGTTGCAGTACTGCATCCGCTGGCACCGAGTTGCCAATAACTTCAACCTTTACGCGATGCACCCAGACCTACCCGGCGAAGTACTCCACCATAATTAGTGCGTAACCGCCCCTGCGTCCGCTACCTACCATATCCGATCGTACGTCGTGCACAAGGTGTGTCAGAAAACATTCACAGAGCTGCGGTCTTATCGCTGAAAATACCCCAAAACTACGGTATTTCGACCATACCATTGCGCTCGGCGTAAGTACATTCCCTGCGCATATGAAAACCACGTCCAGTCTTGTTCGGTTCAGGTCCATGCTTTCTAAACCGCCCGGGAAGCTGGAAGTTTGGACAGGTATGTGTATGCATGTGTATAACCCACTTATCAAGCGCCCAATATAGCGTTACATTTGCACAAAAAATAGTTGTGCGGGACATACAAAAAATTGCGGGACGTACAAAAAATTTTGTGCGGGACAAACAAAATGTGCGCGGGACACAGTCGCCCCCGCTTACTAATATGATTATGTGATTGCACCATCGGAGTTTGCATCGACAATAATTGGTAGCGCTACCTAGGGGAGGCTAAATCACAAGACAAGTACAAAAAGAAAAAAAATGTATAAGATGAATTCCATTCAGGTGTGGTAGACAATAATTCTACTAGAAAGCATGTTGAAAGGGTGCTGTAGGAGCTGTCCCAGCTCAGCCGTCCTGACATGTCACGTGATGAGGTGGCGGCTTTCCGAATGAGGAAGGTCATTTAGTCAGCAAGTGCTGTTTTTTCTTCCCAGGAGGAAAGTCGGCTGAGTGTGCTGCCCCGAGCGTACAGCGGGGGTCACGTGACCACTGCCATCGCCCAAAATCACCACCTCATCGTTGAACTTGCAAATTCAGGCACATTTCCATACAAAATACCTATTTTTTCGAATTCATTCCTTAGATACCATCCTGAACTTGCGTACGGTAGCACTAATATGGGTAGGAAAAAGAGGTAAACGAGTGTGCAGCTGCAAACCCTTTGCAGTGCCATATTACATAAGCATGATTAGTAAGCGCGGGCGACTGTGTCCCGCGCACATTTTGTTTGTCCCGCACAAAATTTTTTGTATGTCCCGCAATTTTTTGTATGTCCCGCACAACTATTTTTTGTGCAAATGTAACGCTATAGCCCAAGCGAAAACACGATGTGTATTATCATCATATGTCAGTGCGCGGCTCTCGAAAGGTGGACCGTCGGCACACACTTGTTGATATTCACTGAAAACATTTTTATAACTGATCGACCAAGCAGTATCATATCATCAATCTGCCCTTCAACGCATGGCCCGCCTCGTATATCGCCCACACTCCGATAAGGAAATACATACGTGCCGCGCGGCGCTGGCGCAAACAACTTTGATCACGAGAACATGTATGTTATACAGCTCTATTCTCAGAGATGTGTAACACGCGCCGCGCCTCGCGTCTGTCCGAATTACCCCAAAATCGTCCCGGATCCAAAATATTTGCTGTCAGATGGCCACGATGAGATGCGCCTCGTGCGCGACGAGGGCAAGCGCTCTGCCATCTTTGCACATGGGACGATCAGATAGTACCCAGCAGCATGTCGCCTGCCTGCAAAGCACAAGAAAAGAAGACAATTTTTGTTTATTTTTCAAAATTAAGAGAGTGGCGATTCCTAACCCTAAACATCTCTTCCGTACGGCCGCAGAAGGTGTATGTGTTGGAAAAACACACGTCCCTCCAAACATCCCCACACGAACCGCAAACGCGTGTGGTACGCACGACGAGGCAAGGGCATCTAGGCCCGAATCCCGAGTTCCTCATATACATACATACAGCAAACAATCAAGAAGGAAGAAGAGATCGGCGTCTCTGTGACCCTGCGACCCTTGCCCTATGATAACGTGGGGTGCGCAGGTGATTATCAAGTGAAGCGCGAGGCACTCAGTGGGCAGTGCTTGATGCCGAGTGGTTTCTTTTTATTTTATTTTTTTACGACATGCTTAGGGATGTTATGTACTACGGCACACATTGTGTCGAGAGCCAAGGGGAGACAACGTTGTAGTGGAGTGGGAGGGCGAGTGGCGAGAATGGCGGGTTTTTTGAAACGTTCGTCGGATTTGATTGAGATGATGACTGTGTACGCCATGCCATTTTGTGAGATATCCAAGTGCAGTGCCCTCCATACAGCGAGTGTTTGCAGGGTGGAGGTCATCTGGGAGGTCGGACTCACGAGGCCCACATCAAATAATGATCATGAGTTTAGGTCGATCACAAACACAAACAAAATTTTCCTCCCGCCCTCCACAGTCCATCAGAATCGAACATCAAACAAGAAGTCCATATTGGTCATCTTCACAGCTGGCCAACCTCAAGTTTCAGGATTGAACGATGCCCAGTTTCAAGCATTCACCATACTGAACGTTCACAGAAGTGCATTCATTCTGTAGCAACCACCGCGAGCTTATGCAACTTTTGATGCATCGCCGCGTTCGTTCATACGAGCGTGCCATGGTCGAGAGTACGCGGGCGCCTTCGCACCAAGCATATTCCTTATCATAAGAGGTTTAGTCTCCCAACTCCGCGCGACGACATTTCCCGTATGGTGTCGTACACATATACAGTATGATCGATCGTCATGCCCCCGGGGTGGCAGCCAACGGTGCAACTCCTCGGAAGTTGCATGTATCAGTCGACGCTCGCGCACTTCTTCCATTTACATATGCCCCACCCTTGACCGGATATGGGAAGGAAGGTCTGGACCCTCCATCTTTTCCTCAGACGCACAGCAACTCTCTCAATTTACAAGCTTTCAACTGGAGCCGTTTTCATGAATTGGTGTGTATTGTCGTTACTGCATGCATGCAACGACGGTCCGGCACCTAGGTTCTGGCTTGGTATTTTTTAAATGAAACGCGAGGCTTGGTTACGCACTCCCCCGCATTTATCACAACTCCACAACACGACCTACAGCACCCACTCTCAAACCCGCTCTGCGCATCTACAACTACAAGGTTGAGTTAGAAACTGGGTTAGCATGGCATCATGACGATGTGCCTGTGTCTTCCTTTCCTCACCGGTCACCGGTCACCATCGAACGGCTCCCGTACACCTTGGTTCCGAGGTTCAGACATTTCGGCCCAATGATTGCGCGTTCTTCATACCAAAACATGAAAAATAACGAAAGATCAAAAACGATGAATAATAATCCTCCATGATTCTCGGCCTCGCTGAGATGGTTCGGAATTTTAGAGGATTTCGTTCTTCCCTGGGCGCTGCTGCGTGCACGCGTTTACCGCGCATGAGCACCTTCGGCCATCTAATCTCACTTGCGTCGTCCGGTATCGTCCTTATCAGATACGCTACGTACGTAGTTCACTTTTCTTAGCTGTAAACGTTATTACAAGGCGTGTGTCGAAAGTTTCGCATTTCACCGGACGATAAGTAGAACCAACGACCACATGCAACCCATAGCTCTAATAAGCTTATTTACTTATGTATGTGATATCGACCCTACTCAATTTCTCCCCGAACTCGTCGCAACAACAACGAGAACCCGAAAATGACCCGACACACGACGCGAGTAGTTGTCAAAAATTGAACCTGACGGGAAGAGAGGAGGGGTCACCATCACGTATTCCAATAACGTAAACTTGAAAAAAAAACCCAGCCACCCCTCACGTCCGTCGGTATACATGCCACGGTATTACTCTTGCCGTAGGCTTTGCATGAAAATTTCCGTGACGATCTCAAATCTGACTGTGGCGACGGAACTTTTTTGATCCCTGTATGTACAGGATCGTCAAACTCTCTCTCTCTCCACGCTCTGCTTTTTCGTTTTTTTTTTTCTTCAAAACATGTCGTTCCGGGCAACCCTGCCTCAAGTTCTCCCCGCGCACCGGTATGCACGGCGATCGTTGACCCTGGAATTGGTAGGAAAACCACTAGTTCGTTCCACCATCAGCACCACCACCACCAGCGCTTCGTCGGTATAATGCCCTTACACCTCGGAGAGCGAGCATCAATCCGTGGGTATGAAACCAAGCCGTGTTTTTTGTTTCGAGTTTGTATGTTAGCTGCGTGATCACGATTCTACATACAGCAAGAGTCGTCCATACCAGCTAGCTCAGCTCAGGTCTTTCGAATACGCCGCGGCCCTGCCAACTGAGACGTGGTTAAGTTCATGTACATACAGGTACCCATACCACGATATATTACTCCTATGCACGTCTCGGAGATTCGAATACACCATGTCCCTTTGAAGTTCCTCGAACTGGTAATCCACTTGTTCACTTTTACGATCAAACCCCGTTAATTCATACATACATCCACTACTACGCTACTTGTCTACCTCGTATTGTAGGTGTAGTCCACGGAGTTTCTGTGGCAATACAGCATCATCGGCGACACACACAGCCCAGCTGCACTCATTTTTTTTCTAGGAACGTTTTAGCCTAGAGGGCAGTACCACATCAAATACTTGGCTTTGGACGACTTGGCGAAGTATGCATAAGCAAGTGTATCATCCACGGAGTTCCCGTGGCAATGCAGCATTATCGGTGATACACACAGCCCTGCACCCATTTTTTGGGGGGGAGGAATACCTGGAAAGTACTAGACCAGATACTTTGACCATGGCAGAATTCCTCGACAGCCTGGCCGGTTTTCGAACAGCCGAAAAAAGTTTCGAGGGTATTTTACAGTGAAAATTTTCGTGGCAGCCACATGTACCAAGGTAACGTTAGGGCGATGCGGGTATGTAGTTGGTCGGCTAGGTAGTTGCGGTATACGGTACTGTGTTGGTCGGCAGTTACAACGCTTACTAAGGTTCAAGTCGTCTGCATGCAAGGGCGGTGCCTCACTGCAATCCAGTCCGTAGGATGTTTTCGCCCGACGAAAGACGTCCACATGTAAACCACGGTCGCCCGACGCCACCGTTCCTGTGAGAAAAAAAAAGACGCTGGAGTGTTGGACTGGCACACCAGAGAGAGCTAGGGTCGAATGGGCAATGGCACACCTACCGACACGCGGAACGGAGACACAATCGATCGTGCGATAAAAAAAAACTGATCTCTGCTATTCGTCAAAACGGATAATGTCATCTAAATGCGTAAAAACATGGAAGTCCACGATGTGGGGACTGTGGTATCATATCGTATACTGCTGCTGCTGCTACTGCTGCTCGTCATTCACTCCCTTTCTCCCTTCGATCAACCCGCCTCGAGTCCCGCCAGGGAACACAAAAAAGACGGGAAACAATAATGAAAATACATACGGAAGAAGACGAAGTGAAAAAAAGTGAAAAAGCCCGTTGAAGATAGTAAATGTGCATGGGATGCGCCGCTAATAAAAAAAACTGAAGTGAAAGCCTGAGCCGAGAAAGCAAATGCATGCACGATCCGAGAGAGAGCGAGATGAAAGTCCTTGCACGATGATCGTAAATCTGAAAGCCATGGGAAAGAAAGAGAATGAAACCGAGAATTGAAACAGGCACTCGAGAGAGATACGGAGTGCGACCAGCACCATGTGGAACATGCGTTAGCTCCAACAGTCGAGCGGAGCTGAAGAGGCCTGCGGCGATAAAAGCAAGGGACAAGAGAAAAAGTGTATGCATATACGCGGCGGAGTCGAATCGGGAACACGCTAGACGCCAAGCTTGACGCGGATCGGGTTATGCGGGTATTTCCCTGCCGATACAGCCCTGGGGGTGCAGGAGTAGACAAATATGGGATGCGTGGCATATATACAAGTGCTGGGCGTGGGCGGCGGTGGGAAGTACGCACGCACGACGAGGATAGAGACCAAGAGGAGCACCAAAGACGATGGGTCCGCTCAGCGGGTCATTCGCCGTCTGATACGACGTTTCGTTCTGAAGAGGGTGAACCGCAGACTGAGCACGATTGCCTGCCATTGTCGGTGTAGACCGTCCATACAACTGGGTCTGGAGTGGGGAGGAATCCAGAAAAGGAAGCGGGTTTCAATCAGCCAAACGGAACGAGAAAGGCAAAAGAGATTGACTCACGTCCAGTCGTCTCCCACTGCTTCGGGGTCGTCGTCCGACCGCTCCGTCTTTTCGTTGGTGTTATCTGGTAGGAAGCGTCTGCGACGCGGCGAGCGGGTGCGGATAGTGATTGGCCGCTCCTTCTCCTTGAGAGGAGCGTGCTCGTACAAGTCCTCGTCGTCCTCTGCGAGATATCGAGAGGTATAAGAGGAAGGTTCCTCATAGAGAGGATAGGCGTGTGTTGTGGCGGCGGTGGTGGAGGAGTGGTACGCGGTCGACGATGAGGGTCTCCGCCGTTGGGTCTCGAAGGAGGACCTTCTCTTCTCTTCTTCATACTCGTCGTCGTCGTCATCGTCGTCTGCGTGTGTCGCGTAAGAGGGCTCCCATCTCTGGCGGTGAGCGTTGAGATGAGAGTGCATGATGGGGAAGTGGCGGAAGTCCGGGTCGTGGAGGTCGCCGTGATGGTCGACGTATATAGTCCGTATGCCGTTGTATGGATGTGAGTTTGGAGAAGCATAAGCGGGGTCGAGCAGACGAGCGATGTCGGACTGGCGAGTGGACGGGGAAGGTGATCGCTTCCTCATGAGCCTGTTGTGCCTCGGAGGAGACACGCTCGACGAGGACGAAGAGTAGCAGTCTGGATAGTCTGAGCCAAGTCGCATTTGAGGGGAGACTGCGACGGGGGAAGGGACAGCACAGGGAAGGGTCGATGTCGATGATTGATTATATATACACCCGAACAAGTTCGTCCGCGTGTCTGTCTGTCTTGCTTGCTTGCCTTGCTCTTGTCCCAATTCAACAAAGCTCGCGCCGATGCAGTAATCCATTTCTCGATTCGGACACTCAACCCCCCTGCCCGATTTGGCACCTCAGATCTCAGATCCAAATCGCGGCATCTCCCTTTGTCCCGGCTCTCCGGCACATTTCCTGCCCACGACACCCCCCCCCACCCCTCCTGCCCTCCCTTTGCACGTTCCTTGCCTCGAGTTGACTGCATTGCCCCGTCTCTCTCGATTATCTTTCTTCTTTCAACGGAGAGCACAGCTTCCCTCCTTCCTTTCTCTCTCTCTCCCCACTCGCTGGCCTATCGGATCTGTCTCTGCCAGACACTGTCACTGCTGACTCATCGCCCTCCCTCCGTCCCCGCCCGTGTCCGGTTCTCCCTTGTCATTATCTTATCTTGTTTTTCCCCCCATATGATCGTCCGTTCTCCTCTCATCGTCACTGTGGGGACACACCGCATCATCCAAATCCCTATAGGTATTAGGCACCACCACCCCTCCCAATGACAGTCGTCTTGCATCATGATCCCGTACTAGCTAAGCCCCATCGTTCGATATGATCGGTCACTAAAACTCCTCGATACTCGCTCATCGCACTTCATCATCGTCCGAGCGACCCCCCTTCACCGCCATACCGTTCATTCCAAGCCTCTGTGGCCATATATGGACCCCTCCTTGCGCGTTTGACTCATTCTCCTTCTCAGCATCGGACGAATGGGAAAATGAGAGCCTACTATAATATCTTATAAATAGCAACCCGGCATCTCAACTGGAACTTTGCAGTGCTTGGGTTCCCGTATACGGTCGTGGAGAGAACGCTCACGACTCGTCTCGCTCCTTCCCGTTATCCGTCTTCCGGTGACTAATCCATTCACCATCTCCCTCCACTGACACATCGCTTTGTCTCGAATGACTCACCACAAGCTCGATTTGCTGTGCAGGCGATGCATAACTGTTGGTCGTCTCGAAAACGAGGTGACTCAGATCTGATGGTTGGTTATCCCCAGCCCAACACGTTACCATCTCTCCGTTCCGATATCAGCGATATATCCTGCGCACATGCATCCTGATAGACTTGATATATGTGTACGTCCCCCCCTACCCCCACAATCTCGTCCTGTCCTCGCGGGCCATCATCAGCAGATGGGCTGCCCTGTGCCCTCTCTGCTTCCGTGCGCCCTGTTCCCGGTCTATACGCCTATCGTAGAGCTACATATCCATCGATGGAACGAAAAGGTGCCTTGCGGTGCGAATCCGACCTAGGCTCACGAGGTTCCCCATATGCCCACTGCCACACATCTCGGTACCAATAGCAAATACTTTGCAGTCTCGTAAGTGAGATCATATAAAATGGCGCTCCTTCGACCACACTTCTATTCCGCAAAGCGGTCCGCCACACGTCGCCGCACCCGTCCTTCTTGCTCTCTGGGTTCGTCTCTTTTCTTCGACCCTATCTATGGGTCTTTGTAAGGATGACTTATCCTTTTGGGAACGTTTCGCAACAAACTTCGTGGGGTTCCGGGTTGTTATCTTTAGCTGTTGCGTGTGCGTGGACGCCACGCTCTTGACTTTTGTAGTGTAGAGTTCCCTCTGACAGCTATACTCTCTCTGTTGCGTGGATGCCATGCTATGACGTTTGTGTGTATGGTACCGATCCTTTCTATCTAACCCCCCCTCCCTTCCCTGATAACGACTTAAATAACATACCCTGCGGCTGAACCGACGGATGCTCGGGGAAGGGCTCTTCGGAGTCCCAACGCCGACACCCCGTCCCGTAGGAGGGGTGTTAAGCATCTCCGGAGATCCGTCGTCACCGCGCACGGTTGCCAAGCTCTCCCATGCATCTTGGTGGGAATTTATTTTTATATAAAGTTGGTTGGTTGGTTGGTAGGTCTGATGGCATATTCCATAGTCCAAGTAATAGAACTAGGTACTTTGCTGTAGGTAACCATGTATCTACCACGATTACAATACAATACCTATGTATTACACTGGAAGTACGACATCATCGTGCGCGTGTACCTGCTTGCCCATCAAAGGGGGCAGTGTTATAGATGGACTGCTTTCGACCAATCGGACATGGCCTGTCCCCTTTATAATGATCTCGTTCCTTGCTCTATTGGCGTACTAATACAAGTGCGAAACGTGTCGGAACATACATATACCCCTTCCCCTCACCCAAATATCATGACCAACGGGAATCTCGTCAGCCTGTGTACTCGTACAAACCGCAAAATAGTGTTTGCTCGCAGATACGATCACGCACACGCGTCGTAGTCGGATTTACATAACGGTTGCTAGGCTGGTCTAGTGAGTGCAACCAAGTCAGCGTGATCTCGTAATCGCTCGGATCGTCCTCGACTTTGCAGAAAATCCTCGTCCGATCACATAATACTAATACTCGTAACTGATAGTAGTTCCAGCCGGGGAACCGTATACGCACAAGTCGATCCTGTTCCAGCCAACCAGCATCATTTTGCTTACCATACACTTTTCTGCGACCCCCCTCAGTAGTACTCGTAGTATGTACCTTGCATGCGTGCATGGTACATGTGGATCTGAGCGGAAATGGAGGCACGAGGGAGTGGCTGGATAAGGACGCTCTTTTTCGTATGTACTTTGTATACCTAATAAAAGAAGAGCGTGCGTGCCATGATAGCAGCACCGCGGCCAAGCGATCATACTGGTCTTGGTGAGGTTCCCGCGTTCTTGCTTTCCCCGAGTTTGGAATCTGGGGGACGGATTCCAAACGCTGTTATTGCCGGGCAAGGTACTACCTTGCCCAGCAATAACGAGTTCTGGACGTACGAACAATACTTCTCGAACGTGACTACGAACATGGCTGCCGGGAGGGCATTCATATTATTAACTTCTTTTCTTTTTCGTAAAGTAATACAGTAGCAGATATATATACATATCGAGGTACTTCATTCTTTTTGTTTTTCGTGCTCTTAACACCGCGTTTCTCTCTGATCTATTTTCTTCTCATCATCATGATTACGATGTCGAATGGAAACTGTGGCAAGAAAATCTATCAGACGGCGTCTATTATAAGCGTGATCACAAGTCGAGTACAGTGCCAAATCGTAAAGTAACCGGACTCGCACGGCCACTCACGATGGTGGTGACGACTTGATAACGAATATACTAACTGGATCGTCACGGTGCCACGCTTACGAAATGTATGTGCCCATGTGAGAGCTCCAGAGCGCGTGCGTAGATCTTGGAACTCACGGTTCAACTCGCTCGTGCGTCTAGCGTGGACAGACATCATAAAGAGGGTGCTCACAGTTCAACTCAGACAGTGAGGCTCGTGCGTCTAACGTGGACAGACATCATAATAGGGGTACTCACATTTCCGACTAGGACGGTAGAGAATCCGATGACGGCCTGTTCTAGACAAAGACAAATGTACATACGTTGCTGTCCACCGCAACTCTTGTTTGAATGACCCCCTCCCTACGTCGGATCTACAGCTTCTTCAAATGGCTCGATTCAGAGAGCTATGCTCCGGTATGAGTCAAGTCCGATGGCAATTTGACTCACTGTTAACGCCTCGATTCGATAACGAAAGAACGTTTTCATTGAACGCAGAAATGCAGGTACGTCGTGCACGATCGATTCTTCTTTCTATCTCTCTCTCTCTCCGTTATTACACCCACCCCATTATGGTCCTCGAGCCTATTTCGGGGGGACCCACTTATAGCAAGCCCCTCATTTCCCGTGCGCAGTTAGCAGAAACGTGCCGAGAAAGCAGTTCATACGGTGCATCGCGGCCAATACACAAGCGTAACACCCCCTACCTTCGCAGAGGACTACTGTTGCCGTGCACTCCCGCAGCTGTGGCAGCAATACCTCATTAACGCCGCCCTCTCTTTTCGTTTCAGCGGGAACGGGAGATCGAAGGATTCATTAAAGTGAGCCACAATTGCAAGCCTCGCCTCGCCTCGCGAGGAGAGGAGAGGGAACCGGGGAACTCCTGTGATAACTCGTGTCACTTACCTATCGTGGTTTGGTGTGGCGTCAGCTCTTGGAGTCGTACAGTCTCCGATGTAGCGAGTTCAGGGAACATGCTATCTGATAGTAACTGAACTACCCCCTGTCCGAATCGTTAGCCCTCAAGAGAGATCACTCGCTAAATGCAAATGCAAATGCATACGTGTCGTCTCGCTGGATCCTCCTCGAAATGGCCAGGTTCGTCCTTGCACTCAGGAACTATCTCCACCCCCGCACGCCACATCTTCCTCCCCTCCATCCCCTGTGCAGCAGGAGTCACAATAATCTCGTTCTGTCAGGGGTACTGCTGTGCCTGGAGGGAGGGGTGTGTGTGAGGCTCAGTGCTACTCGATAGAGGAAAACGAAAACGGCCGGGTGGAGTCGGATGACTCGACGTGTGGCGGGTCCGGTAAATTAAAACTTGATTGCGACCTCCCAGCAGCAATTTCCATGGAGGGCAGATAGGAACCTCCTTGGCAGACCTCGTGGGAAGGTCTGGAGGGCGGACCATGCGGCCAGGCCAAAAGTCTTCGAAGCGCCAAGTTGGATGGAGGGAGGTAGCGTGGTGTAGCTTTCCAAAATCAGACCACTTACACCGTGGCTGTGTATGAATGACATCATCCTTTCGTCGTCAATTTAGCAAGAGACAGGGAGGGCCGAGGGCAACTCTCTCGATCCTGTACCACGGTGCCAAATGCGGCATGCACATCGAGGGCTCTGGGTTCGAAAAAAGAGAACGATATGAGTCGAGTATGGAAGAACGTTGCTGTTTGCTGTATGCTGCGTACGGAGCTTTTCCAGTACTCTTTTACGCCTTGCGATGATGGGCCCGGGAGCCGGTACTGCATTGACATATACCAGTATCTCATTGCCGGTGCGTTTGAATGCATGGCCGTTTGCGGTAGTTTTGGGGAAGGTCGACTTACACCACCATCGGGTCGGCGTATTGGATCTTGGATGATCCAATATCGATGTCGTCATGAAGTTCGATGCGGCCCCTTGGTGGCCATCGGTCCACTCCACACTCAGTCAGCTCGAGATGGGGTAGTTAGTGGTGGCGGTGGGGGGTGTCTTCGGAAGGAACGGCCGGCTTGGATGTAGCCATGATTGGCAGTATGGTCCGGTGGTCGCGTTTTGTGTTGGAGGGGGAGGGGTGTCAGTCGCGTTTTCTGACAAGTGAAAGGGAGTGGCTGACAGGAAACAAAAAACGTGGTCCAAGGCTAGTATTGTCTCAAGGAGGGCACAAAGACTCGCAGCAGCGCGACGCGTGCGTGGCGATGTGACACCGCCTGCCTTGGAGTGCTCTCTTGAAAGACAATATTCATATGTTATGTGGCGAAGATCAGGAAGCTCGTTTTTGCACTAGAACCCTTTCTTCGTGTGTTGGTTCTTGACTTTGAACTTTGTTTCGACGAGTTCTTTGTTTCACCAACGCTGTACATACCCGATCACGGTTCCATTCGCCGTGAACACAAAAAAAACAACAAAGTCCAAGTCCTTTGTGGATTGTGTGTGTGTACATACTCACACACATCTTCCCGTCACGATTTCGCACCCCGCCACATGCCTACAGCCTTCCGAAAGAAAAAGAGAAAAAGCTTATCGCCCCATCTTTCGACAGGTTACCCGCAACCCCCCTTTTGTGTATGTGTCTCTTTCGCTCTTTCTCTTCCTGCCGCACCCGAACGTGGCGTGTGTCGACATGCACCAACCTCGCGCCAATCACATGCTTGTGCAAGGCGTCACGTCCGGTCCAGTCTTGTTTCACGTTTTTTTTGTCAACATTGGCATGGTCCTCTCTCTTTGTCTTTGCGCCGCGAATGCCGCCACAGCAGTTTCAGAGTCCGACAATACACAAAGGCGAAGGGGATGGTTTTATGCATCGTCGCGAGTATTGCCGCGGCAGATCTGCTCGGTATCTGTTTACGATGCCGGTGTGTATGTGTCTTTGAAGCTAAGCTGGACGAGTATGGTCATGTCACCCCCTCCCTCACTTGACGCCATCCATTCAACTGTCCTGCCATTGTTTGATCTCAAGTCTCTTTCTCAGACAAGGACACACAACTTGTCGAGAGAAGTCACATTTCCGGATCGGACACCGAGAACGTTTTTGATAGATCTTGGTCACATATGTGTGTGTGCACGTATGAGAGCGAGCCATTCGGAAGTTCGGACGTTATTTATTACGCTTTCCTCCGAGATTGTCGCGGGGAACGGTCGAACCCGAGCGCTGTCTTTACAGCTTTGGTAGGATGGTGG
The DNA here is from genome assembly GCA_024613165.1 of Pisolithus albus. Lineage (NCBI taxonomy): Eukaryota > Fungi > Basidiomycota > Agaricomycetes > Boletales > Pisolithaceae > Pisolithus > Pisolithus albus. The sequence goes on along the minus strand of JANFAB010000002.1, from coordinate 73,774 downwards.
GAAAGCGAGACCTGTGCTGATCCCTTTGCAAGGATGATATGCATCGTCGCATATGAAATCTGACTTGAACGAGCCTTTTTTGTAGGGAATACACGAGGAGTGCGCCGCTCTGATACGTCGTGCATCGTCGCGAGTTTACCATGCCCATATCATCCCCCATCCCCAAGTCTCGAAGCATGCGACTGGGGCGAAGTTCACGCGTTGCAGCCCAAACCTTTTTTTAAGATGAAAGAGGAGCCCTGAGATTGGAGACCCTTGAAAAGTACCGTTCCTCACTTTTCACATTCACTCTTGCCGAAACCCATTCATGAAAACCCGATCCGATAATAGCACGTCATGTCCCATCAAGTATAAGCTGATCCTCGGAGACGTCGTTCCGTCTTTTCCTGTCTCTTTTAAAAGTTCCCTTTCTCATCGGACCGTGGACCCATGGACATCCACCTTGCTAATGCAGTAACGCGCACGTAGTAAAGTCGATATGGATGCCATCGATCGCTGTCGATACCTGGCACAGTTGACATCGCCGTACTCGCCCGATCAAATAGGAACTCTTTGATCTCTTTCACTCGTACATATATTCTACATTGGCAGGCGATGACGGTGACTGACAAGCACTGGCACGTACGACAGGACGTGAAAGATGGCCAGTGCGTTATCTTATCTCTCTCTCTCTCTCTTTCACCGGCTATGCGATCTATGCGTGACCCGATCGGCAACCATACAATCACACCATAACCATAGTCCAATCGTACGATCAATGTTCTTTCCTTCTCTTTGAGTAATCTCGGTGATTGCGATGATACCCATTCACTCATCTAGGTGTAACACCGTACCCACCATCGCACGCCACGAAATGACCGAGGTTAGATAACCGTGTACTATCTTCTTGACTCCGCATGTCCCATGATCGTAAGCCGAGTAATGACAAGCAGCCGTCGACGGAACAGGCATGCGCAACGTCTCTTCTTCATCGAAGGCGCAACTCCTCAAGACGTTTAGCGCTCACCTCGGGCGAGGGATACCACCGGTACCCCGTGCCCCCGCCCCGACAATTCTCCGGGCTGCTCGGTGAGTAACTTGGTCTCCACTAAGGTAACGAGCCACTGTGTTCGGTTCTGCTCGATCTTCCACTGCTGCCGATAGGCGGCGGATTGGAGCACTGGGTATCCACTTCTCGCTGGACGAAAGACATCGACGAGCTCTGGGAGACATACCGGCCCACGGTTGCTCGGTGAGTAACTCGATCTCCACTAAGGTAAGAGCGACTGTGTTCGGTCCTAATCGATCTTTCATTGGTGCCGATAAGCGGTGAATTGGAGCACTGGGTATCCACTCTCGTTGGACGAAAGACATCGACGAACTCTGGGAGACACACCGGCCCATGGGCTGCACGGTGAATAATCCGGTTTCTACTAAGGTAACGCGCAACTATGTTCTGTTCTAATCGATCTTTCACTGGTGCCGATAAGTGGTGAATTGGAGCACTGGGTATCCACTCTCGTTGGACGAAAGATACCGACGGACTCTGGGAGACATACCGGCCCACTAGATGCGATGGCCGTCCTCAGGTAAGTCCCAGCTCTTCAGACATCGGATAGGGGCGATCAACTCCTGGCTGACCGGGACATGGCGCCCGTGCCGTCGGGAGTCCCCGCTATCACATCACCATCGTGATTTGATGAACAATCAGACACTGGACGACCCTTCCAGACTATTTTTTTGTATTTGACCTGACCAATATAGGTTCTTCCAAGTCTGAGAATGCCGACTCCGAAGTTCAAGGAGGATTCCACCGTACCCACGTGGAAAATCGAAGGAAGATATGGGACGTGATGCGTGAAATGTGATCGGTCCGTCGACGGAGGAAGGAGGCAGGAGGGGGGTCTTCTCGGCCACTCACGCCCGGCCAGTCAGATCGGTTGTTCCGAGGCGATGTAAGTTCGAAACGGACCTCGGGTCTATCTTATCGCGTACGCGACGACTGGATCTCCGAGCCGCTCAACCACAATTGGTGCTTTGCCTTGGGCTCAAGTATACATATGTGCTTGGCGTTTCAGAGCGAGTTCAGAACCTATCATCTGCATGGGGACTTAGTGCGCCGACTCGATGTACGCTGTGGTCGTCGGCATTATGATCGCTCTCATCAGGACTCACGACTTGCTACATAGATCAAGCGCGTAATAGACGCTGTCATGCGATGCCGCTGTCACCACAACTTTGAAGGAGTAAGTGCGATCACTATGAATCCGCATCTGCCCGCACCCAGGGGTTGACACGCACTCGTCATTGCGTTCAGCGCCGCATCGCCCGCACGGGCGGGTTTAAGTGTCCTCTCGCAGGTACATCCATATGCACCCACCGAAACACCAACCATCTTCGGCAGTCTAACGAGTGCCTTTGTTCACACACAAGGCTAAGTTATTCCCATACGTAGTTCATGTTACTCTGTGGCCATCGGACATAGAGCTAAGCGCTGAACATCGTAGGTCAGGTGGGCAGGGGTACGTTGCAAAGCTTGCACAAGATTAGCTTGGCCTGATAACGAGAGGTACGCTTTTGACAGTTCAATGTCCGGTTTTTTGCGTAAACCGCACCATCCCCCAAGCCCAGGGTCAATACTCGGCCGGTCCCGTTTGTGGCCAGTCACGACTTTCGCAGAGAGCCTATTGATGGATTCGCAAATTGCGAGCTGCGAATGGGGTACGGGGTTCAGATTGCTTTGATCGATTTCGTTCTGTGATACACGTGTATCGAGTGAGTACACTTGATCATCCCACTTTCACTTGTAAGCCGCCGTTCATCTGAGTAGTCCCCATTCGGATATGGCGCAGAAGATGGGAACCATACGACACGACAGGAGCAATGGAAGCGTGCCATCTTCGCTCCGATTAGATATCTGCGATTGCCCACGATTGAAGCATATCTAATCTAATCGGCCGAGTTGGCTGATGACGATGACAATGACGCACCCAAGTACGTACACTGTATTGCAACTTTTCGCAACCCCCCTGCCTCTAACGCGAAAAATACGAAAATACGAAAATATCCCCGAGAGGAGAGATTGCGTTTTCTACGCATTACGTAGAGCAGCTCCAATCATACCACCTGTGTGAACGATGGCATATGACGACAGACCTCGAAGCTTCCTGCTCCGAAGCGCTTTACGATGCATTCATCCCTTACACATCAAATCAACAGGTGGTTGGACGATCATGGTAACTGTCAATCAACGAACGGGTGATGTGACTCAAAAACACACGCCAACGTCCCTTCTCGTTTTCTGCATTATGCAACATGCCCAGGATAGGATACCGATTTCATTTTCTTGTTCGGTGATCGCCTCAAGATAACTTGCTTTTTTGGCGGAGCTGAAGCGAGCCTCGTGGATCTGACGACGGATATAGACCTTTAGTAGACCAAGAGTCAATACGGTAGCGGTACGAAACCTGCTGGGATGTGGCAGAGCACGTATGACTTACCTTTGCAGGAAAAGACATGAGGTTTTACTTAAACCGGTACGACATCTCGATCTCAGGATGGTCGTACAATCCTCAATCTCCGTGGATACACAATGAACACGGGTGCCCATCCGTAAGCATCGAGAATCGACGGTGCGCGAGGGGGGTGCAGAAGTTGCGTTACCCTCGCCCTTCCGTTTCCTCTCCCTGCGAAGTTCGTGAGCATCACCAGGGCCTGTCAGTTTGCATTATCCGGGGCGTCATCAATTAAACCGGTACGACAGGATGGTTGTACAATCTTCAATCTCCGTGGATACACGATTAGCACAAGTATCCGCAAGCATCGACGGATCGATGGTGCATGAGAGAGTTGCGTTACCATCGCCCTTCCATTTCCTCTCTCTGCGAAGTTCGTGAGCGTCATCATGCAGCGTCAGCTTTCAACCCACCAAAGGCTAGACCCTGCTGTGTTGCATTATCCAGCGCATCATCAACCACCCGAGAAGTTCTCGGAAACCACACATACTCGTGCGTAGTGCACGAAGCCGAGATTGTGTTACAGCAGCTTCACGTTTCCTAAACCCATCCGGCAATTGGATCAAAGGCTCGCAGGCTTTGACCCCCCAAGACGTAATAAGAAATTGCAAAGGCGTGTTCACGGGTCTCGGTCACTACGAGCTCGGAGCGGATATCTAAAATTGCTCGCGTAGTCAATCTTGTATCGCTTCCAGACCACGTCGAAGCGTTTCTCTACACATTAGAGTGACGGCACACATGGAAGGAATGGAGTACCTAGGCATGCTGATCCGCATGGTACGAACCGCGATGTGAATGACAAAAGTCATGTTACAGTAATTGCCCGTTGTGAATCGTCTCTCTGGCAGCTGCAAACACCGCGCAACTGCGTGGTTGAGATGAGGTGCGCGGAGAGCAAGCATGAAGACCAGCTGGAGACCTCGTGCTGGCATAGAGCCCCTGGCCCATAGGGGCTTGCTTGCGGAGCTTTACTAGCGCCCTCAGGGTGTGATGGACACACATACCGTAATAAAAAATGCGTGACTCTTACCAAATGATTCGAACATGACGGTTTCATCTTACCGTTTGATAGGTACAGCACCGAAGACCCACCATAGCGAACGGTGAGCAGGGCAACGCTGGGTATTCAATTGGTCGCGCAATGCGAGCTATTCATTATCGAAGCTGTGCGACGAGTCACTTGTCATATCCGATGGGGATTCTCTTTGATCATCCCATCGGGTCCAGAAGTGTGCTTGTTGCCAAAGAATTCGTTTTCTCTGATCAAATTCATGCAGCCTACCTGTTCAGCGTCGATGGGCTCTTCTGTGGTGCATTAAATGGGTTCTCCCGAGCCTGCGCCGAGTTTGGTAAGAAAACGTTGAGAGTCCAACTAACCAAAGGTACGGCAAACTTCCTAGGTCATACCTTGATCCCGCACAAATAAGTGGAGTAAATCTGACGGTTTTGTGGCACGGTCTAACAAGTAGGAACGATGGAGCTTCTCCGAGATCCCTGTGGCGCCACACACTTTTTGCCACTCCGACACGGCTTCCCCATCACCAAGTTGGTTTGTAAGTACCGCAAAAAATACGACGTAAAATCGTGGGAGGTGCTCTTCGTGTTTGCCCCCTCCTCCGTGATCGCATTTTTTGTTGCCACCTCTGATCGACCCACCCATCATTATATTCAAACGTTATATCACAGTCGTTGATTTCCTGCAATCCAACGTTGCTGGCTCTTTGACGGTACCCAAAAAATTACTGATTTTTAAAGCGTGCCCTGTCTGCGAAAAAAAACTTGCCTACTGAACTTCACCGGCCAATTTGTTTCCCGGTGCCCCACCCCTCCACGTTTTGGCAGACGTAAGTAATTATGCGTTTGTCGTTCCCGTAAGATACCACAGCCTTACTTTTCTCATGAGCCCGTTGTTCTCGACCCACATCTGGGAGGGAAGTAAACATTTTTCATGATTCAGGTACTGGCAATATCCCGCCCTCGTGATTGGACATACCTCCCCACTGCCCGGCCGGTTCCAAATCCAGCACTCCACACCAAGACACGCGACTCCACGACCTCCGATATCTGGTTCTTAGTGACAAGTTTGGAGTCTGGACAGACCTCGTCGCTGCCTCGTTATCACTGCCATCCTGGCACCGATCAAGAGTTTCGCCGCGCACCTTGGTCTATCTTTTGATCCGTTTGTTTGACTCAGCGGGGCCTACGCTTCTGGCCCATGAGACGCTGGCCTTCCTCGGGATGCATGTCAGTAGTCCGCCGCCCGCAGTCGTCTCTGGGTCCTTTACCCAAAATCCTGCAACACGGTTTACAGACTCCTTACCATCGCCGGGAGGTTTTCCTCCTAGCAGGCGGATGTCTCGCACCGCCCGGTGGGCGCCAATTTGCTCCATGGTTTCGGATTCTCGTAGCCAACCTCCTGGTCGAAGTCAAATCCTTTTGGGTATCTCGCTTCGGACACCGATTTTTGGATGCCTCCCGCACATTGGAGGGTTGACTAGCAATCAGTTCGGAGGCAGGCGGATGTCTCCCACCGTCCGATAGGTGCCGACTTGCTGCATAATTTTGGACTCTCACAGCCAACGCGGCCGAGTCCCAGCCAACCTCCTGGTCAAAGTCAAATCCTTTCGGGTATCTCGCTTCGGACACCGATGTTTGGATGCCTCTCACAATGCTAAGCAACGCCTTTGGTCCATGGCTATTCCCATTGGTTGTCCGTTGCTTTCTGATAAGCCTCCGCGATTATGCGTATCACTTATCAAGCAAGCGCCTACATTTGCCTACAAAACGCTTCAGGGGCTCAAGTATCCTAGGTAGACGTAGCGACCACCTTGGGCGCGAGTCACTTTTTGTGAACTTCAGCGGGGTCCCCAGCAACCTCCGGTGAAAACGCATACCTGCCACGTGCTTGTTCCACAACTTGGATGAGTGACGCCCTCCGACTGTGTTTCATCTTCTTTTCACCGTGATTTCCTGTCAATCTCCTGTATTTATGGTATGTGGGCGACTCGGTCCCTTTGCCCATTTCAGGTCTTTCTGCAAATCACTTGGTCACAATAATTGCACTACTGACCCAAGTTGTGTCCTTTCAGCGGTATATCGAGTCGGTCCGTGGACTTCGTAATTCTGAAGTGCCGGAAGTCATGTTAGCGGCTCAGTCTGTTATGCAATTGAGTACGAAATACCTAGTCTTAGGCGGCGGCAATTCGCTGCTTGTTTCTGGATCTGCTTTGAGCTTACCCATTGCAAGGCAACACTAAGATTTTGAGAGGAAAGTAGTATCTTGGTTCCCGAAATACGGCGCAAGTGTTGAGGACGCTAGATGGAGCGAGTGACCTGCTGTAGTTGCTGTAGTTATTGCAGTGCGATGTTCAGCTACATCGCACGCGGTCACAGCTACTCGCTTATGCAAGTTTCTCCGATTGAGTTGTGTGGCATATGAAAGGTTTGTTGTCCCAAGTTCAATACCTCGAGTCTGGGGGAAGTAAGAGTACCGAACATCCTTGATCATGTTTCCGGCACGTTTTTACATAACCGAATGCAAAAACTTGAATCCAGCGCACTATCCGCATCCCACCTTATCGCCCCTGTAAACCTAGAGTTTGTCGGAGACCCAAACGCAACACAATTTATGAATAGCCAGATGTCTCCGAGACGAGATAACAGGTCATGAACGGCCGGGATTTTCACCCGAAGGTAAGTAGTACGGGTAAGTGCAGTAGGATGCAGGCAAGAAACGACCCTCTGGTCGAGAACTGGTCCCATCTTGGATTCAGCGGAGGATATTGGCAGTGTGGACCGTGAATTGGTTCTGCGGCGCCCCACCCCTCTACGTTTTGGCAGACGTAAGTGACTTTGCGTCCGTTCCTACGGGAAGATGACACAGCTGCGCATCAGTTCAGTTCCCTCATGGAGCCGTTGTTCTGGTCCCACACCTGGAGAGGAAGTAAACATCCTTATGATTCAGGTACTGGCAATATTCCAGTCTTGTGACTGGATACGCCCTCAACTGCCCAGCCGATTCCACCGGGACTCCAGGACCCCCGATATCTGGGTCCTAGTAACAGGCTTGGATAGATCGGCTCACTTCCTCGTTATCATTGTCATCATGACACAATTTCGCAGAGCTGAGTTGTATCCGCCAATCGCCATCCTTCCACTTTCATATATGTATGATCCGGAACTTGTCGTTACTCACTGAGTAGCTTTTGCCTTTGTTTGTTGACTCAACGGAGCCCACACGTCTGGTCCCATGATGAAACACTGGTCTCCCTCGGCGCTCATGCTGTTTGTCGGCCGCCAGGAGTCGTCTCCGCATTCCATACCTAAGATCCTATAATGCAGTTTACACACTCCCTACCATCGCCGGGAGACCTCCTCTCAATATACTGAATGGTTGACTAGCACTCTGGAGGCAGGCGTATATCTCGCACTGCTCGATAGGTGCCGATTCGCTGCATGGTTTCGGGTTCTCACAGCCATCCAGGCCAAGTCCTTCTCGATGTCTGTCCACTCCTTACTGTCAAAATGGTTGTACCGGTAGCTTCCTAAAAGCGCTCTGTGAATGTGCGTATTAGTATGCAAGTCTAAAGTACATATTGATTAAAAGAGGATTCAGAGCTTCGACATCCTACATAGACGTTGCAAACACCTCTTATATAAGTCACTCTCCGCAAGCTCCAGCAGGTTCCCCGCCAACGTCTGGAAACAATGCGTGCAAATCCTGCCTGTGTTCTACAGCTTGGTTAAGTGAGACCTCGTCCAACCGAATGTTCTTACCTTCTTCTTACAGTCGTCTTCTGTATTCTCCTTCTTCTTGTCGCCAGTTTCTTTTCTTAGCTCCCTCTTGCCGTGACTTTCTATCAACCTTGGGTATTTTTGGTAAGTCGGCGACTTGCGCCCTTTTGACCATTCCGCGTCTCAGTAATCCACTGGATCATGATAATTGTACTACTAACCCAAGGTGTGTCCTTTCTCCGGCGGTTCATGTTGTTTCATGGATTTGGTATTTCTGAGGTGCCGGAAGTCATGTTAGCTGGACTGTGTCTTGTGATACAGTGCGAAATACCTGGTTCTGGGCCGGGGCAATGTGTAGCTTGATTCTGCACTTGCTTGAGTGACAGCGAAGGCACCCATTGCAAGACAATAGCAGCGTATAGGTCCTGAGAGGAGATTGGTATCCCGATCTGCGAAATACATTGCAATTGGTGAGAACGCCAGATACACCAGGAGGACTACCTACTTTTTCGGGCGCACGAGCAGCCTCATCTCCAGCACCATGAGCATTTTATACCAACATACAGCGCATTACCGAAAGAATCATTGGAGTCTACCCTACGGCGAGACCTCCATATGAAGTCGCTAAAGCATTTTCACAATTAGGAACCCTGGAGGGCAGCATGACACAGCGGCGTAAACATTAATGTTACGTAATGGATGGAGGTCTGAGCGTGAGATCCGTTGATGGCAAGCTAAGTTGTTGCCCTCCAAACCAGCGGCAGGTGGAATATTGGGAGATCTGCCGGCGGCGTTGCCGTGAATGTGTGTGAGATTGTCGATATTTACAAGTACACTACTACAAGTTGAACGGAATCGAATAGTTTTCTGTAAGCTTGTAACGTAATAGGCAGGGCAGTGACGACCACGGTCCACGGCGCAGTATGTGTGACGTATAGTGTATGTTAGTGTGGCAGAAGAATATAAAGGGATCATACACTCACCTTTGTGCCAGTATCTGAAGGTCTTCTAACCAACGACAACGGTTCACATCCGCCCTGAGGCAACAGTGACCTGGTGAGGAACAGCTGTAGGTCGGTGCGGTTGGGGTTGGCTCTGTTGAATTTCATGCGTTCGTCTCGTTGAGGAACTCGACGAGTGCTTTGATCCCTTTCCCTGTTCAATCCTAGTATGTCTATTACGACAAGATCTTGCGAGGCAGAGCGTAGTACAGTAGTACTATCATAGGTCGCGTTTGTCCGTGATTGTGTGAACTTAATGCGAGAAATGCGCGAACATCATTTGGGTTACATGAACATATTTGAACATCCAGCGGGGACAAAGTCAAAATTGGATCCGTGCGCGTCCAGCGCGCCCCCCCCCCCCCCCCCCTGCCAGCCCAAATTCTGCATCCATACACATCCGATGATCCCTCCGGAATCCCGGCCGAGACACAATTTGTGAATAGTCAAATGTCTCCAGCACGAGACACCGCAGGCTATAAGCAGCCGGAATTTCCACGAGTGGGTAAATGTGTAGTATGGGGATAGGTTGTAGTGGGATGCAGCCTGTCAAGAAAACGATCGCGATCTTTCGAGCACTGATGCGCAACTTGGATTCAGCAGAGAACGTTGGGAGAGTGTATACCATGTGAAGACATACCGTTCGTGGGTGGGCAGCCCGCAGGACTTCTGTTCCGTTTGGCGGTTCGCGAAACTTTATACTGGCCAGGTATGGGTTACTACGGCACCCTCTTGAAGAAGATAGGAGGGCGGGTCTCACCCCAGATCATGGAATGTCGCGGCAGCATACAGAATTGGTTCCGTATGTTGATCATTCCCCACGACAATCGGTAGTGATCGAGACGGTGATCACTGTCCTTGTATAGTCCTGCTTAGAAGCCGTTACGATAATCCGGTATTGCCGTAGTGCTCTCCCCGAAGATGAGCCGTGGCCTCCAGCCTGATGTTTGGCAGCCCTCCCATCATGAGAGTTACGTCGAGTTGAAACTTGATAGGGCATACTACAGTTCTGACATGATTTTATATGGCATACTTGGTCAGAGCAGTGAAGGGCTATGGTTGCTTGCAACCCCGGGATGCACCGCCATCAGTATCAGTTGCACACCGAATTGTTTTATCTTGGGACGAATATGCAAATTGTGCTATCGGCCCCTCACGGTATTCCGGCTGAAATACACAAGTAGCACACCCTCACACATGAGACTTGGTCTATCGAATATACAAATGAACTCCCACACAGGAAGGCGGATCTAAGATCAATCAGTTCTGGAATACGGTATTCGTAGGTTCGTAAGTACGGCAGAGTCTACGCACAGCAAGCACAGCTGTTGTTAGGTTCAATATGGTTGACATATACTCCAACTCATCAAACGAGGTAACTTCGCTCAGCCAAGGAGTTTTCGCTTAACCTTCCTATGACTCCAGTTCTACGAACACCACGAAACTTGCAAGAGTTTACCGAAAGTAATTTCAGAAAAGCGCAGCTATTGTACAGGTAATTGATATCCGTGAGGCCAGTTGCCTCATTTTGAAGTGACGTTGAGTTAAGCACACCGCTTCCTGGCACAGCGTACATCCATGCCAAGGGGCGATGGGGGGGAGGGGGGGAGGAGGGGCAGGCAGTCAAGCGGAGTGCAGAAAATGAGTGACAATGTAACCAAGGAAAAAATGTGAAATACAAGGTGTATCGAAAGCAGACCGTTGGTTTTGTTTTGTTGCGATTGGAGATAGATTGATGCCCTTCACTGGGTTTTTGGTCTCAATGAAGGATGAAGGACCTGTTCATGTAGAGCTTTGCCTGCTGGTACCTGCAACGAAGGACACGCAGTCAGCGGGAGGCTATCAAATGGTGACATCTCGTCACTCGTACCATGGGATACACGTGCTCGTTACGCTCAACGATGCACTCCATGAGGACGGGCTTGGACCCATCATACTCCAGGAACTCCTTCATCTTCGCTGGAAGCTCCTCCTCATTGCTGCACCGAATAGCATGTACACCCATCGCCTTGGCAAGGAGGACAAAGTCAGGGTTCGTCATTCTCGTGTGAGAGTATCGAGCGTCATAGAAGAGGTCTGGAGGGCCGCTGTGAGCGTTCTGAACACTCAGTAGCGCTTGAGCTATACAATACCTTGCCATTGTAGAACCATCCCTTGGAATTCATTATTCAAAACAAGAACCTTAACCCCAATATTAAACTGCGAGGCCGTCGCAAGCTCCATTGCCGTCATACTGAATGAAGCGTCTCCGTCAATATCAACGACAGGTCTTGTTCGGTGCGGCAACCTTGGCGCCGATTGCGGCAGGTAGACCGAAGCCCATCGTCTAATAAATGAGCCTCATTGAAGATAACGCACACAACAACTGTTACGTACACCGAGACCTCCAGAAGTGACCATTGAACGAGGTGTCTTCCACCGGAAATGTTGCGCCGCCCACATCTGATGCTGGCCAACACCAGTGGATACGACCACGTCCTCCTTCCTGTGAGCTGTCTGTTTGTCCAACTCCTCGATAACAGCTTGTGGCTTCATCCGAGCATCGGACCCTGCCTCAGTCTTCTCATACGTAAAGGGGTATTTCTCCTTCCACTGCTTGATATCTGCGAACCATTCGGAACGGGAGGACGATCGAATCAAGGGCACAAGAGCAGACATATTTGATACGACGTCGCCAATGATAGGGATAGATGCTTCGACGACCTTGTTGATATTTTTGGGCTGAATCTCGAAGTGGATTATACCCCCTCGTCCTTGAGCTGCTGCTGCACGAGCGGCAGGGGCAAAAGTATCGACCTTTCCTGTAACACGATCATCGAACCGTGCGCCTAACGCAATGATCAAGTCTGCGCTTTGCATTGCGAGGTTCGCATATGCTGAGCCGTGCATGCCAAGCATGTGCAAGCTCTTTTCGTTGGTTTCGTCGAATGCGCCTAAACCTTGCAGAGTCGTCGTCACCGGAATATTACCCTGCTCTGCCAGTTGAGCCAACAGTTGAGGACCCAGAGGCGACGATAGGACACCGTTGCCGGCGTAGATAATGGGCCGTTGGGACTGATTGATCAGACTGGCAGCTTGCTGAATGAGGATCATATCGGTGGGTGACGCTACGGCCTGCAAAGGATTAGAAGGAAGGGTATGAGAGCCAGGGGTTGTCGCCTTATACTGGCAAGGGGGTGCGCAGGATGCCCGCAGTGACATCTTTTGGCAAGTCCACAAGAACAGGACCCGGGCGGCCCGACGTGGCAATTTTGAATGCTTCGTTTACGCGTCTCGGTAGCTCTGTGATGTCCTTGACCATAACATTCCATTTTGTGCAACTCCGAGAAATGCCGACGACATCAGCCTCTTGAAAAGCGTCAGAACCTATGGCTGACGTGGCGACCTGGCCACAAAAGACGACGAGAGGAACACCGTCAGACAAGGCATCCTGCATCGGTGTCACGACGTTCGTTGCACCGGGACCCTGACGTGACGAGGACGACGCCGGGCTTTCCAGACACCCGTGCGTACCCCTCGGCCATATGACCGGCACCTTGTTCGTGACGTGGCAACACGAAGTCGAAATGTTTGGAATTATAGATAGCATCGAACACGGGAAGAATGGCACCACCCGGGTATCCAAAGATGTGCTTCACTCCGTGCCGAAGCATCATTTCGTGGAAAATCTGACCACCTGACATCCCTACGAATGAGTGATCAAGAGCAGCGTGTCGTTGAGACTCGAGCAATGGCAAGGTCCCACTCCTCGACGGCAACTGCTGAAAGCCTGGTGCTGGCTCGGGTCGGCTGGAAGAGGACGTTAGTGCTCTGATCGTACAACCAAAAATAGGTATCTACACAGCAGGAGCGGGGGTAGCACCTCGCACGGAGGATCTGCTGATTTGTCTTGCATGGTCTCTCACTCTAGCTTTGGCATCTACGATCGAGCTCGAAGAGATCGTCGACTTGGAACGAACAAAGCAGGCATTCGTTGCAGATTTTTGTGCACCCCGTGCACGCAGAGCACTGGGAAACGACATGGAGGCTTGCTGGTGAAGGAGATCAGCTCCAAGATTCTAAAGGTTTGAGTGGAGTGACTTGACTCGTCAAAAATGATTTGTGTGACTCGATCTCGGTCGACGCCACACAAATTTGCTCGCCGACAAGTCCGACGGGGTTTCTACTTCAGCGTACCAAGTAGCTATACTACACTCTTACGACAATGCGAATTCGTAGCAAAACCCATGTATAAGCATTCAATGGATAGGTTGACAGCAGACATGAAAACGTTGGACGTTCACTGTAGCTAGTGCTAGTGAGCGCTTGCATAGAATGAATAGTCGGTAACGATCACGTGACGCTCGCTAATCTACGTTCGCCCAACTTGGATAGATCCCCTGTCTCTCGTCTCTTTCTCACTTCGACCACTTCGTATCTTACGCATTCACGCACTCCTCACCCGCATATACGCATCGGTCCTTCTCTCTCGCTATCAGAATGTTGTCTCATACTACTCGCATTTCCTTCAAGCCTATTCTACCCTCAAATGCTGTTCCAACCAACTCTGCTTCACAGACCTTACCTTCCGCGTCGTTGATGACGCCCAGCTCTGCTCTGAACATCTCTAGGCCTGTCGCTCTTCCAGCTCCTGATTCTGTTACTCGACCGGTCACTCCCCCGAACAAATCTTCCATAAATCCGGTTAACGCGTCTCAACAAATTCTGGCCGCATACATCCTTCTTTCACCAGCTTCAAAAGCTTCTTTAGATGTACTGCTCGATAAGGAACGAGCTATCTCTTCGCTATCACACTGGTCCAATGTTCCCCGTCCTCTTCCTTTCGATTTGGATGAAAATGCCCCAGTTATCACTCCGGACGCTACTATGCTGCCTGTGTCCAACCTGATTGATAACTTGGCTGATTCCGGCTTCCATGTCCCACTATCTCTCTTCTTGTACTCTTCTTTATACAAACTTCAGAAGCAGCCCCAATCGGTTAGGACCGTCAAGGTCCATCACAAAGGCCAGAAAGTTTATGTTCTTGACCCTAGCCAGTTTCCCTCTGAGACCGAAATGCTACCTGTCGACTGGTATTCCGCTTGGGACCGTCTTTTGGAATGGATCGGTACTCGCGAAGGTCCAATCAAGAAGCGTATGTGGGCGTGCCACTTCCGTTTTCTAGCCTGCAAAGAAAACTTCGTCTGAAAACTTTCCTGTTATACTTCGCTTCGACATCGAAATCCGCTCGTCCTGCGCTTCCAATCCAAATTTCTCCATGTCTATGGAACAATACAGATCTCTCTTTCTCCAACTACAAATCTGCCATCTTCGGTCTGTGGCCGCTCTCGATCGTCCTGCTGACAAGTCCTCTTCACGGTCTCGGCGTTTTTCTCCTTATGGTCGCAAAGCCGGTCGTGATACTCCTGACAACTCCTTTCGCAAAATCCAGCGCCCTTCTTCTACCTGCCTTATTCTGCCTCCGCCAGAAGAGTAGAGGCTCACAATTCTCGCGTTGGAATGCCGACTGTTGGCTTACGCATGTGAGAGGCAGCTCGTCGGTTCGGAGCATCTTTCGTGTTGACCCTGTCGTAGTCATCCTTTACTTTGGCAAGTCTGGCATGGTCTTCTACCTTACTGCGACACTGAAGTTCGCCAGCTTGTGAAAGATTTTCATGCACCTTCCATCGTGCATCGCAGGGTCGTGGACGTGATGTTAGAGATTTGTTACCATGGAAGCGCTGCAGGTTACTCCCACAGGTATTAGAGCGACTAGGACCTGTATAGTAAAGTAGTTAGAGTCGTCCACCGTCGGCAGTCAGTCCAACAGTGTATGTCACGTGACTTATAGGTGTGATCAGCGCGTATACTCTTGCCCTGCTGTTCACCATGATTTCGGTAAGGACATCAAGCAAGACGATACTTGCACACTGAACTGATAAGCATGCAAGGCATTTTTCATCTTCAATCAAAAAGGAGAGGCAAGTCTTTGTCACGCGTTCCATTGAAACTGTATTTCATTCCGGTGAGCAGGTCCTCATATCTCGTCTATATCGGACAGACTTCAAGTCAGTTCGTCACTTCCACCTCCTTTTCGCCACCTCATGACTGGCATACAGGCGTTCCATTGCAGATGTGTTTCGTATTCAGGTTATATCGAATAGCGACGTACGATCACCCATCATACCGTTGGGCTCTACTAGTTTCTTTCACGTCCGGGTGAACAATCTCTATGTAGTTGCAGTCACCAAGTGAAGTTCCAACAAACCACTCCCGTCCGATGCTCATGTGTCTCTCAGAACTAACGCCAACGCTGCGCTCGTGTTCGAGTACTGCTATCGTTTGATATCTATCGCAAAGTCGTATTTCGGCAAGGTGGACGAGGAAGCTGTCAAGAATAACTTCGTCCTGATCTACGAGCTCATCGACGGTGTGTGCCTCGCATGTAGGGATTTGCTAGCTTACTGATGGCACGTAATAGAGATTAACGACTTTGGATATCCTCAAAACAGCGAGATAGATACTCTCAAGTCATATATAACGACGGAGAGTATTATGTCGAGTGCATATGCAGCGGTAATGCTGGTCCTGATCATCTGACCTATACTCATCGAGCTAACAGGAGGAGTCTTCGAAAATAACTTCGCAAGCAACGGGTGCAACCAGCTGGCGGCGTGGTGACGTCAAGTACAAGAAGAACGAGGCATTTGTGGATGTTGTAGAAACAGTCAATCTCAGCATGAGCGCCAAAGGTCCGCATCCTCATCGACTACCTTAATTAGGTCGCTTGATATTCCTTAGGCACTGTCCTTCGCGCGGACGTCGACTGGACATATTCAAATGCGAGCATACTTGTCTGGGACGCCCGAGTGCAAGTTTGGTCCTCAACGACAAGCTGGTCATCGACAAGAACGAGAGAGGTGTCGGTGATGCAGTGGAACTCGACGATTGCCGCTTCCATCAGTGTGTCCGACTGACTGAGTTCGATGCGAGTCGTACGATTAGCTTTATACCGCCAGACGGCGAGTTCGAGCTAATGAGGTAAGTGACCTGACGCTTGACTTTTTTCGTGCTGAACTTCCTCTCTCAGATATCGGTGTACGTCGAACGTCAAGCTCCCATTGCGCATCATTCCGACAGTGAACTGAGATTGGCACGACTCAAGTGTCGTACACGGTGACTGTGAAAGGGAACTTTGGTGTCAAGCTGTCAGCCACCAATGTGGTACTGAAGATACCCACTCCTCTGAATACGACAACTGTGGACTGCAAGGTGGCAAACGGCAAAGCCAAATACTGTTCCTGCAGAGAATGTCGTCGTATGGAAGTGAGTTTTCGAATTCGGCAGGATGCTTGAGTTTCATTCTCTTTCCCAGGATTCCGCGAATACAAGGCGGTCAAGAGTGTACGTTCACGGCAACGGCTAGAGCTAACCTCTACCACACTTCGACAAGTGTGGGCTCGACCCCCAATCGACGTCGACTTCCAAGTGCTCATGTTTACTGCTTCCGGCTTGATCGTACGATTCCTCAAGGTCTTCGAAAAGAGTAACTACCACAGCATCAAGTGGGTGCGTTATCTCACAAAAGCGAGCGGGAGCTACCAGATTCGGGTGAGTTTCGGTTTCCTGATAGGGTTCTGAGACTGACCCAAAGTAGTTCTGAGGGTTCTGCGGGTATCTGTGGGTCAGGATAGTTATTTTGCCACGTGCTACGTTACAGATCTTTTTTCTTAATGATATACCTTTCTTCTTTGGAGGGATGCATGTTTAATTCCGTGTGACACTGGAGAGTTGGGCAGTTCATGATCGCAAGTTGCCCAATCGAGGCATCTCACCTAAACACTACATACGTAGCACTGTGTCGTAAGTCGCGTCTAGTACAAGGCCGACTGGCCTCATACACAGACTCATCTCTCCTCGTTTCATTCAAGAAACTGTCTCCATGTTTTGGAGGTGGATTACTCGTGCTTTCGATGTTATCGCTGTCCTGAATTAAATTTTCGCACAGGTTCGGGTTCCACAATGCGTCGGCCATCGACGGTCTACTGGACAAGGAGGACGTCTCGCTCGAGGCGATTTTGGACGAGGACGATTTACTACAGGAATGCAAGGCTCAGAACACGAGGCTTATCGACTTATTTCCAGCGCATAGATGTCCTCAAACGTCTGCTGGGTTATGTCACAGGACAGATTGAGGGTCACGAAGAGAGGGGACGGTTCAAGTACGTGACCAGTTCTAGCGCCCGTTAATCTCGCATTTGATGTCTGCGGTCACAAGATATCCTTACGTTGCCACGGAAGTGCTCTGTAGTGAAATATGGTCCATCGTCGAGACTTGTGTCAATAACGCCGAAGAGCTGCTGGCGCCGTTCTGGGAGACCGTTCTCGACAGGTCTCCGGAAGACATGAAGACTGAGATGGTCATGGCGTCGCACTTCGCCAAGGTTAACTCTGTCTTCATCACCAAAAAGCCTGCAGAGGTAAGGCCACTCGCGTTACTGTCCTATGCTATCGTGCGCCGGACCCACCTTCATTCAGATGCTTGCCTTCATCCAATCTCAACCGAATATCGTGGAGCGCTTGCTTCATCATGTAGAGGCACCTTCCATAGTGGACTTACTGGTCCGCATTGTCCAATTAGATGAACAGCCGGGAGGGTCTGGTGTTCTAGATGTACGCTCTTGCGAACTCCCGTGTTCATAACTCACATGACCTGGTACTCAGTGGTTGTCCAACGAACAGCTCATGGGCCGTCTAATCGGCCTTCTATCCCCAGCCCATAGCAGCGACGTCCATGCTGTAGTCTCGGAACTCATCAAGGGTATCATCTCCATGGCCGCGCCTTCCCCGGGTGCTGGGTTGACCGATGGCCTGCAAAATCTTCCTGCCTCTAATCTCTTCGCCCGGGAACTCGCTCGAAGGGAAAGTGTGGATACGCTAGTTGGCTATATCCTGTACGAATTCAAGGAACAACCGCCTACCGAACGATACGCGGACGACGGGCAACATAGCGACCATAGCAACACTCTTGGTCACGACCTCCAGACATCCATTCCGCCACCTCATCCGTCGTCCACTCGATATCCATAATAATCGAGCTCATTCGGAAAAATAATTCAGATTTCTTCGAGCCATATTTGTTCCACACTCTACGAAATCGATTGATGCAAGTCCAGCAACAACTACACGGTGCCGATAATTCCCGGGAAATTTTGGAGAGCGCAATGAGGGAGATGGTTGACCGTATGGGCGTTGTTCATCTAGGGCCATTACTGGATGTCATGTCAGAACGGCTCCCAGACTTTCAACGGTATTTGCGGCAGCCACGCTCCTCGGTGCGTTCATTTTGGATCGAGATCTTGATTAGTGGTTCACGTTACCGGTAGTAGCAAGGCCCTGTACCCACGACAGTGGGTCTCATTCAACCTCTAACATTTGAACGGTATCGTATTTGCGAGCTATACGCAGAGCTTCTGCACTGTTCGAACATGTCTCTCCTCAACCGGTCGTCGGAGCACAACTACCTGTACGACAGCCAGGGTCGTTTGCAAGGCGGTCTATCATCGTTGGAACAATTAGCGCACGTAATCGCCTATCGCCTCTGGCGATGAAGCGGAGCGGGAGAACGACGGCCCTGAAGACGAGGTTGCACCTGCGTTGGAGTTGCCCATTCATAATCCGCGTAGTTCGTCGATACTGGACTCGGATGATGACATGAGCGACGAGCCTGGTAGTTCTGACGACGACGCCATGGAGGAGATCGTGATGGACGATATAGCGACGAAAGACTTGCCGGCAGAAACTAGTGAACCGCCGATGGAGCCTCCATCGATGTTGCAGCCTTCTCCGATCGCGATCTCGTCAACACCTCCCGATCAGCTTGTATTCCACCGGAGCCCAATTAGCGAAGGTTCCGTGTCGAATAGCTCGTTGTCGAAAGCTTATTCCAACAATTCTCGCCGAAGTTCCAGGCGGATGACTAGGGATCTTGTCTCGGAGATACCCACGGGAGAGAGGATGAAACAAGTCTTCCTCCAGGAATCTGTACTCTCTGTACTTCTGGTGAGTACTTCGTAGTAACTTTGTGTACTGTGTTCCGACTTTTCCGCCCACAGGACCTCTTCTTCGAGTTTCCATGGAACAACTTTCTGCACAGCGTGGTCTACGACTTCATCCACCAGATACTTACCTGGCAAAGTTGACGGTGGCTTGAATCGAGAATTGACCATAGCCCTCTTCCGAGATGCTCGTCTTATGCATCGTATCGTTGAGGGGCAGAAGAAAAATGATGCGGAAAGGCAAGCTCTATCATCCTGGTTTTGTTTGATTGCGCCGTGTAACGACGGCGTTTCAGCGTCAAACCCAAAGGTGTACGTCTGGGGTACATGGGCCACCTCACTCTCATGTCTGAAGACGTTATCACCGCGCTAGAGCATTACCCTCCGGAGCTGCGGTCGATGATAGAGCGGTACGCACCACAGCCCGATTGGTCTGAGTATGTGACGGGTAGATACGACGAGACGAAGAAGCGAGATGCGAATTTGCTTGGGGGCGGCAAGCCTAATATCAATGTTCCTAGAGCCGGCGGGAGGTGGGCAGGTCGACGAGGAAGATGCTAAGTCGATGTCGACTGCCAGTACGACGACGAACGGAAACTCAATGTTAAAGAGTGAATTTAGACGGGCTATCGGTGCAAAGCCCAGTCGGGAGACGAGTGCCGATTTCGGCCCAGCGCCAATAGAGGAAGACGAGGACGACCACGGGACGGGACCACCGCAGGTGCGCATGATGCGCTACATGTTCCTTCGTTATGTCCTAATTGCCGGCGTTTCCAGTTTGCGCATTATCTAGCTCAAGAGATGCACTCAGAATTTTTCCCATCCGATGCATCTGACGACGAAGACGACGAGGACGGCGGCTGGTTGGCACATTCTACATTTGACTTGGGAAAACCACCTCCAGCTCGTCGCCATCAAAATAATACACAGTTATCGGCATCCAACGGCTTTGACGTTCGTACACCAACTTTTGGACAACTCTTACGTTGTTTTGCTGACAAGCCAATCCAGGACGCTTTCTGTGGATCTTCGTCCGGGCCTCTTAGAGAAGCACTCACCGATGATCCGTTCGGAGCCCATTATGATGAGGTTGCCTTTTGATCCTCGTTGATTCCTACTATGTCCGTGCTGACTGGTTTCCAGGACGACGCTTTTGGTCCTTTCTCTGATGCGGCTGGAACCATGGCGTCAGAACCTATCCAGTTTTCAACGTCCTTTTCGTCATTGTCTTCAGACGACTCATTCGACTTCGGAGAATTCCACTCAGCAGACTCGGACAGTATGAGAGACGGCGAGCTCACTCCGACGGCAGGAAGCTGGACGTTTGCCAGCGGTTCAGAAACAGAGGGTGACTCTGAAGGAGACGAGTTTGGCAACATGACTAGCAACGTCTCGGATAATGTCTTGCAGACAATATCGTTGGAAGAGGTGAGCGATCGGATTCAGAATGGACGGAACGGGCGCTGGAATAGTTGATTGATCGGCGCGAGTTTGGTACGGTTTTTTCGATCGGTTAAGTCCGCCTCTTGCCGCAGGTGTTTATACTGGGCAGAGGATAATTTTCTTAATTGTAGTACCGATGGCTGTTTAGTAGTATATGCTCTATATCATAGCGGACTTGTACAAACGATAGCGACGCATGCAGCATTGAGGTATCAGAGCGTGCCGCGGTTATGGTTTGAATAGGTAACCTCCAGTTCTTGGGATCGCTATGAAGTCGATGGCATCTAGGATCTTACCGTTGGAATCGGCTAGTGTAGCAATCCACCTCGTCGCCAGGTACAACTGGTCCAACGCCGGAAGGGGTACCTGTCAGGACAAGGTCACCCTCCTGGAAATTTGGGGTCAGTTAAGCTCTTGGAAAGTCGATCTCTTACCTCCAGAGTCATAATGGAGGAGATATGTTCGATCAACCGGGGAATCCGGAAAATCATATCAGCTGTGGTGCCGTTCTGTTTGGTGATACCGTTGATCTAGGGTGCAAACCTGAGGATTTTCTGTTGAAAGTCTGGTTTAACTGGAACTCACCTTGAGGGAGAGCCTAAGGTCGTGAGGGTCCGGGATAGCTGACTTCGGAATGAATGCTCTAGTGTTGCAAATTCTATAAAGAATCACATAGAGGAGATATGCACTAACCCTATCGGTGTGAAGGTATCAAACCCCTTCACCGCAGACCATGGAAGACCCTTCTTCTTGACCTCATCTTGCATGTTGCGAGCTGTCATGTCGATAGCCAGCGCTGTTACGGAAGACAATGAGCTTGTAAAAGTGGGGTACATAAACGGTGCAGCGTACCGTATCCAGCAATGTGAGACTCAGCTGCTTCCGGGGAGATTTCTCTGCCGCCTTTCCCAATGACAAGTCCAAGCTCGACTGCGTGTACGTGTGTGAGCGGAGAAGGATCCTTCGGAACGGTTCTGCAAACATACCCTCGTGATGAGCAATTATACCTCGCGGTATCTCGATCTTGCCTCCTGAGGACACATAACTGGTGGTAGGTTTGAGGAAGAAGAATGGTTCCTTTGGTCTGGTGTTACCGAGCTCCTTGACATGCTCAGAGTAGTTCCTTCCAATGGCCACGATCTGAAATGTAAGTGGGGCACCCTCAGTGGAACATAATTGCAACCTACCTTCCTCCCTTGTCGCACGAACTGGGCTGCTATGGAGGACATCGTTGACCGTCGGGAAGGTTGAGGACTCTGTTGACCGTTGCCGGAGCAAGGTAAGCAGCCGGGCCGCCCGCCCGCCCGGACCCGCTCATGGTCTGGCAAGTGAAGGCTCGGAATCAAGGAACGTCCACGACGACGACCGGCGACACAACAACAGAGCCACTGATTTCATGGATCGAGGTCACACCAGAAGTACTAACCAGGCATTTCTCCCCTGATTTGTCCTTCTCTTAGGTACAGCCCGAGGCTGACGTGGTCTCTATTGCTGACGCGTCCACTGAATCACTGCCTACATACGGACCGTTAAGTATCTGCCTTCAAATCCGCCGTTGCCCAAGACCTCGCCTTCGAAATGCCGATCACCGAATTTGCCTCTCTTCAGTTCAAGGCCTCCCGTGGCCTCTCAGAACCCGACATACTTGCACTGTTCCAAATGCTCTCAGCATGGCAGTCGGAATGCTCGGGTTACCCCTTACTTTTCTTCACGAACCCCAAAGCACCCTCTGAAATCCACCTCGTCACTGGTTGGGAAAGCGTCGAGGCACACGAGGCTTGGATATTGGGCGAGCGGAACCAGGAGCTGTTAAGGGTGTTTATGCCATTCATCAACATCCTAGGCATGGTCCATCTGGACATAGACTTTGAGTGCATTCCGAGAGATGCAGAGTGTATGATTTGTCTAAAGTTCGGAGAGGGAGTCAGGGGTCAGGTAGCGAGGGCGATTGGAGGGCACTTCAGTTGGGCGGAAGTCGGCCAGAATTTGCAGGATGATTGTCGTGAAGTATATGTTTTCACGCAATCGGGCAGTACTACAGGGCTGGGCATCGAACCTACCGGACACACGGAACTTCAGAGAGTTCACTTGTGAGGTGCAGATTTGAGGGTTCCATGTAGATAATGTTGACGGTGGCCAGCGAATGTTTTGCTAGGACGTTATTTGAACCATTCGAAATTCAGGATAGTGACCATTCCTGTCGGCTATCCGTGAGAGGCAAGAAAAGAAAAGGTCGTAGTGTGCGGTAAGGTTTGTCGTGTAAAAGTGCACACAAGGCACAACCGACGTGCAGTCACCAATTTTTACCGAGCAGACCGCCAAACACGAGGCTGTAATTACTATCACACCACTGGGATGCACGACCAACGATCCGGTCCTTCCAGCTCTTCCAGGAAACCATCATCAAACACTTCGCGGCGGGACCGCGACCGCGACAGAGAGCATAGAAGACGCATGGAACGCGACAACCGTCATACTCGCTATCGGGACAATGCCCCAAGTCGTTCCGCTTCCCCTGCAGATAGGCCTTCCAAACCTGCACGAGTGGAGGGAAACAGGAAGGGAAAAGAATCTGTCCGAAGCTCGGATGTACTCGAACCAGGGAGATTGAGGTTGAAAAGAAAATACAACACGATATCGGAGACGATTTCATACCGTTCGAGGTTGGCGAAGATGAGGGTACGGTAGGCCAACACGAACAACTGGACGCACGCCAGAAGGGTAAGCAACCGGAGCGCGAATGGGATAAGGGAAAACTAGCAGGACACGGTGGAGAAAGTCGGAGCAGAGGTACGAAGAGAAAACACGATGACCTTGCCAACAACGACGGTCGTCACTATCAACGAACAGAGTGGCCTATAGCTAGGTCAGCTCCATGGGTCAACGACGTCGATTGGGACAGTTGTCGTAATGTCGCAGAGATGTAAGTCTGGCTTCACCGCAACTGCCTCTCTTTCTCAAGTGGTACTCACAGGCTACACCGTGAAGTGGAAGCCTTCGTGAAATACATGTCGCCTACCCCGGTCGAAGACGAGGTTCGGAGTTTCACTGTGTCGCTGGTCTCAAGAGTAATCAAATCTTCATTCCCTGACGCACGAATATCGCCGTTTGGTAGCTACGAAACCAAGCTCTACCTTCCGGATGGGTGGGTAATCACGAACGTCATGACCTCAGCAGACCCTGATCTCTTATAGCGATATCGACCTAGTAGTGGACTCGGAAAGCATGGCGCGCAGCAACAAGGTCCATGTCTTATACCACCTTGCTAATACCATCAAGCGAGCCGGAATCACCTCGAAATTCACTGTCATTGCCAAAGCAAAAGTGCCCATCATCAAATTCGTGACGAATTACGGGAGACTCAACGTAGACCTAAGTATCAACCAGGGCAATGGTGTTACTGCAGGAAAAGTCATCAACGGCTTCCTGCAGAACATGTCTGGTTGTGGGTCCGCATTGCGCAGTCTCGTATTGGTTGTGAAAGCGTTCCTCCATCAGCGAGGGATGAACGAAGTTTACACGGGTGGTCTGGGAGTTATAGCATAGTGTGCCTTGCTATAAGCTTCCTGCAGATGCACCCAAAAATCAGGAGGGGCGAAATAGATGCGGGGAAGAACCTTGGGGCCCTCGTTATGGAGTTCTTCGAGTTGTACGGTCATCGTTTCAACTGTGAAGAGGTCGGAATATCCATCAGGAACGGCGGCGCATATTTCAGCAAACGGCAGAGGGGATGGTATGATTCGATGAAAAGCAACCTCCTTTCCCTGGAAGACCCAATCGATCCTAGTAAGTACGCATTGTCATACATTGTTAAGGCTCTCGTAAACTTACCGCTTGAGTAGCGAATGATATATCGAAGGGTTCGTATGGCATTGCCAAAGTGCGACAAACATTTGCTGGTGCCTATGAGATCATGCAGGCCACTGTATTTCTTCGGGCAGGGATTCTCGACTCCCGCCGAGAGGGTCGCGAATATTCCTTGCGCCGACACCATGATCCTGGCGACCTGAGTATTTTGTCGGGTATTCTAGGCGTCACCCAGGAGGTAGGTCGTACTTGTTGATGAAGACGTAGACTTGATGAGTCTTCTCCCAGACTATCAATAACCGACGTCTCGTGCAAGAGGTCTATGATAGTAGAGTTCTACACCACCTACTTGGCATAGCTGACCAGCCCACCTACCCTCGTGAACCAGTCGTTTTGGATTATGGCTTAGAGGAAGGTGACATGGATCTCAGCTCTGACGAAGATGGAGGTTCAAAGCTTCGCAAGCCGAGTAAACGACACCATGACTCTGATGAAGATGGAAAATACCACATTCAAAGAAAGCGGCCGGCACAGGGACGCTTCAACACGTCCAATCACCTCGACTCCCTCAATGTTTATACCACTGATGATGATGACGATGAAGATGAAGATGAGCGTGAGGAAGATCCTTCAGGCGAAGGAGGTCGTCGAAATGATCGTGGCGTGAAAGCTCCTTCGAGGCTTCCGCCGGCAAAGCGTCGAGACTTTTGGTTGAATAAAACGAATAGACAACCGTCGCCACTGGATGACAGCAGTTAGCCTCGAGTGCGACGTTGTGCACGGGCATCACTATTGTATCTGGCTGTATAGCGTATTTGTCACTTTGCTGTCTTCGACGAGCCGTGTTTGTAGCCGTAATTTGTAGCGACAACCACTGGAAACGCGACTTTAGCGCTCGTCGCAGCACTACTCTGCCAACCACCCACCGACTTATTCGCCAGTGTTACTGCCAAGCTCACGTCCGTCTTTCTTCCCGTCTTTAATTCATCTTTGCTTCACTTTGTCTATCGTTTCGAGGCCCCGAGCGTGCCTTATTCGACTTGCCCCAATTAGCCTCCCTCCCTGAATTTTTCTTTTCTTTTCCTTTTTTTTTCCACCACGAAGTCCCTACTACGTGCTCCGCCCTGGCTGGTTGGTTCCGTCTGTTTTTCCATTCTGTAAAACCCACTCCTTCACAGACATCCAGATACCGCGATGTAAGTAGCGTGGATCTAACCGTTTTAGTTCTGCGTTAATCTTTGCCCAGGGCTTCTCGAGCACAAACACCTCCAGTCAATCTCAAGGAGCGTATTGCGGCCCTCCAACAGCGCAATGTGTCCCCAAACCAACATCCATCTACCCAGGTAGCCTCGAAGGGCATCCCAATCGCAGGAACAGGCACTCTACGCGATAAAATTGCCAAGTTTGAGGAGAAAGGCGGCGTCCCTGTTCCGCGGGGCAGTTTCGCAATGGGCGTACCGTCCACTTTGACAGAAAACGCAGCAGCCGCGAAAAAACGTGGAGAGTTGTATGGGAATCGGATACAGGGACTCGGTCGTCCTAACGGGCCACCCGTGAGCAGGTCAGGTTCGCCGATGCCTTTGGACGGCAACGCCCCGAATCCTCGGAAACGATGCATCTCGACTGGCGGCGCCCTTTCTAGCCCTCTGACGACTTGCATTTCTGGGGATGCTGTACCACCACCACTTCCTAACGGTGCGACTCTTCCCGTCCCGCGTCGTAATTCGCTTGCCGTCAACTTTAGCTTGGGAAGGCGGGCTGTAAGCGCTGGGTGTGAGGGTCCTTCGGACGGCCTTGATTCGCCTTCGTCGTCACCGTTGCCCCACCCTAGCCCAGCAGAGGAACCGGATAGCGTTATTGCTGCAGCAGTCGATACACCACATACACCACCATCTCTCCCTCCGGAGTCTTCTGAAGTCTCTGTTTCCGCTGAACCAGCTACTCCAAGTCAAGAAGAGGATGCCGAAGAGAGTACGGCAGAAGAAGAGTTTGTGTCGTTCGAGACAGAACCGGAGCAGTCCATTCGACCAGATGAAAGTACGCCGACGCCTGATATGGATACGGCACTATCGGATGACAAGTCGACCTCGGAAGTCGCGTCTCCGGATACGAAGTCGAAATCTGACGCAATACTGTTGCATCGCGAGACGTCTTCCGCTATGGGTGAAACAGCTGTGGAGAATGGCCTTTTGTCGGACGGTAGCGTTGTCACTCAGTCAACACCTGCGGTTCCCCAGTCAATTCCGTCGATTGAACCCGTTACTATGCCTCCTGCGGACCCTGTCCCCCGTAGCTTGTCATCTGCTGCTACGAACGAAGAGGCGAATACGGTCAGCAGTTTCGCAGCTGAAAGCATTCCTGCTGCGCCGGTCAGCGCAAGTCATTCCGAGAACCAACCAGTGAAAGCAGCCCCCGTTATAGCAGCGGGCAGTGAGGGGCAAGACAAAGCCTGTCCTCCGTCGCCCGATCTCAAACCGAAGGTCGCGCCTTCGATGGAAAAGAAAACGACATTCAAAGCAGTCGTTCACCGCAAGGTTACAGGCCCTCCCGCCGCCACTGCTCCTGCTTCCAGCCTTGCTGCTCCACCAACTTCGCCGGTTCCGAAAGTGCGGCGTTCTGCAGTTACCACTGTTACCCCCTCGCTATCGAATCAGGCGCCCGGTGAATTGACTATACTCCTGGAAGAGGCGGCGCTTCTCGAATTGAAATTGACAGGAGGGGACGCTTCAGAGAGCTTGGACCCTTCCTCCCTGAAGACTCCCACCAGTGCCACCTTTCAGTCTGACCCTCGATCAGAGTCAGCGATTACTCTGACAGAACGGAAGCCAGTTCCTCCTTTACCAGACACTGACTTCTTCTCTCGCCTATCTCTCTCGATTCCGGCAATTCGCGAACCTACCCTTGAATCGGAAATCCCAGAGATCCCAGAAGAGGATGAGACCTCAGATGGCAAGAGTCTCGCATCTACGACTTTCTCGCAGAGGTCACCTTCACATAGAAAGTATCTCTCCAGTTTCCGTCGTCTTACAAACCGCCGATCAGCCACGAATATGCCGGGGGCGTACCCCCGTGATAGTATATCGCTGTCCTCTGAAGACTCTGCTCCCGTTGCCACCCCGCCTGATACTGGAAACGGTAGGAATGGAGGTTTCGGCATCGCGTGGCCGAGCGTGTCTCCTAAGAAGGGACCCGGAAGAGCCAGTTCGTTCACTGATAAACTGTTCAATCGCAGCCGGACAAGGTCGAACGTGAGCAATGCCAGCGCTGCAGAAACAGGTATGGTTGATAATACCTATGTTTCACTCGCTCCCGCGAACTTGACCATTTCCAGATCGTAGTTCTCTTTATGAGACTCCCCAACGTAGCCTGAACATACCCTCTCCCGAAGTATCCCCTTCCGGACGCCGTAGTGTCCACGATGCAGGACCAAGACCTACGACTTGGGCTTCTCGTGATTCTTGCTCCGAACTCTCGCCGACATCTACGTCGAGTTTTTTCGATAAAGATATCTTTGATGCCTTCCCATCCGTCCCACAGACAATTCCGCCTGCTCCTCGCCCATTTTTCGAAGCCAGTGATGTCGGAATTGGCCGAACCTCGACCCTGCCTGTGAAGGGCCGGAGGTATTAGAATCAGAGACACTCGAGGATCATGCTCACCTGTCGGACTTGCTTTCGTGTGTGCATAGCTTATATCTAGTATCAGATTACACACTCCATCTGTGATCAGTTCGTCTTGGAACCCTACATATCTTTACTACTGCATCTTTCCCCTTTTCTTTACTTTTACATCGATCCACCATCACCAATACCTCTTGGCGTTATACTTGTATATTTCGGGCTGTTCAAGCTGGTCTGGGGCATGATTTTTTGAGGAATAATATAACATCCATCAGTTTGTTGCCGCCGTCCAGCGTTGCGACGTGAGTTCTTTGTCCTCGTGGTCTCTCGAGTCGACGTTATTAGTATGGTTTGATGTCGGAAGTCGACATCATCATGTCATCAAAAGCTGATTTTGAATTCCTGAGTTCTTGGCACAGAACGAGCATATGGTACTTTTACCAGCCAATGAATTCTCTGCGATCGTGTCTTTGCGGACTCTGTTAAAAGAGTGTATATTATTTGTTATGTGTGTGTGTGTTCCCACCCCACCGAGGTCAATGGGATCAATCGCGATAATGACAAATTCGAATGAAGTAGCAGCACTTCACCGCCTCAGACTGGTCATATTGTCGAATTCTTTTTCTAGCCGTTTCGTGCCGCTATGTTGCGTAGTATTCACCATAGGTTCCCTGTAATGGCTTGGGTAAGTAATACTGCGGATAGTGGCTGCGGCAACGACCGACCTCTTGCACCGCGGACAGATTTGCTTCCGTTGGGTGACGTCATGGCTAGCGCTCGTTAGAGACTCAAAATACCTTGACAATCTAATCATGCCACTGTGGTGACCCTTTTTCATGTATGTAAGTACCTGTGGCGTGCCGTGGACTCTCCGCCAAGGTCGGGCCCGACTTGAGCTTTCAGCTCGCGACGTTTTTTTTCTTTCAGTGAGGAAATGAGGAATTCGAGGGATTTAGACAGGATTCGGGAGATATTTGGGTCTCAGCCAGGCCATTTGAAATCGGCGTCGAAGGTGTTACTGAAAGTGGTACTACGAAATCTCCGAAGTTATCTGGTTCCACGTTCGTTCTCTGGCTTATCTGTGTTTCTGAAGAGGGGGTTTCGTAGAGGGGTGATCAGATGTAGTATCTCGTATCAGTTTCTCTTCTCCGATTGACCTACCCTGATACATTATCATACAGCCCTATTCCGAAGTTGCGGGTTCCCTCTACGTTCGGAGGAGACGGTGACCTTAGACCGGGCATGTCGCGCACATATGAACCACCCACTCTTAGGAAGAGCTGGGCGCATTCCCGCTCTGGGTTGTGGTAGTCCTCTCCATCATTCCCTGTTCTTTTCATGGAGATGGCCAGAGCTCTTTGATTGTTCTTGGTAGCTTTTTACTTGATCCGGCGGTCTGGCGTTGGCTGCTGTATGTATGATGAGCTCCTGTGATTTCGCGCTACACCATACGGAGCAGCAGTTTGAATAGCACGGTGAAGTGGCTTGCTGTAGCATCCGATGCTCGTGGCCACAGCCACTTACTCTGAGTGGCACGGTATACGCCGGAACTCGGTTCTTCTCACTCGCAACAATAGTGGCGAGATGGCAAACCGACTCGTCTTTATTTCTTCAAGTGGTGCACGTTGGCCGCGTCACCGGCTGCGGACGCCGCCTCCTGAGTACCGAATGATTCGGTCATGACTCGCAGCTGCTGTCGTTGGCAAGCAGTTCCGTTGGAAATTTGACGACTTTTAATGGCAACTTTTTGGAACGTCTCCAAGGACAGCTACCATGTGGAGCTGACAGCCGCTACTTTACCCATTTTGCGACAACATATGGGCGGTTTCGGAAGTGGAATCCTTGCACGTAAGGAACTGCTGCGAAGACCACTCTCACATCGGCCTAGCCCGCGTTTTCGCAAATGGGGGTATAATACGTCGGGCGCTTCACCGATTGAGTCGCGTCCGCTCATCCTTTGTTGGACGAGTATGGTGGTGAGTTTGTTTCGCGAGCGCCATTAAACACACAGCCTTCCCTCGAAGATGACAGGTGATTTCGGTTTGACTGAACCGTATGTATACACAATTGTTCTCCACTGTTAGGAGGGCGTCCTCGTGAGAGATTGCCAGTCCTGTGATGCGTGGGCTCCTACTCAACGGTTCATCCATGTACAACAGGTTTTTTCCAGCGTATGACGCATTGCAAGCCTCGCTTCAAGAGCACCGAGAAAAGCAGGTATTAGGAGGGGCAGGGCCTCGGCAGGCGTTTTCTCGGCTCACGCGCAGTGTATAGGCTGTGAGCCTGTGACCGAGAAGACGCTACACATGGAAATGCCCTTTGCCTCGCTGCACCCACGTTCACCTCGTGGCAGTTTTCGTCGACACCGCGATTCTGCTTGATCAATCTGAAATTTTCTTTGCTCGTCAGGATCGGAAATAAGTCAGCGTGGCTGTAATGCTCCTCCTAAATAGCAATGTTCGACTCAAGCTTCTGGTCGTACCTGTCATCTGGGATCTCACTTGTTCCTTTCTCGTACTCTATTCGTATCTCTGTCAGCAACATTGGCCGGGCCTCTGTCGTAACGGGCACGGGATCGCAGCTCCCTATAAAATTTACTGGGTCCTGCCCAAAGCTGGCTTTCTGCCTCAGTCCTCTTCGTGTCCTTCCATCCAAGTTGACGTTTTTTCCATCCTTTGTTGTGAGATCTGCTGTCTTTCTCGTTGGTGGTGGGCATGATGACCGAGTATACAGAATTGCCAGAGGTCATCGAGGTTCTCAGAGACCCAGTGGACCGCACCGCGAGCTGGGTATACTCTCAGACATCGTACTCCGACCAGCTTTGCTCTCCAGACAGCCCACGGTCTCCAGTAGAAGACGTCGCAGTAGAAGGACCAGGCTCAGACAGGAGCAGTTCCTCTTCGCTACCACCGAAAATGGTGCTCAAGTACTCGGACGGACGGGGCGACGTTCCCATCTCTCACTATGAAAATTACCCACGCAGGCAGCCGTCTCATCGCGGACCTACATCGCATTCGCGCCCCCAAACGCCTCATCGCCATTCCCATGACCGCTCGAGATCTGTCGCTGGTCATCGTCCAGTAACCCCAGCTCATCACTATCATGGACACGACGAGTTCTATTACTCAGAGAAGTACGGTCAAGTCGTCTCTCCAAACTACGTGGATTATGACTCGGCACCAGAGGAGATCCAAGTTCTCCCTGCAGACCCGAACGCCAAACCACAACGCGTCACTGGCTCATACAGACCGAGGCGTGCGTCAGAGCCATACCAGCCTCTCCCGCTGTCGCAGCCAAGTCGGGAATCAGAAGTGTACGGCACACCCCCACCCCGACATGTTCACCACACTTTCAACGTGCCCGTGGTCACGTATTCACATTCGCCGCGCACCCATGATCCATATGATCATCACTATCCCAGTCACTCCTATTCACGTGGTAACCGACCACATCCATCGATCGGATACCCCTCGGCTCATAACCGCAATACCGATCATTACGCCCCGCCCCCGAACGTCTATCCATCTAACAAGGTCCCCGGAATGAACCACGTCGTGTCTCCGCCAGCAGGCACCGGGTTTCCTCAATATTCCCGTGTCGTTCCTACACCTTATCCTCCAGTGCATAGTCACAGTCATCGTGGCCATGCGCAAGAAGAACAACGCTATGTCCCGAGGGGTCCACGACCCAGGGAAGACATGCCTCGTTCTCACACGCCGGTCAGCGAAGCTGCTAGCGGCGATACGACTGGCACGTACTATGTGCTGCCACTTCCACTCCAGAAGGTGAAGTCCTTGGTAAGTCCATAACGACTTTTGGAGCTCGTTCACTGGCTGACGTCGATGTGCGTTGCGTCACAGGCCGGCACCGAGCCTTCCCTATACAATGGAAGCGCGACCACCAAATCGGCATCATCCATGCCTCGTACGCCCGATTCCATAAGGGGTCGTGGTCCCAACTGGTTCAGCCGCATGCTAAGCAAGGCCACACGGTCATCTAGGAGTTTGCACCGCAGACATTCCGTTGATATCTCAACGCGGTCACAATCTCGCGGTCGCCGGTGATTACTTATGCCGTATGCTCTTATAAATCGCTTCTTATCTTTTTCACGGTTATTGTTGATGAGGACTGCATCCACGTACTAGTTCCGCGCTCCTGGTTATCGTTTCTCATATCTGACTATCATAGACACGGCAAAACAACAACAGGCTCTTCTTATGCACTACTACATATACATACATGAATTCATGTAGCACTTCTTTTTAGGTATCTCATGCGCTGAGACTTTTCTTCTTCTTCTGCTGGTCCGTTCCTCGGGTTTTGCACTCCATACTCCCGTATCGCTCACCTTTGCCCCATTTTCGCATCATGACCATCCGAGTAACTTATGCCACTTGCTTGCCTTATCGCGATCGTGTTGACGTACGAGTATCCCGTTCCAATATATGTCATGTGGTTGTTGTCACCTGATGGTCGCCTGGCAACTGGTCGGTCCGTCGAACATTGTCAATGATATGATGAGAGAGACGCGACGACGCGCGTTCATACCACGCGTCGGTGGCACAAGTCACACTCGCACCGCGTTTTATCATTGTTCGAGTAGCGTGGGCGTCAGCATCGCAATAAGCCTCGAGGCTCCTCGAAGAGCTGAAAGGCAATCAGGCACGCACGGCAGCTCGACACGTTTGGACGAGGGCTTAAATGAAAATCTGGTCCCGCGCACAGACCGGACCAGGCCACACCGGCTGAATCGAGATTTCGAAAACCGATTCGGACGAGCACTCCTGCAACACGTCAGCGCGTGGCTGGGTCGAGCACGGTTCAGCTTGTTACTCTCTCTCGACAGCGTCTAATGTTACGCCTATGTTATCTCATGAAGGCGGGTACGTAGAGCGTTAACGTTCATCCGCGCTGGACCGTGATTGAAAGCTTCGACATACGTATGTCACCGTTCGCACAGCCACAGTCTTAGAGGTCCTCTCTCCCTCCACTCCGCCCCCTTCTGCGATACACGCAAGCTCCTCGACTCCTTCTTAGCACGCGGCCCGATGGCTTGGGTCTCTCGATCGTACCGTGCGTTGTTGCATGCATGGACACGGCCTCCTTCCCCGTGGTCTCAGAGATTGTGGTGGTGTTGATTGATTGATTTGTGCGCAGGGACGAGGGCCGATCGATCGCCAATTCCCAATGGCCCCGTTGCACTTGGGGATGTATTCCCAGAATTCTGCAACGCACCAAACGAAAACTCACTGCAATTGTCTCGCGTCTAGAAGTGTGGCGCTTCTTTGTGTGATGACGTCCTGTTCCATAACCCGGTGCAGTGCGGCACTACTCACAAGGTTGGTGAAGTATAGGATCGAGGGTCCCAGGCGTGCTCTGCACATTGGCACCCGCCAACGCTTCACTACCCCCTTCGCAAAACTAGCTCGGCGGGGCAGCACAGAAGTAAGCAGTGAAGCAACAAATTGACGGGAGGGGGGTTCGACTCCTGTCCCAGGAGTCAGCTGCGGTGGTCATCATGTTCGATCATATCCCAAAAATAACACTGAAAGGTCGAGAGGTCAAATGACCTCGAGAGAAGCACTCTCGTCCACAAGGGTATAAGCGACCAAAAGCATTCCTTGGGTCAGTTTCTGGAACCTGGACGCTGCCACTCAGGGTGGTCTTCATCCGCCCCCCCTGCGTCCTTTTCCCCGCTGAGCGGTGTGGCTAGGCCTGACCGTTGGGTCCACTGTAGTCCAAAACAAAAAAAGTTCGTCACATATGGTTACGCTAGAACTATTGGAGCGATATGGGCGTCTAGACGTACTATAAAGGAAAGCTGGGACCGTACTAGAGCGGGCTGCAATTTTTCTTGGTTCGTGCGACGCAGTGCAGTGTATACTGTTACCGACGGAACAGATCAATTCTGGCATAGCACAATACAAGTTCGAAGTGACATCCTATGCTGGAATGTGAGAGGAACCTGTAGGAGCAGCACCTGGGCAGTTAAGGTGCTGTGAAGGACATATCATCGAACCGGAATGCTCCGCTCATGCACATCAACACCGGAGGCGCAGTTCGGTTCGTTCACAGATACCGTAGAGTCTGACTGGGAAACCAAAGAGGTGGAAGCAGTTTTGAGCCTGTTAACGTTAGGTTAGAGTTCAATTATTGGGTATGGGAGACTCCTCGTATGTGGTAGTGGATATCCACCGTGCTACACCCAAGCTGCCAAATCAAGCTTATGGCTGTGGCACGGCAGCAAAAAGAAGGAAAGAGTTCACTCCTGTATACGTGTAACGTAATGCGTGCTTTTCATTTTCATGGCTTCATTCAGTCCATAATGGAATCATACCATTGAAAAGTCGCACAAAAAACAATAGAAGGACCAGGGTCCCTTCAGTTCCAGGTGTGAAACGCCAGGTCAGAGCGCGGTGTACCTTGACATGAGCTTTGAGAGCTTCTCTCTCCATTCAGAGACCACACACCTTGCTGAGCCTGTTGTGTACTGGCAGAACATTGCCGTCGAGTGCTTGTTCTGCGTGCTTGAGAACCCTCGGAAATGTGAAAATTGGAGTTGTCACGAGGACGCCACCGTGAGGCTAGTTGGGGGTAAAGACACCACAAAACCGGCTAGAGAACACCAGTCATGGCGGTGAACGTGGTGGATGTGCAGGATGCCACAAAACCTTTAGGCCCGTGTGTCACGAGAGAAGAGGTGTCGAGGATTACCCATAAGAAAAGAGTGGACGAGCTGTATCGCATCGATAGACTGCGGTATCTCATATCTTCCAATGAGCGATTGCGTCGATGATGAGGCGATAAGCGATCGAACCGATGTGGGAAGTAGACGTACTTCGGATTAAGGCGGAGTCCAGACGGTGAAGGGTGATCAGACAGTAAATGACCCGCACGAAGGAGGTATGGAAGGAAGATGGACATGAAGGTAGTGCATGGGGACAGGGCCACCTAAGTGGCCCTAGCACGACATACAGCTCAACTTGGCAGACGGATCAGACCGGCAACGACACGAGCAGTACCGTGTCGTGGTGTACCCAGTCTTCGACAGAACATCATGTGTATGAGTACACACGGCGCTGGCTGCAGAATGTTCCTTGAGCGTGCCGCAGCAGCGGGTAACTTGGTGGAGAAAGGTGGGGAAACATGGGACCTGGGAGTGTTGGTGATAAGGAACGTGAAGACGGTAATGACCTCTCCAAGAGCATTGTAGTATAGACAATGCTGCGAATGCGCCAGCGAGACAGAGCTTAACAACATCGCCGGCCATCATCATGCCGTTCCATTCCATCACCTGCGTCGCGTTACTCGACAGTTTGTATGGTGAAGAACACACCGGTACAGCATTGCGCCAGAATGCAACGGTGAACTACTGCAAAGTGTCAGCTTAGAGAGTCATCGGTCGGTAGTAAGTCTGACGTCAGTTGCTCATAGCTTGAGCGCGAGGCGGTCATGTGACGGGGAAGCGCGTTTCCTCCTCCGAGCCAGTCACTTGCCTGCGTCGTACCACCACAGAACACTCGACGATTGCTTACCCCGTTGTACGCTCGAGGTCCTCGAAATACCTAAACTTTATCCAAACCCATCTAATATTTTCCTTCAACGATACTGCTCATGATCCATGTCGACTCCCAAGAACGAGGCAAGAGGGTTGGACCGAGGGCTGTCTACACGCAGGGCGGCGAGGCGTGCTTCTGCGAACTTTGCAGAGCAACTTATGGATTCTCCCGGTCGCTCTGACGAAGATGCACATCGCTCGGATAACGACCCGGCCTCACATCCCTTCGGCGAACCTAGTACTCGCAAGTCGAAGAGCATAAAGTATCGGTACACTGCTATGGGGAAGCATCGATCGTCGCCGTTAAAGGGCAGCAGCTCTTCTTCGCCAGAACGTGCGGGAAAGGCCAGGACAAAATTGAAGGGAAAACTAAAGCTAACGCCCAAACCTTCCGCTTCTATGTCCCAGCCCACGCCAAGTAAACCCGCAGCTGTACGCTCACTCAAGCGCAAGGCCATATCGCCGAGTCCGGATATAGAATGGTCGTCGTGTTCATCGCTATCTAGTCTCCCATCAAGTCCCATCGCACCTTCAAAAGAGCCTCCACCCGCTTCGGCTTCCGTCAGTCTGGTAACGGAACCAACTCCATCTACTTCCACCCACAGGTCGCAGATGACATTTCCAAGCTCTCCGATCCACTCTGTATCAAAGACTCGTGCTTTACAGGTCCCACGCACGTCTAACAAGAAACTAGGCAATGCTGGGGTTACGGGTGATTGGGAAGTTGGCATGCCTGTCTGGGTGTCAGTTAACCAATGTGGAGCGATCATCGGAGATACCTTGCAGCCTTCGGATGTGAGTGACATCGCTGACGAATGTTTTTGGTGGCCTGCTCAGGTAAATGAGGGATATATATTCATTTACATGTATTAAACTCAATGATTCGCTCCAGATAATGGCGAAGAATCCCCTTCGTGTCACGCTTTTTGGTGATTTCCCCTCTACTTCCTCGACGCCACGTAGGATGTGTACGATCCCATCACCATCGCCGGGCAATATCCTATCCATGAACGACGCAAGTGGGAAGAGACGCTTTGATCGACTGACGTTCCGCGTTGCATCTGGAGCGGGTAGCCTGTTGAGTCCTCCACCTACCAAAAAGCAGCGATTAGAGGGCGGAACGAGTCTCGAAGATCGCTGGGAGGCAGCGGTTTCTAGCATGGAGAAAGCGACTGCCCTGGAGCGCGAAGGATTGCCCGCCGTTATTTCTTCCTATGCTAGTGGCAATGGGAACTTTTACGATTCCCTCGACGAGACTGACCTTGATACCTCCGACATTCGGAAGCCCACTTCTATATCTGCTTCAAAGTTAAAGTCACCATCGAAAGCTCAGTCAGCTAAGAAGCTTCGGTCACACCGGTCAATGGGGAACCTGAAGGTCACCTACTCTCAAACGCCTAAAAGCTACTCTCCTTGTCCGCCCGACCCTACGCTGCAAATACCGGGCGAGCTCGTGCTTGCGCAGGCTCCTGGTAGCACATCCTACTGGCCAGGAAAGATTCTCGACCATCATCCGGACAGAGCGGAAAAGTATCGAGTTATGTTCTTGGATGACAAGATCCATACTGTCAGTCGGAGCAAGCTTTGGACCTCGGAGGAAAAAGGCTTCGTCACCTGTATGTTGGGGCAGTGGGAAAGCGCCATAAAGGTAACGGATGATGACCTTGACTCCGAAGACGACAACGAGGCAAGCGAAGGGGAGGGTCAGGGTGACGCTGAACGTGTCACTTCGGGGCCTCCACCACCGACGGAGTTCGATGGCTTATCCGTAAATGCACAACTGGCATACGTCAAGCCCGTGCTACGTGCGGTCCTTGGGAAGATATATGCACCAGCAATCGCGAAGCACAACGCTTTCATGAAGGGAGGACCTGCACGTGCGGCGCTGTTGAAAGAGGCAGGTGTACGTGGTGGTTTGGATGTCCGGTTCATCAAAGCTGTGCAACGTGCCATTTGCAAGTGGGTACTTGGGGACAGTGCCAAGCGCGTCGAGAGAACCGTAGATCCGGATGTGAGTATGGAAAACGGTGAAGGTGCCACGGATCCTGCAGATCCAGTGGTGCCGACGGAGCCTGTCATCAAGGGAGACTCAGAGAACGAGAAAATAGAAGGGGTCGAGGATGCCAATCTCCCCAGTGATCCACAAGTTACTGAAGAAGCTCCTCAGGCATCAACCGCAGGAGATGGCAGTAGGGAAAGTGCTTCCGAGAAGACCGACGCTCGCATGGTAGTTGATGGGGATGGCCAGGTAAACGTGATCTGTTCCCTTGCATCACCATTCTAATTCGTAGAAGACATCGAATGCCCCTCTGAATGAGGCAGGCGTGGCTGCAGTGACACCAGAGGGCGAGGTCACCCAGTGTGATGTACGGACCGTTTGCGATTGCCTCGAAACGTGGTCTAACACTCTCTTAGCTTCAGTCTAATGCCGTCAGCACTACAGAGCTGAAACCGATAACAGAGCAGGTAGTCGAGGTCAGTGGTTGCCAGGCTACATACACCTCCTCAAACTTTTGTGTTCTGTTGTTTTCTCTGTAGCCGATTACTGCTCAGCCAGGCAGCTCGGAGCAGTCCTGCCGGTTACAGGTGGGATGCGACGAGTTTGAATCGTTGTCTGGTGTCGAGAAACTTGATGTGAGGATATTCTTTCTGCATCCGACGTGGTCATTGACGATTGGTACAGTACTGCTTGAACATCCTCCTGCCGGAAGCTATCAAGCAACTCTTGCTATGGAAGTCGGGTGAACGCACTTCTTCGGCGCTGCTCTCCGATGAAGAGGAACAACGGTTGCACGACTGTGCGATGAAGAAAGCCAGTGAGACAGACTGGGTGGACGATGTGATGAGGTTGCGAGAGGCACAAGCTCGATTGTGGGGTATCGACCTGGACAAGGCTCCTCAGGAACCAGAGAAGAAGATTGTTCCGGGAGGGACCAGGACGAGGCCGAGGAGGGCTACAATCTCCAAGTGATTTGTTTTCGAAGAGCAGAGTTTTTGTTATATCTTTGTGATATCCTCTCGTTTCCCTTAACTTCTTCTAGTAACTCAGTATATAGGCAGTACCTAGTGAAAGTAATGTCTCTGTTCATTCTCTAGTTGATATAGCATTACATCGTATTTAGGCCGATACCTTGGCACCTAATCTCGTAGTTGTGAAGACGGTCTGGCACGTTGATGCAATGTTGCAAGGGGGCTGCAGTGCGGCGACCGACCGACCCCGCATGCAGCAGCGCCAACGTTGTCAACCTCAAAACGCCCACCCGGCAATTTTGAACCAGTGTCGGTGGCAGTTTCTCAGACATTCTCTTTCACCATCAACCGCCCATCAACTATCAACCTGTAGATCGCACACCGACTCGGTCGCGGATTTGGAGTGTTGGTCTCGACGTTTACAGGACGCTAGTCCATGCCCCCGCCGACATCCACCGATCCATGGCTAGCCGCGCGCCGCTTTGGAGTGGTTATCGACGCTGGCTCGTCTGGCTCAAGGCTTCAAATATATAGCTGGAAAGATCCTGGCGTAGTTCTCGCGGAGAAGGGCGATATCGTGCGGAACACGCTGCCCAAGGTTGAAAAGGGTGTTCAAGTAGGCGAGGATTGGATAACTAAAGTCGAGCCTGGTCCGTCTGAGTCCCCCATTATCATATTCCCGTGCCCATTTGCATTGGGAGACGCAAAAATCGCGCGTGTATTAACAGCAGTCGTTTAGGTCTCTCGTCATTCGCAGATAACCCAGAGGGTGTTGCGAGCTATCTAGAGCCACTTATCCAACATGCACGGTCCCAGATCCCGCCATCTCTCGAGTCCGAAACTCCTTTGTTTCTGCTTGCCACCGCTGGGATGCGTCTCCTGAGCCCGGTGCAGCAGGCACGGGTGTTGAATGCAGTATGCCAGTACCTCCGCTCGTCTTCCAACTTCCGTATCGACGCCGAGTCCAAAGACGGTCCGTGTGGGCTGAGCGTCCAAATCATTACGGGAGAAGAGGAGGGCCTGTTTGGTTGGATAGCAGTGAATTATCTGATGGATGGGTTTACGGGTGGGAAGAGTGAAAAGACGACATATGGATTCCTCGACATGGGAGGTGCCTCGACCCAAATCGCATTCGAGCCCGCAGATAGTGACGTTCGGAGTGACAACGAGGTCCTCGTAGACGTCAGGTTGAGACTGTTGGGTGGCGAGGAGGTCAAGCACCGGGTGTTCGTGACGACCTGGTTGGGGTATGGGACGAACCAGGCAAGGGAACGATACATCAGTGAGACCATCCAACGCGCAGAGGATGCTCAGACTCTCGATACTGGTGATCTCGGTTACATACCTGACCCTTGCCTCCCAAAGGATCTAATCCTCTCGGAGGGGAGACCTCAGTCTGCACACTCCTCCGTCCCATACCAGCTCATTGGCACTGGCTCGTTCACGCAATGTCTTCAAAAAACTGCGCCTTTGCTGAACAAGGAGGCTCCATGCTCAGAAGCACCGTGTCTCTTCAATGGCGTGCACGTCCCGCCCATCAACTTCTCTTCATCGCATTTCATCGGGGTATCTGAGTACTGGTACTCGTCCGAACATATCTTCGGCTTGGGCGGGCCTTACGACTTCGTACAGTACGAGCGTGCTGCCACGGCATTCTGCGAGAGAGAATGGGATGGGATAGTCAAGCAACACGAGCTGTCCAAACAGCGCGGCTTGCTTGGTGGTGATGGGGAGGTGTTACAGAACGGAGAGGTTATTCAAACTGGAGTCTGGGGTGACAAGGTTGAGCTATCGCGTTTGCAGATGCAGTGTTTCAAAGCGGCGTGGATCGTCAACGTCCTTCACGAAGGTATTGGCATACCTCGTATTGTCGATCCTGGCGGAAACTCTTCGACAAGAGGTGAGCGGGTGGCACAGCAAGCGGAAAAGAAAGGTTTAGGACGGCCCTTGTTCCAGTCTATGGATAACGTAGGAGATATTGCGATCAGCTGGACTCTGGGGAAGATGGTACTAGAGGCTAGTAAGGCTGTCAAGCCTTTATCAATTCACAGTCGACCTCTTGTGGATCCAGTTCAGGATATACCGGTTACTTCACAGAATCCGCCGATAAAGCCAATCCGACCGCCTTTTTTCGACCTCGACATGATCGAGGAGAAACTATCTCAACACCTACCCCCGGCTCTCTCGCGTGGATCGCTCGGATTCTCACCGGTTACATTCTTGCTATATGTCTTTTCGGTTTTACTTCTAGTCTGCATGGCCTCCCGTCTGCGCCGATTGCTCCGTCATACTTTCCGACGCATCAGACGATCCCCCGTCAAACGTGATCTTGACACGACATACTCAATGGAAGAGGGTAGTCTATCTCCAGGCGGTCCACTACGTTCCTTTACTCGGTCAATGCCTTCGTTGTTTCGGTCTCTCCGCCGATTCCTGTCCTCCTCTCCGACCCGTCCAAGACTAACGCCCTTGAATACAACATCCACGCGTCCGCGTCTCCGGCACTCGCTTTCATTCCCCTCTGCGACATCCCCAGCTTACCACCACCCCGCCTTCGGGACGTCCACTGCGTCGCAGTACCACTCCCGTTCGTCGTCGCCAACGCCCACGGTATTTGTTTTCGACGAGAATAGCAGCACGACAGCGACACTATCGAACAGTCTATCATCCATCTCAGCCTGTACGCCGAATATCGCGCGCTCACGGAACTCGTCCCAGATGAACTTGACGACGCTCATTCCAAGACAGATGTCGCTCTCGCGCGCATCGAGTGCGTCGCACATACCTAGTGAGGTCTTCGAGGACGAATAGCAGTTGTTTGTCGTTTGTCCAGTGCTAATCGACGGTTGTTCTGTACGGAACGCTCGCTGCTTACTACACGCTATGCTTATTGCCATACTTGTTATACTCATAGACGATCTTCATGTTACCGTAATCTAGTAGTCTGTTGGCCGGATGTACATACGACACGACGACATATTTTGATGCTTTGATGGCTGCATCCCTACGCAGCCTTCCAATTCTGCCTGCACTTGGTTTCTTGCGTGATACGATGCATCATAATCAAGGGATAGAGATTGGGTATGATTTAGACATAGAATGGCTCACAACACGGCAGGACACATCACTCGATGTGCAAACGTTGTATATAATTTGCGTAGCAAGGGTTTGACCTTGAGAAAGTTGAACAGCAACTGTTTAAGTCATCAACCGCAAAATCCTGTACTGTAAAAGGTCACCGTCGCCTGTATTCATTTTCTGGTTTGCTATGCAATGTTACAGATGCAGCGTCATATGGAAAGCGCTGCTACGATGGACAATCTAGGTTGCCTTATCCGGCGTTGCCACTCCGGATACCTTGCCAGAATATCGCGGGGAGCGTAACGGCCTTGTTACTCTATCGTACGAGCCCGGTGTATCTTCACCTCTTCTTTCGGCCTTGCATGATGTCCACCGTCAGCCTATCAGAACTCTTCCATTGTAACGGAAAGCTACAAACCGGTCTTGTGCATCAACTGCAACCGCACCCAAACGCTGTACAACTCTCATCCCTGAACTAACACGCCCGAATATGGTGTGTTTGTTGTCGAGGAACGGCGTAGGGCCGAGCGTGATGAAGAATTGTGAGCCTTGGAAAGACTCGTACATTGGTCGGGAGAAAAGCGAGAGAAAAGGTAACGAAGGCATACCGTTTGTGTTTGGGCCCG
Organism: Pisolithus albus; assembly: GCA_024613165.1. NCBI lineage: Eukaryota > Fungi > Basidiomycota > Agaricomycetes > Boletales > Pisolithaceae > Pisolithus > Pisolithus albus. Next base: position 31,403 of record JANFAB010000002.1, on the reverse strand, counting down.
AATTGGCCATGGCAATGATACCTGCACCAGTGAAACGCAGCTCGGGGTGAATCTCGTCCTCGCTGACAATATAGGCGGCATAAGCAACGAGACTAGGCGAGAGAATTTGTGGAACACACAATCTGGGACCGTATATACTCGTCCCTCCTCTTCCCGTACCTGTCGGGTCGCCCCCTTGGATCATGAAGTCCTAGACCGACATATCATGACTGATGAGCGATAAGAACATGATGGATGAATGAGGGCTCACAGCGATGATGCGATGGAATATGACACCATTGTAGTACCCCCGCTTCGTGAGTTCAGCAAAGTTTTTACACGTCTAACGGTTTGGTCGAGCCATGCATAAGCTGCCTGTGTGTAAGTATCGGTGACTGGTGAAAGGAGACATACGCGAGGAGCATGGTCCCAGTATAACTCTATTTGAACATCACCCAAGCTCGTCTCCAACACGACAGATTCTCGAGACATCTCGCCAAAGTGGTTGGAAATAAATATCACTGCGTTGCAGAAATATCACCCCGTGTTGTTGGTGGAGTGCCTGATAGCTTCATCAGCAAAAGTGTCCAAACCTAGCTAGAACTAGTAAGCCTCGGAGGAACCCGGTGATTCTGGTAGCACCTAGCTAGTCCTTGCAACACCGTGGTAGATCTAGCAGAATTGAACGAGAATCGAACACACCATGCTAGATCTTGTAAGGCCTACCAAGAAAGTGGTGGGTCTAGCAAGACTTAGCAAGACCTAGGTTACCGTACCACATTGCACTTGTTCCCCTGCCAGCTCTAGTAAGACCTAGTTTACCGTACCATAGAATCTATTAGTACCCAAATACAAGCCACTGGTGCGATATGACTTGGAGAAATTTTGGGCTTTCCGGCGCTTGCCGAGAATTTCAATCTCAGTGTCAACTCTGCGTCATCTCCTTTCGCGTCTCTCTCCTAACTCCTACCATCCGAGATGTCTCCACCTTCGATCGAGGTCGATTCTGGCTGCAAAGATGGGTCGGTAGAGATAAAAGTTGGTGAGTTAAGAGGTAAATGTGTCTGGGTAAGTTAGTTTGCGTGCATATATGCTCTTTTTTTCTAACCTCCTGTGCCTACATCACTACCGGCATGAGCAATCCGACCTTATCAGCACAGCAAAGCTATTACGAACAAGAAATCCCACTGCGAGACTTTCTGGTCTCCTGCCAGGGTCGTGCGGGTCTGTTCGTACCTTCCCGGATGCACGCAATGACGGTACGGCCAGAATGGTCCACATGTAATCTAACATTTCCCTCAGTCACAGCATCTGGAATTTGGGTAGATCAGTTGACCAGTGGACTTTGCAGCCCGAATGATTCAGCACGAGGTTGAGGAGGACCAGGTACGTCGTGAGTCTATCGAATTTTGTTCGCAATTCACATGAGTGTACCCGGGGTTGATAGACCACTTACTACAGGCATTGTCAGCCCATGACCGTGTTCAGGTACGTCCAGCGCATGTGGACTTGTGTCGACAATAATGAACACATCGTGCGTATCCGGTCCAGCGCCAGGCCCGAGTGTGCAGACGTTTGACATCTCCAAGCTTCAATACGCCCCCGGGCGCGCCTTCATGAATTACAACCCTACTACTGACATGCTGACCCATCTTGTCAGGTACTTCAAGCGTGCGGGCACATCTGTCCGGCGATTCAGGACACGCAGTCCTAGCCTCGACTACCAGTAGGTCGCCAGCCATCCATCTGCAGCGTTTATGCCCCCACTCCCGTACTTCGTTTGTGAAGCATCCCTGCCGGGAAGAGCAACCGGTTCTGAGCCCGGTACCGTATGCCCCAAACATTACTGGGTTTCTCGTGCTCTGTAACCATGACTGTCATACATTACAAGCATTAATATGCATTTGATGTAACGTGATATTGGGACCGGTGTGATCTAGCAAGAAAAATGGAAGCTAGCAAGGTGCATGTGTCTCGTGTGATGTGTAAAAGGTCTTGCAAGCCGTAGCAAGGCCTTGCTGGATGAATATACCTATTTAGATGTAGCAAGAATGGCGCGTTGCTTGCAAGATATTGCAGCACTTGCTAGAAAGTGTATTTCCGGGCAAGCGCTGCAATATCTAGCACTCCTTGTACGTCTTGCTAGGCCTTACTAGGTCTAGCTAGGTGCGGCCACTTTTGCTGATGTTGGTATCACAGTCGACTTCCTTTTAAGGTATACCTCGCATAACCCACACTCCCTGATCATAATGCACAAGTACATATTTGGATTTCCCAAGGTGGTATGCGGGGAAATTTGACCAAAACCCATACATACCTCACTTGTAACACCCCATTCTTGCTGGAGGATATGAGGGACGGCACCCGAGTGCAGAGTATTTGGTGAATACATTCTTTCAGACTCATGCAGCCTAACTCCATCCCTCGAACCCCCCAGCAGTGGCTGGTACAACATAGTCCACGGTGGTTTTGCATAATATCATCACAAGCTCTAAGGAGTACTGAAAATGGAGAACAATATTTTTTTTTGTAATTCAAGTCACCAGTATTTTGTAAGTATTTATTCTGAGGACATATCTGAGAAGTATGGTTAACATTCGGCGGAGAGCCATCATTGCTGTACTTCTTAGTGTCTGACATCAAGATAAAAAGAATATAAAGACAAGCTTCAATGTACGTCTATCGCCATCGCGACAGTAGATGGAAAGACCAGCACGCCGATGAGAATTTACATACTACAACTTTGAGGGTGTAAGTAAATGCCTATGGCGCCATATATCGTCACGCAGCTGCCCCATCTTTGTCGTGGTGGAAATCTTATCAACCTACAAGGAAAGCCAAACTGACATTATAATCCTCGAAGATATTGATCCGTGACACCATGTTTCTGCGACGGACAAAGAACACAGTTCGACAAGAAGATAAGAATAAGCAGCGTAGTTACTGTAATTGGCGGAGAGTGTCAGTGATTTGGTTTGCGTACCTACCTGACGACGAAAAACTGGTGGCTGCCAGCTGTGTCGAGATGGCTCTATTCCTGACGTATCGGCTAGATAACACCCAAAATGAGATTCGCTGTGTGCGGAGTTACCTTGTTTGTTGCTGTTTGGCATTTCCCCTTCGAGAAGGGGGAATCGAGTGTGTGTTTCGTTGTTTCTTCTCCACCTTTTTGTATGGTCCTCTGAGAGTATCCGAGAGAGAGTCTCCCCCTGCCCCCCTTCCACTTTCCTTTCTTTCTTCCCGCCCTCACCTCGCCGCCAACAAGGATACCGCTTGTAGTATGTTCCTTATTCCTCGCTTTCATCGAGCCGGTCGCCTTATGGTCCACAGATCTCGCGACCCTTGCCGGCTTCTCACTACCCGCCCCTCCCCTCCAAAGCATTATCATCCAGAGAGTACGCTTGAGCCTAGCTCGCTGCTCCTTCATCGCTATAACCGACACATATACCGTATCCCGAGCTAAAGGGCCTCCGCTGAGCTACTGCTCGCGTACCTTTACTCCCTCGCCTTACCATTCAGCGCAGTGACTCTATCCGCTTACAAATTCGCTTTCTGTATCCACTTCCCTAATCTCCACCCGCCCGGGACTTTATCTTACTTGACGTGTAGAACTTGAGTGTCGTCCACCTCCCGCCTGCCACTTATCGCGCGATGGCCCTGACATTCACTGCCCCTTCCTCCTCCGACGGGTCTTCTGCCGCTGCAGACAACGGTTCTACCCCATCCCACACGTTAAACTCACCCTCTAATAATACGCAGTCGCTCTGTTCGGACCTCCAAAGTCTTTCTAACAGTACGACCAACGATATCAATATAACTAACGGCAACAACAGTGAGACGGCGTCGACAGGCGCACAGCCTCAGGGTACTGCCCCACCCAGGAAGAAGCCGAGCCGCCGAGCCAACACCGCCGAACGCCGAGCAACCCACAACGCTGTGGAAAGAGCGCGAAGGGAAACACTGAACAGTCGTTTTTTGGTACGTACATCTTACCGCGTCGGGTTTATTCTGTCCCACCGCTTATCACACGGGAAATAACAGGACCTTGCCGCTCTCCTCCCAAACCTTACTCAGATCCGACGGCCCTCGAAATCGGCCATAGTTAACTCATCGATCGCTCACGTCCACGCTTCGCGTCGTCACCGTCTCCTTGCATCTCGCGAACTCCGTATTTTGAAGTCAGAATCTGATGCTCTACGCAGGGAGCTTAACGAATGGCGCGATCGTGCAGGCCTTCCTCGTGTCGAAGAACCTGTCCGCAGCGAAGGCTTCGGAATGGTTTTGAATGGCGAACTCGAAGTTATCTCACTGAATGGGCCCGGTGCCACAGGCGGTGCGATCGACGAGGATGATAGTCCCTTTGATGGATTCGACGATGCCGACGACGATCTTGGACCTCAAACCGCTGTGTCTATGGATGATCCAGACGACTTCATGTCTGGCAATGCTCCAGCGATGCTCAAAAATGTTGCAGCCGTCGGAGCCAGTCCAGGCTTCGCAAATGGAGGTACCAATGTCTCCAACGGAGGAATGCTGCAGCTGCACGCGATCTCCCGCGGTGCTGGGTCAGGTCCGATCATTGCCCAGATGCCTCTGTCGGTGTCGTTTGAAAATCCGGTTATGCCGGCGACCTACGAGCCGCAAGCCTTTAGTGGCCAATATTTCCCCGGTCAGCAGCACTTGCAGCCGTCGCCGGATAATGACAAGATCTCTGCGTGGACCACTGCGTTTCCGAACACCACTATGGCATTCCAGCAGCAACCGCAGCAACGTGCGATGATCAGTCCCTCCGTCCATACATCATCCCCGACCGCCGATCACGTGCAAATTTTTGAGAGCCTCAAAAGGCAACAGCTTTTGGCTATGCATCAGCATCAGTCATCTCATCGGCAGCTTTTCCCCGTCGTGGATACAGATGATACGGCGTCCGTAATGTCCAGCAGAAGCGGAAGTGAGCGGGATATGGCTATGGAACGAGAAATGAGCGTCAGGAGTGGAAGTACGTCGACGGGGTACAGCTCTCCACCTGGCCATGGCCCGTCTTTGTCACCAGTGGCGTACGACTCGCCTGTGAATTATGAGTCGTCGTTGCGGTATGACAGGATGGGGATGGCTCCTCCGGATATGGGAGTGGGTCCAGGTTCAGCGATAGGTATGGCCAGTGGATATCCTGGAGGGATGCTGTGAAGGAAGGGAAGCCATTGAATGTCCTACTTGGTTTGTTGACGGTGTCTTTTATTGGCCTTGTTGGAGTGCTTGGACGATGGGGGTGGATCTTGTGTTGTCCGTTGCTCAACTTCTGTTGTTCTTCATACACGCTACAGCTCACGGATCCCCCCCTCCCATGACGTTCGTTCGGTTTTTCGAATCCGCGATGTGCATCCCACACTCCTTAACTTGACCTCTCCATCCGGGTTCGCTCCGCTGGGTCCCAGCCTCGTCGTATTGTCCGACTTATTTATGCGTTGTCAGACTCCTGTTGTGCTTCAGCGATCTTCCTCCTCTCATTTGATAATTAATTGACTGTCAAATATTCGCATTCGTTTTAGGCTCTTCCCCGCTCGATTGGTGTGCGCTATCGATTGTGTACTACGTAAAACCGATCCTATGTACATATACCGGAGAGAGAATGGAAGGGAGGAAAATTCCTGGCTCATTTCCCCGAGCCCTTCGGCCTCGTTGCCGTGTTCGTCGAGTGTATTGTATTCTGTTGAGCCAGGTGTTCAAGTCCGTTGTGTACTATTCGCATGATTACTAACTTAGGCTTCGTGTACTGTCCTTGTCTCACAGGTAGAATTCAGATGCCATTCATCATTCCCTTCGCGGTACAGTATGCGATCTATTTTTTGACGCTGTGCCTTGGAACGTCAATTCGACGATCCGCAGTCTGTGCAGTGCTCGATCGTGCTCCGTTTGCATGCCCATCGGGGGCTCGTGCCCGCCGCAGCAGGGACCGGGCGACGTTAACAATGAATCACAACTCTGTTGTGCTAGTTTGGCCTGATAATCGGAATGATGGCGTGTACATATAAGACGTGTTCTGTCCGATCGATTTGATTGTGTGGGGTAAGTTATTTTACTATGTACTCCACCGACTATCAGGGACGGGTCCCTGTCGCCGACGGAACATGCCAATTGGGAGTCGATATAGCTGAGAAACGAACAATGAATGCAACCAGTGACTGAGAGAGTGAGATATTCGCATTTCGCATCATATGAACACTTACTCCGCACTCAATGAATACTGGATCCAAGTTGAGGAGCGCAGTCAGCAGGTGCTATTAAAGCCCGTGCAAGATCGATCGTGATACTTGTCAAGGTTTTGATGCTCGGATGCTACTTCATCGACATGTCTGGTAACCACGCCGAGTACTCAGTGGGCCTGAAGGCCTGAGATGCGGTGAACGCGTAGACGAGCATGTTTGTCGCTACACGTTTTTTTTTTTTTCGTCCGCGTAAATCAGAGCCCTTGATGGCTTGCACCTTTCGCGCTCCCCTGCTTTTCCTTTTCGAACTTGGAGGTTTGGATTGGGGCTGATATGTAGTAACAGTGGCTTACGTGACGGGCAGTGAAAATTAGAATTTACATGGGTGCGGGATCCGCCGTGGAACGTGGAGGATCCAACCAAATCTGCCAATCGTGCACAGGAAAAGCTCTTACCACTAGTAGCGAGAAAAATGGTTTTTCTTTGCCATCCTATCCGAAGAAACCCCGCTGTGTGAGTGTCCCCATCTACAAACTGGACAAGCCGGGGGGTGTGCTGAAACGACTGACCCGCCACTTGAAACGTCTGCCGGTGGATTTCACAGAGGGCGCTTCCTGCATACTTTTTACATCTGGACATGCATTGATTGCGGCGCCCGCTTACCGAGAAGATGGCTCTGCCAATCAGCCCCAGGCTGCAATTGGCTTCCGGCATCCGGCATGGGCAGCGGAACCAAGTAACCATGAGAGAAAAATACCCGTAGTGGCCATGGCTAACCGAGATCACCGAGTCCCACGATAGGGTGTGAAAAAACCTTATCAGCTTCGTGCGTGCTTTTGCCATCAGAACGTGAAACAGTGTGCAGAGGTTGCGCCCAGCCGGGGGGGGGGGGAAGGGAGGAACAGCCACAGATCTGAGCAGCAAGTACTTTGCGTTCCTTTCGGCGTGCATGTCGTCGATTCATACTCGCAGGGCTTGATCCTCGATGAAAGACTATTCCATGTGGGCCAGTGAATCTTTGGGTTGCAACAACCGTTCGACCTTCTTCACCGAATTACTTGGTCTTGAAAGTCACCTCAGGAAAGGTGAATACTGATTTTGTATGGAAACAAGGTGCCAACAAATGTCGCAGGGTCCTTCTAGAAGTCTCTTGAACTGCACTGTGCAATCTCAAAGTTTTTGACAGCCATGGAACAAAGTTGACAGGAGCTTTAAGTAAAGATCAATACATTTTCTCGAGGTAAAATAAAGGATCATGATATAGCAGGTAATCGGCTGGCATGTGTGAGCCATCAGTGCGTTGCAACAACTGCAAGTGATATTTCTTCTTTATTGGCTCTGAAGTGTATGCAGAGGTAGGGAACCGATCTGAAGAAACTCAGGCAATTTATCTTGTGTGATTTGGCTTCAGATACTCTGAGATAAGCCTGCTCGGATGGCGGAAATGTTTGTACAAGTACGTTTTGCACTTTTGGGTTCACCAGAATCATTTTGCGAAGGGGATGCAATGATAGTATGGTGAAATGGGCTCCATGATGGCATCAGTAAATTCACACCGTACAGCTTTCACTTGGAGTCGAGGGCGAGGACGAAGGAGTCCGCATAGAGCTTCGTCAGTAGCAGTAATATACAGAGGAACGAGCAAATGCATCAGAGCACCACAACCCCACGATAGACGAACCACTGCTCCAACGTCATATTAGACCGACGGATGACCATGTGTCTCCGCACTGGGGTCCACCTTTCTGGAAGAGAACCACTCCTGGACCGTGCTCATCGCTGGGCGATCCGCGGGGTCTTCGCTCGTTAGTTTGGCGGCCACGCTGAGAATAAAATCGCGATCGGCAGAGGGCTCGCAAATTGAACATAAATCCTCCAAGGTTCGCCCGCAGCTCCACAGGTCAGCCAGGATCGGCTTGCACGCATCGCCTCGTTCGAGTTCGGGTGCCATGTACCCTGGGGTGCCGACTACGCCACGGTACCGTTGCTTTTCACTCTTCACGCGGATAGCTGTGCTAAAATCAATGATGGACAGACGTCCACCTTTGGTAGGAATCATGATGTTCGATGGTTTAATATCCATGTGTGCGACAAGATGAGCGTGCATGAATGCAACTCCCTCGACGAGTTGGCTGGCAGCGGACCAGAGATGTTCATCAGGCCTCTCAAGAGACGTGAGCCGACCGCCGGCGACGGGCATAGTTATTAAAGTCCCGCCTCGCACTGACCAGAACCGAGCCCCAGAGATGGTGTGATTCATTGGAGACTGAAGACCGCCGAGGAATTGCAGGATTTCAACCTCATTCTGCCGTGAGGTTTCGACGAACTTGAGGTAACCAGTACTATCATCAGCGTTGTATGTGATAATAGCGATGTTCGGGTGCTGTGGTATGTTTTTATCAAGGGCGTTGAATACAAAGAAGTATTAGACGAACCCCAAAGGCACAGTAATCGATCGTGCAATCAATTTCCAGCAGGCATTCTTGGACATCATCCGCACCGAAAACGCCGATGTCGTCCTCTTCATCGTTGAAATCTGCTGGACCAGACGCAGGATCATTCCCCGAGTGGAGCAAAGGGAGGTTTTTGGCGCTGTCTATGACTTGTTTGAGGGCTTGCACCTTTTCGCAGTCCAAGTCCCCGGCGAGCTTGTTAAGCTCTTGTTCAAGATTGTACATTTCACAGACGAATTCAATCGCTCTGGTATTGTCGGAGAGATCGAAGTCGTCGCGATGAATACAAACCTGTATACATGTGACATCATTATTTCAATCGCAGAACGACAGCGAAACACCTACAGCATTCTTTTGATAAACCGCAACAGGGTCGTCCCTGTTTTGACCAGTTTGCGTGACTATGTACCGTGAGGCAACCATTTCCTTGTCAAGGCACACGGCAACTACGAAAAATCTGTGCTCCGATGTTTTCTTCAAGACCTTTGCTCCTACTCGAGCGGCGGCTATTGCTTGGACGAGCGTTCGACGACGGTCACTCTCATTTTTCATGGACGTAGCCTCCAAGATAAAGAGGGGAATCGCACCATCCACAGACGAGAACAGGACGTCGCTCTTTGCCTGGTACCTGTGAAAATCACCAGCAGCATCGGTCCCAAGGAGGATGGGGCAGCCCCAGGACATCCCCCTAAAATCCGATATGTGAGCGAGAGAAACGACCATCAGCCGGACACTTACGTCTCGTATTTAGCGAAGTCGGAATGAGTGAACAAAAAAACAGGCTGCATAAAGTAGGTCGCGAAGTGGCCCGCCTTGATAGCAGAAGATCTTTGATGGCGCATTTGGCACACATCTTCTGAGAAGCAACGTAGAATGTGATAAAAAGTTGAGAACTCTCGAGTATCGCGGACCATCGACCCGCCATCGCAATCCCCGCTATGAGCGGTGAATATTTTCTCAAACAGCTCTTGATCGTACTCTCGAGCTAATTCAAAATCGGGATTTCCCTCCATAGTCCGCTGAATAACAATGAGGTTTTCCTTAGCCACTACAAGTTGGCAAGAGAAGTACGGAGACCTACCTCATATATCCGACGAGCGCTCAATAACTTTTGAATCTCCACGATTTCCGGAATAGCAGGTGTACCGTGCTCTGTGTACCGCCCACCTCCTAGATTATGTTCCACGTCATTCATCGTCCATCTAAGTAGTCTCTGCACAGTTATGTTCAAGCACGCAGAGATCTCCCGTTTCAATGCCCCAATAGCACAGTTAGGCCCATCTGTGGCGCACAAAAAGCGTCAGGGATAGGCAAACCCCTGCTTATACGAACAACACGAACCTTCTTCGAGTATGAGGGCCAGACACACATGCCGCCGGGTAACTATTGATTCACCAAACGACAGCTCGACTACGTCGGTATCTTCCATAGGTTTCAAGTGTTCCAGAAACTTTCCTTCCTCTGTGTCCAACTTCGGAGGATCCAATCGATAAACCTTGAGTTGTGCAATGGAAATGTCCTGGAACACATCCTTGTGTTGTTCATCGCGCTGCAGGCTCCTTAAAAAGTCTTTGACCCTGTCGAGTGGCACAGCGGACACGAGCATGGTTTGGTTTCTGAAATAGATCTGGAACTCTATTCTTGCGATCTCTGCATGTGAAGACGGTGTGAGGGTCAAGTCATGGTGCATAGGTGGACGCGCACCAGGGCTGACGACGACAACCCATTCTCCATCAGGGCGTTTCGGCAAAACCTGGTCTATCCTTTGGTCGAAGTCCAATTCCTCTTTGTCGTGCGATCTCCACTTTCCGAGTTCAACTGCGCGATCGGCATTCGATGGGACGAACAAGGGGTAGAGCGTGAGCTGGTATGCATCAACACCCCTGAAAGTGTCCGATCGTTCGCGCTTCAAGATCTTCTTCAGGGATCCCACGTTTTCGGCTCCGCAGACCTTGACCGTGAACACCGCCTCTGGGTCTTCAGAGCGAACCCAGCAGAGAAGGGTGAGGGCTTCCATGCTGTGGCGTCAAGATGGTAGTCTGGATAAGTAGGTGTGTGCTTCGAATATAAGCGTGCCAATACTGGCTGGGAGACAAAAAGTCGCCGCGGCGGGGTTGTATGTAGTCCGCCGTGTGCCCTGGCCTATTATGAGGATAATACCCGTCAAGCTGCTGGCCATCCTGCTGAAAGCGTCAAAACGTGGTAGGTGGCTTCTTCCCCATATGGCAAGTATGCCCCTACATATTACGTAATCATTTGACTCGATATCGAGTTCACCTTCAACAGGAGACACAAAATACACATTCTTAGATACACAACATATAAAAAAATACTCATACATAGGGATGCTGTGAAGGAAGGAAGGAAGGAAGGGAAGCTATTGGATGTCCTGCTTGGTTTGTTGACAGTGTCTTTTATTGGCCTTGTTGGAGTGCTTGGATGATGGTGGTAGATCTTGTTGTTGAGCAGCAGTGTGTTGAACACGCGCCTACTCAGTGCAGCGTGGGAAGTAGTTACTACATAGGTAGAACAACACTTAGTCCAAATACGGTAGACAATAGCTACGACTATTCAGGTAGTTGTCACATGTCACGTCACACTCACCCTGTAGTATATAAAGGCAGCCTATGGCGCCCTAAAATACAATCGCTTTTGCCTCTCTTAACTCGTCTCAACTCGTTACCACTCAAACCTAAGGTGAGTCCAGTGGAGCTGGCCTCTGTGCCATGCACCGTTGCTCAACAGGTTATGAGCCCTGATGAGCAGCCCTCTCCAGCACCATTCTTGGCAGCATTGAGGAGCACTCTGGCTCGCCTTAGTGGCACCTTCATTGGCTGCCTCGTTGAGAACGTTGAGCGCCTTCATGGCTGCTCATTGGCAATGGCCTTCAGCTGAACGTCTCGTTCGCTGGGCCAAGCTTTTCATCCTTTGTCATCGCACCTCACAGTGCTGACTTCGTCTTTGTTGCAGGTCATCATGTCCAGCGCATTGACAACTCTCGTCCCCGTCTTCACTGGCGCCAACTGGCAGGATTGGTCTCCCGCAATGGAGGCCTTTCTAATGTCTCAAGGCCAATGGTGGGTTCTAACCGATACCCGCCCTGCCGACGACGATGATGACCAGAGCAACTGGGACGACAAGAACGCCCAGGCTTTGGGCAACATCCGTCTTCGCCTTGCGCCCCCAGTGTGCATTCAGGTGTCGACCCACTTGACAGCCAAGGTGACTTGGGATGCTCTCAAGGCTGAGTATGGCAAGCCCGGTATCGCCGCAGCCTATGCCGACTTCAAGACCTTGATCGAGACTACCATCCCCGGTGACCAGCACCCCGCTCCTGCCCTGACGAAGATCATGGCGCACTTTGCTAAGCTCACCGATGCCGGCTTCGAGCTTTCTGCCCCAGTCCAGGCGATGATCGTCCTCGCCAAGCTCCCTCCTACTATGGAGGTAGTAGCTCAGCTGCTTAACCAAGCCAGCAGCGAGGCCGACAGCATCAAAGACCTGAAACTGGATGGCATCATACGTGCCGCCACTCTGAGTTGGGAGCAGAGGAACTCCCGTCGCAAACCACACGCCTCCGCCAACAAGCTTAGCGCTGTCAAGCGCAAGCAAGGCGACCCCCACTTCTCGCAGCAGCAACAGCAGCAGCAGAAGCCCTCCGGTTCTGGCAGCAACAATGCGCCAAACCAGGAGAAGGGGAAGAAGAAGAACAAGCATGGTAAGCGTGGTGGGAAGAAGCGTCAGCACGATGACAAGGAGGCCCACATGGCCTCCATGGTTGTGACCACTGGCCCTGAGCCAGCCCCCGATCCCAGGAAACTTGCGCACACTGTCGGTGTTGCGCAGTTTGGTCCTCCTGCCTTCCCCCAGACGGTGAAAGCTTTCGAGCTGGCCCATCACATTGGCATCGAACCGACCCCTCAGCGGGTCAAAATACTAGATTCCTGCATCCCGTCGCCCTTCGCTCAGTCTGCCCCAGAGGCAGGTCCTTCCAAGCGCCCTCGTCTTGAGGTGTGCAACCTGTCCCCCGATGTTGAAGACACCGTCTCCATCAGTACCATCTACGACGGGGATATTGATGCTGATATAGCCGAGGCGGCTGGCATCGACTTGACCATGGATAGGTTAGTCATCCCCTCCGGTTCACTTAAGCAGGACACTAACTCCGCTTTTGCTTGCAATTCTGCGCGGTATATAGTGAGTAGTAATAGCATGTATTCTATTTCTTCGAATACTACTTGTGTCCATGCGCTCTCGTTTGCGATGTGTGTGAACTGTAAGGGAAAATGTAAGCATGACGACCCTGAATGGGTGCTCGACTCTGGTGCTTCAAACCACTTCACGAATGACTTAGATGACTTCGTTGATTATGAGCCACTCAAAGGGGATCAACAAATGCCTATCCAGACTGCGAATGGAGCCTCCGTTGCGACCGGGGGAGGGACAGTCCTCGTTTATTCAGGACTACCAAATGAGTGCCAAGGAGATCTTGTGCGGCTCTATCCCGTTTATTACATGCCGGATTTACGGGGCCGGCTAATTTCACTAGGTGTGCTCCTCAAACAAGGTGCTGTCGTGCGTGGTAACTCGTCGCATCTGACGATATATAGCCCTGATGGAAATGCATACCTGACCTGCATCCCCAGGGAAAATAAGGACACTATTTTCGTGCTGAAGTCACCTGCTGTGCTGACTGAAGCAACACTTTGCATGGTAACCTATGATACTATGCATCGACGTCTGGGACACCCCTCTAAAGACGTCCTGCGCCATGCGCAGAAACATACCAGGGATTTCCCTGAGATTGAGTTACCCACCAAGGACGAGATATGTCCTGGTTGTGCTCTGGGCAAAATGCCTAACAGAGCCTTCCCACCGAATGAGCGCAGAGCTTCGCAGCCGTTCAAGTTAATACACTCCGATCTGAAGTCCTTCCCCATTGCGTCTTACCGCAAATTTAAATATGTCATTGTCTTTTTAGACGACTATTCATCACATGCATGGACAGTAAATCTGCGCACTAAGGATGCTGCGATTTCCGCGACCAAAAACTTTCTGCAGATGGTCCACATTCAATATAATGCCTACGTCAAAGGCTGGATGTCTGATGCAGGGGGAGAGTATAAATCTGAAGCCTTCGATCGAGTTTTACAGGAGAAGGGAATTCATATATTCCAAAGTGCGCCTCGCACCCCTATGCAAAATGGTCGCGCAGAGAGAATCATGCGCACCCTCATGGACAAGGCCGAATCTATGAGAATCGAGGCTTGCCTCCCTGACTCCTGGTGGGAGTTCTCTTTCTCACATGTGACCCATGTTTACAACAGGTCACCGATGCGCTGTATTAACTGGCGCACCCCATATCAGTTGATTAATGGGGAGGAACCATCCATCGATCACCTTCGTGTCTTTGGATGCGGCGCATATGTATATTTGCCTGCCGAGGCTCGTGCCAACAAAATGGCTGCGAAGTCTGAGTTAATGACCTACATTGGTGTTGCTCCAGGGAATGAGCGCAACTACTTATTTATGCGCCCCTCCAATGCCGTATTCACTGCAGCACATGCAACTTTCGATGAGAGCGCGTTCCCTCGCTGCTCCTCGACTAGATCTCGCGTTAGACAACCAGTCCACGATGATCATGAGCCCACTCATGAGGCCCCTGCACCACCAGAGGATGACCCTCCTTGTCCTTCGCACCCCACTCAGGGTAGACAGCGTGCTGAGACTCCAGTGGAGCAGGAACCTGTTCCTCTGCCGCTGAGAACACCTTCTCCGGCTCGAAACCCACCACCACCCCAGGAACCTCACCACCCTCATAAGGAGCACAGGCCCCCTGTACCTCCAGCACCAGTGCGCCCCCAAAGGGAGCACAGACCTCCAGTTCGCCCAGGAAATGTCTATGGCGAACGGCGCCACCCTGTCGAACAGTTCAGGGATATTGAAAACGAGCGCCGTTGGAGAGAAACAGTTGGTGAATCATCAGGATCTCGCCCTGTGCCAGGAGGATTCCCGGAACCACCCCCTGCTCCATCACCCAATAGTGAGGATGACGTCGAGCAGATATGCTGGGAAGGGGGAGCAGACCTGGCAAATTTCCTCCTCGCCAAAGCGGTCCCCTTTAGTGAGCCTCCCAAACTTAATGTGCGGGAATGGTCTTACCGCGACATCGCTCGCCTACCCAAGGCTGAGCAACAGCAGTGGGAAACTGCGTGTCGTGAGGAGCTTGACGTGCTCCAAAAACGGAAGGTCTTTGACCTCGTAAGCTGCCCAAGGGGGAGAAAGGTGATAAAAAACCGTTGGGTATTCGACGTAAAGTCCGATGGCCGGAAGAAAGCTAGGCTTGTCGCCAAAGGCTACTCCCAGGTCGAAGGTTTAGACTTTGACCAAATCTTCTCACCAGTAGTACGCTACGAAACCGTGCGCCTTATTTTTGCGCTTGCTGCGCTAGAAAACTGGTACATCTCAGCTCTCGATGTCAGGAGCGCCTATCTATATGGTGAACTTGAAGAAGAAATTTACATGGAGCAACCTGAAGGCTTTGCAGTGCCTGGGCAAGAGCAGAAAGTGCTCCGCTTAAAGCGTGCCCTCTATGGCCTGAAGCAGGCTGGCCTGGCCTGGTGGCGAACATTAGATAAGTCCCTAAAGGAACTAGGTTTTGAGCGCCTCAAGTCCGATGCTGGACTCTTCCTCTACAAGAGGAAAAATACAGTCGTCGCCATCATATATGTGGATGATGCCCTCTTCTGTGGCCCTAGCAAGGCTGTAGTCGATGAGGTCAAAGCGCTGTTTATGCGCAAGTGGGAATGCAGAGATCTTGGAGAACCTAAAGAGTTCCTCCGGATGTCTATCAAGCGTCAAGGCTGCAAGATCTATCTTGATCAATGCGCCTATCTCGACAAAATCGTTGAGCGCTGTGGACTCCAAAATGCCAAACCAGCAAAGACTCCACTACCCACTGGGTACTATGCCCTACCGAACGACGAGCCTGCCGACCCAGAGCTCAGAACTCATTTCCAGACAGTGATTGGGTCACTGCTCTACATCATGCTAGGCACCCGTCCTGACATTGCATATGCCATGACGGCTCTATCGCGACACTCCACGAATCCGTCCAAGGAACACCTAGATAAAGCGCTGTATATCTGCCGCTACCTACTTGGGACAAGGAATTATTCCCTCGTTTTCAAAGGTGATTCTGGCCTAGGCATCACTGCATGTACAGATTCAGACTGGGCCTCTGACCCTTCCACTTGCCGATCGCAGACAGGATTCTTCCTGAAACTTGCTGATGGCATCTTCAGTTGGACATCACATGCCCAAAAGACAGTAGCCCTGTCGTCCACTGAAGCAGAATACATGGTGCTCAGTGACTGTAGCCGCCAAGTAATCTGGATTCGAAACCTGCTCGAGGAATTGGGATATAAGTTGAAACCCATTCCGATTTGCAGTGACAACCAGGGAGCCCTGTTCATGGCTTCAAACCCTGTGACCGAGAAAAGGTCCAAGCACATTGACATTCGCTACCATTATGTATGCGAAGCTGTGGCTGACAGCAAAGTCGCCCTATTCTTCATTGATGGTGCAGAAAACCCTGTGGATATGTTCACCAAGAACTTGGGTCGAGACAAATTTGAGAAATTCAGGGCACAACTCGGGCTTGAAATCTATCAGGCTGACGACTAAAACTGGCTGCACTTAATTGTAGCGCCATCCTATGCTTTCACGCTTTAACCAGTGACTTAGCAAGGGGGAGTGTTGAACATGCGCCTACTCAGTGCAGCATGGGAAGTAGTTACTACATAGGTAGAACAACACTTAGTCCAAATACGGTAGACAATAGCTATGACTATTCAGGTAGTTGTCACATGTCACATCACACTCACCCTGTAGTATATAAAGGCAGCCTGTGGCGCCCTAAAATACAATCGCTTTTGCCCCTCTTAACTCGTCTCAACTCATTACCACTCAAACCTAAGGTGAGTCCAGTGGAGCTGGCCTCTGTGCCATGCACCGTTGCTCAACACGGTGCATGGCACAGAGGCCAGTTCCAACTGACTCACCTTGGGTTTGAGTAGAACAAGTTGAGGACAAGTCAAGAGGGCAAAAGCAATTGGATTTTGGGGTGCCATAGGCTGCCTTTATACACGCCCAAATTAGGCTTCCCAAAAAGTGACGATTTCTGTCAATCATGAAAGCAATATAGATTGGTTACTAGTAATACATCTGTGTGACATGCTTGAAACAATTTTCACACTGTTTGTGGTAGATCGATGTAAGGTTGGCTTGCCTTAGTTCACACCCGCAAACTGTACCGTATGGTATTTGCAGTGTAAAAATTTAAGACAATGATTGTCCTTAAGTCACTACGACGGTTTTATATACTAGACATGCAGGCATGTGATACCGGAGTATCACATGCCTGCAGATGATTACAAACATCTAAATTAGGGCATGGCCCCTAACACCCTCCCCCTGTAGAGCCGACTCAGGCTCGTAAGACGAGAAGAAAAGAAAAAGAAAAAGAAAGAAATAAGAAAAGGATAGGGAAGACCCTATGTACATTCATGCAAGATGTTGAATCTCGCAGCACTACCATTCCGAGGGTTACACCTCATTTTAGTAATGCAGAAAGAGGTACAAAAGGTGTTGAACCCTTCATACCACAACTCGAACTGAGGGGTTGTGCCCTTGAGAAGACGATCCAGCACCCGATGTAGTGTCCCTTCTACATTGGAGCCGGCTCTCACCCTCCTCAGGCTCATCATTTTGTTCAGGAGTTCTCTCCCACAAAATTCGACCTTCCACCCCCGAGTAGTTGGGCAGGTCATATAGAACTACAGCAGTGCAGAAGTCTCTAACAATAGGGAGCTCTGCGTCGCTGATTGTGCGAGCCTCATAGGCCGCAATGCGCTCGGTAGTGATCCCGAGGGTCCTAGCCTGGCGCTCGACCCACTCCTTCGAGCGGTTCTCCTTCATTACTGGAGGGTCGTTGATTGCCACCCTCAGAAGATCGAGCACGGCTCGCATGTTGGGGTCTCATTCTCCCCCATTATTGACAGCGCGGGTAACATACTCGTCACCCGCTCTCCTGGCCCAAACGAGGGCATCATCGGCATCGTGAGGAGTGATGCCATTAGCCGTGAGGTATGCGGCAATATCAGCCATACCGGCTGAGCGAGTGAACTCCCCTTCCCAGGGGACACGAGTACCATCATGAGGGGCCACCTCGGCACAATCCAGAAGGGCTCTGTAATGACCCTTCACTGCAAGGAGACAGACTAGCTCCCAGAACCAGACCATCCGGTCATAGCTCCCTCTGGGGACTGGAGCCAGTTGTTCGTAGAGGAGGAATCCTCGTACTAATTGTGCTGTGGGAGGACTGATTTCCCACTCGTCGTCGTCGGGGTGCTCACTGACACCTAGCGCCCCAGGGAACATTCTTGAGAGCTCGGAGCTCTCGTCTGAACCGCTGTACCCATTCTGGTACTTGTGGATAAATTTAACCCAGTCAGCGACTGGGGCTTCGAGGCTTGGTGCCTCTCGTGGTAGTTCGGGGATCCCCCCTTTTCCCTTCTTTCCAGAGGTTCAACCTCCTCCTCTAGGATTAAACGCCCGACCCCTTGGAGGGGGTCGTTCTTGATGAGCAGGGGCTTGGGGAACCCCAGGGTTTTCGACCATCAGGCGGTCGTGGAGAGGCACGATGGGTCTCTGACCCATCTCTGGCAGAGGAGTGGTGGGTTGACCCTCTATCCACTGTTGTAATGCCAGCTGTCCACCGGTGGGTTGTGATGCGAGGGCCTCTTCCTCCCTCCTTGCCCTTTCCTTGTCTCGTAGCACCTCTCTCCTCTGGCGTGCTTTCTGGGAGGCCCAAACAGGCGGCCTCCATTCCTTGAGTGCGAGGTTCATGACCTCATTTGTGTCTAACCTGCATTTTTTCCACAGGTTAATATAGGTGATCAGCTCCTGTGCCCTACAGATGCAAGGAGCATTCTCCTCAGGTTCTTCGTATGCTTCGGCGTACAGCTTGCGGATTTCCTCCACAGTGTTAATGAGTCTAATGGGACCCATTATCCCCCTGTCCCATCTGGTAACTGATGTGACGAGGTTTCCTCGTCTGAGGGGAACAGGAGGGGGGGTCCCCTGGTGAATGTTGGCGGGGTGGCGCCAAGCCTCTCATCATTATAGGCATAGAGGTTGTCATTGATCCTCACAAAGAGGATCGACCTCACGCCATCCCTGCCTTGCCCAAGGACCCATACTCTGTACGGGTTCTCTTCTCCCGTAAATTCAGGGAAGAGTGTTCCCTGAGAGGCAGTATTGATGACCATAGGAATGTCGTCATCGTAAGATTGTTGAATGGAGGTATCTTCCTCCATGGTGGTGAATTCGTAATCAGGCGCTGCCTGATGGGTATCATCCTCGAGCTGCTTCGCCTTGCCCTTTCTCGACACTACAGGTTCAACCTGCGATGCAGGCTCATGACTCGCCTTCGAGCTCCCTTTGCAGCTCGAGAGAGGTTTGACAGTCGCACTCGCACATGGTAGGTGGTTTAGAACACTTGAAGGTTTGTTCTCCAGGCCTCGAAACTGTTTCGAGGAAGCCTCGTGACCTTGGCTCGACTTCGACTCGCACCCTTCGACCTCATGAGCCCTCCAGTACCCCCACAAAGTTGTACTCTTGCTTCGAAGCATCTACGACGTCCTTTGGTAAGGCTTACCCTCGTCTCGAGTCCCCTCCGAGCATTCCTTCGAAGCCACCCTCGGACTGCGAGCCACCCCACACCACCTCGTTCCTCCTTCAAGAGGCTCCACCTTCGATGGCAAAGCCTGCCCCCACCGGTTTCGAGTTGCATTCAAGAGTGTCAAGAGGTTTGTCACCTCTTTGAGAGCCTGTGGCTTTGAGCGAGTCACCCCCTCCCTTTCGAGAGTCTTTGAGGCACTGAGTTCCCCCTCAAAGCTTTCCTTTTTGCTTCTTTTGTGGTCGTAAAGGGCATGTCTGAGTGCAGTGTAAGGTCTGTGCCTCATATCTAGCAGTTGGCAGGTGTAGGATCATTCGGAGTCGAGTCATGCTGCCCACAGGTGAGGAGATCCCTCGAGAGGCTCTTGGATGCACTCTACAGTGTCGTTTGGATTTCTGGGTCCTTGCTCGAGGCCCAGGAAGCTTCATGGACCAGGTACCACCCCCTCTCTTGAGTTCTGAGTTGATCCAGCCCTCCTCCTTCCCTTGAGTCAACCATGAGACTACCCCCAAGCACCCTTTGTTGGAGATTGAATCACCCCTGTGTGATGTCCATTTTGGTACGCTTTTTTACCTGCTTACATAAGCGCTTAGAGCGCACTTAGTAGTACAATTTGGTACTATTCCCTCAGTAGTTGAGTCACTACTGAGGGTGAGTCTAGGTATTCATACCATTACACTACTTACTGATCTCCTGTAGCTGCCTACAGGTACATCTAATACATTAGTAGTTGAGTCACTACTGAGGCTGCCTACAGCCTTTCCAACACCCTTCAAGCTCGAGAGTGAGCCACCCCCCTTCAAAAGGGAGCCAGTTCCGTTTGAGAGTAAGCCATCCCTCTTCAAGCCACCCCCGAGCTACCTTTCGCCCTTGAACGACTCTCGATACACCTTCGAGCCCCCTCGAGACTGCTTCGAGGCCCGCTTCGAGCCACCCCTGAGCCACTCAAAGCTCCTCGACTTGCAGGGAGGGCCTCACTCGAGCCTTCACACTCTCGATGGGGTGGCAGACCTCTTGACGCTCTTGAACGCGATTCAGAAGGGGCAGGGGTAGGCTTCGATGTCGAGGTCGAGGCCTCTCGAGGCTGAGGCGAGCTACCTTCAGATGCCATGAAGCGAGGGCAGAGTCTTGAGGGGGTCTCGAGGCGAGGGGGACTCTTCGATATGGGCTCAGGATGCTGGGCGACAGTACCCGAGGGGTGCTCGAGGTGCGACAAGTGCCTCGAAGCAGTCTTCGAAGGGGGCTCGAGATGCGAAGAGTGTCTCGAAGGGGGCTCGAGATGCGAAGAGTGTCTCGAAGGGGGCTCGAGATGTGAGGGATGTCTCGACGAGGTCTTCGAAGGAGGGTTGAGGTGCGAGGGCCATCTATACGAGGTCTCGAGAGGTGGACTATACCTTGATGAGGGCTCGAGGCGAGGGGAACACCTCGAAGCAGCGCTCAAGAGTTCATGAGGATGAGGGCGAGAGGTCGAGGATGAGCCAAGGTCTCGAAGCTTGCTTGAAGAAGACTGAGGACAAGGGGAACAATCCTCCATACCATCCCAATGATCCACTGAGTACAAATGCAACCATTGATCGTCTCTCGAGGCACGAAGCGAGTTCGAGGATGAGTCACCAGCCTGCTGAGCATGGTCACACCTAGCTGGATGTGCCACAGGGTGCCATGAGCCTGCATCAGTGACTCGGAGAGGGTGTGAGCCGCTTGAAGCGAGCTCAGGAGTGGGAGGGGGGTTCTTCAAAGTTCAAGGGGCTGCCTCGAAGGGGGAATGTGAGGGTGGCTTCGTGCTCAAGCTTCCCTGGGAGTGTCTTCTAGAATGAGACCAAGAGCACTCCACAGGGGCATCTCAAGGGTTTCTGTCCAAGGGAGAATGTGAGCGCCGGGGTAAACTCTCACCTCGCTCATGAGTAGGACCTCTCGAAGGGTCCTTCGAAGATCGAGACAGTCTCACGAAGCCTGCGGAGGGTTCGTACCAAACCTCATGAGATGACGAGCTTCTCGAAAGAGACTCTAGGCGAGGCCGAGGGCTGCTCAAGACTCGCATGTAGCCTACGTATGCCGGTCGATCCTCGAGCTGGTCTCGAGACCTTCTCGAATACTTATCCATAGCTGGTAGTAGCTGAGCAGATAGAATGAAAATATAGTTCGCAAATAAAACTGATTATTGGCGTAATAGGCACAGGGAATGGCCAACGAGCAATTCGAGCATCTGTGGGAGGTCTCGAAGGGTATTTCCGAGTCTCGATTTTGCCTCGATGCGACCTGGGATGTCTACAGGGAGTTGGAGAGGGGTGGCAACGAACCACGAAGGGGAGAGGAGGGTGCAGGGAACTTGTACGATACGTCTCGAAGTGGTTTCGACCACCAAAAAACTGAATCTAGTCACCGTTGTGACTCAAAGCTGATCTAGATTATGCAGCCTCACTGGACTGCAAAAAAACCGCACAGATAACAATTGGAAACATCTGATATTCATCTATAAACGAGGATGCACGTCTAACAAAGCATCTCGAAGGTCTCGAAAGTGTCTGATGGTAATTGCGAAGCATCTCTGGGGATGTTGGAGTCATCTCGAAGCGTCTAGTAAGGGTTACGAAGCATCTAGTAGGTGTCTCGAAGCGTCTATAAGGGAATTCGAAGCTGTCTCGAAGTGTCTGGCAGGGATCTCGAAGTGTCTCAGATGGGGTCTCGACAGGGTCTCTGTAGGGTCTTGAAACGGTCTCTACTGACTCAGAATGACTGGGAAATACTTTCCTACAACTCCAGAGGGCACAAAAATGCGAGGGAAAGCGCCAGGGAGCAAGGCTGTGGCAGGGGTGGGAGGACAGTGGCGCTTTGACGAAGAGCCACTGGGCGGAATTCCACGAAACTTCGGGTGGTGGTAGAGGGCGTCTAGGGGCGCTGGGAGATCAAGGAAACGAGAGAATCGGCGCACCCAATCCCGAGTTATGCCCAATTTTGTCCTACTAAGCCTTTCTCCACAAAAAAGCAGGATATCTCTGGAACCGTTGAAGCGAAGGCGTCGAAAATGGTATCGTTCGAAAGCTCTCGTCGAGTAGGTTCTGAGTCTCGAAAGGCGACAGGTAAGGCGCGTCGGTTCTTGAGAAATCGCGTGTACGAGCTCGGAGGTAGGAGGGGAAGGGGGATTACCAAGCAAACAGCCCCCTCGCGGTGGGCTCCAGATGTAGAGTTGAGAGATGGGAGGCTGGGGGTTTTACCTGGGGTCTCCCTGATGAAAGGAAAGGGTCAGTTCGACCCAAGGGGGCTTGAGGTGCTTGGTAGAGGGTCAAAGAGAGCAGGGAAAAGGCTAGAAACGCGCCCTGAAAACCAAACAAAGTCAAGATAACGTCTAGAGAGAGTATCTGATAATGGAGAAATGAAAATCCGAGGCTCCGGCCTTCGAATTCCGTCTTAATTTGTCTCTGGTAACTCGTCTTGTTCTTGTTGCTAAGTATGTACAACACTCATCTAAGTGCGAGTCTGGCTTACATAAGCCCAACTCGTGCAAACACTAAGTAGCAGAAGAGGTAGAGTAAAGATAAAAAGAAAAACTAAAGTAGAAACAATGAAATAAATGAAATCACCTACTAGGGAGGTTACTCTCCCTACACCACCAAAGCATGTCGGAGAGTGACGTCGGGATTTACCCCGACATGGTGATAGTGAATACCCTGTGGGGTAAGGTATGGATCAACCGAGACAATACGGTGGAATATCAACCATCAGTAATGGGAGATACAGGGGGACCCCTGTGGAGTGCATCTCTGAGGATAGCAGACGAAGATATGGACTCCCAAATGGAAGATCCCATAGAATTTAATAGTGTGGTAGATACTATGTCTATGAGAAATCGATGGATTTGGTCTCCCATCTACAGTACAATCCATGAAGAACCTTCATGCTGAGAATGTGCTCAGAGAATAGAGCACATATCCGAGTCAGCAATCGATGGAGACACTATGCTGAATGTAGCGTTACGATACCCAGAGCAATTAGCTCGTAGAGAGTATGACCGTGGCTGGGAAGATTGCGACCGAGTGCAGATGGAGGGACACGGAATGAACATGGATCGCATGCGTTATGTGATGCGAACCATGGCAGACCGGATATGGTCCTTGGAAGCCGACAGGCTTCAGACGATTGCAGATATATTAGAAATACTGGGGGAACGCAGTGGCGTGGCCCCAGAAGTGTGAAGAGCACTGGAAGCAATGGAGGTTTGCCTCCAATGAACCACTGAAACTAATCACCATGTCGGAATATATCCCGACGATATGATAGTGGTGACCCCCCATGGTGATGTGATTATCACGAATGATGAAGGACAATATCGTCATACCGTGTGGTTGGCAGCAATGGATCTTGCTGCAAAGATCGAGCCGGTGACGAAGTCATTGACACGATCATTTCGGTATGCTATGCATATGAATAATGTAGTGGGATCCCGTCCCAAAATAAGTCCTGAGTTGCGAACGTGTGCAATGTTGCAAGGCATAATTAACGGATGTACCACATATACGATGATAGACACTGGGAGTATGGGTAACTTCGTGAGCCCGGCATTCACCAAGGTCATGAAGATGAGGGTGTTTCCCCTCGAGCAGCAGCTGACGCTGCAATTGGGCTGCATAGGCAGCCGGTCGAAGATTACTCATGGGGGAATATCCACAATACGCATTGGAAACTATGAAGTAGAAATATACTTTGATGTAGCGAATATTGATCGCTACGATTGTATAATAGGAATTCCCTTCCTAAGACAAACTAAAGCAATTTTAAATTTCGCAGAGAAGACGATACAGATAGCAGCAGAATGCGTGCCTCTCCTGACAGAGCCTGAGGCTCTGATGACAGGTAAATCCCATCCTAAGCATTGACTTTCACGCCCTGCAAGGCCTCAGTCTCGCGAGGGCTCTAAAGGGGGGAGGGGATTCGATGGAGTAAAAGAGCCAAGGGGCTCAATGAAAAGCGAGGAACATCTCACAATGATAAAGCCAAAAAAATTGTTGAGCAATGAGGATATACCTCAGTTACGGAACCAATGGTTCGAATGGTATAAGCATAGGCTTAGCGGGGTGATCCCGAAACTGCCTCCACTATGGGAGGTAAACCACAGGATCCCCCTGATAGATGAAAGAAAGCAGTACACATACCACCTGCCACGGTGCGCTGACACGCTTAAACAACAGTTGTCGGATAAAATCCGACTGTATACAGATGCAGAATGGTGGGTGCTGAAAAGCGTCCCACAGGCTGCTCCGATGCTATGCATCCCGAAGAAAAATGGAAAGCTGCGGACAGTCATTGACTGCCACAAGAGAAACGAAAATACTGTGAAGGACATCACCCCCTTCCCGGATCAGGACCAGATACAAATGGACATAGCGCAAGCGAAGTATCGCTCAAAGATTGATTTATCAAATGCATATGAACAAGTTCGTATAGAACCTGAAGATGTCTGGAAGACGGCCTTCTCGATGATATACAGGACTTTCTTAAGTCAAGTAATGCAGCAGGGAGATTGTAACGCCCCTGCGATGTTTCAATGCCTTATGACAGTGATCTTCAGAGATCACATAGGACATTTTGTGTACATCTATCTCGATGATATATTCATCTTTAGCGACACAATTGAGGATCACGAACGACACCTCAGAATAGTGTTTGAAACACTAGAAAAGGCCGACTTCTACCTTGAGAAGGAGAAGTGTGACCTTTATGCAGAAAAATTAGATTGCCTAGGGCACATCATAGACGCTAAGGGCATCCACACCGACAGAGACAAAATGTCTTGAATTAGGAGCTGGAGGACTCCTAAGAATCTAAACGAAGTCCAAAGGTTCGTAGGACTAGTGGAATATCTAGCACAGTTTATGCCAGACATATCGGCGTACACTACGCCCCTGACTGGTATACAATGGAACGAACATCCATTTCAGTGGAGGGAAATCCACGACAGGTGCTTTCAAGTGATCAAGGATCTTGCGTGCAAGTATCCGATCCTGCAGCCTATTGATCCGCAAAAAGAAGAGCCAATATGGCTCGTGTGTGACGCATCACTCTATGGAGTGGGTGCGTTATATGGGCAGGGGCCCGACTGGAAAACCTGCTGACCAGCAGGATTTATGTCAAAAAAGTTGAGCGATGCTCAACAGAATTATCGAACATTTGAGTGAGAAACTCTCGCAATAATCGAAGCGCTCTTGAAATGGGAGGATAAACTCCTCAGCTTCAAGTTTACGATCGTCACCGATCATGAGGCATTGGGGTACCTCAAAACCCAATGAAAACTGTCGAGCTGACAAGTCCACTGGTTGGACTACATGTCACGATTCGACGCAAACATCGTCTATGCAAAAGGCATGGAGAACCATGTAGCGGATTGCCTTTCTCACTATTATGAGCAAGAAGGAGGGGATGTAGCCTCCAATGATGAAATTGAATGGGCCAACGCAGATATACGTCTGGACCCAGAGGGGGATGACCTCCCTCAAGACAGGTGGCGAGAGCTGAAATTATCAGCAATGAGAGAGGGAAGTACCCCTCGAAAGAGTAACCAGTTGAAAGAAAAGGTCGAGAAAAGACATGAAGAGGCTAAAGAGATGGCCTCAGCCGCAGATCAGAGTAACAAGGAATCCCCTAGTGCAAGTGCACAGGAAGACCCTACGATACTCGAATCTGCCGAGGCCTCTAAAGCCTCCCCAATAACATTTGGAGAAGCACCAGGCTTCCTGAATGCTATCCACACAGGATATAGAAACGATCCTGTACTCGCGAAAGTGATGGCACAGCCGTCACACTATCCTCAGTTCGAAGGGGAAGATGGCCTTCTATACATGAGAAATTGTGGAGGAGAGAAGGTGCTATGCCTTCCCCATGCAAGGTACGATGGCGATGATACTATTGCCAGGGTAATCGATCAAGCACACAGGATGCTGGGACATTTTGGATCCCAGAGGACAGTGGATTATATCTGCAGATGGTATTGGTGGCCGAAACTCGGCCAGGAGGTGGACAAGTTTTGTCGAACATGTCCAATATGTCAGACGACAAAGAATGACAATCAGTGACCGAAGGGTCTATTGCACAGTCTGCCTGTGCTGAGAAGACCCTGGGGGTCGATAGCCATGGACTTTGTGGGACCTTTCCCACTGAGCGACGGGCATGACTACCTGTGGGTGGTCCTGTGCTGTCTAACGTCGATGGTACACCTAGTGCCGGTGACTACGATGATATGAGCGTCAGAGCTTGCGGGGATGTTCATACGGGAAGTCATCTGACTACGTGGACTACCAGAGACGATAGTCTCAGATCGAGATGCAAAGTTCACGTCGACTTTCTTGCGTGAAATGCACAGAATGTCGATGGCATTCCATCCACAAACAGACGGAGCATCTGAACGAGCAATAAGAAATGTAGCGCAGATGCTACGAGCCATGGTCCGACCAGACCAGACGGATTGGACATCGAAGATGCCAATGGTCGAGTTCACGATCAACTCGAGCATAAGTAGCTCGACAGGGTTCACACCCTTCAAGTTAAATTACGGGTACATGCCCGAAGTAATGCAACGAGTCAGAGGGGGGTGTAAGGAGGGCAAGCCCCTCCTTACTGACTGTAGATACATACTTAGAACTGAAGGGTGTGTTGCCCCTATGTGGTCTAGGGGCCAGTGCGGAGTCCGTTGGACTCCGGTACTGTATAGGTATTACATAATGGTGAGCGCCAGCACATAGCGGGCGCTTGATATACATAGAGGTTTTTCCTTAACTTCTATTCTACCCTACTTCGACACTCGAATATAACACTGGTTGTGTTCATATCGAGTGACCAGTAACTAAGTGGAACAGAAGGACAAGACTTTACATTTTTTTGAACATCCAAACGTGTTATGGCACCCAAGTTGAACAAGGGATCCGCGCTGCAGAAAAAGAGTTCTCGCAGCGCATCAAAACCTCTCGAGCCCGATAAGGATCGAGAGGACTTGTATGGTGACGATCTGCCACCATCGGAGAGGACAGACGGACACCCACAAGCACGATCGTGCGAGAGACCCCCGAGGAGGCCGACATCGCCATAATCCTAGATGATGGGCCTAGCGCCCTAACCGAACTGACCACCGAAACTGCTCTCGCAGAAAATACGAGAGCAGAAGGATCGGGATGAGGAAAGGAAAGAGAAGTACTCGATACCAGAAAAAAACATCCCAAACCACCCACTTTCCCCGACTTCGTTCGAGAACTCAAAGATATCCTGCAGGAGTGCACCTCCCAGTGGGAGCACTTTGGTGACCACGCTGAGCGGGGTCACCAACTATGCACCTTCAGAAAACTATATGACCTGGTGGACAGGCCCGACATCGAGAGCGTGCATGACGGAACCGGCAAAGACAGCTGAGCCCCCGAACGTGCAACATGACAGGAAGTCCACTACGAAAGCGAGCCTGCAAGGTACGACCACAGACGCGAAGACACTCCACGAGGAGAGAACTCTCGTGGAGTGGACACAGCCAGGAGCAGATCAGCTACTGAATGGCCGGATCGAGATGTCCCACCTCACATGGAAAGGGGCCTCAAGCAAGAGGAAACCAATGCCTGGGGAACCGCCACTGGGCATCCAGGCGACGACCCGGATGATGACCCAGACGACGACCCAGACGACGATCCAGATGACTATTACCATCGAAGAAACAATCGCGATAATCGTGACGACGATCGCGGGAGAAGAGGACCCCCAGCGCCTACTCGTCGAGCCCAGAGAGACAAGGAGGAACACGATCACCAATTCCGAGGGCGATCGCAAGGGATTCACTCACACCGGGGAATGACGCCCGGCATGAGTGGCTACATGGAGTCGCTCCTGGAAAAATATCGTCAGAGAATATACGAAGCGGTGGGCTGCCACACGGCTCCCGCAGGTCCAGAAGTAAAAGCGATAAAAATCACGCAACCTAAATATTATAAAGGCCAGGACGACATCGACGCCTTCGACGAATGGGTCAACCAGATACTACGCTGGTTGAAGATATATAAGGTGACAGGCCCGGCTCGTGATGCGGACCACATCACGTATGCCGGAACCTGTCTAGAAGGAATGGCCGCGCAGTGGTTCGATCAGGAAGTTGATGGCCCAGATTGCACCATACGTGACTGGACGTTTGAGGACTTCGTGTGTGCCATGTTCACCTGATTCATACACGAGGCGTCCGCACAGAATGCCGTGGAACGATACGACAACACCAAGTACTCCCCGGCCAAGGGAGTACTTGCCTTCTATAACGACCTGAAGTGCAGGGCATCCAGGATGGTCCAACCACCAGACGAATATTCCATGAGAAGGAAATTCGTCAACGGACTCCCTCTGCCTATAGCAGAAGGAGTCCTCAAATCGAGAGGCATATCGGCAGAGCATACGCCGATGGACCAAATCCTGATCGAAGTACAGAGGATGGAAAGTGCACTGAAACTGATTAACAATCACACCCGGGTTCAGCAGGCTAGACAGCCTGGGACGCGACCCGTCAACTCGGACAACCGAGTTGGCAATAGACAGTACAGCGATGGCGAGTACAGGTACACCCAGAAGGGGAACGTGCTGTACAGGAAGGCGATAGACAACACACGCTTCCAGAAAGGGGAACCGCCCAAACTGCAAGGGCAACGCGTGACCGTAACTGGTCACGAGAAGAGGAATGGACCCATAGGCCAGAGCTCGAGGAAGGACCCTGGCCCGCCGTGGCATGGGATCAAGTGTTACCGCTGTGGGAAAGAGGGGCACTATGCCAACGAGTGCAACCAAAAAATAAATCCCTCGAAAGACACTAAGGCTGGCAATGCCAGACTATTTGCCACCGAGGTGATCGAGGATGGTGACGCCGACACGACCCCCGATACCCAAGAGACCGAAGTGCCTCCCCACGAAGAAGTCCAGGACCGGAGTGGTGAGGAGGAAGCAGATGCCGACGACGAGGTCATCGACATCTACGGCGAATACTATGACAGCGAGGACCACGGGGAACCCATCGCATACCTCGGGTCGATGGACGCAGGCAGCGACATCGAGGAGGAACCAATTCGTTACGCACGAATGGACGTCGAGGAATCCGTTGTAGAGGGAGAACCCACAGAGGACGGGCCAGCAGTCCCCCCACAAGCACGCGCTTGTGTAGTAGTAAAAGCCCAGGTCAACGGCTGTGAAGCGTTGACCATGATCAACACAGGGAGCACGACTAACTTCGTGAGCCCTGCCTTCGCCACTGTCGCCAAGCTACCTACGTTCACCCTGGCCTCCCAGTTGATGCTGCAACTGGGGTGTGTCGGGAGCCGCTCTAAGATTACACACGGCTCCCAGATGAAGCTGCGTCTGGGAGCCTTCACATGCGACGCTTACTTCGACGTTGCAAACATCGACCGATACGACTGCATCCTCGGAATCCCCTTTCTCCGATCGCACGGCGTGCGATTAAAATTTGATACAAATACGATAGAGGTCAGGGGAGTGTCAGTCCCTGCACACACAGAACTGGACCTGTCCAGTTCTGTGGAAAATCGACCAAAGGAGAGGGGACGACGCAAGGACGTGTCGTCCCCGACACCAAGGAGCACATGACTTGCGGGTGGGGCCACACCGACGAGGAACCCACCTGGCCCCACATCGCCTCAACGAAGTCTTGAGCCTCCAACGTCGGTAGCCGAGGGCGAACAGCAAGCAACGCTTGCACACATGAAGCCGTGAAAATACTCAGATGAGGATATCCCCCGTCTGAGGGAAGAACTCTACAAAAAATATGAGCATCATATGAGGGGAGTGGCACCGAAGATGCCGCCACTCCGAGAAGTGAATCATCGCATACCCTTGATCGACGAGGGTATGCGTTATACCTACCATTTGCCGCACTGCCCGGACTCGCTGAAACCCCAGCTGGCAGAGAAAATCCAGCTGTATACGAAGGCGGGATGGTGGGAGAGAGCAAGTGTGCCGCAAGCAGCGCCGATGCTCTGCATCCCGAAGAAAAATGGGAAGCTCAGAACGGTCATCGACTGCCGGAAGCACAATGACAACACGGTCAAGGATGTCACCCCGTTCCCCGACCAAGACCAGATTCGAATGGACGTTGCACGAGCAAAGTACCGTTCGAAAATCGACTTGTCGAACGCGTACGAACAAGTCAGGATCGATCCCAATGACGTCTCGAAGACAGCCTTCTCGACTGTCTTCGGCACCTTCCTGAGCCACGTCATGCAGCAGGGAGACTGCAACGCACCAGCCACCTTTCAGCGACTGATAACGGTGACGTTGCAGGAGTATATTGCTAGGATAGTACACGCATACTTAGACGATGCATTCGTGTACAGCGATACAATAGAAGAACACGTGGAGCATGTGTCCCTCGTGCTTGACGCGCTCGTGGAGGCTGACTTCTACCTTGAGAGGGATAAGGTCGACCTGTTCGCCGAGAAGCTAGATTGCCTCGGCCATATAATCGATGACCGAGGCATCCACGCAGATGAGGACAAGATGGCCCGCATCCGCAATTGGAGGAAGCCCATGAACCTGAACGAAATACAGAGGTTCGTGGGCCTAGTAGAGTACCTGGCACCATTCATGCCAGATGTATCCGCGTACACGACACCCCTGACGGGAATCCAGAGGAACGGCCACCCCTTCCTCTGGCGGGAAATCCACGACAGATGCTTCCAGGCGATCAAGGACCTCGCCTGCAAATACCCAGTGTTGCGGCCAATAGACCCGAGATCAGACGAGCCAATCTGGCTCGTCTGCGACGTGTCCCTATATGGTATAGGGGCACTATATGGACAAGGACCGACCTGGCAAGGCTGCCGACCGGCCGGGTTCATGTCGAAAAAGCTCACGGATGCCCAACACAACTATCGGATGTTTGAGAGAGAAACCCTTGCCATACTCGAGGCGCTGCTGAAGTGGGAGGACAAGCTCCTGGGGTTTCACTTCAAAGTCATCACGGACCACGAAGCACTCCAGTTCCTCCACACGCAGCAACGTCTATCC